>ML685765.1:13715263-13812465 GCA_007922175.1 Pelusios castaneus | reverse complement strand
ACACACACACACACACACACACACACACACACACACACACACACACATACACACACACACACACACACACATATATAATTTGTAAAGAATATGTTCAAAGAGAAGTCAGCTATTGAACTAGTCAGCTATTAAATAATGAAAACTAGCCTGTAGAGAACCTACTTTTTGTTACTTTCCCCTCGGCAGGAGTGTCCTGAAGAAACCTTTAAATTACCCAGTACAATATGGTACTGATTGCTGAACAGCTACTCACAGTCTTCTAGTTTCAAATTTTCTCTCTCTACAGTTTTAATAGTCTAAAGATTTATTAGCCACATGACAAGCCAGATATATTTTATTTTCTCACAATAACTGCAGCTTTTCAAGCTCTTTTGGAGCTTTTACCAACACGTATAAACCATGTTATTACATAATATTCTTGCTTTTACATTTACTTTAAATTTCATTTGGACCAAACCCTCCTTTATGGTGTCCAATGATAATGAATATTCTAGAAAGTTAATGGTCACGGTATACAGTGAGGGTTGTGTGATGGCTGCCTATCTTCTCTCATTGGTTTGTGATTTTTTTTTTCCCCCCAGTGGTAGTGTCTGTGTATTTTTACTATATATGGGACCAAATCGTGAAGTTTTAACCTTGGCTTTTCTTTCAAACTATAAATGACATGGCAAAATCAAGTGAATGTGGAAATATTCACAAACAGACTTTAACTGAATCCCATGTTAAAATGAATAACATATTAATATTTGACAATAGCTGAGAATGATATTGACAACCGGGCACTCATACTAAGTTACTGTGCATTGGGTTATGAAAGAAAGGGTCTAGTGCTAATATCATATTTGAAAGCATGAGCGTCATATATAATAAAGTTGGTGAGGGCAATAGCAGGGCCAAATTTATCTGCAACTTAAATGGTCACAGAGTCTTGTGGCACTTTTAAAGACTAACAGATTTATTAATCGCATGAGCTTTCGTGGGAGAAAATCCCACTTCGTCAAAGCTCATGCGATTAATAAATCTGTTAGTCTTTAAAAGTGCCACAAGACTCTGTTGTCTTTCTACAATAGACTAACACAGCTACCCCTTTGGAATTTGATTAAATGGTCACGTAAGTAAAACATCAGGTATAAGTAATTTGGTCAGGGCCAAAGTGATGTAACTCGCAACTGATTTGAGATTTCATTGGCTGGCCGAAACAAGTGTACCTTACATATTCAGGGGGAGGGGGGGGATAATACAGCAGGAAAAATAATTAGCAGGTAGGTATCAGATAAAACATTATGCTTCTATACTTCAGCATAGAGCCACACCATGCTCAACACTTTCATGGGTCAAACTGAGCTCTGACATAAAAGGACACAATTCCTATTTGCTTTCTTCCCATCCCTTATACCTGCATTGACATTGGCCCAGTAGAATGCTGAATTAGTCCAAAACTACACCCATTTGACACGGGCACTGAGAGAGTTCTTTTAATTATTGGAAGGGAATACTTCAGGGTATTCGTCACAGTGGGGAGAGGCTGTGACATCTGGAAAAGGAAGGAAGCAGAGGTCCTGAGAGCTAGGATAAAAATTTGGGAGGAATAAGACTGCTTAAAGTGAGAAGATGGGAGCTTTTTTTCTTTCTTTTTAAACTGATGAGGGAAAACTTGGATCTGTGGGTGAGGAAATCTCTCTCTCGTATGTGTACACATGGGCGTACACACCAATCTACAGGGTTGTGGATCCTCTCTTGTTCCTTGCTTTATTCTGGCAATTCCTGTTTATTAGGCACCCTCAAATCTTCATTTTGCCTTAGCTTACCTCTTCAAAATTTCAAATTTCTGCAGTATAATTCCTCTGGGTTTAGTGCTCTGTCAGCTTAATATTTTTTAACTCCCTAATTATCTGCTCTGTTGCAATGGCAAAGCCTCTGAACATCACTCACCCTCAGAAAACATATCTAAGTTCTTTGAATGCAGCCTTCTGATTATTGGGGGAATACTGAACTAAAGGTCTTCATTATTTAAGACCTTGGCCAAATTTAGAGGTGATGTGTAAGTTACTCATTGGTCTGGGAGGGGGGGTTGCGCAAGGGAGTCCAAATGAACGCAAGACTAGGTTGCTGTAACTTATACAGCAAGGAGCTGAGAGGTGTAAAAAAGCATAAGTTCAAATAAGTACTTTCATACATCTTCCTGTTTTCTCCTACACCCTTCGTTGTCACAGACACCCCACTGAAGCAAATCCCCTCCTTGCTTCCCTTTTCTGTCTAGAAGCCTAGTAGTTTGCTGATGGTCTATACTAGTAACAAATAACACCCCCTACGCTGGCTCATCTGGCATTAGAATCATAGAATCATAGAATAATAGGGTTGAAAGGGACCTCACGAGGTCATCTAGTCCAACCCCCTGCTAAAAAGCAGGACCACTCCCCCTAAATTATCCCAGCCAGGGTTTTGTCTAACCGAGCCTTAAAAATCTCCAAAGATGAAGATTCTACCACCTCCCTAGATAGCCCATTCCAATGCTTCACCGCCCTCCTAGTGAGAAAGTTTTTCCTAATATCCAACCTTGACCTCCCCAGCTGTAATTTGAAACCATTGCTTCTTGTTCTGTCCTCTGTTACCCTCAAGAACAGCCTAGCTCCCTCCTCTTTGGAGCAACCCTTCAAGTAGTTGAAGGTTGCTATCAAATCTCCCCTCAGTCTTCTCTTCTGTAGACTAAATAAGCCTAGTTCCTTCAGTCTCTCCTCATAAGTCATGTGCCCCAGCCCCCTAATCATTTTTGTTGCCCTCCGCTGGACTCTTTCTAATTTGTCCACATCCTTTCTGTAGTGGGGAGCCCAAAACTGGACACAGTACTCCAGATGCGGCCTGACCAGTGTCGAATAGAGGGGAATTATCACATCCCTTGATCTGCTGGCAATACTCCTACTGATGCAGCCTAATATGCCATTGGCCTTTTTGGCAACAAGGGCACACTGTTGGCTCATATTCATCTTCCCGTCCACCATAACTCCCAGGTTCTTTTCTACAGCGCTGCTACTTAGCTGATCGGTCCCCAGCCTGTAGCAGTGCATGGGATTTTTCCGTCCTAAGTGCAGGACTTTGCACTTGTCTTTGTTGAACCTCATGAGGTTTCTTTCGGCCCAGTGTTCCAATTTGTCCAAGTCTCTCTGGATCCTGTCCCTGCCCTCCAGAGTATCTACCATTCCCCCCAACTTGGTGTCATCCGCAAACTTACTAAGCACGCAGTCTATTCCATCATCAAGATCATTAATGAAGATGTTGAATAGAACCGGCCCCAGGACCGACCCCTGGGGCACTCCACTCGTTACCGGTTGCCAACCAGACATCGAGCCATTGATTCCTACCCGCTGAGCCCGTTGATCTAACCAGTTTTCGATCCACCTTACGGTCCACTCATCCAACCCATACTTCCTTAACTTGCCAACGAGAATGCTGTGGGAAACCGTATCAAAAGCCTTGCTAAAGTCAAGGTATATCACGTCAACGGCTCTTCCCGCCGTTGCATTGTTGCAAGTCAAGGTAAATGTTCCATATACTCCCCATCCCAATCTCAAAATGGATTTTCTTTCTTTCCCTACACTAATGCCTAATCCAAGTCACCATCAAGCCCATAATGAGCAGCACCACATATTGTAAAATGAGAAGCAGTGCCTTTTTTATAAGCAGAAGAGACTTAATGATTGGAGGTCACAATTGTAAAGGGAACTTGGTGCAGACCGTTTAGCATAACTGACCTCTTTATTTACTTTAAAGAAAAAAAGAACTATTCTGCCTGCAGAACAACTTGTGTGAGTGCTTTATACTCTGTAGCTCCACTGGTCAGCAAGGGAGGTTGTTTCCTGCTTGCACTCAGCTTCATAGCAAATTTTGGCTACCCTTTCTCTTCTCTGGTTTGTCAGCCCCACAGTACACAGAATTGTCAAAGCAAGTTTGAAAAGCAAAACATGGAAGATATTTAAATAGGCACCATAATGTCATAAACATTCTATCTTTATCAGCCTCACCAGCACACACATTTGCAATGTGCCATATTTATAGAAGTAAAAGAGAGAGATGGCAACAAACAGACAGAATTATTTAGATATTAATGACTAGCTAAGAAAATTAATGCTGAATTAATCTCACAGGCTAGGTAAATTGCTGAGAGTTTAAGAAGAAGAAGAAAAAAAGATTGCCTGGCTCATCTATTAACTGTAATAGGATAGTGATGAAGCAAATAAAATATTGCCATGCCACAGTCTTTTTCTTACACCATAATTAGTTTCACAAGATTAATAATTTTATGTCTCTCTGCAAGTTTAATTATTATCAAGGGAAACTTGTTGAAAATTAAATGGCTAGAGCAGCAGGGGAAAGTAAACATTTAAAAAGTTAAAATGAGCAATCTTAATATATCTAAATTCAAAAATCCATTCCAAGTTATCTCCAAGTTCAGAATTAAACTGAAAAGAACTTCAAGTTTTCACTCCAGCCAAAATATCATAGGCTAGATCCTTAGCTGGTGTTAATTGGCATGGTCCTTGCCCAATGTCTGGTCACTAAAACAGAGAGTTTGGTAAGCACAATGGTATAAATTAGGGAAGTTAGGAATTAAGGGGCTTGGAAGAAAAATATTATTGGAATTTCTGGCAGAATGAATTATAGAGACCTACCAGGCACCACTAGACCACAAGGGAAGCAGTGCGTGGCAAGGCAGACACTGAGTAAGAGGAGCGGTGACAAAAGTATTTAGACACTTCTGCAACGATTTACTTGGACTGGGAAGGCAATGTTCCAGCTCATCTTCAGTGATAAGAATATCTTGCAATGATGCAGTGATATTACTGCTGGAATTTTGTTCAGTGGAAAAACTCCCGTCTACTTCCCAAATGAAAGGGGCCTTCTGCCTCTAGGACTGATGCACTTCTGCTGCACAATGGTGCTGGTGGTGGTAGTGGAGGCTGTATGTGGAGCTTAATACCACACAAGGCTCATTTCCCTTTCTGATGTTAATTGTCAAGGATGCATTTTAGGTGATCACCATTGCAATAAAAAATGCACCCAGGTGCTGGGATAGCATGTAACCACCTTGTTTCTTGTATAACAGAAAATTATTTTGTTCTACTAGCTTTTGCATGTGCCATTATGGAACTGGTGGGCAGAATTAAGCCACATTAGTAATGTCTTAACTGCCAATCTTTACTAGCTTACTACTGCCAGGTGCTGAGCTCCCTCAGTGCCCATTTTAGTCATTGGAATGCGCTCATGGAAGTGCTGAGCACTAGGCAGAATGGCAACCTATCATGGTAATTCCAGGTGAGTAACTGAAAATCACAACAAACCTAACTCCCTACACCTAGATTTCATCCCATTCTTCCGGACCTCGCAGCCATTCTTAGCCTCTAGTCTCAACACCAGGCAAAGGGAGAGGAAGAAGGGAGACAGAGTTAACCCTTTCTATGATATTACGCAGGGTACAATCTGGATTGATGGACAGCTGTGTCCCCTCAATTCTACAATTTATGGCGCCTTCTATACTGCTTTGCAGTGAGAATAACCACTTCTGGTCTGTTCACACACAACCTCCAGTATGTAACTCACACTCAGCTATCCTATATGAGTGCTATAGCCAGCCAACCATGAATTACACCGCCGGGCAACATCAGCAAATTTCCAGTCCGACACTTTCCCCCAGAAATGTGTATCTTATGCTGCCCAGGTTTCTTCTTCTGCACATACTCATAGAAAATCTGGCATTTTATTAATGAAAAACGATATGCACGAATCCTGTTAACTCAAATGGAATTCCCTAAACACTTCAGTCCAGCCACACACGTCTTGATAAAACAAGTTTATTAACTACAGACAGCTAAATTGTAACTGTTTACAAGTGATGAGGCATAAAAATCAGATTTGTTTACAAAGAAATAATAGATAAAACAGAACTAACACCTAACTTAACAAGTGAAGTGATTTCAAAGAAAGTCTCACCACGTGTTAGCCATCTTACTGACTGAACTCCTTTCTGCCAGTATCTCTCCCCAATCCAGTAATGCTTCCTTCATGTGTTGATGCCATGCGAAGAGATGAAGAGAGATTTGGGGGCATCTCCCTTCCTTATAGCTCTCTGTCTTTGAAAATCATCTCCAGCTGAGGTTCAGGAGACAGAAGATGTGTGGGGATGGGAACGCCAGTTGTTTCTTAGATTTCCTGATCACACCCTTTTTCCCACCGAAGTATGGCTGCTTAATTAGGCAATGGTTCCTTTTATTTTGTTGACACCTGGCTGAGGAACTGGTTTGTGCCTGCTTTTCTAAATGTGGAACATGTCTCAGCAATGTCATGCAGTAGAGTTTTATAACTTTACAAACAATGTTGCCACACAGGTTTTACCAACACAATAATGCGCAGCAAATTGTGAATTTTCAAAGATACCTGGCAAGGCATACTTTGTACAAAATTTATCATAGTCTTTTAAAAAGGATGAACATCGGGATACAGACTGTCACACTTCCCTAGCTGAGGGCCCAGAAGGTTCCTGTCATTCAACCTTTACTCTTTTTAGAATGCTGAGTGTATGTTAGTTTACTTGATAAAGACTTTTCCCCCCCCTATTATAAAGTTTTCTGTGGGTATTCTTAGGGCAGGGCAATATTTTACCTACACACTCTCACATTTTAAAAATGCCAAAAGGGTAGCCGTGTTAGTCTATTGTAGAAAGACAACAGAGTCCTGTGGCACTTTTAAAGACTAACAGATTTATTTATCGCATGAGCTTTCGTGGGAGAAAATCCCACTTCGTCAGACGCTTGGGATTTTCTCCCACGAAAGCTCATGCGATAAATAAATCTGTTAGTCTTTAAAAGTGCCACATTTTAAAAATGGTCAGTGATTTGACAAAAAGAATGATTTAGGCTGGCACTTGAATTCTAAGCACACTGCAAAGTAATCTCCAGCCTTGTCCTGCTTCCACATTAGGATAGGTTGCCTATTCTTGTACCAGATGAATTTGGTTTGCAAAGCATAAAAATAGTGACAGCTTGTGAGTTTAAAAAAACTGAGCCATAAAACCCTGAATAACAGGTTTGATATTAGGAATGGCAGCTCAGTGAGGCACTCCCAATAAAAACAATAATGGTGATGGAATGTGTGCTTCCATTATGTACTGTATCATTAAAAGTTCTGTGCAGTAAACACTAACTGAAATTTATTAATAGTTGATGACAATTTTGCTTAACTGCATATAGAATAACATTAACAACCCTTCTTTTTAACTAAATTCTGTATTTAGTATTGCAGATATATTTGTTAATTTTTTTGTGTTTACTTTACACAGACGCTCGCTGCCCGGAAGTCTGGTATATCTCTGGCCATGGTTATCCGGACTTCCATAAACAATGAAGAAATGGTAAGTGTTTTTCAGTGGAAGGCTGTGTTCATTTAAATAATGAAGAAATTTTGATAGAACTATTTGAACATCTACTATTAATATTAGACAAAAATGCTGCTGCTGAAAATTTTGTTTAGTCTTGATTGGTCATTTTTATAATATTGCTATTTATTTATGTATTTTCTGGTAGCATAAAGATGCTTTTCTTGTATAAGTGCCCTGTGTTACTAGATGCTGTATAAACATATAGAAAGACATAGACCTAATAGTCTAAGAAAAAAACAGACAGCAAATCTTAGAAGTAAGAGACATCTAAATTTACTTTGTGTCTTATACAAACCCAGGGCTTTTCACCTTCATTAAAGTAAAATAAATAAGATAAACTGAATTAGGCTCTTATGATTATATATTTGTTAAAATAATAAATGACCCATTATTTTAATCTCAATATATAGCTAAAGAGGTGGCTTATTGGTCTAAGCATCTGGTATAGAAACTTGAATTCCTTGAAGAAATTGGTTCACGCCTCTTCAGAAGTCATTCAGTCTTTGTTATTCCCAGGTAGAATAAACTGACTTCCATGCCATTTACTGTATGGGGACTTTCAGATGAGACCATAAAAAACCAAGGTAGTGCTTGATGACAGGACAATACTGATCTTTTATACCTTTTTATAAGAGCAAAATTTGGTCCCCTTCCCCCTCTGTTATATAGCCTGGCTGGTTATGCAGCCTGGCTAGAATTTACAGAATAAAAGGTGTTATATAAATGTAAGAGATTATCATCCATAAGAGTGTGGGGGTTTTTTTTCTGTCTTTCAGAACCATTCCAGTCTTGATTCTGGCTTCTAACCCATATGTTTGGTTTTTCAGATGTTAAGTAGTGGTGGGGAAAAGCCTGGGTTGATTTAACTTGGTCTGTTGTGATACTGACATGAAATGGATCATGGGAGACATTTTTATTTTAGAAAACATTTTAGTTTATATGTATTCTCTTTATGGGGAGCTGTCATTTTTAAAATGTTTAACGGTGTTGTGCACAGGCTTTTGACAGGTGCCTACTGCCTTTCCACTCCTGTTACAATGTGTTGTGTCATAGTTTACCTATTAGAATAGATTGCAGAGACCATGTGTAATTTTTCACAATTGATAGGCTCCTAGCAGACTTTTGGCTACTGTAAAAATAACCACCAGGAATAAGGTGCACAGTAGTAAACGCTGGACTGGAGTGATTATTTCCCACATGAAGACGGTCACATTTTGATAACTGATAAAATCTGGCTATAACCATTTCCCACCAGTATTTTGCAGAAGAAGGTTTTCTTAATCAAGAACATAACAGGTGTTATTTCTCCTCATGGAGATTTGAAGTGTGATGCAAGTAGTTTTACATGGCTAAACCGAGCATATTTAAACAGAAGGACTAATTTGATGGGATAAAGGCCACCCATATGTTTCCCTCAGTTACCAGTTCAAACATATTCTTCTATGATTTATTATCCTTTTGGGAAAAAAAACCAAAATAGACTGCATTTTCTTAGGCTACACAGTGGTCATGCTGCAAGTAGAAAAGTGGAAAGGCTGCCGGTGGGCTATATCTTGATATTGAAGATCTTCAAATGAGGCCCTGTGATTTGATGGGTGATGCCACCACAGTAGTCATAATGGAATAAGCTGGTAGTCTCAAAAAAAAAAAAAAAGATGAGGTGGAAAATAGCTCGTGTTTAAAATGATCCTTTCAAATAAAAGCAGCAGTTACCTTGTGCTGCAATCTCAAAATAGCAACACAGGTTCATAAGGCTAAAGAAAAGTGTGGACTCTTTAAAAGAAAAAAATGCCAGGCACAGAAAAAATAATTTATAGACCAAAATACATCACACAACTAGTGCAAAATAAAAAAAAAATCTGTTATTTATTTTAAGTAACTATGAAAATAGCTGACAAAATTTATAAAAATTAAAAACAATCAATATGTATTACTAACAAATGCCCACAAAAAAGGCAGTTTCCAATTATTACTAGCTACTCTGACAATAAATACCCTTTTAGCTATTGACTCAAACCAGTTAAAAATTAATATGGTGGTGGGGAGGGGAGACAGATTCAATCCATTTATTTGCAGTTTTGCGGGGTGGGGTGGGGGAGGGAAAGCTACCAGACTCTCTCTGAAGAACTGAGAGAGAGAGGGAGGAAGTTCTAGAGCTGATACATTTATTGTTGAAAATGCGAGATAATGTATACTGAAGGACTAACTTTAACCTTATTGTGGGATTCTGCATTAATTGTAATCGTTCAGGGAACAAAACTGGGGGGTCATTTTAGACAGCTCAGTAAAAACCTCTGTTCCATGTACGTCGGCAGTTAGGAAAGTTAATACAACATTAGGACGCATAAAGAATAGGATGGAAATAGTACTGCATATATTATAAGGCTGTTACATACCTTGAGTTTGATAATTGAGTTTAGTTCAAGTCAGCCCATATCAATCAATGTGTACCAGAAACAGAAGTTTGAAAACAAACAGAAGTTATTACAAGAATAATAAATGTGACGAGAATAATAAAAAAAAAAAAAAAGTCTGTTGGATTAGAAAGGAAATGAATGAGGAGCCTATCATATGACAATTATATAAATAGTATAGAGAAGGCAAGCTGAGCACATATAGGGGACGTACAATAAAATTGAATGGCAACAAATTTAAAACTTAATAAAAGAATATACTTTTCTATCCAGTGTGTAAGCAAGCAGTGGAACTCGCTGCCACAAAGTGTCACTGAGACCAACAGCTTAGCAGGGTTTAAACAAAGAAACAAACATTTACATGAACAGGGAGAGCATCCAGGAGAACAGTTAGAGAGGCTGAAAGGGCAATGCATGTAAACACTCGTTTTATGACATCCACTAGATGACAGGAAAATCTTCTCTTGTGAGCAGGTTATTCTATTATACAGTATTTGCAACTACTTCTGAGATATCTGGTACTGACCACTGTTGGAGGCAAGAAACTGGGCTGGCTAGACAAATGATTTGATCCAATATGAAAATTCCATCATTCTTTCAACTGATGATTTCCACCCAGAATAAATTGCTACCTACCCCCACAAATTAAACTCTGGAGATAGAACATATAAGGATCACTGCCCTATGTGTATGTTGCAGACAGATATAATTATGATGTAGTCAGTGTATGTAGTGTAAGGCCCTGATCCAGCAGAGTACTTAAACAGGTGTTAGTGTTGTTAACTTCACTGGGCCTTAATCACGTGCTTAAAGTTAAAGCATAAATGTAACTGCTTTGCTGAATCAGGGCCATAGAGCTGCAGATCTCTCGTAAATCATTGGTGCTCAAAATACTGCTAATTGGAATTGGAATTATTATTTTTTTTGTCCTTTTCTAAAAAGGAATAGAAAGTTAAAAAAGCATATGATATATAGTGCTTGAGAGAAATGAAGTGAATAATTTTGCAGTATTGGAGGATTTTGCTGTGCATTAATAGTAGTACCTAGATTCTTCTGTGATTGGATAGATTAGGATAGTATGATGTTATGAATGAAAGCATTCCGAGGATGGAATAAGATATAAAAAGTTATCCTTTTGCTGCATGTTTAATAGCACAGAAGCCATTTAATTCTTATTGCTTAGCAAAAGGCTGTCATTACCAGACCTATATATATGAATATCATTCATAATATTACATTCTCATTAAATATGTATTAATAAATTAAATTTGTATTTGAAAGACACAACTTGTAAACCTGTTATTCAAACTTTATTTTTTTATTTTTGAGTTTCTCATAAATGCCCATTGCTAAATAATGAAAAACAAAACCTGGTTTATTTGGCTTCTCTGCTATTTATCACAAAGCAAAAGGATTATATATAATGTTTATTTCCAGGCCCGCTACAATTTATTTTGATTTCTTTACTCAGCATAATGGTCCAGATCTTATAAATGAAATATACTCTGTGACAATCAATGGAATTGAATAGGGTGAAAGCAAGGGGAGGATTCAGACTGACTTGACTAATCAGATCATATGTATACTAGCAACTGGTCTGCAAATAAATCTTTAAAGACCTGGTCTTTTTGTGAGCTGTGTTTAATCAAAGTACTGTATACATTAGTTTTGAGATGTTTTTGACGTTTTCTTTTTAACCTCCATACTAGATAAGCTGTGATGGGGGCATTCTAGGAACTGGGGACAGAGAGGATTGGAACATGTTGTGCTTTAGCTGGCAATCATGGCTAGCAGAGAAGAGTTATGTATTTGCCAGTGCAAGTTAGAGAAGCTTTAGAAGAATTACAAGCTGGGAGAAGACCTGACCCAGGGAGCTCCTGGTTTCAGAAGTGTATAAGAATTATGTAGAGCCACTTCCCTGGCTGCATTGTACTGTCCTGTCCTGTCCAACCAGGACATCATCACTTTGTTTTCAGTCACAGCTATTTGCTCAACTTCTGTTTTCAGTTAATAATAGTAGCTCACATTCTATCTAAGAGTCTCACACTTACTTGGATCTAACAGGTGTGAACTAGAGCAGAATTTCTTCCCAATTTTGCACAGCTAATGGGTCGTTCCAATTACCATGTGGATGTAACAAGTGACTTTAGATTGCTTAAATTTAAGTTTGCTTTAAGCTTCCATAGTCTCAGCTAATCAGCACCATTTATTTTTATTGTTATTTCTATCCTGGTCACACTCAAGATCCACTTACAGGGAGTAGGGACCCATCTAATTTTGTGCTGTACAAACAACTAACATAAAAAACAGTCTTGGACACAGAAAGCTTCCATTCAAGTCCTTAGACAATATGTGGTGGGTGAATAAAGAGGCAAACAGGAGGGAAGAGGAGGTCAAAGTTACAGCAGAGACAGGTGTGATGACATAAATTGGTCAAAACAGCAGTCTCAGTAGCCACAGATGATTATCTGCCTAACCAATTATAGGCATCACAAAGGTTTTAAGGAAAGATTTTTAAAAGATAGATGATGCTGGCTTTTCGAATGTGAATGGGGAGTTTTGTCCACACATAAGGGAGGAAGCACAAAGATGTTTATGGGGAAAGCGGACAATCCAGGTTGGTTTCATTGACAGAGCAAAGGTGAGGGACCAAGGTCAGAATGAAAAATTAGATTTCGGAAAGGCAGAGTGAGGCTCTGTGTTGGAGAGCATGAATGATGATGAGAAGTTTGCACAGGACACATTGGAAAGCAGAGAACAAAAAGTGAGAGAGATGAAGAGGATGGTTCCTTGCCTTCATTCTGATATAGTTTGTTATTCTGTTCAAGTAATTAGGTTTTGGTTTTTAATTAAGCTTGCCACCATGGGCCTGATCGTTAGCTGCTATAAATCAGCACAGCTATCTTGATGTTAATGAAGCTAAGCTGATTTATGCTAGCTGAGGATCTGATTCAAAGAATTTAATACTGAATTATATCCATGCTCTAAGATACACCAGGGGGTGAGACTTCCTAAGCCAATAATCTAGTGAATGGATAGATGGATGGCTAGACTGATAGCTAGGCACATATGCATAAATATGAACTCAAAATCCTGTGTCTAAACTTACGAGTGAGTTAGCTCATGAATATTAACTGGTCCACCTGGTAATGACTTTTCTGCTGCAGTAGGGAGCTATCATGTGATGGCAATGATTCTGTAGCACTGTTACTAGGCAAACAGTTTAGTATATGCTTCAGAAAACATTATGGAATATACAGAAAATATTATTGTCAAAATATTCCAAGTGTTATGAAAAAAATATATCCTGCCACACAAACCCTATAAATATCTTCCCTGCTTGTCTCATTTGAAATGTTAACACCCTCACTGTACACTTACCAGAGCTCAGATGGCAGTAAGTAGCATTAAAGATCTGAAAGCATCAACAAATACTTAAATTCATGTGAGGAAATGAAAAAACCTTCAGTTCCAATCCTCCTGAGCCCTTCTTGGAGCCATGTTTAATGCAGAGCTTTAATATAAGAGAGGCCATTTCCCCTTCCTTCTAGGCAGAGATTACTACCTTGTCCCACTTCCCACCTTCAACCAGTGGTGCCCTGACCACCGCTGAGGACATGGGGCCTAGCCGCTGGCAGTGGCGGTATCTGGCCCTGACCCCGTCCAGGGATCCCGGTGGCAGGAGCCCCATCTGGGGCATGGCCGGGGACCCAGGGCTTATTGGGTCCGGATCGGGCCCAGGAGATGAGGCTGGCATGACAGGGGGCGGAGCCTGGGCCCTGAACCTATTTTCAGGACAGATTCTCCCCTGCCCTCGACTCTCTTTCACTCTGTAGCAGGATAACTTGATGCCTCATTTGCCGTTGTTTGCAATCCAACGAGAAATATCCAGTCTCCTAGATGACTGCTCCTCCCTCAGAATAGATTCATTTGACTTATTGAGAAGCAGACAAGGCAATCACTCTTAATATGCTGCTGTCAGCCATCTGCATTTAATCAGGGAAACAAAGTTAGGGCCTGATCCTGTGAGGTGCCGAAAATCACCTTAGAACTGCTAAAATGCCTCTATTCCCACTGCAGTCAAGGGGACTTGGGAGCACTCAGTACCTGGCAGAGCTAAAGTTATTCACAAATCTGAGTAAACTTAATAGTAGCGAATGAATGAGCCCATGTTTTATATGCAAACCTATAGGGGCTAGTTTGTCAGTGTTCAACTGCGTTTTGGCACTAATGAGCTGCAATGAAGCTTGTTTGCAGTGCTAATTAGTATATATTTGAACAGAGGTGATCATGAGCAGTAAAGTTTGGATTCTGATCCAGTGTTGCCCAAGATCTGAGTATTTAGTTATGGGCTTTGGCTTGGCTCACTCTTAGTTCCAAGAAAAAGAGAGCTTTGACTCTTAAAAGGGAAAGTATTAGGTTCACTACAGTGGAGAAAGTGCAAAAAGTGGAACTCATGAAACTTGCCCACTTCAGCTCTGTGGGGAGACAGCACAGAAATGAGATGGAAGAGGAGGAATTTCCTACATAATAGAGAGACATTCCATGCAGTGTATATAGTCAGACAAGTCCTTGTAGGAAGCAGATACATATTCAAAAGCCCTATATCAGGTAACTGCTCAAAATATATCTGCAAATGTAAAACTAATGAATTTTCGCATTTCTGCTGTCAAGATGAAAAAGTGAATTATACTGGACTCTGTGTTGAAAATATAATTGGCTGGCTGAATACATCTTAACACTGGTCTTGATATAATCAGTTAAACTAGGTCATCCCAGGCAACCTGTTCTTCGAAGTGCAAGGTGAAAGGAGTAAATGAGTGTGTTGCTGATGAATTTGATTTATAATCTTGATATTTTGTAAAGTTGTGATGTTCATATATTTTAATTGTAGTCCACTCATGTGAAAGAACATTTAAATCTAAGATGTCTTTAATTGATCTTTTTTCCCCCCATCCCAACCCACAGAAAATGCATGTTTTCAAAAAGACATTGCAGGCTTTAATCTACCCAATGTCATCAACCACTCCTCATAACTTTGAAGTGTGGACAGCTACAACTCCCACATACTGTTACGAATGTGAAGGTCTCCTTTGGGGCATAGCCAGGCAAGGCATGAAATGCACTGAATGTGGTGTCAAGTGTCATGAGAAGTGCCAAGACCTCCTAAATGCTGACTGTTTGCAAAGTGAGTATTTTGCGACAGCTGATTTTTTTTTTACCATGTTTCATGCCTTCTGACATACTGTATATGCTTATAGACACAACCACTGAAGTGAAGGGCCAGATCCTCATTTGGTGAAGTCAGTAGAACTATGCTGATTTGTACCATCTAAGGGTCTAGCCAGACATCTATGGAGCCTTATTGTTTATCTGCTTTGGTCATTTTAAATATTTAGAGTTGCCTCTGCTGTTCAGTTATAAATAATGTCTCGAGACACCAATATATTGACTAATTGCTCATGCAAACAATCTCACTCAAAACAACTGAAACCATGTGAAATAATGTCCTGTTCATTTTGTTTCATTCAAAATATAGGAAAATGTCAGAACAAAGATAAAAATGAAAATGTTCCTGCTAGTGATAACAGTCATGGTAATGTACTTTCTACAATCACATTAGCTTACAAAATTCTCCCTGCATGGCCACAGAGAAGCTATGTTAATAGTAGATGTTGGGATTAAAAATTGGGGAACTGAGTCAAGTCCACCCAATTACTTAATCAATTTCTACGTTATTTATATAGTTTCAGAAAAGAATTATTATCACTTATAGTGTCTGCACTACATTTTTGCCAGACAAATAATAACAGACAAGACAGAATTGATAAATGGTCCCAAGTTACCATGTTCTGGGGCATGAGGAGGAATTTCTCCCACCATCCATGGTAGTAGTCACCTCCTCTGACACATAGGTCATTCAGACCCATTCTTCAGTTTCTGGTCTGTTTTTTTTCCAGTTAAGACCAATGTTCACTTAGGTCTTTTATACATTTCTACATTGCAGATTACTTAATGATCCAAATGTCTTTTTGTACATTAACTCATATATTACATATGCATATATTTCAATTACCCAGCTTCTGCATTTTTCCTATTTGTTTTGCAGTTTCTTTTGCCCTCGCCCTGTCCTGGATTTTCCCAGAAAATCCATGAAGGATGGGTGATGGTAGTTATTTATCCTTACATTTTTGTGTATCTTTTACTTACATCTTCTAGCATAACATGTTACCTTTGTTCTGTCAGCAATAACATTTTAAGAAGTTGGTAATGCTGCGTAAAAGAAGAACTGAGAAAACCACACTTATGCCAGCAACAGCTTGACCTAAGTGTTATCTCATTTGTACTCATTTACTATATATAATTACAAATCATTAAAAATATAGCTATCAAAACTCTTAATTTTACCATTAACAATTCTTCATTTTGTGTTTCAATGTTAAGAATCAGTATATGTTGTTCGGTGCTATCCTTAATCTATTAGAAAGGGGAACAGGAGTATGGAAAATATGAGGATTCTTTAACATCAACGTTTCTTAGACGTGCTTTTTTCATTCAAAGTCTAGTTTTATTTGTGAATTGTTACAAAGAAACTTCATTAGAAATTTTCCTGTAAATGCATTCTGCCCAATTTTAGAGCCTCAATGCCTTGTTGCTTTCGATTGTACCCAACAGTAATAAATACATATGAATGTGTCAGACATCAAATGATGGAGTCCTCCCACTGAGAAATCTGCTGTTTGGAGTGGTTGTAATAAAGGAATCTTAATGAATACATGTGGCTTAATACAATAAACATTACAGATGAGTTAGGTGGATTTTCATCAAATTTATCTGCAAAAATAGAATGCTATTAAAAATGCAAACCTCACTGAAAAAATGGTTAACTCTGTGCCGCAGTGTCCTGGGGGAAAGAACCCAAAAAAGACACAGCAAAAACAAAATAAGACAGTACAAAGTATCTCCTCTTCAAAAGAGCATACTACATCTATTTAAAAGGAAAATATTAGACGATAGTAGCACAAATATTTTTAAATCCCCTTTTCCTTTTATCTGTTATGTGGCATTGATGCCACTATAGATAACACATTATTAATCACCACAGCAACCCTTGCACCAAAAACATTCAGTTTTGAACCAAATATTTATTTATAATGATCTGTTTATAGAGTCATAGAACTGGAAGGGACCATGAGAGGTCATCGAGTCCAGTCCCCTGCACTCAGGGCGGGACCAAATACCATCTTAAATCACTCCTGACTAGTATTTGTCTAATATACTCTTTAAAAATTTCCAGTGATGAAGATTTCATAACCTCCCTAAGCAACTTATTCCACCGGATAATCACCCTGACGGTTAGGAATTTTTTCCTAATATCTCACCTAAACCTCTCTTGCAGTAATTTAAGCTCATTGCGTCTTGTTCTGTCACCAGGGTTAAGGAGAATAATTTTTCTCTCTCCTCATAACAACCTTTTAGGTACTTGAAAACTGTTATCATGTCCCCTCTGTCTCCTCTTTTTCAAATTAAACAAACCCAGTTCTTTCAATCTTCTCTCGTAAGTCAAGTATTCCAGACCTTTCATCATTTTTGTTGATCTTCTCTGGACTTTCTCCAATTTGTCCACATCTTTCCTGAAATGAGGCACCCAGAACTGGTTACAGTAATCCAGTTGAGGCCTAATCAGCGTGGAGTAGAGTGGAAGAATTACTTCTTGTGTCTTCTTTACAGTACTCCTGTTAATACATCCCAGAATGATGTTTGCTTATTTTGCAAATTTCTTGACTTAGGCCTTGTACACACTAGAGAGTTATTGTGGAATAAGTCATCTTATTGTGGAATAACAAGCCCACCATAAACACCAGAATGCTCCTTGTTGCATTAAAAGTGCCCTGTTATACCAGAACAATAATACCACCTGTGTGAGAAACACAATGCCTATTGCAGAACAGCTTTTGTGCTATAAAGTGTGTGCGAATACTGAGGAACTTCTCTTCCACAATAAGTGGCCCCCCAGAATTCCAAGCCTGACCACTCTGGTCTTCCGCTTGGACTCCACTGCTCTGATGCAACTACCCCCTCCATCCTGTGAGTCCTGGGAACTTTTGAACTTTTTTCTGTTTTCCTGGGGCAATGTTGAAAAAGGGTGCGAGTTACTATTAGCTACAGTAAATGACAAGAAAACACAGCGTCCCAGGGGAACTTGTAAATTTACCCACGTTGCTCAGCGCTCCTTTCCTTCTACCCGGGGTTCCTAGCGCTGGAACTGATGAGTGGCATGGTGGGATAGGTACCCACAATTCAATGCTCTGTCTTGCAGAAATGCAAAGATCACTGTGGACACAACATTGAGTTATAAGGAGCTCAGAGTGAACGCACAATCGTACTATAAATACAACACTTTTATTATAGTGCAAAGACTTCTTGCGGAACAATTTTCTAGTATAGACATGGCCTTAGTAATCTAATAGTGTCAGTGTTTTGGCAGGGGGTAGGGGAGAGGTTCTCTTTAAAATAAGACCAAAAAAGTGTTATCAATGATATTTAAGAGATAAGGAAGTGCAGCATACAATGGGGAATTTTCTTTCTTTTCCTCATCAGTGCACTCAGCCTCTTAGTAGTTCACCTTGTGTTGCTGGGATGAAACTCATTAATAACACCATGGGATATTTCATTGGCATAGGCACAGCAAGTAAAGAACTGAAAGACCATGTAGCTGATTATGGTCTAACTGGGTGGCTGCGCTGTCATTAGCCAATAAACCCATTTTTTAAACTGCACAAATATATCTGTTCACACGCCCACTGTTGTTACTCACCTGTCTAGTATAGTATGCCATGGCTATCTGCTTGGGAGAAAGTCTCATCATCTATGGGAGGGATAGAGATGCTCACTATCAGAATTTGGCTTCATATCAAATTCCTTCTCTTGGGCCTTTCCTCATGCAAGAAATCTAAGCACCATTGAGTGGTGCCTCATGATGTATGCTCAACATTAATGCTCAACACTTTTGTCACAATCCTTCTTGCAGATTCTGGCTTTGTTCACTCTCAGCCCTGTGTTTGGGATTGGGATGAATCAAAGGCCTCCTGTTAATGCAAAGTTAGAACATTACATTCCCACCATCAGGAATGCTAGAAAATAATTTGAATAATACTCTGATAACTGATGGAAAAGCTCCTGAGTTCATATCAAGTAAAGGCACTCAATGTTTACAAGCATCATAGGGGACTATAGTTTATTATATCTTATGCCTCTGTGCCTAGTGACTAATCCGTCGTCATCTTCTGAGTGAACTTTGTTGTCCCATTAGCCTCCTTTATGGTGACTCTGGCCATCCTCATCATCCCTCCTAAAAACTAATTTGGGGACCTGTGTAGGGTTACTAAATTACTAAGTTACTAAATTTGGTAGTGTTTTATACCTACTGTGTAATGCAAGGCAGTAGGGAATCAGGACCTGCCACCTTTGTGACAGCAATTCTGGGGCTGACGGGATGGTTTTGGTCCCCAGTGTATGTTATACCAGCTCTAGGGTTGCTTTACCATATGTATAGTTGTCTTATCCTTGACGGACCATTTCAGCAGCTAAGGATAGCCAGGGTATATAGATGTTCCAGACATACCCTCTTTCTCCACCTAAGCCACAAATTATAATGGTGAATGGCATTGAGTGTCATAGAGCTAGATAAAAGCTCAAGGATTCCCACTATGTTGGAGAATTGCCCTCTGGGCAGAAACATAGTCTCAAAGGAGCCATAGTGCAATGGAGAATTCGCAAATGAAACTATCTAACCTTGGTACCACATTACGTTTGAAACTGAGCCAACAGCAGCCTCGTATGACCCCTGTGTTACTACTATACATTAACTAAACAGTATGAAAAGAGGGTTTGGTTTTTTGTGCTGACAGCCATGTTATAAAACCAGGCATGTATAGAGAAGAGTAGGGTTGCTGCTGGATGGTTTTAAATTTCAGCCATGTTTAATGTAAACTGGATGCTAACAAATAAGTCTTTCAACATGTACAAAACTTTGGTTACCTGGCACAGTATATGGACTGACAGGGCACATTTACACTGATGGTGGCAAATTCTCTGCCCTCAATTCGATCTTTCCAGATCAAGTGAGCCGTTAGTGAAGACCCACTCAATTGATCGGGAAGTCAATCTGGTAAGGCCATCCCCTGAAAAAGAATAGCACTGAGTCAACAGGAGGCCATTTTCAGTCAACTCAGCACAGTGCAGAAGCCACAGTAAGTCAAAGGGAGACATACAAGTTAATTTACATAACTTGTGTATCTCCCTTCGACTGCCACCGAAAACTATGGTAAGTGTAGACCTGGGCTGAGTAAAAGAAGAGTATGCTGCTTAATATACAGCAAGTGTCAGAGCCTATCTACTCTCATCTGACACGTATTTCAGCAACTTTTGAAGATGCTATCTAAAAATAATTCATTGTGTATGAGCCCATTGATCTCTTCCAGTTCTAAATAGTGATTTGGGGGTGCAGTAGGTCTACTGGGAATCATTTGGCTTCTCATGCTCTGGTTTTCAAACATAAAAATGAAATAAAGTTGCTGTCAGATTGTAAGAGTGGGTGTAAAGAGGCATCTAGAATTCAGCCCCCAAATATTAAGGGTAACCATTGTCCTGGTGTTTTTTACCCACTTGATCCAAAATACCTCAGAGAGAACTTGGTAAGGAGAGAGATCACAGAGACCTTTCCTTAAGAACTTTAGCTCCTTGAGAACTAAACAAATCTGTTGTCACTGTAAATGGTGGGAAATATGTGCGAAAATATTGCAGTCAGTGAAGTTATTTGTGTGTTTGAATCATGTCTAAGTACTTTTTCTATATCAGGGTCTGAGTTATCAGTGTCTTGCAGCACTGAGCCCTAAGAGTCTGTGTGGGTGGTTGGATTCCTACCTAAACTTACACTTCCTTATACCCATCTGTTTGTTGTTTTACCTAATAGATTCCTCTATTGAGGCTCCTATGTGCACACATGCTCTAGATTCCTTTAGGCTGGATTCTGCTATTTTATACTCGCCCAACAACGTGTAAATTACACCACCTCACATTTCACCCCAGAATCTGTACTGTTATTTATAATTGTTAGTGGGCCAAATACATCCCTGAGGTGTAGATCCACTGAAATATAATACACATTTTATGTTCCATTTTTTGAGTTTAATAACTATTTACATTTGAAATTAAATTGAATTTAAAAGTTCAAAAATAATATTTGGCTTGAGTTCTAGGCATAATTGCTGTAAAACAAATGTTAACACCACAAATACATATACATAAACATTTGGTATGCTTGTTTTTAGCATTTACATATGGTATGAGTTTCTGGTATTTCTTTCAGTGGGATCCTTAGTGGGATTTCAAAATGCACTTAAGAGTACAAACTCCATTGACATTCAATGGAGGGTTGGTACGCTGTTCCAATAGTTAATTGCCATCACTATCAAACTCTTCTGACTTCAGTTTCCAGCCATTTTCTCTTATTATTCCTTTGTCTGCTAGATTAAAGGGCCCTGGCCCTGAAATATCAGAAATCTTCCTATGGAGGTAGTTGTGAACCCCGGTCAAGGTGCCTCTTAACTTTTTAAATAGCTAATTAGAGTGAGCTTCTTTAGTCTCTCAGTGTTGTCGTGAAGGACATTTTTCAGACCACATATCATTTTTGTAGCTGTTTGCTAAACTCTATCCAATCTTCCACATCCTTTTTAAAAGCATGGATATGAGAGCTGGCCATGGTATTCCAGCACAGGGATCTCACGAGTGCCATATATAAGGTAAGAGCTCCTATCCGCTTCTGCTTGAGGTGGGGAGAGGGGAAGGTGTTGTTTTGCCACAACATTACAGTGGGACCTGTTACTTATACCACACCTATCAGCATACTATCTGACCACCTAGCGAAATTACAAAACTAACTATACAGTTACCACACGTCTGCAATAAAGGGGCTCCTCTTTGGTTTCTCTCTTTCCTCTCCTAGGATAGACTTAGGCAGGTTTGAGCAAGTAAACAGCTGCAATGCAAAGTACAGATATAAAAATTTAATCTACATAAGGGATCTAGTGTTTGAACTTGGACACTGCTATTTTTGGGGCCCTCCTTCTCCCAAGATCACACTTATGGGTGCTCTCAATAGCATTTCAATGTCCAAATATCAATTTTAGCTGCCCATGTGTTCATCTGACTGGCTTTGGACATTCTGCTATGCCATCTGTGTTTGAAAATGTGGTCTATACACATTATGTCGTTTAGGGATAAAATAAATTTTAAAGCTCCATCAGTGGCATGGAATCAGTCAACAAAGAACATTTTAAATATCTTTCTGGATTCAGTGAAAATTTCATTCTGTTTTGTGCAGAGGTATATGTGCATGAGAAAGCTGTAATTAACAGTATTTTGAAATGAAACCGCTAGAACGTCAACTGTTTTGACCTCAGTGGAGCTACACCCACTTACGTTCTCTGGGAATCTGGCCCATTGTGTCTCTTTAGTACCCTACCAGACAATCTGTCTCATGAGTAATCTAGTGATTACTATGATTGATTGGCTTCTGAGCTACTGAAATCTGATTTTAGATAATGAATTTTAGTGCAAATTGCTGTTCACTAGAAGTAAGTTCAGATCACAAGCTCACTTGGGTCAGTATTACAAGATGGTGCAATTTTGAGATTAAAAAATAAAATCAGCACTCTGTTCATTAAGCCTCTCATATTCACCAAGATGCTGCTTTTAGAAGTAGGTACAGTATTAAATCAGAGTTGTTTTATATCACATTATTTGGATCAGTCTTTGGGTAAGAGGTCCTTGCTAATTATATTGTGCAATATAGACTACTGTGTTGTCTAATTGTCTCTAATCAATAGTGCATAGACAGGGCTGTTGATGGTACTATGCTGTTTAGCAATTGCAACTTGCATTAGTTAGTGCATATGTACAATTTTATCTGGATTGCCTGGAAAATAAGCGTGAGTTTTTAGTGACCCACTAGCGCCACATTGAATGTATCCATGATTTATTATTACATCATAATGATTTCATTTAGTAATGAAAGCCACTGATGGAAAATGGAATAAGTTGCTTTTTGATGTCTAGTGAAAAGACATGCAAGATCAAATTTCCTGTATTCATCACAATGTCAAAGCACTTCAACAGTCATCTTTCACCTCCCCTATAAAATCTGAAATCACTTGAAGTCTCCCAGTTGGTATTAAGTTTTGTACGGTCACTTAGTCTTTGTGTGTTTTAAGGATTTTTTTTCTAAGCATGTCTAGTTTTGCAGTTCAGAAATCTTTGCTCACTGGAATTTGTCTTCAGCATTCATAAACTATGCATCTGTCAGTATCAGCCACAGAGAATCTCAGGGCTTAGAAGCCATAAAAGTTGATGCTACCGGGTCACACATCCCATGGAATTCAGCCTCTGTCATTCCACTCTCATCTCAGCCATTGCCTTTCCAGACTTCTTCAGTGAGTCAAGTCATGCCATCCACATGACCATAAATATATTTGTCTTTGATGTTCTGTAAAGTGCCTAGCATCCTTCAGGCACAATATAAATAATAATAAAATAGAAGACGATTAACTCAAAAGATCCTATAAGATTCCACTGAAGTCCCCATGCTGGCTGGCTATCCAAGCTGTCGGACAGATAGCTACTTCTTGAGTCATGAACTTGACAGAGCCTTAAAGGAAAATGCCATGAAAACAAAACAGTAGCATTTGATGGCATCATGGAAGAGGGATTGTACTCCAGCAGATTAAACACAGAGCTGGAACTCCCAAATTCTAATTGCAGGGCAAGTCACTTAACCCCACTTTGTTTTAGTTTCAACTAGTGTAAAAAGGGAATAATAATACCTTCAGTTCCTCCATGCACCCCTCAGGAATTGTCTGCGGAAGGCTAATTAGATAACGGGGGGGGGGTTGGAAATGTAAAGTGCTCTACAGCTGCTAATGGTCCTGATGATTATGCTGCCCTCAGTTACAATAAATACTGGAAGAGCTCTTTATGGCAGAAGCCAGCTTAGATGCCAGAAAACCTGATCACCAAAAATCAGAACAAGAAAAAACAAAAAACAGCCACCAAGCATTGCTTACAATACGGCCTTGTCAGAGCCAAGGATATGACTCTCTGCTTAGGTGGAATATATTTCTAACAGTGTTTGCATACAGTGATCATTCTTCCAAACTAGCCTGTTGCCCTAGGTAACTAAATAATTTAATACCTTTATTTGCAATGTTCAGTAAGTTTTTCTTATACTAATTATATTTGGGGTTGCAGAGTACATAAAGTAACCTCGTCTGTTTAACTCAGTTAAAAAATGACACAATTTTAAGTGCTTCCAGTATACTTTTAATGATGTAGTAATCTTTTTACCTGCTGCATGGGAAATAGACATGCCTCCCCAGCTGGCACACAGCCAGGATTAGGTGGCTTTTAAAAGACGCGCACACAGCTAGAAAATGGGACCTTTATTTGCCACGTTTTATAAATGTGCTCATAATTTGGCTCCACCATAGTCATTCTATTTTTCCTTTCTCCAGTGCAAACTGCAATCTTTCCTTTTGCTCCAACCAGCGTATTAAATTCAAAATGCCTAGAGCAAAAACTGGCTGTGGAAGAGAGGTTTGTGGAGTGGTTATAAAAAGTCGGAATAAATTCTTGGCTTCATTAAACAGGCATCCCCATTTTCTGGTTTTGAGAAACTTTTAATCCTTTTTTGTAAGCAACCTTGTCAGTATCAATATACCTGAAACAGCGATTGTCATTGTTGCCAGCAGCATTAATGTTGTACATAAAACTGCCTGTGTTGTATGGAACTCCGCTCTTGTAAGGTTATATAAGTTATGCCCTGCTGGGACCTTCATGAAAACAAAGCCTGTATCTCACATGGATAGTGCAGAGAGCAACATTTTAAATAAATAAATGTACACTGGGATAGATGTCAGTGAAGAAATATATAGCCAGGGTCCAATCCTATTATTTTAACTCAGGCAAATCTCCCACTGTAATCAAAGCTAGTGTTGCTTGGGTAAGGATTGAGTAAGAACATAAGAACATAAGAAAGGCCGTACTGGGTCAGACCAGAGGTCCATCTAGCCCAGTATCTGTCTACCGACAGTGGCCAGTGCCCAGGTGCCCCAGAGGGAGTGAACCTAACAGGCAATGATCAAGTGATCACTCTCCTGCCATCCGTCTCCATCCTCTGATAAACAGAGGCTAGGGACACCATTCTTAACCCCTTTCTGGCTAATAGCCATTTATGGACTTAGCCACCATGAACTTATCCAGTTCCCTTTTAAATATTGTTATAGTCCCAGCCTTCACAACCTCCTCAGGTAAGGAGTTCCACAAGTTGACTGTGCGTTGTGTGAAGAAGAACTTCCTTTTATTTGTTTTGAACCTGCTACCTATCAGTTTCATTTGGTGACCCCTGGTTCTTGTATTATGGGAGTATTTAAACAACTTTTCCTTGTCCACTTTTTCCACATCAGTCATAATTTTATATACTTCTATCATGTCCCCCCTCAGTCTCCTCTTTTCCAAGCTGAAGAGGCCCAGCCTTTTCAATCGTTCCTCATACGAGGCACTCTCCAAACCCCTAATCATTTTAGTTGCCCTTTTCTGAACCTTTTCTAGTGCTAGAATATCTTTTTTGAGATGAGGAGACCACATCTGTACACAGTATTCGAGATGTGGGCGTACCATGGATTTATATAAGGGCAATAATACATTTGCAGTCTTATTTTCTATCCCCTTTTTAATGATCCCTAACATCCTGTTTGCTTTTTTGACCGCCTCCGCACACTGTACGGACATCTTCAGAGAACTATCCACAATGACTCCAAGATCTTTTTCTTGACTCGTTGTAGCCAGATTAGCCCCCATCATATTATAGGTATAGTTGGGGTTATTTTTTCCAATGTGCATTACTTTACACTTATCCACATTAAATTTCATTTGCCATTTGGATGCCCAATCACTTAGTTTTGTGAGATCTTTTTGAAGTTCTTCACAATCTGCTTTGGTCTTGACTATCTTGAGTAGTTTAGTATCGTCTGCAAACTTAGCTACCTCACTATTTACCCCTTTCTCCAGATCATTTATGAATAAATTGAATAGGACTGGTCCTAGGACCGACCCTTGGGGAACACCACTAGCTACCCTTTTCCAATCTGAGAATTTACCATTTACTCCTACCCTTTGTTCCCTGTCTTTTAACCAGTTCTCAATCCATGAAAGGACCTTCCCTTTTATCCCATGACAACTTAACTTACATAACAGCCTTTGGTGAGGGACCTTGTCAAATGCTTTCTGGAAATCTAAGTACACTATGTCCACTGGATCCCCCCTGTCCACATGTTGGTTAACCCCTTCAAAGAACTCTAATAGATTAGTAAGACACGATTTCCCCTTACAGAAACCATGTTGGCTATTGCTCAACAGTTTATGTTTTTCTATGTGACTGACAATTTTATTCTTAACTATTGTTTCAACTAATTTGCCCGGTACCGACGTTAGACTTACCGGTCTGTAATTGCTGGGATCCCCTCTAGGGCCCTTTTTAAATATTGGCGTTACATTAGCCGACTTCCAGTCTTTGGGTACCGAAGCCATTTTAAGGGACAGGTTACAAATCTTAGTTAACAGTTCCGCGACTTCACATTTGAGTTCTTTCAGAACTCTTGGGTGAATGCCATCTGGTCCCGGTGACTTGTTAATGTTGAGTTTATCAATTAATTCCAAAACTTCCTCTAGTGACACTTCAATCTGTGACAGTTCCTCAGATCTGTCACCTACAAAAGCCGGCTCAGGTTTGGGAATCTCACTAACATCTTCAGCCGTAAAAACCGAAGCAAAGAATCCATTTAGTTTCTCCGCAATGACTCTATCATCTTTAAGCGCTCCTTTTGTATTATCATCATCAAGGGGCCCGACTGGTTGTTTGGCAGGCTTCCTGCTTCTGATATACTTAAAAAACAATTTGTTATTACCTTTGGAGTTTTTGGCTAGCCGTTCTTCAAACTCCTCTTTGGCTCTTCTTATTACACTCTTGCACTTAAGCTGGCACTGTTTGTGCACCTTTCTGTTTGCCTCACTAGGATTTGACTTCCACTTTTTAAAGGAAGTCTTTTTACCTCTCAGTGCTTCTTTTACATGGTTGGTGAGCCATGGTGGCTCTTTTTTGGTTTTTTTACAGTGTTTCTTAATTTGGGGTATACAGTGAAGTTGGGCCTCTATTATGGTGTCTTTAAAAAGCACCCATGCAGTTTTCAGAGATTTCACTTTAGTCACTCTACCTTTTAGCTTTTGTTTAACTATCCCCCTCATTTTTGTATAGTTCCCCCTTTTGAAATTAAATGCCACAGTGTTGGGCTGTTGAGGTGTTCTTCCCCCCACAGGGATGGTGAATGCTATTGTATTATGGTCACTAGTTCCAAGCGGTCCTGCTACAGTTACCTCTCGGACCAGCTCCTGCGCTCCACTCAGGATTAAATCTAGAGTTGCCTCTCCCCTTGTGGGTTCCCATACCAGCTGCTCCATGAAGCAGTCATTCAAAGTATCGAGAAATTTTATCTCTGCAATATGTCCTGAAGTGAAATGTTCCCAGTCAATATGGGGATAGTTGAAATCCCCCACCATTATTGGGTTTTTAAATTTGATAACCTGCCTAATTTCCCTTAGCATTTCATCATCGCTCTTACTATCCTGGTCAGGTGGCCGATAGTAGATCCCTAATGTTATATTGTCATGGAAGCATGAGATTTCTATCCATAGCGATTCTATGGAACAAGTGGATTCGCTTATGATTTTTACTTCATTTGAATCTACATTTTCTTTCACGTATAGTGCCACTCCTCCTCCCGTACGACCTGTTCTGTCCTTCCGATATATTTTGTACCCCGGAATGATTGTGTCCCACTGATTGCTCTCTGTCCACCAGGTTTCTGTGATGCCTATTATATCAATATTCTCCTTTACCACTAGGCACTCTAGTTCACCCATTTTATTATGTAGACTTCTAGCATTTGTGTATAAGCACTTTAAAAACTTGTCCCTGTTTATTTGTCTGCCCTTTTTTAATGTGCCAGATTCTTGGTCATGTGGCTGTTTATCATCGGATCCGGCCCCCTCACCATCCTTTTCTGTCCTCTGTTCCTGACTATAACTATAACTATAACCTGGAGATTCCCTCTCGTCAGACTCTCCCTTAAGAGAAGTCTGTGTCCGATCCAGCTGCTCCTCTGCAGCAGTCGGCTTTCCCCCATCCTCTAGTTTAAAAACTGCTCTACAACCTTTTTAATGTTTAGCGCCAGCAGTCTGGTTCCCTTTTGGTTTAGGTGGAGCCCATCCCTCCTGTATAGGCTCCCCCCATCCCAAAAGTTACCCCAGTTCCTAATGAACGTAAACCCCTCCTCTCTACACCATCGTCTCATAACTACAGAATTTGGCCCACAGTGTGAATCAAACAACTGCAGTATCTATCCAAATTGTTATCAGACACCTAAAACATTATGTTACTCAAGTACAACATGCAGTGGTGGTGATATGTTTCAGAAAACTATCTTCAAAGCCTTGTAAATTCTCCATTCACAAAATACAGGTTCAGCCTTCAGCTGGGAAGAATTTGTAACGATGCCTTCCCCAGCCTTGTGACTCTATTTAGGCATATGTCTTGTGTATTTTAGGTACTTGGGCAGCTCTGGTGGTTTTGCTGCCCTAAGCAAACCAGCAAATGTCCATGCATACTAACCGAGTCTCCTGTGCAGAGAGATACTGAAAGTTTTGCTGTTTCTAATAGTCTGTTTCCTTCCTTGACCACTTTTACAGACTGTAGAATAGAGCTAGCCCTACATATATACTGATATAAATTACAGTCACATAGGCTATGTCTACACTGGCAAGTTAGTTTGAATTAAGTTTCCTTAGTTCGAACTAACTTAAGCCATGGCTACACTAGGCTTTCATTAGTTCGAATTAAGGGCTTCCTTAATTCAAATATGCTATTCGAATTAAGGGTTAATTCAAACTAGTTAGTTCGGATTAACCAATGTGGCCATTTAGTTCGAACTAATTGCTTAGTTCGAACTAACCGGCCCATTGAACTCAATGCAATTCGCTAATTCGAACTAAGTAAGTGCCATTGAATGGCACTTGCTTAGTTCGTACTAAATTTTTCTAGTTCGAATTAAGTTAATTTGAACTAACCAAAGTTAGTTTGAATTAGTTAGTTCGAATTAACTTTAGTAAGTGTAGACATAGCCATAAGCAATATCCTTTGGTCTCATCTCCACTGGGAAGCTTTAGAACCTATCCTTTTGCCTCACTGAGACTGAATGTCTCCAGGGGCTCCTGTTGGGGGAGAGAGCTCCATGCTACCCTATCACAGAACTGTGCTTCAATTCAGCTCCTAGTGCTCAGCTTCCTTCCTTTAACTCTTCTTTGATGCTTACCTGCAGCAATGTAAACAAAGCTTGCTGTAATCTTACATTCCTGTGCTAACTATGGATGAATTGTGTGTGACAGCTAAATGGGGCAGGCTGGTTTTTTGCCTAGAACTGGCTCCATGCCACCTCTATTCCATCATTAGGTTTCCATCCAGGAGTCAGAGGCAGTTGAAACAAAGCAATACATTTTTTATCTTTCTTGCACCTCCTCTACTTTTAATAAAGGGGCTTTTTCCTATTTTGACATATGCATGTATGTCTTCAGCTTGCTATCCCATCATTGGGAAAGACTGCACATCTCTTTTTTTGAAGCTGGCACTGGATTACCATGACAGCTGAGAACAGAAAAGTGCAGAGTCCCATCATTTCTGGGTGTGATGGTTAATAACATCGTTTCATCTTTTTATTAAAATATTCAAGGTTCAGTACCCCACCACACACACACTCCCTCTGTTCTCCTAGAGCAACATACTTTGCAAAATTTCTCTAAATTGTCCCAGTAGCCCAACTTGTAAGAAACTACATATCTTGAATTATCTAACCATTTACAATCAGAATTTAATCAACAAGGGCCAAATGCTGGCCACTGTTTTCAGAGGCCCAAGGGGATTGAAAGCTGTCTTAAAAAGCCAGCAGGAGAGTCCTTAGTTAACATGAAATCAACTCTCTCCACCTCTGCTCATAGAGTACTGAGCTTTCCAGAAGCATACTCGGACTGAGGGTGCTAGTGACTAGAGAGTGCTACCCTTCGGTGGTCCCAGATTGGGCATCCTGGACTGGCTTTTGGAGGTCTGTTTGTTCTACTGACACAAGATAGAGCAGACCTAAGACCCCATGCACTCAGACTCTAGGCGAATGGAATGGCTTTTACCTGTAATGCTTGGCTTATGTGGCTGTTGAATATAGTCTTGTGGAAATGCTCTGCCATGAGGGCATGGGGAGAAATTTCCCTAAGTGTATACAGTGCCTGCAAACTCTGGGATATACGTAGGAGTTGTCAAGAAAGCATTTGCAACCATTAGTTCTTCTTGATCGTTATTGTATCTCTGATAAATGAGGTTTATAATGGAAACAGTGACTGCTTAAATCTATAAACCATCATGCAATGCAATATTAATAATTGGCAACTGTAATGCACCAAATAGTCTGACTTGAAAATCAGAGTTTCCCATTCATCATGGAATTTCTTCTGGCTTCTTTTATCAGTGTCCCTAGCAGGAGGAATTTTAATTAATCATTAAAGAAACTTTAAGAAAGAAGAAAATATAAAAGGTATTGTATTAGGTGCTCAGAAAGGGAGAGTAATATTTAAAATATCTGAAAGAGCAATGATTAAAATTCACAAAATTGAAATATAACTTATTTGTGACAGGTGTAATGTACAGGGCCAAATCCTGCAAACTCTAATATAGAAAGACAATTTCCCCACCACAGAGTCATTTCAGGTACATTCTTTCTCAATGATAGTGGCCACGACTACTAATTAAGACTAATTCATGGTCTTGGTATTGCAAAAGGTGAAATACTCTACTTATCAGTATCAGCGTAGATAAAATTAAAATCTTCACCTTCAATACAGACTGAGAATTACATCATTGAGGATGGCACAACAGTTCCTAAATGTGATTTCACTTTAGCTTCTAGTTTAAAATGTTTAGAAGAGCTGTATTCCACCATTGTACCTAATGTTTGTTAGGGGTTTTAGAAGTGAAAATGAAACATGATAATGTGATATCACTTGCGCCAATGTTTCTGTGACTACACTGATGATTTCTTTTCTTTTTATTATTTTTTATTTTTTAAACTCAGGAGCTGTGGAGAAGAGTTCTAAACATGGTGCTGAAGATAAGACCCAGAATATTATTTCTGCTATGAAAGAAAGAATGAAGATTAGGGAGAGAAATAGGCCAGAAGTATTTGAAATGATCCAGGAAATGTTCCAGGTTTCCAAAGAAGACTTTGTGCAATACACAAAGGCGGCTAAACAGAGTGTGTTGGATGGGACATCTAAGTGGTCGGCAAAAATAACCATCACAGGTGCGGGTTTTTTTTCCCCCCACTGAAATTTTCATATTGAAATGTTCTTGTCTTGAAATTAGCTCTTTACTCCCAAGTCCTATATTTATGAGTTTGTGTATATAGAATTGAAGATGAAATTCTATGTTAAATTTATCACTGGGAAAACTTTAAATGGTTGGTTCAATAGCCACATTAACTAGAAGCTTGAGTAATAGGGAAAATCCTGAAGTCTCTGTAGACAGAGTCAGTGAACTAACTATATATTTCCTCTGTGATATAACACTTCCTATTTTAGGATGAGAGGATAACTGTTCTTTCTTTATCTATTCTGCTTCCTACCAGTACCTCCTGTGCTAAAGATTTTGCTAATATTGATCAATTGCAAGGGTTCTAGTTGATGATAGCCTTGGTGGGTTTTTAATGACTGAAATGCTAAGAACACCTCAGCTAACAGTTCCGAGCTCTTTGGTATGAGAGACTCCATATATTTTTGTGCTTGAATAAAATTATGTTCCAGATAAGTGATTTTTTTGTCTAGCATATCTGCTCAAAACCACTGTTAGCTGATCTTAACCTTTGAATTTGGCCAGGTGCTCACAAATATTCCCAGTTTGCATTAAAGCTCAGGAACCAAAAATGTGTTGCTTATATATTTTAGTTTCTCAATTCAAATATCAGCACAGAAAACATAAATATAATGAAAAGTGCAGTTTGTTGCACAATGTGACCTCCTTGCATATGATACTATGGAGCAAAATAACACCTTAACTACAAGACTGAAGAATTAAAAGCTAGTGATGTGAAACATTAAATGGTCTTTAAAGTAGATTCAACATTAATTTAATTTAACTTTAATGACATTAAAAATAATCCGTATTCTGATATTAAAAGTGAATTATGCATTATCTTCGTCTCCAGGATTTCAGTGTCCTGTCATAGTGGATCAGAAGATAAGCTGTAAAACCCTTTCTAGTTCACTACCCACTTGTGAATACAATAAAATTATACTAAAGTTTCACTTTTTATTAAGCATTAATGTATGTTTTAGTGAAATGGGTGTGGTGGGGTTTTTTTTGTTTTTTTATACAAACAGATCAACTTGCAAACTGCTAGGTTTAATTGATCCCTCATGATAGATGTTCTTTACATGCAATATGCTGGGTTTTTCTAAGGTAGTTCACAGTATACCTTCAATAATGTTATGGTCAGATGTTGTATTTCTGCATGGAAGAAAGACCCAGATAAATGCATAGTGCTGTGAGACACAGGATAGAACATCTTTATTACTGGTTATGTCTATGAATTAAGTGAAACTGCACAGCCAGCAAATAGAGATGAAATTATCTTAACGTATTACTGAGGAAATATGTGAATCCGTTCATACTGTATCTACTGGGTAGAATGAGATGATAGATTCAAAACCTCTGCACCAGATGGTACAAAATTACGTTAGCCATTAAGGACTTGATTTGACTCTCAGTGATGTCAGTGGCAAAACTCCTGTGGACTGTAATGGCGCAGAATCCAAGCCATTAGATGAATGTTTCCTAGTTCACACAGTCCGAGCACAGAACTAGAACTCCAACAGGAAAAAAGGTAACTTTTCTTAATGGCTCCTTCCCTTGCTTAGAACCAATGTGTGGATGGAGCCTAAGACATTTGCCAGGAGAGAGCAAAGCTGTAATCATGTCCTCCTGGACATGTCCTGACCTGGGGCCTGATCCAGAGCCAATTGCAATCAATAGAAAGACTGTTACTGACTTCAGTGCGCTATGAATCAAGCCCAGATGCTGGAGGGAAGGCGAGGGTATTTAAAGGCAGTCAGGAGAGTGCTGAGGTGGGCTGAAGAGAGACTGAGGTTAAGTGGTCCAGGCTAGGAGGAGAAAATAGGAGCGAGGCAGAAATTCAGATGAGCCAGAAAAGGAGAACAAACCTTTGTAGGCATCTGCTAGGAAGGGGGACGGCAATACAGACCTCTGTGGATTTTCACATCCAAAATACAGAAATTTACATTGTACATGTTAAATGTTTCTGTAAGGGTGGTAACAACAAAATAATACCATGCTATCTTATTACTTGTGTGTGTTGTGGGACTTGGGATTCCCAATCATGGACCTGCATCTCCTCATGAGAGGCACCATGCAAACCCATAACAATACTTGATATTGTATAGCACCTTCCATCTCAGGAGCTCAAAAGCCTTGGGGCATTACCTCTGTGAGGGGAGAGAGTATTATTATCCCCATCTTTAGATGGAGAAACTTAAGCAAAATTGGGTTAATTGGTTTGAAAATAGAAGTCCAGACCCAGTACAACAAGACCACCTTTCCTATTCTGCAGAGTGCAGACGCCAGTGCTGCTAATAATTTGGGATAGGAAAGGCCGACGTTTCCCCCACCTGGGAGCTGTGCTTCATTATGTGCAATGTTTCTTCAGTGTAATTCACTATCTACCTCCACGCACGGGAATTATTTAGTTTTAGCCCTGACCCACAGAACTCTGGACACCACTTTCCCAGTTCAAGCAACATGGCACTGTCCTCTTTCCCTTCCATGAAACTCGAGTCTTGCCCTATCTTCTTCTTTTGAGCCCTTTCCCTAGCCATGCTCTAGTGCACCCACCACAGATATGCTTCTTGAGGTATTTCAGAATCTTCTCCATGGCTTCTGACTAGGACCAGCAGAGGAGTGCCTCAAGTAAGCTGTGTATCATGTCTGCTCTGGATTGTCCACTGTTGGTCTCCTTCAATGCTGCAGGTAATGCCAGCAGCATATGCCCCTTAAAGTATGATTCTACTCTGCAAATTCACTTTGTAAAATGGCACATTGTATAATTCCACATTTATTATGCCTTAGTTATTCCCACTTCAAATGTGTTCAATTTGTAAGTCAGATCAATATTTATTTTCCCTAACGTCTACATCTGAATGATGAACCTGATCTGAGAGTACAATAGGGTCCTTTTGTGGCTCATGAATCACCACCAGATCCAGACAAAATGCAGTCCAAATCCTCCCCTCAGTTACTGCGGTGTAGCCCCGTTATCTTCCGTTTATATTCTAAATTGTACCTGTGCATGTCCCTTGCATTCAGTGTGATTGCACAGGTGTAACTGAGGACAGAGGAGGTTATACAGGTGACTCTGCAATTGGAACTTAGTTAATAATTCCAGGAGAGATTTTCACAGGCACAAAACACAGCCTAGCATGTGACAGTCAGAGGGTATTGGGCACCTGCTTGCCATTTGTGACTTTGAAAAGCTCCCCTTATGCTAACAATGAAGTGCAAATCCCATTGAGCACAAAGTTCTGCACGGGGATTCTATAGGGGTGACAGGTATTAACAGTAATAAAAACTTACTTTTTCATGGAAGTCAGCAGATTGGACTCTGAACGAACAGGGGGAACTGATCTGCTGACTAAGAAAGTGCCATTTTATACAGTCACTTTTCTGAGCACACGATGAGCCTCATTATCCTGTTTGATTGACAGCAGGAAATGTTAACTAAATGGTACCATTAAGATGTTTTAAATAGTATGTTCAAAATAATAAAAACAAGTCGCTGCTGATGTTAGCAGCCAGGACAAATTTTTTCAGCTGCAAATTATTCTGGTTTTGGTGGGCTGCAATTTGACAATTTTGCATTTAATTGAGAGATTTCCAGTGTTATGAATTGTAATGGGAAAAAAAACAAGTTATGTGTATTTATAGTTACCACAAAGTGTATATACATTAGCCATCATAAATTCTGAAGAATGTTTACACAGCTAAATAAGAAACAAGGTGGGTGAGGTAATATCTTTTATTAGACCAACTTCTGTTGATGCAAGAGACACGCTTTTGAGCTACTCATCAGCAGACCTTTGTGTAGTTTGCAGTCTCCATTGTTACTGAAGGCTTTTGGCTGGCTAAGAATGCTATATAGTATTCTGAAAATATTTATAGTTGGACTATATTTGTCCCAAGTATGCTGTGGAGGAATGATAGGGAGAAGTGGTCATTAAGAATATCTAGGCGTGGTTCCAAAATTCAGGACAAACCTTCTGCCAGTGCAAGCAAAAATCTTTTCTTTTGATTTTGAAAGCCTTTCCTATACTACATTTCTATTGTGCCTTCCCTGCCATAAGACTTGAACTGAATTAGACTGTAATATTACTCTGCTTATCATTGCATTGAAACCCCAGCTTTAGATGGGAATCTCAGTAATCTGTAGTGCAGAAAATACTTGCTTTGCCTCATAAACCCTGCATAGTAGGTAAACTCTATAGTTAAATTATTGCACATTGACTATATACATAGATTTTATGGTCAAAAAAGGTCTTTATGATAAACTAGCTTAACCTTCATAACAGAGGCCATAGAACACACCCAGTAATTTCTGCATCAGGTCCACAGCTAACAAAAGTTAAAATAATTGTCTTTTAGGTATTCTCCTTGAGTCCCCATTAACCTTTATTTTCCATATACTGAGTTTTTTCTCCTTTTTGTGGGTCACTGTCGCATGTTTGTTTTTTCACAATGAAACCTGAAGGGATAAAACGTGTTTGTTTAATTTTTGTTGCAGTGGTTTGTGCTCAGGGTTTACAAGCTAAGGATAAAACAGGCTCGAGTGATCCCTATGTGACAGTACAAGTTGGCAAAACCAAACGGAGAACTAAAACTATCTTTGGAAACTTGAATCCAGTTTGGGATGAAAAATTTTATTTGTGAGTATAGAAAATGCAACCATTTTTTGATTAACTTTGTGACCATAATAATAGTGAACGAGAGTATTCCATCAGTAAATATTTGTTGTACATATCACACAAATTCATAATGTATTAATTTAACAATCTGGTTGGAAGGACTACATACATACTGAAATCTTGGTTGTTATGATTCCCTCATGTTAGGCAATGAGCAGGCCAAAGTCAAGGCTGATGGTGAGCAATTTACTAAGCTCGGGCAAATTAATTAAAACAATTATAGCCACTGTGATCATAAATCCTTTGTAATTTTCTGCCAAACATCTGTTTTCCTTTACAATATATAGCTAAGAGAGACCTCATTTTTGAAAGATTTATAACATTTAGGAGTAGATGTTCAAAAGCAGACATGGACGATAAGTGCCTAGCTCTCACTGCAAGTCAATAGGATTTAGGAGCCTCTTTGAAAATCTTGCTTTTAAGGTTTTTGGTCAGTGAGAATCAATTCAACATAAAGAACAATGGAACTTAAAAGAGGGCTAAGGGGTGTATCTGAAATATTTGGTCTTGCCAAGGAAAACATATTACTGTGCGCTAATACAGGGCAATCCTCTGCAGCTGATATGAAACTATCTTCATAGTAGCTTAAGGGGAAGTGTCATCACATGTGTACTTTGTCCCAAACAGCTAGAGACCAGTTTCAAACTTGGAGTATTTAAGCAAAGCGATTCAGTCTAAATCAGCACTTAGACATCCATGAACCTATTCTAGCCCCTAAATGCTAAATCTTAGAGAGACCATTTAACAAAATCTTAATTATATACTTAATCAGATTATTATAAACATTCATTTAAAACTCCCCATCTGAACCCAAACAGTGTTGTGAAAGAAATATCAGCTTCTCAGAATTCATTTACTTAAACTCAGATATAAAATTTCCAGTAAAATACTCAAAGTGAAATAATCTAACCCAATCCTAACGTGATTCTCTCAATGATATGCAAGGAGTTAACTCAAAATTCTTGGCAATTCTTCCTCTAAGTCTTGTGCCATTCTCCTACCTGAGAGAGTGAGCTCCATGGATTTCAATATGGGAATTCGCAAGTTAACTTCCTGAAGGAATAAACCTCCAAGTAAAGAGTGACAATACAAAACTAAATCATTGATTAAAATCTATCTTTTTGATATGCAACAATATGAAATAAATGGTTTGATGTTGTATAAATGTAGAGGGTTTTGGTTTCTTTCTACTGTAATCAGAAGTATCCTATCAGAGCAAGATTTTTATTCTTTAGTGAGTAACAGAGTATTATAGTTCTACAAGTCTTTGCAATGATTCTGATTCGGTCCTTGACCAGCCCAGAACCAAAGGAGACGTGCTTAGATACATTGTTGTCTCCATCCCTTTCAGCTGCACTGAGTGGGAGTTTGTTGTGATTGACAATATCATCTGTTTTTTTTTTTTTTAAAGTCTGTATTTTTGTTTTGAATGATGGGTGGGGGATTCTCAAACTTTTCCAATCTGCAGATAAGTTTGGCTGTGTAGGTTTAAGCTTTGGGCCAAGGTTGGAATCTTTGTTCACTTTATTCAAATCTTTATTTCCATCCTTGGAATAAAAATTTCTTTCTTCTCCTTGATTCCATCTTTTGTTGCCCACTTTCAATAGTTCTTTCAGTTTGCTGAAATATAAGTTTTCACAGCCACATTTTACATCAGGCATGATGCTCCAAATTGCCTTCTGGATTTTCCAAAGGTCAAGTTGTATGGGATTTTTCATTGTGTGCGCATTTGAACTACAATTTTAAAATCCAAAAGATTTTTATATAGCCAGGTGATTATTTTAGTCTACTTAATATACCTATTTTGGCCATCACTGGGCAACTATAAGATACCTAAGAAAGCTATTTATTAATACCGGCTATTCCATTCAATTATCCACATGTGTTAATTAACTCTCATTAAACCAACAATGAGGCTTTTTGAAGACCATGATTGCCACTTGGTCAAAATGAATACCTTGGGGAAATCACCAAAATTTGGCAGATCTCTGGTGTTCTTGAAGATTTGCTGGTCATGTACTAAAAATATTTGTCACCACAGACCAGGAAAGGATGCTCCAATAATAAAGGATTGTTCAAAGGACTTAAGACTGCTAGGGTATATGGAAATAAAGCTGCCATTCTTGGGCAAGTAAACCATATCGTCCCAGAAAATCCTCTCTGCTATACAAATTAGCGGATTACACTGAGAAAAATGTGAGTGAAATGTATCGCTTTATGCCAAATCATTCTGCTTGTAGGGTAGGACCAATGGAGTGGGATAGAGTGTCAATCTCCACACTAGGATTGGGTAAGCTGTTTGATTTTTAAAATGAACGTGTCCAGCTTTTGAGTATTTCAGATTTTCCAATTCAGGGCTGATTCAGTTAGCATTTCTGGCAGTTGCTAACTTAAGTGATGTTACAAATCCATCACACTTAATTCTGAGGCTGGGTCTCCTGTACATTTCTTTCTTCACTAAAAAGTGATCTGTGGCTCCATTAAAGGCTTACTCATTGTGAGTGCCCAGGTTTGGGAAACAAACATCACAACAGAAAGCCACCTATCCAAATCCCTCCTGCCCCCATTCTTCACCCATTTAAATTACTGGATAAAAAATTTAGGGCACCAGTTTAACTGAATTGTTGTGGCTTAAGCAGTGTTTCTAATGCTCAGTGAGACTGAAAGTAGCCCTTAGTTAGTTTAAGTATTGTTTTGCAATAAATAGTATCTGCCACAGAATTAGAATCCCCTCATTTTCAGAACCTCTGGGATAACAAGAGCTATAAACCTAAAATTTAATATCCTGAATTTTTCCACACTCAAACTTCTTTGGTAAGCAGCCACACATCTAACTGCACGATAGTCAATTCTCTAATAAAAATATCACACAGCATTTCCCCAATCCAGTCAGCTATACAGTGCATGCAACCAATAAAAATGATAAATATGTTCATTTGCCCGATCAGCTAATAACATAAATTTCACTTTCACAGTTGATGTCAGCCTGATTGTTCCTTCTGAATCGAGGTTAGCTCCATAGGACTAAGTTAAGTTACACCACTAAAAAAAACCACATGAGATCAGAATCAGGCCCCTCATTCTGTTTTTTCCCCTTAAGGAAAATAACTGTAATCAACATGTAAAAATTCCAATCTATTGCAATTGAATCAGTCTACAATCAAGACTAAGAATACTCATTAATTTTTGTCAGTTTGAGCTAGTACTCAGAAAATTACAGTCCTTGATAACAAAACAGGAAAGAATGCATTCACAAATGCAAATACAACTGTTCTTTACATTTCCTGATTGCTGCTGCTGAACAGTTTAAATCCTAGTGCTCCCAAATTGGGTGCATGTCTTAATAGTTCTCCCCTGCTTTCCAAACCGCTGAAGACTTTATTTCAATTAAACAATCTTGTCTTGTTCATGCATTCTTCCTCCATGCAGTTCAACATGCACATAGTCAACAATGAAATGAGGGTACTCTTTCTAACCCCAAAAGCCATACTTAATCTTTGCCTGAGTCCCAGTACTGAAGTGGTCAGAATGGCTTTCCATACCTGAAAGAGTATGTGAAAGTCACTGAGGTTACAGTGATAACTATTTACTGACTCCTGGGAGCTAGATTCCAGTCATGATTTCAAATCACACAACTCATCAGCTGATAAAATAAATTGATTTAAAAAAAAGAAAAATCATGAAAATTACAAAGTTAAATTTCAACAGGAATAAGTCTTCTGTAAATTCATTGAGTGCACTGAATACTTAGATTGTGTGAAACTCTGACTCATGTGTGCCAATCTGACTAGAGAGGTGATTTTGTAGGTATTCTGCATAAAATCAGATAAAAATGACAAGTATTACAGGGTCAGTGAAGCACTGCCATATGAGTCTTTGAAAGTCCCATACTACATGATTTGACCCCAAAAGTTAAGACCATAAAGATACAAACATAAAAATCACAGAGGATTTGGGGTTCTGGGAAAAAATACTATGTGATTGTATAATTAAAGACTATCATAATGCACAAAGGGCCCAATTAACATTGCATGGGCAACTTTAATTTAGGCATTTTCTAACTTGTACTTGATTTTGCAACCTTGGGGGGGGGGGGGGGCGAGGGTGTATTGTTTGGTTTGTGGTTTTTAAATTTTTATTTTATTATTTTCTTTTAAGTGTACTTATTTTTCAGTTTCAACTGAAGAAATCCTATTTTAAGATCATTTTGCAAACAAATCTTGGAAGTATTAGTACAATGCCTCCCAGTTTTCTGATAATGCATACATATTATAGAGAAAGATCAAAATAAAAGGATATTGGGCATGTATGATGGTCGTTTTGAATAGAGTATGTTAACAAAGAAAAGATGCAACAGTTATAAGAAGTCAGACATTATTTTCTATGCTTTATTCCGTCCAAACAGTCCATAATGAGGAATTCAAATGGAGAAAGAAGACAAACAGAACATTAAACACCTTTTATTTTTCTAAAATATTTGTATTTTACTAGAAAATGCCCAGTAACTCAGTTCTGTGGTTTGCTATATAAGGGAAACAGTACTACGTGGTGGATATTTAAAAAGGAGAGGGCGGGGGGGAAACAAACACCAAATAAAAAAGGGGGAAATAAAATGGATTATTGAAATGATCAGTCCTCTTTGAAGAGGACTTGTTGCAAAATCTGAAACAGCTAGCATGAATGGATAGTGCATATTCCTTTGGCAAATTTGGGTGCCATAAACCCATTATTTTCCCTATTGCTGAGGTAATAACATCCTGAATTTGTTTCCTTGTATTTTTAGGAGAAATAAAACACTCATACATAAATATTTATGATCCAGAGATACACTAATATGGTTTTTTAAAAATAGAGTTATTAACCCCCATGCTTCATTGTATAAGGCAGCCTCTAATTGAGGGGGTGAAGAAGAAATGTGTCATAGATGCAGTTATCCCATAAATCTTGTCAGGGTTTTAGTACCACCTTCTGAAACATCTGGTACCAGATATCATCAGAAACATGATGCTGGATGGATCTGATAAAGTACTTCTTATCTCCTTATGAATAGGTGAAGAATTAATCATATAAGGATTATATAATTTAATCTCTATATGTATTCCATTTATACATCTCAGACTAAAACTTTAGCACAAACAACCAAAGTTTTAGATTTTGTTCTCAGATTACAAGCATGGATTTATTTTATGTTATACAAACTTTCTTTTGACCCTGTTCTATCTTTAAACAAGCCTGTGCTTTATTTCTAAGAGTGTTTACAAAAATCAACACTAGAATGCCAGTTGCAGGGAAATTTCTATTTGTGTGTGTTAATGTGTCTAGTGCTTCCCTGCATAGGCCATATATACAGCCAAGTGGCACATGGGTTTTTTTATCTGCCTATAGAAATACATACCTGTCTTTCATATAAATAGAGTTTTGTTTAATTGAAATGGCATAATCTTTAAAAGCACAAAATGTTTAGATATTGGAATATATTTGGAGTATCCTGGTGATGGAGAAATAATTAGACAAACGTTTATTTTTAAAAAAACATGATTAAGCTATCCAAATTTTATCCTCTTTCCCAATCTAATGTGAGTTTTGGAGGACTCATATGTTTTTTGCCATATAACAGCTCAGTTAATGTAAAAACAATTTTTTTGTTTGTTTCTAACAGCAGAATTAAAGGAAGAATAAACTAGTAAAGAAACAGTAGTGTGTTACATATTGTAGATAGTTTGGGGTATATATGACACACAACAAAAGAAAAATGTGCCCTTTGGAAATTCCAATAGATTCCACTGCAATCCATCCTTTATTGGTTTACAGTGGTCACTGCTGAATTTTTCTGGTTTACTGAAGGGCCATAATCCCAAGTGAAAGCAGACTTTGACTCTTGTATTGCCCTGAAACACAGCAGCTTAGTTGATAATTTCTGGCCAGATATTCAGCTAATGTAAATCAGCATTTTTATATTGTGGATAGGAGGAAAACGATAGATATATGTTGATGTTAGTAAGGGTTTTGATGCTGTCTGCATGACCTTCTCATAAACAAAGAAGGGAAATAAAACCTAGAGGGAACTACTATAAGGTAGATGCATAGCTGGTTGGAAAACCATTCCTAGATGGTGGTTTTCAGTGGTTCACAATCAATTTGGAAGGGTGTATTGAGAGGATCCATAAAGGATCAGTTCTGAGCCTCACTATGTTCAACATCTTCATCAATTATTTAGATAATGAAATAGAATAGAGAGTGCACTTATAAAGTTTGCAGAAGGTATCAAAATGGATTTGGATGTGCTTTTGATGAAAGGATTAAAATTCAAAATGATTGCGGACAAACTGGAGAAATGGTCCGAAGTAAATACAAGAACAGGTGCTAAGTACTCCACTTTGGAAGGAACAATCAACTGCACACACACAAAATGGGCAATGACAGCCTAGGAAAGAGAACTGCAGAAAGGGATCTGGGGGTCATAGTGGATCACAAACAAAATATGAGCCCAGAGTGCCACACTGCAGCAAAAAAACCAAACAACATTCTAGGTTGTGTTAGCAGAAGTGTTATAAGCACGACACAAGAAGTTATTCTTCTGCTCTACTCCATGTTGATCAGGCCTCAACTAGAGTATTATATCCAGTTCTGGGCATCAGGTTTCAAGAAGCAGTGGTCAAACTGGAAACATTCCAGAGAAGAGCATCAAAAATGGTTAAAAGGTGGTTTAGAAAACATGAGCTATGAGTGAAGATTAGAAATACTGGGTTTGGTTAATCTGGGGAAGAGAAGACTGGGGGGAAGAGGATAAGAGTTTTTAAGTGCACAATATGTTATTACAAAGAGGAGGGAGAAAATTTGTTTTTCTTAACCTCTATGGCTAGGACAAGAAGTAATGGGCTTATATTGCAATAAGGGAGGTTTAGGTTGGACATCAGAAAAAAAATTCCCAACTGTCAGGGTATTTAATCATTGGAATAAGCTGTCTTGGGAGGCTGTGGAGCTCTATCACTGGAGATTTTTAAGAGCAAGTTAGACAAACCCCTGTCAGGGATGGTCTAGAAAATGCTTGATTCTGCCATTAGTGCATGGCACTGGACTGGATTATGTTTTGAGGTCCCTTCCAGTCCTACATTTCTAAGATTCTATATTTATGTTGAGTTCAGTGTAACTGTGCCAATTTATACCAGCTCAGGATCTGATATTTGGAGTATTATTTCTGTTAAAGTGTTTAAATGGATGTGTTGTTGGATCTTCAGCCATCAGTATGATTGTAAATGTAATGTAAAGAGCTCTGTTCATTTTTCTTAGTTGATATAGTTGTATAAAGTGTGTGTGTGTGTGTGTGTGCGCGCGCACATAAATGCTTGCAAAAGAATGCTAACTTGATTCCAAAGGGGCAGATCACTTCATTTTCCTACAAAATCTAGCTTACTCGGTTATACCAGTTTTCTTTTGAGGAATCAGACTTTAAACGATGCTATTGGTTTAGCTTGTATTGTTTGGCTTGTCAGTGGTGCAAAATCAATGTTTCTTTCTGTGCATGAAAAAGCAGCTGAAAGTCAGCTGATCTCTGAAAAGACATGTGCTCTAAGAGCATTCAGACAGCTGTTGCTGTCACAGTTGTGATACAGAAAGTGAAGTTCATCTTTCAGCTTCAATGCCCGACAAAACTGTCGTTTTCTTAAAAAGGAAAAACAGCTGGTACTTTGTCAAACACCCACCATGACAAGTGCAGATAATTAATATGGGAGGACTGATAGTCATATGGTAAGGGAAAAATGTGTATCTTGCTTTTGGGAGACTGTTCAATGTAACAGTCCTGTTTATCCCCCTTTCAATCTGCACTGTTTGTATTTTGGGGGTTTTATACAGAATTTATCACTGAAGCATAAAAACACCTTACCTTTTTTTTGAACATACAGTTAATTGGGGAAAGCTAGGTCAAAGCAATGCATTTTACATTTTATTTTGCAGATATTAAGATTTGTGATGATTCTAAAATGATCTGACAGTGAGTTCCACAGTCATGGTCCAGCTTCCAAGAAAGCTCTGTCTCCACTCCCTCTGAGGCTATTATTGTCTAATAATTCTACTATTCCAGTGAAACATAGTTGGCAAGCTCTGATGGTCACAATAATTCAATGAGGACCGTTTGTTCTAGGTAATGAGGAAGTCACCTTTTTATAACTTCCTTCTTGGACTGAGACAATATCACTTATAGAGAAGCTAAAACAAAACAGCAAAAAAAATCCAACCCCCACTCCACTTATCTGAATAGATATCTAAATAGTATTCAGTCTAATAGTGCTTAAAATCAGAACAACCCAATGAAAGGCTTGTTACGTGTTTACATTCCCTTATGCATTTAATTTGCTCACACTTATAATAAATTATGTGAATTGTGTGAAAAATTCAATGTTGATCGAGGAGTTCTTTGCAGGCTAAATTGTTACTGTAAAATATGCATTACAAAGGAACATAATGTCATATAATATGTAAACGGATGAACAAAGTACTATGTTAACATGAATTAGGGTTTTTCTTTATTATTATTATTATTTATTATAACCAAGATTATAAAGTATTGTATTTAAGGACATTGCCCAAATGACGCGTAGAAGGAGATTGTAATGCTGATGTCATTGATTTAATGGAGCTATTCTGATTTACTTCTGTTGTGGATCTGAACTGTTCATTTTTATGACAGATGTAGATATAAGGATTAGGACTTAATGGACTAATGAACTAATGGGATGCTTTTATGAAGTGTAGGGGTGAAAAGTTTCTGTGGCTGAACTAACTAGGAGTAGATGCAGCTTAAGATGACCAGCAAAGAGGCAGGATTTGCAGAAAATAGGCTTCAAAGAATGGCAGAGATGGGCACCAGCTTTGGTGAAAGAGTTGCAGTATGGCTCCCCCTTAGAGCTACACCCTTATTGCTTCCAGTGCTGATAAAGATCCAGCTAGCATTTGCTGCTCTGTCTACCCATTAGATTTGTCCTTGTTGTAAGTACAAAGAAGTGGTGTGGTTTGTGTGAGGAATGAAGATGGCACTGGGAATCGAGTTCTAATCACAGCTCTGACATTGATGACCTGAGTAGGTAAAATAAAGATAATACATCTTACACAACTCACAGGAGTGCTGTGAGAATTAATTCATTAATGTTCCTGTAGAGCATTTGGGAGTTAAGTGCTATGAGGATTAAATGCCAAGACCTCTTATTTATTCTTTTAAAAACCAATAGACTTTCAGTTTCTTGAATCTCTGTGATTTTGACTGATTTCTGTTCAGCCTAGTGCCAGCAGTTTAATTGCTCCAGTAAAGATGCCTTTGAAGATCAGTCTTGGAAAAAATGGATATTGTATTTAAAATATCCTTCTACATCTGCTGCATTCACCATAGTCCAGTTCACTCCCTTGACCTTGAATTCCTCTGCTGTCAGAGAAGCACTTGATCTATTAACTTATTCAAACAACAAAATTTCAACCATTCCACCATCTCTAAAGAAGATAAATGAATCACACTTTAATTAAGTGAAAGAAAGAACAGAAATTAGACAGAGAAAGATGGATTGCCTCAACACAAGAAATTTAATGAATCGACTTTGGAGCACGAGGTTTTTGTAAGAGAAATCTTGTCTAAAACGCTACTTTCTGAGACAAGATTTTGAGAGCCAAATTCATTCTCGGAATATTATCACATTTGGGATTGTCTACAACCAGAGATTGCTTCTCAATGTCCTGGGTGCAGATGAAAAAGACATTCCTGTATCAATCAAGATGGCATTCAGCTCAGCGCAATTAGCAGTAATAAATAAGCCTTCAAACTTCCAGATATCATGAGCTGTTTCAATTCAACTGCACTTTCTTTTCAGAAATAACAGGGTCTTATTTTCTGGATATAATCTATACCATGCAGGTATGGGAGAAGAAACAGAACACTTAGAAAAATCTTTTACTCAGGAAGACATTCACATTTTCATTTTTATTTCTTTCCAAATGATGGATGCATAATGAAAATAAACATATATTTTAGGACTGTAATTTGGGGGACCAGCTGATGACAAAGAATCCATAGGGAAACCCCAAAATAAGTAGTGATAACATGACAGAAGACTCAAATTTGATTTAAGGTAGCTGTATGTTTGTGGTCCCTCTGCTTTGAATCTTGCTTCTTAATGAGTCCTCTATCAGGTCTCTTCAGAGATATGACCCACTAATATAACATGTGCATATTCTATTATTTTATCTTTTCAATGCTAGATGTATTGTTGAAGTAACTCCATTCACTGTGGATTTACTATAAAGTTAAAGTAGCAGCTCTTCTTTCTATTGACTCTCAAAAAGCTGAATAGAAGTGGCAGTGCTAAGTATTCCATTTTGCACAATTGTTTCAATGTTATTAGATCATTGCACATACTTTATAGTGAATAGCTATTTTTACACCTAATATTTATGTTGGGTAATATGCTGTATTCTTACTACCTTTCCTCTGGGATGAATAGATGTATCTGCCTTGTGATGACACTATGGGTTCCGCTGTATATGAAACACAGAAATGGTTAAGGGAGAAATATCGATGGGTTTAACTGTGTTACATGGACATTTTTAATATGTTATGTTTGATTTCCTAACCAGAGTCAGTGTTTGGTTCTGCTCTGACCATAAAACAATATTAACAATATAAGCTCTCAGCTGCTGGGTTCATTTTTTTTATTCCCGCTAGTGGGGAAACATGCATAGTACAATGACCATAGCCTGCTCTTGGTATCAGAAATGTGGCAGGAATTAACAGACTGCCATGAAATGGTTTACTCCATTCCTCTCAGGCCACACCTGGACAGTCATAATGGCGACATATGCTCCTCCATCTCCAGAAACCTCACCTCATCTACCCATTTCCTATCCTGTCCAAATTTATTTAGCACATGAGCTTTCGTGGGTGTAATCCCACTTTATCAAATGCATGGGATTATACCTGCATTAGATCATCCGATAAATAACTTTGTTAGTCTTTAAAAGTGCCACAAGACTTCTTGCTTGTTTTGCTGAACTAGACTAGCACGGCTATCCTTTGGGAACTCTTGACTTCAGTAGACTTTAGATGAGACCCATTATCTGAGAAGGGAATGACAAAATAAAAACTATGCTGCAGTGATATGGAGCCTTGCTTTCTTAAACAAACAGTTAAACAAATTAGATAGAGATTGAGGCAAGGGCATAACTATTGAAGACAATCACAGTTAAGCCATTTACATTCTTGAAGTGTTGCTTTCTCCAGAGATTATAATTAACAGAAACAGTACTATCAGAACCTGAAATAGATCCAGCCAGTGCTTCTAATTTTATGACCTATTTTTCTGAACTATTTTCAATATTTTCAACTGAATGAGATCCCAAATTATTAATTATGAAATTTAATACATACTGCTTCAAATTTAACCTCTGCTTAATATGATCTATAAACAGTTGAAAACGGGTTCTTACTACGGTTTTTAAAAAAAAATGAATCCTATCACTGTTTCATAATAAAAACAATCAATTAGAGCACTGAGGACCCTGTTTTGTATTCCTGTTTGGCTGCACAAGAAGTATGAGAGCAGTACCTGATAAAAACAAATCTATCTGTCTCTTATGATTGGGATAATACATTTTTGCATATATTTGGAGTCTAGATTAAAAGCAGCATCTGTTTATTTTTTAAATGATTCATTCCTGAAAGGATAGATTAAAAAACCCATGTAACGGGGAAAAAATGTAGAACTTTAAGGAGTTTTATAGGTAAGCTTCGTGTCCCTTGAATTAGGTGTGTTCGGGACCTCAGAATTGCATCATGGCATAGAACAGGATATGTTAAAATATCATACCAACACATGCATACCAAACACATTCTGAAAGACAAAATGCAGAGAGCACCCATTTATATTTTAATTCTGATTTATATGGCTATGTCTACACTGGTAAGTTAGTTCGAATTAAGGAAGCTTAATTAGCTTAAGGAAGCTTAAAGCCATGGCTACACTAGGCTTTCATTAGTTCGAATTAAGGGCTTCCTTAATTCGAACTAATAAGTTCGAACAGGGTATTCAAACTAAGGGGTTAATTCGAACTAACTAGTTCGAATTAACCAATGTGGCCATGTTATTTCGAACTAATTTCTTAGTTCAAATTAACTGGCCATTGAAATAAATGGGGATCGCCAATTCGAACTAAGCAAGTGCTTGCTTAGTTTGAACTAACATTCCAGTGTGGCCATGCTAGTTCGAATTAAGCTAATATAGCCTATGAATGCCATATGAAAGAATTTGGCCCAGTATGTATAACCATAGTACTTCCTTTTTTCACCAATCTAAAAATGAAATCTTTTAAAAATGCAGAGAGAGAAAGCCAGGGTTTACTCTCAGGATTGGGCCCTATGACTTTAAATTGTGCTAATTAGTTGGATGTCCACCCTCAAGGAAAAACTAAATTGTGTTGTCTTTTTCAGAAAAAGAAAGTAGATAATTAATTACGTACTGAAAACACATAGCTACAGTAAACTGGTTTTGTTTATTCATTGACCTAGATTTACCACAAGCAACTGTAGAATTAGAAAAGCATCTCTTATCATATCAGTTATGATATAGCTACATAGAGCAGCTGACTGATCAGGAAAAGTCTTCCAGCTTTTTAGATTCATTCTGAAGACAAATAGGTGTTTTAACTACTCAGCCACACAGATCAAGTGTTAAAATAACCACAGAATGTTTTATCTTCCTTTTCTTGCCCAATTAAATTAATCCTAGAATGCAGCTACAAGAGGAATGATGATATTTTGGGTATATCAGCAAGCAGCTGATTACTCTGGCTTTCAGATGCAGATGTGAGCTGAAATACTTTATTAGCCTTATTAATTGAAATGCATTGCTACAATGGATGCTTCTAGCCACAAATATGAACAGGAGGGAACAGAATCTGGGGAAAATGGGGAGATGGCTTCAGAATGGGGAAAGCTTAAGGATTCTACAGTCAGTAAGCATGAGAGATTCTAAAGCAAAGGGCAGAAGATTGAATGGTCTTGCCCTCTGTACTGGATGCCTTTCTCTGAGCTGGTGGATATCAGAATGAGAATTAGAGCTCCTCAAGGAGAATAAGATAGGGTGGTAAATTGGGAAGCATGAAAATAAAGAATAATTCTCTTTCATCTTTACCATTGCCTTGTTTGAGTTATAGCTCTCTTTTAACTGTAATGCCTATGAAAATGTTCTCATTTAATTTCCACCGTGTATACACATACTGGACTGTAAGCTGTAAATGCAATTTGAGGATTAGTCGAGGGTGCTAGGTAACATTTTAAAAACAGTGGAGTTAAGTGTTATCTAGTATTATTTATTGTTTGTTGTTAATTATCAAAGTCCCATATATTTTTAAAAATTGACATCTGGTCTAACATAAGCATTTTTGTGATACCCAAACAACTGCTACATTGAAGCAAATTACAAGATGGGTGGGTCATATTCACTTATTAATCGGCTCTAAGGGTAATAACTCTTAGCACTTAAAGTGCTTTACATTTTCAAAGGCCATTGCCAACCATAATTACATTCTTTGTATACTCCTGTGAGATGCCAGTTGGGATGTAAGTACGCGTATGACCATATTTATACTGCAGAAACTGAGACACGCTGTCAGTCAGTGGTAGAGCTGGGAAATCAAACCAGAACTCTGGAGCCAGGCTCATGTCTAGTCCATAGACCATGCTGGAGATACAAGCTTATTAATGAATTAAGACCATTTTTGCTGGTTAACTAAAACTAAGATAACATTTTAAAAAAAAATTATAGTGTTGCAGAATGATTTAGCTCTGAAATAATGTAATGGCTTCTGCAAATAATGGCAGGGCAAACATCAGTCCAGCTGCTAGAGGGTCTTGAAAGTGAGGTTTTGAGCCTATAACCTGAGGCCGCAGCTTGATCCCTGTTCTGCTGATTTCTTATGGCCATGTCTACTAAGGCCATTAAAAAGACAATACTGAGCAACAGTTAGTCACATAGTGGTTACAGGAGTAAGAAATAACTGTCAATTTGTTGGGCTTTACTATGAGAGAAAATCTCTGCAAAGTTCCCTCTCTGAGTTTTCGGTCCTGTCATTCCATCAGGAGAATATGTAATCTGCCTCTCCTCTCTCACTGAATACACTGTGGGGCCACATCCCTTCTCTCTGTCCCTCCTCCATATTCCTCAGAATCTCTGCAGTGCCCAGAAGATCAGTGTGAGGCCATAGACATAAACATGGAATCTCCGTGCCTTCCCAAGAGTTTCTGTAGTTCCTCTGGCCTCCACTTTGGCAGCATGGGTCTAATTGAGACACTTTGCCAAAGTCTCTTCTGTCTGCAGCTATGCTAGGCATTTTCTGCAGAGGGGGACCTTCACCAGGGGTGAGGTTTCCAAGGAAGGAAGGAAGACATGTATCAAAAAATTAGTTGTGATTTGAAGGCTACTGCTGGGCTTTTTTTTTTTTTTTTTTTTTACCCTGCCTTTTTAATTATCCATCCCTACAATGTGTTGTCTCTTGTCTTATGTTGTAAGCTCTTTGGGGCAGGGGTTGTCTTTTTGTTCTATGTTTTAACACTACCTGCACAATGGGATTTTGGTCAATGACTGGGGTTCCTATTCACTACATTAATAGAAATAACAAAGAACAACAGCCAGTAATCCCCAAGTCTGTTTGGGAAAATGTCATAAGCCTGTATCTTGTTGTGTGTTATTTTCAGCGAATGCCATAACTCCACGGACAGAATAAAAGTGAGAGTGTGGGATGAAGATGATGATATTAAGTCTAGAGTAAAGCAACATTTCAAAAAGGAATCAGATGACTTTCTGGGACAAACAATCATTGAAGTGAGAACACTAAGTGGAGAAATGGATGTATGGTACAACTTAGGTATTAACCATTTTTTATTACTTCTTAATATTAGTTTAGACAAAATCTCAACGTGTACAATGCCATGAACTTTGTAATGCATATTTGTTCTATGAGAATAATATTCCCCTTAATATATAAAATAATTACTCAGTTTTGGATTCTAGGTTTAAAAGGTCGAGGTGGAATTAGACTGCACTTTTGATTCAGACTTAAGAGAAATAATTGTACAAATATACTGACAGAAGGATTACAGACACTGGATATGGTTTTAATCAGGTTGTAACTTTATTATTAGATGTCTGGGACAACCTGGCAGATAAAAGTGTACAGTGTAGGTAATTCAATATTCATTCAATATCTACTTGGGGGCGTCTGCCAGCCCCTGTCTTATATATAAAATTATACTCAGTTTTGGATTCCAGGTATAAAAGGTTGAGATGGAATTAGATCTGACTTTTGTTTCAGACATAAGAGAAATAACACTTTGTTTAAAGATTGTATAGCTGGCCAACTAAAACAATTTCTGCTCCAAAAGACAAAATTTTGATTTAATTCAAAATGTGATTATCTCAAGAGATTTGGTAGATAGTTTTGCTACAGCTGAAAGGACAGCGTAAAGAAATACCTCATATCACTTTATTTACACTCTCACTGTATGTGAAGTGAATCTCCAAAGATCTGCAGAAAAACGTATAGAAGCATTTGCTTACTGAATAGCAAGTAATATCAATGTTATCATGTAATTAATGCATGGTTACTATAGACCTGGGCCTGATTCTTTTTTGACATTACATTTGTGTAATTCTGTTATCATTAGGCTCTCTTCTAATTTATACCCATGTAAGATAAGAATGAGGCCCGTGATTACACACAAAGGGCCAATTGGTGTTTGTTTGAATAATCCTGGTGTTTGCAAGTAAATTCTAGCTTACTTAAAGATAAGCATGCAATATTGCTTTCCTTCTCGTAGCAAGTATGTATCCACAAAATGTGCTGTAGCTCTAGTATTACCATCTGTTTGTTTGAGAATAAAAATATGATGATAATGTTTTATCTAGGTTCCCTTGCTCTGCAAAAGGTTTTCAGGTAAATTATGTAACAAGAAGTTTGCCAAAGTTGGAACATGTTTTCTGGGCAAAAATGTTTATCACACAATATAATACCCTTATTTCTCCACTGTCCTACTTAATGCTTCATAAGCCATTGAAATATATGGACATTTTAAGAAAAATGTTTGATTCTGTGCTGCAAATTAAATAAACCTTTTAGCCATGTGTTATTTCATATTTTTACACAGAGTCATTTTAATAGGAGAAAAAGTCTTTGTCATCCTGAAAGATTTCTTTAGTATCTTTCAGTTGATGAAACTGATTCAATAATATGCACGCTATTGGCAGAACTGATGCTTCAGAAAATGTTTCTTAACTGATTTGATTTGAAGCAATTTAGCGTTGCAAACACACACCCCATTGCATAACTGGAGAAAAGAAAGAAAATGCACAGAATATAAAGATTTTAGATCCTTATCTTCTACAATAGAATTAGTAGGTGGCTCTGTATTATTGTAATATCTTAAAAAGGAAGATAGTATCTATCATTCTAGTGCACATGTTTGTGCACGCATACACGTATTGCATATGGGGGCAGGGGGGAAAGATTAAAAAAAGAAATGCTTTGGATAATAAGAATGCATTCCTTTCATTCATGATTCATTTCAGAGAACTGTGGAAAAAAATTATTTTTAAAAAAATTAATGCTTGTTAAATCAAACAACGCTGCTGGAATGAACTGGAATAATAATAGGTGAAATTAAGGAACAGCTGTCAGCACAAGGAGCAATAATAAAGACTAAGGTAGATGGCTTCGTACGAAGTCCTCCAGATCTTTTCTTCAGCATGATTCAGACCCAGCTGAGGAATCATGGCTAAGTAAAGAACTTTGAGTTCTCCCTCAGTCATGGAAGTCTTCTGAGGCCATTGGTGAAGATGGGGATGCATAGAAGGACATATCAATAAAAAGAAAAAATAGGAGAATTAACTCATTTCCTTTAAAAGAAAGTACTGTACAAGTTCGTGTACAATCTATTTTGGGTTTGTTTGGGTGACAAAGTATGGGAGATGAGTTACTTAACAGATATCAAGATTAATGTGACATTAGAAATACCTAACTATGAAAATCAGTATCTGTTATGCTCAATAACTGGATTTTGGGGCCAGAGAAAACATTATTTGAAAAAAAAAAATTTTTTTAGAACTACAGTAGTGTTTCTCTGTGTTGACAGAAATATATTCTTGGTAATAACTAACTATTATTTTTCTGTTCATCAGAAAAACGAACAGATAAATCAGCTGTCTCTGGTGCCATTAGGTTGAAAATCAATGTTGAAATAAAAGGAGAGGAAAAAGTTGCTCCATATCATGTGCAATACACATGTTTACATGAGGTAAGTTGGTGAAGTTTGTTCATGTACAAGATCATTTTGCTACATGTAATAAATAGAGAATAAAAGTCTATGACAACTAGAACATTGATGCATCTAGTTTCATCACAATAGGTTTTTCAGTTAAAATTCTTGGTGAATGTATTGTGGTTGAATCTCATGATTCAGTCTTTGTGTCCATGGAGGAGAGACTGCTACTACATCAGCAGATTGGTCTTGTCAAAATGGGCCAGAAAGCGAAAAGAGGTGAAATGGGCATGTGAGTTCTTAAGCTTTGCTTCTTCAGTTCTGTGACCACAGCATTTTGAATGCTAGTCACATGCTTGTTAATGTCATCAGGAATTCTAGGACTGTATTTATTTATTTTTAAATTATCAAAAAAAAATTCCCTTCACAATACATATGCTCCCATATCATCCATGGGAGACAGAAAATCAATTATGAAATGTTCAGGATGTTTGACACGCAGGCCACAGCAATCCAGTATTTACAAACCTGGGGCCTTTCTCAGTCCAAATTCCTGTTAGTTTCATTTAGACCTGCCTACAATAGGAGTCCAACATTAAATTGTGTTATCAGAGCTTAAATGGAAGTAGGAAAGCATCTCATAAAATATCAGACTTTCCCCCCCCCCGATTATGCTGTAAGAATGCTTTCAGAAAATCATGTCCTGGTCTATGTTTACCTTGAAATTCATCACCAGTTGATGGGAGAATACACAAGATACATAGAGTAGCTTGCATATCACCCATCAGCTTCCTAAATTCTAATGAGTGCAGCACCCCACTGAACTGTGCTGAAGGAAGATGTCCCCTGATCAAAATAGCATTACTCTTTGGGGGGGGGGATGGAGGGGGTTGGTGGATTTATATCTAATTTTAGATCTTTATTAGTTAGGTACTTTCATATGAGTAGGAATACATAATATGAAAAATAGGAGATGGGGGAGAGGCAGGAAGGCTCTTCATTCACTGTGTAAACAGAGTACAATATTTATATATATGTATGTATGTTCTGTCCTTTGATTCATTGAAGGGTGCCTCACAATGCACTGGCAGATGAGTCTGCTGATATCCTAGCAGTAGTTCTGGGATGTGCCAAAAATATAGCATTATGAGAACAGGTGGGAAAATTCCTGGGAATGAGGGTGAGAAACAAGCAGCATCAAGTTAGGCCACCTTTGAGTTAATTTTTTAAAAAAAACAAACCATCTGAAATAAAAGCATTTAGCTACCTGATAGCATCGTTGTCTCCATTAATTCCCATTTGCATTAAATTGGACCGTCATTTAATTTTTTTCCCAAAGCACAAAAAAATAGATCAACTTTGTACAGGTGTTCTACGAAAGGTACAGTACTAACAAATGGTATATACAAAATTGTCTCTAAGGTATACTTACAGTGGGCACCTGTCTTCATGTATAGTATATATATCTGTGTTGTACAGAACCCAGAGCAGTTTCACTTTGAAGTGAATGGCAAAACTCTATTGACTTCAGTGTGCAGGACAATTCTCTATATCTTTATGGGATAGGTTAAGGAGAAGTGGTTGTATAAAGGTAAAATGAAGAGGATCTTGAAATTGTTGGTTGTCTTTTTTTCAATAAAAATATCTGGGAAACCAAAATCTACAGACCAGATTTATTTGTAGCTGAGGATGGCAATCTGTGAAAAACAAATTCTCTGCCACTGCATGCAAATTAAATGCTAGCTCTTGCCGTGAAGGTTTCTCAACATTGATCCTTGCTATGTCCCTTTGTTCTTTGAGAAATTTCTGAGACAGTCCTAACACATTGCCTACAACTCCAAATTTTTAAATCATGAGACTTGAAATTAATTGGTTAAAAATCCAATTCAAGTTGCTGGACAATTCAGTGAGCATTATAACATAACGATATAACTCATTAACAAGGACACAGAAAATAGAAGAGGAAGTTCCTGCACTGTTTTGTACAGCGTTAGAACAATCTCTGTTGACAATAGTTAACTGAAATGACCTTATGTCAAGGAGATAGATCAGGTTGCTGAATCACTAGCCTGCACTGGCAGAGCTCCATTACAAAAATCGTTTTAAAGCTGTAGTCTGTTCTCTCCCAAATGCAGAGGCGGCTTTTGGGGTAGGTGAAGCAGGAGCCCACCTAGGGCCTCAAGCAGTCAGGGGCCCCTTCACTACTCCAAAAGCCATGTCTGCCTCCCACCCCTGCAGGACACATGGTAGAGAGCCAGGACATGTGGCCCCCCAGGGAAGGTTTGGGGCCCTCAGTGGGGTGCCAGGGACATGGGGGTGTTTTAGGGTCTGTATGTGGTGGGGGGGTTGGCTGTGGGGACCTGTGGCTGGCTATGGGGGGGTTGAGGGGCCCCGGTGGGGGTCAGCAGTAGGGTTCCTATGGGGGCCTCAGAATAGGCCTTCGCCTAGGGCCCCAGATAGCCTACGGCCGCCTCTGCCCAAATTATGGTTAGTTTGTACTAGTCATTTCAGAAGCCAACAAAATTTGAAATTTTGAAAATTGAATACACTGAGAAAATATTTTTATCATATAGAATATACTTACATAATGCCGCACAGATGTTGAAATTTCTTATTAATCTGAAAAAAAAATCTCTTCCCTTTAGAACCTATTCCATTACTTGACTGAAGTTAAATCTAATGGTGTTGTAAAAATCCCTGAAGTGAAAGGAGATGACGCCTGGAAGGTGTACTTTGATGCTGCTGCACAAGAAATAGTAGATGAATTTGCAATGCGGTATGGAATTGAATATATTTATCAAGCTATGACGTAAGTATATAACTTCTTATTTTAAAAAAAATTCTCTCAAAGGGGAGTGAAGAATTCAAAACCTTCATCTTTGTTTCTTCATTTCAAATGCAATCCTGATTTTTTTAAAAAGGCTGTCACTTAAATCTATTTCTCAAAGGCTAATCAGAGTGAAGTACTTCACAGTTAACAGTAGAATGTGGAAGTGTCTTATTAACTGTTATTTTTATTCACAGAGAATACTTACCAATGCACCACATAATTTCTAAAGCCCAGATACAGAGCCCACTGAGGTTAGTGGAAACCCAACCTAACCTTATTTGGCTTTGGATCAGACCTATAACATTGTTTTTGGATGACTGAATAAATCAACAGTTGTAGTGATGCAACAGCCCTAGATGTGCACTCAGAAATATAGAAAACTTAATGTTGATGTCAATAGCAAACTTTCACAATTATTTGAATAAAAGGCCTGTTGACTGCAGCTCTCAAAATTTGTATACGACTTGTAGTCTACACTACATAATCCAGATTAAAATACTCTCCCATCACTTTAGAACAAGGCTTATTTAATGGGCTTTCCATCTGAAGTCTAAAAGAGAATAAATCTCAATTATCTACAACACATTTTCTCAGTAGAAAATAGAAAGTAGAAATACATTTTTTTAAACAAAAAATCAATATGAGGACCAAGTTCTGTTCTCAACTACTCTCATGAAAATCCAGATGCATATTATTGATTTCATTGGCACGATGAAGTTGCTGTTATAGATTATTATTATTATTATTATTCAGGACTTGTATCTTGTTTCCACCATTTCTTGACTGTATAGTCTAAAAACAAATGATCTTCTCTTATAACGTTCAGGCACATAAATCCCTAAATTTTTCATTGCAGGATATAATGACACCATTTATTGCAATGGTTATTTCTTTTATTTGCTGCAGCTTATTGTTAAATATTGTACTGGTTTTCCATCTGCAAAATAGAAAGGCATATGTGTATTTATACGCACTTGTTTAGTGCAATTCCTCCAAGGATCTCAAAGCAAACTGGACAAATGAATTAGTGAAGGCTGATAATTCCATTCTGGTATTATTATGTCCATGCCACATGTAGGGAAACTGACGACCACAAATAGAACTTAAAACCTCATATTCCCAGTTCCCTCCTTTAACCACTAGATGCATTTACCCTGGATCCTTTATCTTTCCATTAGTTTGTACAACCTTACATCTTGCTTAAAGAGGTGAATTATGACTTAATATGCTATTATATTTTATAGCTAGATTTATTTCTATTCTATGATGTTCCCATAAATGATTTAGGACCAAGTCATTTAAAGAGAAATTACATTTATTTCATAGTATGAAACCATGCAGAATATAGTGCCTACTGAGCCTTCATTTTCTTGATGAAATCAAAATCAATACTGGTTCTGCTCCATGATGACCTCTTCAGAGTTAAGGTCCTGTAATGTATGTTTCTGTTGCCTTTCTCAGAAAAAGCAGGTCAGATTCCCTGTCATAATGTTTCATTCTAATTGCCCCTTCGGTGTGACTGGTTATCCCATTGGGGGAGAAATGTGCATCACTCAGAACCTTTAGCTGAAAAAATGTCTTTATTGAATTTGTCTGAAGTTTACTTTGTGATGACTAGATGAAAAACCTCTAGGAAAGTTTGAGAGCACTCTCATTTTTCCACAGGGTAGTTTAAATTTAACTATTTCTGGAATTAAAATGCGATGTAAATTAAGATTGCATGTTTGGTTCTTTTGGATTAGGGTATTCATCTGGTAGTAGTAAAAATAGAAAGAACAGTTTTTCATCTGAAGGGGAATTTTTTGAAAATTGCAATTTGCAGTTGGTAAATAATATAACAGCCTGATTTTCATCATAAAAAAGGAAGAGAAACAGAGCTGAACAAATACTGCAGAACATTTTCTAACAATCTCCATTCTTTTTTTTTTTTTAATGAATTTTGTGTTTTGCTCTCTACAAATGTTCTCTGAATGGATTTTATTGCCAGGAATTTCAATCTAGAGATTTTAAAGTAAACATTGTAGAATACTGCAACATCTGAATTTCAGATTCATAATCATAAGTAATTTCATCAGACACTGGAGACTAAGAGGTATGATCATCCAGTTGGGGAAAGAAGTCTATCATGTGACCTATTACATTTTAAATTTTGAGTGCTCAGAATGAGTGACTCATATATTACAGGCCAAGAATTATTTGTTTAAATTAATTGACAACAATTATTTTTAATAATGAGTTTGTTTACAAAACTGTGGAGAATTTTTAATATAAAACAGATGATTTATCAAATAAATTATTTGTAGTGAATTATTCAGCTAAATCTAATGGACTATGCATAAGAGAATGTGCACTTATATAGTTCAAGGAATCATCTTAGTAGAAACATTGTAGTTCTACTGCAGGGTGTTTTCTTTGGAATGATTGTCAGTGGGGCTTTGTTTGTCTTTGTGAAAAGAGATCTTTTTTTGTGGAGTGTGTTTAGCAACCATTAGAAATTATGCAGTTTCTTGATTTGGAGAATTGATTGATAGAAGGCATAAGAGTCGATCCCACGTGGCAAATATATCTTCAGTCTAAAAGAAAAGTAATTTTCCAGTGTACAACAGAAAAAGAAATTTGAATAATAACTTGGCTCAGAGGAACACTTTGTAAGCATTTACACATCAAGACATAGTTTACAGACTCTTACCATTGTTTGTCTTATGGTAAAAGTTACAGAAAGCACCACAGCAACAGCCACTGGTTAATACCTTTGCTGGTGTTCTCAACGTAGAGGGTATGAATGTGCCACAGAGATACTTTCACCCTTAGACCTGATCTTTCCAGGAAAGATTCGAAGTACAATGGCTGGCGACGGAGCAGTTCAGTAGAAAGAGGCTTGAAAAACCACTGCCAGAGCAATAGCTGTTCTGTACATCAGTCATGAACTTCTGTGTTCAAGGTTGCAGCTCTGCAACTCCTCCAGCTATATCATCATCATCATCACCACCACCATGCCTTTCTGTATAGAGGTAGTGTTTCTTTGAATAATTGTTTAGATGGATTCTATTCTTCTGAGGAATGCAAGGTCAGATTATACGGTGCCAGCTGAGGCACAGTTTAAGCAAAAAAAGACATGTTTGATATCTGTGGGTATGTATGTGAGTGCATATCCTACATCAGGGATAGTAAATAGACAGACTGCGGGCCCAATTCAGGACCACCAGATGCTTTTGAATGGGCCCTGAAACTTTTTTATTTACTTATTACTATTATTAGTAGTAGTCTTAGTATTATTGTCTCTGTAGTCTGGACCTTGACTATACCTTGACCAAGAAATTTGGACCTTGACCAATAATAATTTATTACCCCTGCCCTATATGCTCACTACTCACCAAACCTGTGCCACCCACTCTACACTGCTCTTTTTCGCAGCGTATGGTCCTGTTGCTTCCCCGCTGCTGGAGCCTTTCCCATGTGCAGGAAAAGACACATGCAATGAGTGGAAAGCTCTGTCGGGAGGCAGTAGGGAAAGGCTTGGACATGGGAGAAAGGCTCTGCCACCTTACTGCCTCTGGAGCTTCAGGGAAAGGCTCTAGCAGTGTGGAAAGACTTCGGCAGCTTCTAGTTAGTCAGATTCTAGTTGTAGGCTAGACCCGTGCCCTTGTACAAGGGCTCTAGTATAATATTGGAAGCAAAAATTCTAATCTGCCCCTCCTACGAACCTTTGGTGCCTTTTAGTGATGGGCATTCTAGGTTTGAGGAACCTATTCCCTTTCAATACTTCTCAAAGTGGACTCAAAAAGATAGAGAAACCCACCTAAAATTGTTCCTCCAGGTGCAATCTAGAAAAACCTCCTTGGACACTGAAAGAAAGAATCCAACTAAACCTCAGTCCTCCTCCCCTCTCCATTAGTGCCCTGGTGAGCTACAATTTCACCCCAAGCTCCTACATTATGCTAACAGAGAAGTCCAATTTGTCTGCCTCTATTCCAGCTTCAGTGGCTTCTAACAGGGGTAGGAAGAACCACTACTTGAGACAGGAGCTGGGCATGGGTTATCTTCTACCTAGTTGAGGCACAAGAGTCACCACATGTCCAGACTGTCTGATTTCAATTGTCAAAGGGCAACCAATAGCCTGAGTATAGGCCAAGTCTACCATGACAGCAGCAAATTTATCGCCATCAGTGCCTCTGTACAAGCAGCTTTGGAACCATCTTCCCTAGTGCTGACCTCATCAGTATCGTGCTGGTAGCTAGGGCATCTGTGTTACCGAGTGATTTATCTGAGGGCTCAACACTGATGTGTCTGATATTTGTGAGGTTGAGGGGGGGGGGCAGTAAGTAAGCTATCAATTCATTGGTACAGCAGGTAAAGGAGGAATCCAACACACCTGACAGGTCCTTAGGTCCCTGGCTTTTTTCAAGAGGCTTTGGGGTGGAGGGAAGGGGGATTCATCCCTGTGCTTTGGCTACAAAGACATACCAAGCAACGCAGGTGATAGCAGACTGCAAGCCACACTCTGTGGAAATATCTCTAATGTAAGCAGCCTCCATGACAGACTCCAAGCCCCCAAAACAGGTGATATATTGTGGGGAGCGTGGGGGGGGTGAGTTCCAAAGTAGGCAGGGTGGTAAGGGGACATGGGACAGGGAGGTGGCATAGCTAGTCGTCCTATACTTCAGCTATTCCTCAGCTGCTGCCAGGACCATAGGTGGGTTGTGGGCTGCCCTAACCAACTCTGGGAGTAAGCTGGACCCTAGCAGCTTCAGGATCAGGAAACTACAAACTCCCCTTCCTCATTCCCTGGACTAACCTGAGGTTTCTTCTGTGGAATGTAAGATCAAAACATTAGACCGTGACCTTTATTCCCCATCAAGTCATATTTGTTACAATGGTAGTGTACTTACTCACCCATTTGCAATTGTTTGTGAAAGAAGAAAAATGTGGTCTAATAATGCTTAGAAAGGCAACAGAAGAAATTTTATATTTTCAAATGATTTTCCTTCTGTTAGTTTTCCAAAACTGTAATATAAGACTATTATTGCAGATCTGCTGCTGCTGAAAATGTCACTATGCTCCCTCCTTAATAGCAATTTAAATGTTACATATTTAGAATTTCAACTGTGTGGATACAGTAAGGAAACTGCATTTTGATTTTTTAAATTGTTTTGACATCAAGCTAATTTTATTGCAAAATTGAAGCCAAAGTGCTTAATGTTAACAATCCAGTATCTTTTAACTGTGCTGTGAAAAAATGTTAAGCATATGTGAAGCCTGTAGTTTCATTCTAAAAAATAACTAATATATTTGCATTTTAATTTGTTTTATCTTACAATAAAATATAGTCTAGTCTTAAACTGTGTTGTTTGTGAAATGCATTGTAAGGCACGCTTTTAACATATTCACCCCTGTGTTTTGATCACTATGATGCACTAGGCAGAATGGCTGAAAATGGCACCCAAAAGCAAACACCCATTTAACCTGGCAAATCATAGGAAAATTAGCTTATGGCAAGACTTAAAAAACCTAGAACTAAATTTTCAAGATTTAATTTGTGTGATTAATCCTTACTTATAGAAGCAGTCCATTTCAGTGAGCATTCCAGATTTAAGGAGGTGCAACAGATAAAGGGTTGAGATCCAGATCTTGTACCAGATCCTAGTCCTCTCACACCATTCCAACAGCACAAAAGGGTCCATGCACTTGGCCTAATTATGTGTGGTTTGCTTGGTAAAGGAGAAAGGCTTGCTTCCTGGCAATCCACAGCTGTCAGAATGGTCATATTGAATATTACCAGCTGCTGCATTTTAGAATAGCATTGAGATTGCTTTACCTTTCCCTGGCTGCTTAAGCAACCCATAGCCCGTTTTAGGATCTAGAGAGCTGAAAGGCAAAGATACTATGCTGTATGACATTACTACAAAATGAATAAAAGTAACCAAGACAGAGGAACAGACTCGAGGATACTTGATGTTTTCGATTAACTGCAAAGTTTGTATAAAAGGTTGTGTGGAAGTAATATTAGGTCAGCAGTGGAATTTTAAGTACAATAAATTGGATGTTTCATCTAATTCTTGAAAAAGGATTGTGTGGATTATTATCCCTATATATGCTAATTAATTCCTGTTTAAATTTTAAACACTAATCTCAAAATGCAGATGACGAATAGATTATTGGTGTTTTCTATTAACCTTGAAGGTTATTTGAAAAATCACCATATGTCAACATTGGAATTTCATAAAAAACAATTCACCATTGTGCCAGGTGATTAGAAGTGCCTGTTGCTTATGCTCAAACACCCTAATAATAAGAGTATGCAGATGATGTTTGTTCTTAGTTGTGTTTTAATATTAAAAGGTTATTGCTGAACTACTCTGACTGAATGGAAGTCATCTTTGACTAGCAATATGATTGTGAACCAGACAGTGAGGAGATGTTGATTTCTAAACCCAGGCCAGGCCATTCACTGCTATGTAGACTTCAGCAAATTTATCTGATTCAGCAAAACAAAAAAAGAAGTCTTGTGGCACTTTGAAGACTAACAAATAAAGAGTTTTTGTGGGCGAAGTCCCACTTGGTCAGATGCCAGAGTGGAAAAACTTACAATGAAAAAATCTTTACAGTATGGGAATGAAAGATAAATCCTGTGATTACATTTCATTGCATCAGGTCAGATTACTTCAGCAAATCAAACAAGTTGTATAGATTCAAAACACAACATCAAAAAGTGATGAGGCTGAGAGAGGTGAGAATCACTGTTAGTAACGAGAAACAAAGGAGGAGTCCTGAGGTCCATTTAAAGTGTAATGTTTGTAGTGGGAAAGCCAGTTCATACTTTCATTGAGACCCAGATTCTCTGAATCAGTTTCTCTATTGGTAAAATGAGAATAATAGGACTTAGTGATCAGCCTCATAGAGATGTTTATAAATGTTTGTAAAGCTTTCACCATAAAAAGCATTACATAATCACTAAGTATTTGTGTTCACCACTTGTTAATGCACTTCAGCTTAAAGGCCTCTATGGCACTTCAGTCCTGCATAGAAAGTGCATTAGTGAGGGTCTGCTGGTGGAGAAATCCTTATGCCCTGAGAAAGAGTCTTTTCCTCAACCCTGCACAAATATAGAAAATCACAATAGGAGCAGGCCAGGAAAGGAGCCCTAGAGTAATCTGAGATATTTTTGAAGATTTTTGTGGCTACACAAATTGTGTATTATTGTTTATTTCTTGGAAGTCATGATCTAAAAACAAAATTATATGATTATTTGTCTTGAATGAGTTACTATAGGGAGTTAAAAATTTGCAACTGGAGATTTTTTCCAGCCAATTGCATTTAAGTTACAGGGTCAGTTGGTTGTGTCTCATGTTATATTCTTTTAGAAAACACTAAAAACATTTTAAACTAAAATGAGGACAAGACATATGGCTAGAGCATTTACTGGTGGTTGGAGCATGTCAGGATACATTGGAAATCTGTTTTGACTCAGTTTGTGACTATCTTGCTCTGCGAACAGTGGGATGTAAGTCATTGATTCAAGTTTAAATGTCTGTATCATGGATTTGTGTCTTTCCTAACTGGTTAAGACTGGTGGGGAAGAGCTGTGTCTGGAGATGCATGGTGTCCATTTTAGGACACTTTGGGAGTGTTATAAAAAGGAGCTGCTTTCCATGTCTGCATTAGATTATTTTTTCTGTATAATTACAGTATATTGTGTTTTCAAAGTCTTTTTCATTTTCTTTTCATTCAAATGAAACAGTAAAACTGTACCAACAATAATATCAACTTTGCTTTACATTCAGGAGAAATGTTGAAGTTGAACTTGTCATTTTATACCTTTGGGTATTAGTATCATGATTTGTGCTATATTTTTTTAAATACTCTGAATTTACAGCTGACATATTCCCACTAGTTTTTCAGTAGTCAGTATTTCATCAAATTATATATGTTGTCCCATGTACTAAAATGATTAGCAGTGAATACTGATTCCAGAAAAACCCCATTAGCTTGGGTTTTGCACTCATACCTGAGTGGAAGTCAGATTTTGATATTTTCTTGCCCACTATAGTACTAGTATTGAGGCTCTTTAGGTTTTTTGAGGAAAAATAAGATAGAAAGATTTATGGTGTCAATCATTTTTGTAAGTCACACTCCTCAGTAATAAAATAGTCTAAAAAATAACCGTCAATAAAACATTAGAAAGATTTGATCGCATTTATTCCTACCCTTAAACTCTTCCCGTCTGAAATAATCTGAATGGTGTAGACCTACTGCAGTAGTCTCTGATGCCAAATTTTGTATTTGATAAAACATTTCTCTTGAGTCAAATATAATAACTATAATTATATAATCATATTTTATTTTTGGAATTGATGCAACAAGCTAACATTTTTCATTGTATTCTGGTTTAAATCACCAGTGTACCAACCCTTTGTAACAGTGTAGATCATCTCATGCACACTGGCGTAAGTCCCAGAAGACACCATTGGAGTCAGTGATGTTACCTGGAATTTATATCAGGAGAAATAAAAGTAGAAGCTGGTCAGGAAACACTTAGAATGTATCTGTATAGCACACTTAAGTATTTTAATGTTAATCTGTGTTTGTATTTTAGGCACTTTTCATGTCTGTCTTCTAAATACATGTGTTCTGGAGTTCCAGCAGTTATGAGTACCTTGCTGGCCAATATAAATGCGTTTTACGCTCACACTACAGCTACAACTAACGTGTCCGCCTCTGATCGTTTTGCTGCCACCAACTTTGGTGTAAGTACCGTCTCTTTATCCGGGCAATATGATGGAATTCCTAGTATCTGCTTTCTAAGGGTTGATACAGTATTGAACTTTAAGGATGATATTTTCAAAAGTGTCTGAGGGTATAGGATTGGGATTGGGATTCCTAGCTCATGTAAATGTACAAAAGCTAGCTCTCATTGGGCTAGCCTGCTAAAAATAGTGGCGTAGCCACAGTACCAAGGGCAGGAGCAATCAGCATGGGCTAGTTACTCCAAGTATGTGCACATGGAGCCCAGATGTCTTTGTGGCACTGTTTACTGCTGCCCATGCTACTATGGGTGTTTAGCATTCTGGTTCAATGAAGGATGGTGTGATTATGTCTGCACAACCTTCTCCACGTTTAGGAGTAGCTTTAGTCGTTTCTGAAAATGAGATTTAGGGCAAAGTTTTCAAAGGCACCTAAATCTTTTTGATAAATTAACATGAGCATACTGCATATTTTGGTCACATCTGATTTTAAACCCCTTCATACATAAAGGTTGGTGGAGCATTATTAGTGACATTTTGAATGCCATTCACATCAAAAGATTTTGTTTTGATTTGAGAGAGAAGCTCACAGCTATCACAACTCTATATTAAATTGATAGGCCAGTTCCTCAGCTGGGATATTGTCTTCAAGGGACCTCCTTGGATCCAAGGGATCCGGCTCAGAACAGAGCCTTTAGGACCATCAGCATAAGAATATTTGTACTGATTTACTTTGTTGTTAAAAAAAAAAGTCTGAAATTTTGTATAACAGTTATAGAGAAATATTATAATTGAAATTCAGCATCTTTTCAGATGAGTATGTTGCCATAAATTATAGAAATGAAAACTAGGAATTTCCCTCTAACTAGATACAGGAATAATTCTACATATATAATAGGAACTCAGAGCGGGTGTCTTTCCTTTGTCTCCATCATTAGGGAAAGCACTTGCAATAAACCTTTCACCGAAGAGACTAAAGATTACACCTATTGTTTCAGGTTCAGTACTGAGCTCTCTTCCTGAATTCCTCTCTCTTGTAGTGGTCCATGGCATTATGACATGACTTTTACAAAACCCAAATGATCAAAATGTGTCAATCCTATACAAGGAAAATGAAGTTTCAAAGGGGTAGCTGTGTTAGTCTACTGTAGAAAAACAACAGAGTCCTGTGGCACTTTTAAAGACTAACAGATTTATTTATCACATGAGCTTTTGTGGGAGAAAATCCCACTTCATCAGATGCTTTGAAGATAGGAAATTTACAGAATGGGAGGAAATTAAATGCAGGGGAGTGTATGACAGAGGATCAGGTCAGGCTATAACAGCAAATCAAAATAGGTGTTAGGATTCAAACACTGGGGAACAGCACATAGAGGAAGGTGAGGTCAAATCACCTGTTGTAATGAGAGAAAAATCTGTAGTTCCTGTTTAACCCCAAGGCAACTGAGTCAAATTTGCATATAAGTTCGAGTTCTGCAGTTTTTCTTTGAAGCTGTGATTTGTTATTCATCTGTTTCAACACAGATATTAGCAAGATGTCAATGGAGTAAGCAGAGAGATTGAAGTGTTTCCCTATTGGTTTTTTAGTGTTGTAATTTCTGATGTCAGATTTGTGTGCATTTATTCTTTGGTGCAGAGACTGTCCTGTTTGTCCAATATATAAGGCAGAGGGGCATTTCCAGCACATGATGGCATAAATCACATTGGTGGATGAGCAGGTGAATGAGCCCTTGATGGAGTAGGTGGCTTGATTTGGTCCTGTGATGGTGTCTTTAGTGTAGATATGAGGGCAAAGTTGGCAGCTTGGTTTGTTGCAGGGATATGTTCTTGCTTTAATGTTTCTGTTGTTTGATCTGTAGTTGCTGGTGAGTATCCATTTAAGGTTGGGGGGCTGTCTGTAAGCAAGGAATTGTCTGTCTCCCAAGGCTTGAGAGAGTGAGGGATCATCTTGTAGAATAGGCTGTAGATCTTTGATGTTGTGTTGAAGAGGTCTGACTTGGGGGTTGTAGGTGGTTACCAATGGTGTTCTGTTGGTTTTTTTTTTTTCTTGGGCTTCTCCTGTAGTAGTTGACTTCTGGGTACCCATCTGCCTCTGTCAATTTGTTTCTTCACTTCTGCAGCTGGGTACTGTAGTATTAAGAATGCCTGGTAGAGATCCTGAAGGTGTCTGTCTCTGTCTAAAGGATCATAGCAAATGCGGTTATATCTTAGGGCTTGACTGTAGACAATGGATCGTGTGGTGTGTCTTGTATGAAAGCTCGAGGGATGTAGGTACCTATAGCGATCAATAGGTTTTTGGTATAGGGTGGTCTTTATGGGCCCATCACTAATTTGCACTGTAGTTTCCAGAAAGTAGATCTCCTATGTGGAGTAGTCCAGGCTAAGTTTGATTGTGGAGTTGAAATTGTTGAAATCTCTATGGAAATCTTCAAGGGCATCCTTACCATGGATCCAGATGATGAAGATGTCATCAATATAGCATTAGTAAAGTAGAGGTGCTTTGGGATGAGACGTGAGGAAACGTTGTTCTAAATCGGCCATAAAGATGTTGGCATATTGTGGGGCCATGCGGGTACCCATAGCAGTGCCACTGACTTGAAGGTATAAATTATCTTCAAATCTGAAATGGTTGTGGGTGAGTACAAAGTCACAAAGTTCAACCACAAGTTTAGCTGTGGCATCATCTTGGATAGTTCTTCTAATGGCTTGTAATCCATCTTTGTGTGAGATGTTTGTGTAAAGAGCGTCTACGTCTATAGTGGCCAGGATGATATTTTCTGGAAGGTCACCAATGGATTGGATTTTTCTCAGGAAATCCGTAGTGTCTGTCAGATAGCTAGGCATACTGAGAGCATAGGGTCTGAGGAGAGAGTCCACATAGCCAGATAATCCTGCTGTAAGCGTGCCAATGCCTGAGATGATGGAGTGTCCGGGGTTTCCTTTTTTGTGTATTTTTGATAGTAGATAGAATATCCCTGGTCGGGATTCTGGCGGTGTGTCTGTCTTGATTTTTTCCTGTGCTGCTTTGGGGAGTTTCTTGAGTAGGTGTTGCAGTTCCTTTTGGTAATTCTAAATGTGGCCAGAGAGGAGTGGTTTGTAGAACGTTGTGTTGGACAATTGTTTATAAGCCTCCTGATCATAATCCAATTTATTCATGATGATGACGGCACCTCCTTTGTCAGCCTCCTTAATAATAATGTCAGAGTTGTTTCCAAGGCTCTGGATGGCATTGTGCTCTGAATGAAGTTAAACATGATTTTTCTGTTTGGAATCACTGGACTTAGAGTATTTCCAGAGGAGTCGCCATGTTAGTCTGTGTGCAGCAAAAACAACGACAGTCCTGTGGCACCTTGAACACTAACAAATTTCTTCAGGTATAAGCTTTCGTGGTCTCCAACCCACTTTGTCAGATGCATCTCATTTTTGGAATTAGACTGTTGGAACAGTTATTTTAAATAGGTTAATTCACTATACAAGAGAAGAAAGCTGGCTTAGCAAGAGCCATTTTCAGCTGTTGAAAACTCACTATGGAATTAGAGTGTGCTGCATATGAAGGGTGAGATCATGAGATTATGCGTTCTCTATCCTCAGGAAATTGCAAAGCAGCTCAGGAGGTAGATCATGACACTCCTGGTTCCCTAGCAGCTCCAGGGAGGGCACCCACTATGCTGTTTATGCTGTGTTGTTCGGCACATTATGTACTGCCCAGTGCTTTACAGGTGGTAGAAATAAAGAGATTTGGGAAGAAAGGGGGGGGGGGAAGTAGTAGCTCTAGGGAGCCTGCTTCCACTCTTACACTGCTACTCAAGAGGTGGGTAGCCAGAGCAGGAGTATAAATACAGTTTGGACCTGAATAATTAATATTAATACATCAATTTTTTTTTCAGTTTGCATTACTGTTATTTGTATGTCACCATTTCCAGGAATGATTGTCTGATTCATTATCAAATGCAAAAACAGATACTAATGATTTCCAAAGTACTATTTATTAACATCTACTTAAATAAATTTGAATTTAATCAAATATTAAACACAATAAATATTAATGAAGTACAACTTGCAGTTGCATGAAGCACTGTCAGAAGCCTTAAGGCCCCTCTTCAAAACTAAGTGTAATGGAAACATGTCCCCTTGCTAATGATTTGCAAGGGCATTATTACCAAATAATCACGTTTGTCTACTAAATCAAAAAAGATTTTTTAAAATTTTTTTTTAAACAGAGGCCATAATTATCACACCATGGACAGCAAAATAATTCAGTAATTGCCTGAAACAATTTTAAATTTTTTGTAAAGAAAATTCATTCCAGGCGTTTTTCCAAAGAACTCAGTAAATCAAATTTAGATTCATAACTGTATTATGTACAAAATTATTACATATTTTCTCCAAGAAGGGCCTTGCATGCTTAAATCCATAACTGAAACAATGTTCGTGCATGAATTGCAAACCAGCACCTTTATGAAGTAGCAGTGGTATCTATCAAACTAACTTTGCATAGCAGTCTTGTGAAAGAGTGATTTTGCTTGCTGTTGCTGAATCATGGAGCCATTGCAAGGCCCTGATGCCGCACTGTGAGTGGCTGGTTATTAACTCCCATATCCTCCTGGGACAGCACTTTTTAACATTAAGACATTTTCCAACCCCCTTTAACATCTTACTCAGGTCCTCTTATAATTTTATTTTAAATATTTCCAAAAAATAATCGGGTCTTAATTACTGCATCCATGAAATAAATGTTCAGAATATGTATTTATTTTTAATTTCATTGTTGTTTTAAAATATATTGAGGCTTGTGGACCTATTCATGATAGCAAGTATTGCAGCCAATTATAAATGTTTATAGGATCAGATCCCCAGTTTGGATGCTGGGATTCAAACTCAATGCACCTGTTTTCCCCACTATAAAAGGGAAATAGCAATACCTATTGTGAAGTGCTGTCAGGTTTATAGATGAAAAGTACTATCTTACTATGTATTACTTTGTTATTTAATTAATATATTACCAAATATTCTGGTGATGTTATTTAGGCATGTTTATTCAGTTTCTAACTTTGTCAGTACATTGATGGTTTGTTAAATCTTTCTGGCTCTTCTACTTTCGTTGAAATGGCACTTTACTGTTTCAATGTTCAGTCCTTTATCAGATGTTTTATGTTTGATCCAGCTTTTGAAATGTTGGGTTTTTTCAACCTCGATTTTCTTTATTTCCATTTTGCTAGCGATCGGAATTTTTTTTTTTTTTTAATCCTCAGTTTGGAGGGACAGATTAAGTCCTCTCTCTGATGTTAATGCCAATTTACATTTGACGCAAATACCAATCCAATTCATAGTTCAACAGATGGGTTGAAAGGCGGTATTAAGGCTGGGGCTCTGTTTGCAAACAATTGACTTATAGGCAAAATATAAGATGATTTTTCTCATTTCTGAAGCTCTCTGGGTCAATCTGCTTGTTAGTGGATAGCTGCACACTGTTCATCAAAAAGAACATCCCAAATTCAAGTCCTCAAGCCTGCATCTGGGATAAATTTGCCTGACTGAGTATTTCAGTGCAGCTTTATAACATGGCAAAAACATCCCCTTGTTTTGACCCCTTAAGGGAACTGTGCCAGAGCAGAGGTTTTACATGTAGCTTAGTACTCCCTTGATTTATATGTGAGAGAGAGAGAGACGCAAGTTATACCTTGGTCACATCATTACATACTTCAGAAGTGCTGTAAAATTCAGGCAATGTGGTGACGGCTATCAGATGTTGCTACTTCCAATGGTCTGTAGCCTCTACATATTCTGATGGTGTAAAAGACTTACTGTAAGTGCATGTTTCTTTGCAATCTGATAAGGACCGTAAGTGTTTTAACGCAAAGCATGAAAGGCATGCAACTCCCATTAACATTACTGGGACTCACACAGCTCAGTTGTGTGCATTGTTCAGAATTTTATCCCTAGGCCTTCATATGCCAAAAATCACAAGCTAATTTCCATTTTCAAAGGGGAAAGCTATTGCTCAGAAAGCTTTCCCAAAGCCACCATCTTGAATGGGTCATTTCCATAGTTATATATTTTTACATCTTGCTAAAAATCCCTTATGTAAACAAATAATGTGCCCTTTGGCTTTAAAAGGGGCAAGTTATGTTTTGCGAGGAGCTGAATACAGAAATAGAAAAAGCTGAACTTTTCTGACAAGCCATGCACCCATCTCTGAAAACTTTTGAACTTTAATTTTAGTTCATGAGGTTGCTGTTCCAAACCTTCTGATAATATTTTTTCAGTTTCCTAGAGTATTTTTAGTTATTTACTTACAATGTATATTAATTAAGATAAGGAAAGCAGTTTATGGGAAAGGCTGTTGTGCCTCACTTATGCATTCCAAGGCAGCATGTTGGTGAATGAATGCCAGAAATTTGTGCTATATTAGATTAATTATGAAATATGGCAGAAAGCATAACACATTTACAGTTTCTGATATATTTACTGCTATGTTAGACCAATGGTTTTATGCAAATAAATTGAAAACAGCACACTCTCCAAACAGATCCAGAATGGAAGACAGCAAATTGTATGCTTTAAGATACCGGTAAATGTGTAGGCAATAGATTTACCCCTATAACTACAGAAAGTTGGCACCACACTGTTTCTCATGTGCAAATGTTCATGTTCTCTTTGTTCAGAGGGAAAAGTTCATAAAACTGCTGGATCAACTGCACAATTCCCTGAGGATTGATCTGTCTAAATACAGGGTATGTATAACCAAATCATACCTTTAGTATTAATATCTCAGTGCACTTTATCTGCTTATACCAGTTTTAGATATTAATCCCTCATCTGACATGAAGTTTGAAAGCATCAGGGTGCTTATATCATCAGCCCTTGAATTGTGTTTTAACAAAACCATTTTTTTTCTGTATTGAGTAAGCTGTTCTGTTCCTTCTGGAGACTAAGAGCTAAGAAAGGAGATCACTGTCTGGTATTGCAATTGATGGGACACCTTTTACGGTTTAGAAAATCAAAAGTTTCATTCAGCCTAAGTGTCTGTTTGTGGGTTCCTTCAATGTTGAAGGATGAGATCCACATCCCATCGGACTATAAAGAGATCTGATTAGTCCTTTGATAGTATGAAGCCATTAAATGACCACATAAATTGTTTTCTGACTATCATTCCACCTGCAGACCTAGGGAACTCTTAGTACTTCACATAAATTCTCATTCATTAAACATGTTATGAAAGTATTAACTTTATTATTAAAACTGATTTAGACATGGAGAGCAAATAAAAAAGTTTCCTTTAAATCATGAACAGATTTCTTTAACCTTCTTATCGAAGTATTGTTTCTAGGAGATTTTTAGATTTGGCATGCAGTATTTTAAACTAAGCCTATATGTTGGTATCAAGACAGAGTTCCAAAAATGGTCATTTTGGCCTAAGTCTGCTCCCATTAATGTAAATTGACTTCAATGGGAGTGTAGATGGACCAACGCTGCTGCTTTTAATAATCCCACTCTGTGTATATCGCATTCTTTGTTTTCCTGCAAGTTTGTTTTGTTAACATTTTAAGGATCTTGCCTTAACCTTATACTTATTCCCTTTTCCCCAATTACCTAGGATAACTTTCCTGCCAGCAATTCTGAAAGGCTTCAAGACCTGAAATCAACAGTAGATCTGCTAACCAGTATCACTTTTTTTCGAATGAAGGTACCACACTTTATCTCTGTTATGGCACCAAAGTAACATATACAATTTTATTTTCTCAAAAAATCCAGACCATATTTGCTATTGTTGATCACCACTATGAAACCTCAGTGATTAGGGTGTGTTCTAGATACTTTTCCTTGATGGATCCTTACCGAGACTTAATTTAAGATATGGAATGTTACTGGTCATAGTCTCTAAATATACTTCCGCTGCTTTTGTTTTAAACTAGATCCCTAAGCTTTTTGAAGATCTAGCTAAATAGAAATCTTCAAAATACTGAAAGAATGCAAAAGGAAGAAAATGCAGAAGTGCTGTGAACACTTTATCTTTAACTGAAGAGATATTACTGAACTGCAGCTCCTAAGAATATATATAACTCAAATATTTTTAAAAAGAACCTTATGTTGAATTTTACACCTTTGCCCTTACAGAAACCAAATTTACTCCTGTCATCTTTCTATGCTCGGCAGAGACAAGACCTATTATCAGAGGTGGCCTTTGGCTATTGGGGGCCCTAGGCGAAGGCCCATTGTGGGGCCGCCTATAGGCCTTCAGGGCCCCCTCTGTGCCTGTCTTCCCCCACCACTCCGGCCCCAGCTCCCCCTACACGGCCCTGGCTCCGTGAGCCAGCTTCTCCTCCTGCTGCAGACCAAGGCAGACATGACTTTTGGGGTAGGCGATGGGGCCCCTTGCAGCTTGGGGCCCTAGGTGTGCGCCTGCTTCGCCTACCCCAAAAGCCGCCTCTGCCTATTGTAGTTTTCTTGCCTCCAAAGACAGATGAAGATATCCTCTACTATCCAGTGATTTTTGCTATTGAATTGCTCAAACACTTTGCCTTTGGTTTTTCATCTCCTCCCTGATAGGAACAACTGCTTTGCAAATTGACCCTTTCATTGGTGGCAGGACCACAAAAATTTCTTTTCTGATGCAAATGTTACACCCGAGGGAAAGCTTCACCTTTAAGAGCAAATATTACTCACCTGCTCTCTCAACACAGTGCTCTGTTGACTTTTTATCATTGCTCATTAACAAGAAGCCATTCAAGGAGAGAAAGTATGACTTTTCAAATGGCAATTGTCCTGTTTGCACTTTGTATATAGCACTTCATACAATAAAAATTATTCTACTGGAGAAAGCTGTCTCTAATATTTGTTTAAGTTCAATTAAAATTAGGTTCAAAGATTCTCCTTTGGAGTAAAGATTAGGGCTAGGTTTAGTGAACAGAATAAATAGAAAATCAAACAAAAGTAGCTTAAACACCTAAGGTATTTCTCAGGAAGAATAATGTTTCCTATTGGAAACTGTGTTTTAATATTATTTCAAACATCAAAATGAGGTTAATAACATTAAGCCAAAATCTACTGGCCATAGATATACAAGCAGTCAACATCAACGGGATCATGAACAAGCTGGGCAAGATTTACCCATGATAAGGAAAAATTGCTACAACTGGTTCAAAATATAGAAACAAAAAAATAATTTCAATTTTTGTTAATCTAATAATGTGTTAACAGACGCATTTTATTAGTAGCAATATTAGTATTTCAGAAATACATAGGAGCTTCAGTAATGAACTAGGACTGTTTTATGCTACAAGCGCAGAACAAAAAGATGGTCTGATGAAGTGAAATTAGGAATTAATGTATGTATTTTAGTGGATAGGTTAAATGTTTATCAGAATCAGTGCTTACAAAAATACGTAGCTGTCTTTACACAAAGACACGGATTAAAAAAGAATGAAAAAACTCTTAAAGATGTGCTTAGCTGTTTTCCTGAATAAGGGCCTTAAAAAAATCATGTAGTCACTTAAGCACGTATGTCACTTTCCTCGTGTGAATAATCCTATTGAAGCGTGACTACTTGTATGCTTAAAATTAAGCCTGTGTTTAACACCCTTCTCTGGATTGAGGCCACAGTGCATTAATCTATTTACCTTTTAATATTTTATTGTTCTTTATTATATTTCATCTTTCTCAGTTCTTCATTGGACAGATCACTCATTACATATACAGTACATATTTTTCTATTCCAGCTTTTTCTGAAATGCTCTAATTTTATGAAATATTCTATAAGGTCCTGGAATTGCAGAGTCCACCGAGAGCCAGCATGGTGGTTAAAGACTGTGTCAGAGCTTGCTTGGACTCCACCTACAAGTATATTTTTGACAACTGCTATGAACTTTATTCCCAGCTAATGGATCAGGTATGACCAACCTTCAAATTTTTTATGCCTTCATTTATTTTAATGGTTTGTATGAGGCAGGTAAAAATACAATAAATATGGAACAAAAAGAAAACAATTAGCTAATACATTCAAATAGTTCTATTATATATAAGGACCCTGCTTAATTCTGTCAAATCTGTAGGAGAAAGAGTAGGAAGGGGGGAATCAAGATATAATAAATAAATTCTCAGATGGATTATGAACTCTAGAATAATTAACTAGATTAATATAAAACTGAACATGAAAATGTCAACCCTTAAATATATTTCCTTGCATAGGGCAAGAAGGTAAAAATGTCCAGTGACTTTATGAAAAAATAGATTGATTACTGTTCATTTAAGGTCTGTAATTCAAAAATTGAAAAAAATCCCATATTTCTTCCAAACAATGTCATGGCTCCAGCCAGAGATTCATGTTTCTCACTTCACTGGCTGGAGGGGAGAACTGTTACATCCATTTGCTGGAAAGTGCAGTGCTCTCTTTCTTGTGCCTTACAATTATATATTAACAACTAAGATGCGTGGTTGGGCACTTCTTTTTATATCTACCTGAGAAGGAATGAAATTTGGAACTGTAATTTAAAAAGGAGGGTGTTACAGCTAGAAAATTTCTGAATAAGGGCCTATCATGGTCTTAGAACATCAGTACAGAATAACAAAGCCTTTATCATCTTCCAAATGCCACCAGAAACCTTTGTAGATGTCACCTTTTTCTGTAAAGTGCCCAGACAGTCCATTTGATAAATGTTAAAATGAATACATTCACATCTCTAACCTACAAAAATACCTGTGTCTATAAAGAACATCATTGGTTTCCCTGTGTGTCATTTGCATGATGTTTTGCTCTTTGAATGTTTGACTGGAAATGATATTTCAGTGACTATTACTACTTTGGAAAGAGTTAGGAAGACCTACATGCTGTAGGTGTACCCTATATAAGAACATGGATATTAGACATGATTAGACACAGAAAATCATTATACAAAAGCAAACTGCAGTCACACCCAAATATATACATTCTGATGTGTTTCTGTCTGAGTTCAAGGAGAGTAATTTATCAGGTGCTATGTTGTTCCGAAAAGATGGAGGGCCTGGGTTATGTTGTTTGAGTCCTGTTTTCTGAGCAAACAAATTTATCTCTAGATATTAAAATCTTGGGTGAGATAACCTTTCAGTACTACCCTTGAGCAAAACATTTCCTCTCAAAAAAAAAAAAAAAAAAAAAATCAGTGGAGTAAATTAACCCAAATTAAGGTCTGGCTGATAAAACACAAGATTCGGTAACGGTAAGTCTCCAAATACACAGAGGCTGTACATAGTGAAAGAAATACTTCACATTTTTTGTTCATTCTTGAGGAGTTATTGAATATTTTGTCAATGCTGATAATGTTTCCTTTTACACTATAACCAAGAAATTTTTTTATATTGTGTTTAAAAAAGGTGGAGGAAGTTTGGGATTGAAGTGCCTTATTAGACCTTGATATTGTAACATGCACACATTTATCAGAGCCCTGTGATAATGTTAAGGGTAAAGTACTGGATCTCCATTTTCGTTAACCATAAATATATATATATATATATATATATATATATATATATATATATACACACACATTTTCTCATAACATCTGTTTCACTTGCTTTCTATAAATATTGTATGAACACCTAAATCAAGTCTCACTCAGGTATTAAAGTGTTAAAGCATTACTTAAATACTTTTAAGAAAAGAAGATACAAATAATAAGACGTGCATTGCAACAGGCAGTGCTTCCAGTACGCACTATGCCTCCATAGACCACACTGTTAAGGCCTCGACTCAGGAAGGTAGTTAGGCACATGCTTAATTTCAAGGACTTCAGTGAGACCTTAAGTCTCATTGAATTCAAGAGACACGTTCCTAAATCAGGGCCTTAAGGAAGAGGAGAATGTTCTCTCAGGCCAGGTCTACACCGACTGTGGATTTTGGCAGCAGTCGAAGGGAGGTATGCAAGCTATGTACAGTAACTTATGTATCTACCTTCAGCTTCTAATGCCTACTTACCGGAGTGTCTTCACTGCTCTGAGCTGACAGGAAATGCTCTCCCATCAACTCAACACTACTCTTCTCATGGGGCTGATTTCCAGATCAATTGAGCCGGTCTTCACTGATCGCTCAGTCAATCTGGAAAGATCAATCTGATGGCAGCGAACCCTGAGAGAGATTTTCACTGCAATAGTAAAACTGTCTATCCGTGTTAAACCATCTGAGCATAATGTATCATTGTTTCTTAAAATCCAGTTGTTTTTAAACACTACTATTTAAAATAATTTCACTATTCCAATGAAAAACTCACTGAGTTAAAAGACAGAAAACAAAAAGTAGAAATAAATGGTCAGTTTTCAGAATGGAGAGAAGTAAAGAATGGTGTCCCCCAGGGGTCCATACAGAGACAAATACCATTCAACAAATTCATAAATGATCTGAAAAATGCAATAAACAAAGAGGAGGCAAAATTTGCCTAAGATACAAAACTACTCAAGATAGTTAAATCCAAAGCAGAGTGTGAAGAGTTACAAGGAGAAGTCACAAGGCTGGGTGACTGGGCAGCAAAATGGCAGGTGAAATTCAGTGTAATCTCCAGAAATGAGTTTTATAGTAGAATCACTTGGGGTTTTTTGTTCTTGGATGCAGTTACATTTATTTTATTTTCTTCAATAGAACAAGAGCAGGAGGTGGGAGGGAAGATAGTGGGCTTGCAGAAAGAAACTGCCTGAGGGAATGGGAGAAGATATTTGGACACTTCTGACATTAATAGCAAATGGTAACAAGTAATTGAGCATGATCTGCATCTACAATTATTAGATTTAACTTTGAAAAGATGGGTTGATATGTGGAGCCTTCCACTCCCACTCCACCCACACCATTGGTTGTTCATTAAGTCTCTCAAACCCCACATCTCATCCTTGACCCATCTTTTTCTTGACTTTAGTGCCATCTAAGTTTAAAATGTAATCTTCTTTTAAACCTGTTGTTGCCCTTCATTTTTAAAATCACATTTATATTCTCGGTGTTTTTATTAAGATCTCATTTGATTTATAAGTGTTACATAAAATATGCTTTTGATTACCAGGTTAATTTTGTCAAACACTTATATCTTTAGTTAAAATACTGCCCACTTTACATGGTACCCAATAAATTAATCATGAAGCAGTCTTTAACTAAGTGCTTATACATGCATTTATTCTGCAGCAGATTAAAGTGTTCTGTATCTAACAATGTGAGTTAGTAGAAGGAACACCTGCTGAGGGTCATAGCTTTTCGCCATATGACAGTCACATTTTATTGTTAACATTTACTGTGCTGCAGTTGCGCTCTGATCTGTTAAATATAATATGTACTGCCGCTGCAGAGTCCACTGTAAATGCATAGAATTTATGTTATATTCCTGCCATTTAAGTAAAATATTTAATGTAGAATATAAACCAAAACCCATTTTACTGGTCTCATTATCACTTAACATTATGATACCATTTAAAGCTACCTTTCCTCTAAAATCTCATTCATTTTTCTTAGGTGATTTTGATAAATAGATACTATCCCTGTTTTAGAAGGTGCATCCAAAGAAATACTTTTTCAGTTTTTGTGAAGAGTGGGAAATTAGTTTAGAAAAACACTTTTACCTATGTTTCTTTTTTAGGGCATCAGGGTAGGCAAGTTGTTGTTAAACATTATCTCCAACATCAGGAATGCCCAACCTACAGCCCAAAGGCCATATACAGCCCACCAGAGCATTTCATAAGGCCTGCTGCAACACAATATAATAACAGCTGATTCATTAGCATTTACTCATCATGTTTAGATCATTTTAGTTTATGCACATGTGTAAATAGACAATACCGTGCATAGAAACAAGCTGAATTTAAAATATAAATCAATTCAGATGACTTTAAATCTTATTAAAATATGCATAATATGTGGCTGTGCCTAGGTTTGCGTGTCTCGCCTGTGTAATAAAGTTTGATACCACTGTCTTACGCAGTGTGGAAAAGCACCTCCCAGCTCATGCCACATAACGGCTGTCCCCTCTGGCACAACAGGCCTGTGGTAAATCTGCCCCACCCTGGCCAGTCCTCTCCTCGATGTTCTTGCACTCGGGGTGGCCTTAAGCTAGGCCTGTGGGCTGCCCTCCTGGAATACCACTCTGGCCTGTGGTGCTCGACTTCCTTCCCCTGAGGGTTACCTTTGGGTCCTTTGGTAGGGTCTTCGTTGCAGTGGCCCTGCCTGATGAGGGTCAGAGCCTGCATAGCTCCTCTCTCCAGATGGTCCTTGGTCCTTCCTTCCTGTTGTCACTACCCCTTGGGGGGTGGGGGGTGGTCATCCTCAGACCTCTGTCTTTTGTGGGGAGGGAGGAACGGTAACAGTGCTGGAGAGATCAGCCTCCTGGAACTTCTCTCTCCTTTTTCCCCCTGGTGCTAGCAGAGGTGTGGTTTTATTGGGCCTGGAGTAGCCCTTGATTGCACTCAGATGCTTCTAATTGTTCTGCAGCTGTATCTTCTCTGCCTGCTGGAAAAAGAGCCTTTAGCATTCTAGGTCTGACATACCTTCCCTCAAGTACTCTTCTGTAGCGGTCTGGCCTGACTTTACCACAGCAGTTATTTTAAAGCACTGTATTCTGATTAGAGCAGAAAGAGCACCTGAAATTAAAAAATCCACAAATATTCACTCAGATAGAAAATTGAATTAACTTTGACTTGGCTGTGCTACACCCCTCCAATCTTCGTTTTCTGCTAATATGCCAATGGATGAGTTTCCTGGCAGTAATGTTATCAAAACAAATGGTCTGAAAATTGTACAGTTATGAGCAAGAGCAAATTTCAGGGAACGATTGTAGACAGCAAATTTTGAAAATAGCTAAACAGAAAACATTTACCATAAACATAATTTTACTAACTGACACTAAAAGCTTCTATTACCTCACAAGCGGCAGATGTTTTTTCGGAGGCTAGATCTCGTAGGGAGATGGTTTAGATAGTTCAGAAGGCATGAAAATTGGGCACTTTCTGTGGTTTTCCCCAGCACTAGTGATGAAATAGTGAGACTGGCTTAGTGTGTCCCTTTCTGTGTAATTTGTCTTCCAGTATGTTAATGTTGGGCTTCGTGTTTTTATTTTATTTCCACATACAGTCTAAGCATACAAATAATTGAAATTGGTAAGGCTGTGGGAGCTCTGCGGGATCCCAGGAGGCAGCCATAATTATATAATAAGCAATAACAATCATAGCCAATATTCCCTTGGTCTCATGCTTGCTTCCTTTGCTCTGACTGCTGCAAATTCCAGTCTTAGGTCACAGAACTGGCTTCTCTCCTGGGCACATGCTATTTCCTCATGGATGCTCAGTGAGGAGAGGAAATGTCACATGCAGTTGCATAAAGTGTAATGGGGGGAAAAAGGAGGAGACCACTACAGGTGATGCAGCTCAGGTGGTGGCTGTCCTCTAGTTGCACAGTTGTGCGACAGGCCCATTTCTCTCTATGAGGAGTCAGAGCTGACACAGATTAGCCCAAAGCAATGGAAGATGACTCTTATATGGACCATCACCCGCCTGCTCACCCCTTTGGGACTGCTGATGGCCCATGGTTGAACCACAGAGTGGGTCATGAATGCCAGCACTGATCCCTGTGCCCCTTTTGCATGAGGAACCACAGTGCATACATCCCTAGCTATATTTCCATCCTCCCTGACTGGTATATGTCAGTGTAATGTACATTTTGTGTGTGTGTTCCTTGATATTTCATATGATGCTGAGGACTTGTGAATTGTGTGACAAAATTCACTGAAAAACTGTAGTTATTTCTTTTGTCCCTCCTCACTTTTCCCTCTATCCACCAGCATAGGAGAGCCAGTTTCTCAGCTTACTGAGAAGTGGTTGCTATAAAGGGAACAGGTTGGACTGGAGTCTTACCAGTGAATGGCGATCATTTCTGGGTGCAACACAGCGACACCTAACAATATGTAACCGTACCTTACTATACTATTGTTTTATGCCAGGAAATAAGGAATACCATGTCCAGCTGCTAACAACCAATTTAAGACTATGATATGTAAATCATGACACACTGACATATTCGCCATCTTCACTGGCGCATATCCTACTGGCCTCTTTATTCTAGAGGAATACTCTGGTGAGAAAAAGCAACTACCAGCAAACACCAGTGTATTCAACTCCTCAGAGAGCTTCTGCAACAAATTCACTTTCTAATGAAAACTGGGTGGAATGAGCAGTGAGTGGAAAAGCTGGGTATCTTATGCTGAGGTGGATCGAAAAGTAGTTTATAAAGCATTTATAGGCAGTGTATAAATACGTCATTGTCTCTACTACCTTGAGCAAAACAAAAGAATTGGCTGTTGCTTACAAGCTCTTCAGTCACTTCAGTGATTCTTTTTGCAGCCTCTTCCACCTGGTGAGAATGGTATAAAGCAAATCAGCCGGCCTCTGTTTTCCAAATGGCTCTTAGATCAAAACAAAGGATTTAATATGCCTTCATACCAGAATGCTGCAGAAAGGTGTTAGCATATTCTGTATCTGACATCTGATCAGAAGAATATTAATTGAAATTCTATGCACTTTTTTGTGACCTGTTCTTTGTCAGTTATTCTAATTGTGCTTGATTTTTTAAATATGTTATAGCAAATCCATAAAAATAAGGGCTGCACTTGAAACAGCAATTAATATGTTACATATTGAATACAATTTTCAAAGGGACCTACAGATATGCCTGCATTGTAATCGGGGGTGTAGCTTCAGTACAATTTGGCGTACATGTGCTAGTTTTAATCTAGCTAGCATAGCTAAAATAGCAGTAACAATGTGGTGGCACAGGTTCAGCCTGGGGTTGGAATACACGTACGCAGACAGATGATTACCCTATATTGAAGCCTGGGCCATCACGTCATCACTGCTATTTTTAGCCATGCTCACAATATTAAAGCTAGTGCAGACAGGCCAAGCCATGTGGCAATCATACCTCCAGTCGCATTGTGTACATTCTCTTAGACACTTGGATACCTAAGTTCCATTAGCTTTCAATAGTTTTAGTCTCCTATATGCCTAAGTCACTTTTGAAAATGGGACTTAGAAGTTAAATCATTTAGGTGCATTTGAAAAGTACTGAAAAGCTAGATTAAAAAATAAAAATCAAAACAGTTTGTGTTCAGATCCCAATATAAATACAGATAGTAATTGTGAGATAAAGAAGGTATGTAAAGTAGAGTTAAAAATGAACTTCTAAAAAATGAGACATGGAATAGAGATACAGAGTAACACACGAGTTGCCATCATAGGTTTCTGTACGTCAGAATTAATGTCAGAAAAATGCCAATGCAAATGTAATACCCCCAAAGAATCATTGCAATGAGAAACTTTACTATATTTTCATATAACATTAGATGCACTTAAAAGGTCACCAACAATTGATCAAATATGGTGCATAAAAGGGCACTTTGAAGCCTTTCAATATGTTGTTACAGAGTGTTTGATGGGCAGCCTGCCAGCCACAATAACAGGGAAATCTTAGATAAAGTGCATTAAGACATCAGAGGAATATGTTCTTGCTGTTCTTTTCGACCCCAATTCAGAAACTTCTCTCCCATGGGGAAATTGAACTAAAACAGTGCAGACAGATTCTTACAGATAAAATTGCCTGTTGGAAGCATGTCCAAGCTGACTAGTTTGAAGGTAAAAAGAATAGCTTGTCATCTACTGGCAGTAGGCATCAGATAAAGGAGAAAATGGCACAAGTTGTAAAACTTTAATATTGAAGTAAAGAAGGATGAATTCCAATGGTATTGGTATCACTAGGATATGAGGGATGGATTAATCTGAGCAACATAAACTATAACCTGACCTTTGGCCCAGCCCGTAAATAGAGTTGATTGCACACGTAACCAAAAATGAGACAAATGCTGGCATTTTGAGGGCCTGCATATCATCCATGATCTAGCTTCTTTAGCTGTGAAATGTAGTCAGTGTTTTTAAGTATTTGCCCTATACTTTAGACAATGCCAGTATGTCTCAGGAGATGTGGACGGTCGTATAGCAGTAACTGCTGCCGAGTTTCAAGCCCTTCAGCACTCTGTGGGAATGTCATGACCTCAAGCTTGCTACAAAGCTGCAGATCCATTGAACCATGATTATAACAGCTCTACCATACAGCACTAAAATGTGGGTTATGGGGAAGGCTGAAGAGCAACAGACTGGCATCCTCAATTCATGTCATATTTATGTATTAGGTAGCAGGATAGGATCAGCAATGAAGACACTCATAGTGAAACAGACAAATGGTCTCCATTGGCATTGTTTCCCTTTTGACCATTTTCCATCCGTCAGGATTGAAGACCAGTGAATTGCAGAGTGTGTTTAGCAAGAAAAGCTACTACGTGGCTGACAATACGTGGTTCAGTGGTGTGTTAATCTCACTAGTAATGGACACAAACTAAACATCCAGTCAGACCACCGTAAGGACCTCGTTAGAGATGGATATGGATAGCGCTAGGTGGGGCATGGAGGCGGTGTCCCTTTGGGATGTGCCGTGATGATGATATAGTTCAGACAAATGTGTGTATGTTCTCACCACAGTGTTGTGCACAAAGCCCTGTGATTACATGCCGTTCTGAGAGTTCCAGAGCAATGAGTGCTGCCTTCTAGCTTAGCATCCAGAGGATGTGCTAACTGTTAAAATGACCACTGCTGCTTAAGTGACAGGGCTTGTACGTGATACAGATGAAGCCAGGAACCAAGGTTTGTCACTGGACTCTTGCCTTTGGGCCGGAAAACGAGTTCACGTATTTTGGTGGTGGTAGATGTGATTGATCTAAATCAGTGGTTCCCAACCGTTTTGCCTCGAGGGCCACAAATATAATTTTTACACCCCAAAGGGCCACCAATCTATTTAATTAAAATTCAATTAATTAAATCTGCATATATATTTTCAATTACATTGAATAATTAAATTAATTAAGTACATTTATATTATTTTAATTAAACACTTATTTAATGAAAAACAAATTTTAAATTTTTTTAAAAATTAAAAACCAGTCCTGCTCCTTCCATATGGTGGGTTGCTGAAATTGCTGGGACCGGACAGAAGGAATGAGCAACAGCAGCAGCCTGGATTCATGCCGCAAGCTGGCTCCCAGGACTAGGCAGTAAGCTACCACTGTAGCCCAGCTCCTGTTCTGGGCTGGGTCTGGGAGCCGGATCCCAGCTTGCAGCTGCAACCTCTGCCTCCCCCGCCCCCCAGGACCAGGCAGTAAGCGCAGCCGCTCTGGACTTTGTGTGAGACCCAGCTCCCAGCTTGCAGCCACACCCTGGCTCCTGGCTCCGTGCCGGAGCCTGGCTGCAGCCGCCCACCCACCAACCAGACAGTAAGCAGACGTTGCAGCCTGGATCCTGCTCTGAGTTGCTTGTGGGACCTGACTCCCAGCTTGCGGCCACAATCTGGCTCTGGGTTCCACACTGGGACTGGGTGGAGGGTGGATGACCACAGCCTGGCTCCCAGACGGCAGCAGGGGAGCGTAGGTCATTTGAAAAAGCCCCACGGGCCAAAATTGGCCCGCAGGCCAGGGGCTGGGAACCCCTGATCTAAATCTTCATTTTTCCTTCTTTAGAAAGAAAGCTTCCTGTTAACAAATAATAATGTTTAAACTAAAGCATATAGTCATTTAATAAGCTGTTCTATTCTATATCTTCAGTACCTTCTGAACCAAAGCATGATATCAGTTCTACTGAAAAGCAGTGGGCCAGCAATGACCAGTTTAAACAATCTGAAATGTCATATGGTATGGGTTTCAGAAGCAGAAGCAATCTTACTATTCCTTTGCTATAAAAAATGGTCCCTTGTTGAATCTACATGAACCTTTGTTTTATTTGTTATTGTAGAAGTCTCAGTTTACGGTTATGCCTCACAAAGACTAGGACATTGTTACAATTGTACAGAGTATATAGTTTAGGTATATGCACTCAAAGACAGTGCAGGACACTAAAAAAACTTTCAGAGCAGACCAATGCCCACCCCGATTTCTCATGGTATTAGCTGTAGATTTGCATATTGCTTCACATGGCTGAGATTACTTTTCCAGTCTTCAGCCAGTTTCCCTGATTAAAAATGTATTTGCTTTTGTAGTCTTTTTTTCCTTAATTACAGAAAACAGCTTTGGTTTTCAGTGTTTATTTTACAAATGTTTTGCATATTTTGAAAAGCATACACAAAATAGCAAGAGTTGCTTTTGCAATCTATGTGCCATGTTGTTTATATAATCCATGGTTTGTCCATATCATTTTTTGGTCACTTGGAAATTTGGCTAGCAGCCTGTATCAAAACATCCTGTGTCAAAATGAAAAAAGTATCGGTTACTATGAGAGGTGTATTTTACGGCACTTGTTATGTGAAAAAGAGCTCTTCCTCATTATGGTATATACCTGCTATCTTTAAGATTACCATGGTGCAAAAGTTAATAGATTAATAAAAAATTAAGACCAGAAAGATATCATTGTGATCCCCTCACCTGTACGCTTTCACTCAGCAATTGTGCATCAAGTCCATAACTTCTTATTGAACAAGATTTGTGCTCACAGGTATTGACCTTTATAAAACTTCTTTAAAATTGTTTTTCCAGAGAAATTACTAATCCTCCAATAAAATGTGTAACTAAATAATAGCCACTAAACTGCCCCTCAGCAGAATTCCTAAAACAACAGAAAGTGAATTATAACTATTTCATGCAAAACAGTCCAGCAAACACTTACTATGGCTGTAGACCCACTGAAGTAATGTGAAGTCAGTCGGAATGTGCCGACTGATGAATGCTTGAGCTGGTCTAAACAAAAGCAAAATGCAGTGTAAAAAATTGTAGAGGGGGAAGTTTTTTTTTTATCAAAATACAGACGTGTTACCAGCTCTAGCATTATACACGGAATTGATTGTGAAGGTGAAGTACTGATAATAAAGGTTTATATTAGTCATGATGAAATCCTATCTCCTTGAAGTCAATGTCAGTCATTTAAACTGAGCGAGGTTTCATCATTTGTTACAAACATATGTTGCAAACAACTTAATTTTTCACAAATTTCTTCTTAATCTCATTATATTATAGCTGAGCTTTTTATTATGTAGTTTGAGAGAGTCACCTATGGGGCTACCATTCCATGTGCAATCCTATAACTGCAAGTAATGACACAGGGATAAATAAAAAGACACATAATTTAAAGAATACAACATAAATTTTATTGCCTATAGATCAGATTTATGACCTCTTGAGGAAACATTTTGGACACAGGTTTGAGTATAAATCAGTGCTGTGTCTATAAGACTTAAAGAGATTGTCGACTGAGATCCAAAGGGGTAGCCGTGTTAGTCTATTGCAGAAAAGCGTCTGATGAAGTGGGATTTTCTCCCATGGAAGCTCATGCGATTAATAAATCTGTTAGTCTTTAAAACTGCCACAGGACTCTGTTGTTTGTCGATTGAGAGAATGTTTTGAATATTGGCTCCTGTGTAATAATGCATTCTGAATCTTTTTAAGAAATTGAACTTGCTAGACTATTTTGAACCTATCTTTAGATAGTGGGCCATAAACACTGGTAAACGTTATGAGACAAGAATGTCTATTGCCATCACTTAAGTGCCTATGTTGTATTGTATTGGAATTATATGATATATAACTTCTGAATAAGAAAGGAGAAAATGGCTTTGAAATCCAACTTTCATTCTAATACACTGAAACCCTAATCAATCAAATTGTACCCACCAGACTATGTGATGTAGTGCAGGGGCTAGGTGATCAGATGTCCCAATTTTATAGGAACAGTTCCAATACTTGGGGCTTTTTCTTATATAGGCATCTATTACCCCTTACCCCTATTAGGGGATCCCAATTTTTTTTACTTTGTAATTCATCTTGATAAAGATTTTCATCTCATGCGCCACCTTGCATCCCATTAATAATTGTGGTGATCACCTCCTTCCCATTTGTTATTGCATATTCCTGTGACAGTGTAAGCATTATCTTACATGAAATATTAGAGAATTTATTTATGTAATTCATCTCTCTATGCTTAAAAAATGTACAAAAGCTCTGCAGACCACCAGTGGTCAATGAATCACAGTTTGTAAACCACTTATACAGAAAAATTAGTAGATTTATTAACAATTTATTATGGAAATCATCATTATTAGGCTGCTTTTACAGTCTGAATTGGACTACTTCAGAAGCTGGATTCTAATTACAAACCTAATATCTTCTCAGTGCAACAGAAGTTAGTAAAAAGGCAGTCATTATGTGATTCATATTAGTATTTTATATTGCTGATAAGATTGAATTTCTGACAGAAGTTTAATTTCAGATTAAGAATCCAGGGTTCATTTCCGGTTGGGGCCATATCTGCATTTAACTCAAGGATGACTCTAAAACTGTAGCACACTGCTTTTTCTTCAAAGTTCAGCAGAGTCATTATGGGGGGTATCAGCACAATTTATGTTGTAGCACCTAAAACCAATAATCTTATGCCTCAGTGTTCAGAGAGCTGCTACTATTTATTTTATCTGGACTCTGACATTACTTGCCTTTTAGGAGTTCCACCATTCTGCCTTTGGTGAGTGGATTATTGAATTTTTGATGTAGTGGCCTGTCTAACATCTTTTTATAACATTTCCCCTTCCTGTTTGTATATATAGTATGGTGGCAGTTCAGAATCTTACTCCTAAGGGAATTCTGCACCACTGCACATACAAAATCCATGTCCTCTGCAGATTTCTTTGCTTTCCCACAGAAAAATGACTTTCTAGCAGAAAAGCCAAAGAAAGGCACAAGAGCAGTAATGCCCCCTGTGTGGACATACCATTTCGCATACCCAGAACAAGTGATGAAGAGGTAAATCGCTGCAGGAGGAAGGTGGTGTGACTCCTGCTTTGTGCTAAACTCAGCTGCTAGTTCTGACTGGACTGGGGGTAGGGGAGGACAGGACTTCCTCTTCTTCTTCAACAAGCAGCTTGGAGCAGAGCAGATCCACCTCCTGGAAACCTCCCTTGACTGCAGAAAGCTCCACCTGTCCTCCCTTGCTTCCTGCTCCCCTATCTACCCAATTCACTTGCATCCAGACCCCTCCATACTCAGACCCCCTTCTTTGAACCTTACTCCCTGCACCTAGGACCTTCCCCTTGAACCTCTGTCCTGTCCTGCTTTGCCCCCTGCACTCAGACCACCCTGCTGAGTCCCCTGCACTCAAACCTCACCACAGCAAACCCCACCCCATGAGACCCTTGCACTCAGACTCCCATCCCACCAAGCCCTATTCTCTCAGCCACCAGACACTCTCACTGAGGCCAGCATACTCACACCCTTCCTGCTGAGTCTCAACCACCTTCACACCCCTGCAGAGTCCAATTGCCCCTGCACCTGGAACCCCACTCCAAGTCCCTGTGCATCTAGATCCTCTCCACACCTGGACCCCCACTGAGCTGCCTTGCACAGAATGCTCTTACCTCACACCTAGATCCCCTCACACTAAACCCCTCCACATTTGGATCCTGCTAGGCTGAGCTTGGCTGTCCAACCTGGCTCACCTGGCATGGAGAGGCAGGGTCTCGGGATATTTCTGAGGCAGGCCTTGTGCTGTTTCAGAGTCAGGTGCAGCCTCACCACCAAGTCTGTATTTGGTGGGGGGGGGGGGGAGGAACCATAGGGTGATCTCCCACCTCCATGCAGCCAGTGGCCAGTGCTTCCTACTGCCATGCTGGAGTTTCCATATTTATTTATTGACAAATAAAATTTGCAGAATTTTAAAATACCACATGCAGAATTTTAAATTCTTTTGGCACAGAATTCCCTCAGGAATAAACTCAAGGGCTGTGTCTACACTAGCAATAAGGACTCTTAAGTCGACTTAAATTACTCCATGTCCACACTGGACTTTCATTAAGTCGACTTAAGAAATTCCTTAAGTTGACTTAATGAAAGCTTAAGTCGACTTAATAACTACCCCTCTTTAGGTAGACTTAAGCCTTAAGTCAACTCCTTAAATCAATTTAAGGCCCGTGTGGATGGGGAGTAGCCCATAAGTCTACTTAATGCCAGTGTGGACAGCTATGTCCAATGTTAAGTTGACTTAATAAAGTCGACTTAAAGGTAGCCACTCTGTTAAGTTGACTTAATAAGGTCGACCTTAAGTCAACTTAATAAAGTTGACTTAACTTTTCCTAGTGTAGACATAGCCAAAGATACTATTATTGGTAGTGTTGTTATTTATTAACATCTTGTTGTTTCCTTTTGGCTGGTACAAAAGAAAGCAGCTTTTGCTAAGTCATAAGACTTTTGTTATGGAATTGGCATCAGCACCCAAAAATTTCCTTTATTGCTTAGTACCTTAGACATTTGTGGTTTAAATTTATTCTGTAAATAATGTATCCTCTTCCAAAATGAAAGAAAGGGAAATTTAGAAAACCATTCATTTAAAAAGGTCACTAAACTATGTACAATAAAACTATGGATTGGTGATGTCTTCTTGATTTATTTCAAGATTTTTGTTTCTTACAAACTTTTAAACTTTTTAAAAGAAAAAGCTTTATCTTGCTAACAATGCTCTTCTCTAAAATGTTACACAGTATACATTGTCTCATATACCACTTCAGCATTTCAATGATATCATAAAAGCAAATGCTCCTAATTGACGTTGGGTATGCCTGATTTTTTATTTACGTTTTCCAAAGGCGAGCTTCTCTTTTGTTCCAAAGGGGTAGTCATGTTAATCTAGGTCAGCCAAACAAACAAGGAATCCTGTGGCACTTTTAAAGACTAATAAATTTATTTATTGCATGAGCTTTTGTGGGAAAACATCCCACTTCATCAGACTCTTTGAAGATGCTTCTCTTTTGTGTATGCAGTTTGCATCTCCAAAAGGAGATTTGTGAGTAAGAATGTTACAGCAACTTTATTTTTAAACAAACAAAGAGTCCCGTGGCACTTTTAAAGACTAAATAAATTTGTTAGTCTTTAAAAGTGCCACAGGACTCTTTATTTTTAATATAGCCAAATAGATTTCTTTTTATCAGTTTATCATACTATTTACCCATGTTTATAATCTGGTAATTACCTTTTCATGTTAATTATATAAAATCTATTTCTGTTTGTGTACAAATTAAATCTAATCTTCACGTTCTAAAAGGCATCTCCCACAACTACTATGTAGTTCATTAGTGTACAATACAAGCAAGTCTACTTGACGTTATTTTCTAAAAAGGAAAAATGCATGTTATTGGGAACTAAATAGATATAGAGATAGAGTACCATTCCTAGCTGTGTCATGACAATAGCAAAATTGCAGCAGACACATATCTTCCATGAGCACATAGAAGGAAAAACATTACTTGTCTTCCCATCTAATGAGAGGGTGTACTTCTTGACTGTTAATGTTGAGCTTATGTCACCAGAGCACTAGCTTCAGCAAAACAGCATAGAAATTAAACTTGTAAAGCAAGGGCATCACTGATGTGGGGAAGCATTAAAATGTAATATCATCTTTTCTCTTTCAAAATGTTTCTTAGACTCTCCAGCAAGTGTTCGTTAAATAAGTGTCAATAATTGATACCAAGATGGCCATTTTGTTAAGTAAATGCAACCTAAATATGTTGTTGTGTCTGTTTCATCCAGCATTTATTGAAATGGTATATTCTTATTAGATTATAGCATACGGAGTAGAAATTATTTGGTTTTTTGCTTTGTAGGAGGTGTATTACTTCAGTATATGAGAATTTTTGTGCACTAACATGATTTAGATATTTTAAAATGTGTTTAATTATATAAAGTAATATTTATTTTCAACTTTCAATCGTTTCTGTGTCAGAGAAGCCCATGGAAAACAGTCTTTATGCTAGTTCTACTTTAAAGGGACCAGACACTTTTTTGAAGTACCAGGACATAGAATTTTCATATCAGTGCCAAAGGGTTGTTTCAGCCAGTGTTTTTTCTGTGATGGTACGGAATACCGGCACCTTGTTTGCCGGCCCTGCTGCTCAGTTGGGGAGAAGGAAGCGGAGTCAGCAGAGGAAGAGAGTGTGCCGCTCCTGTCCCTTGCCAGCCCCAGCGCACCACTGCAAGAAGAGGGGTGGCACAGGAATAAGGGGTGGGAGAAGCATTTTTCAAATTTACTATCAAAGATATGAGTACCAGCACTACTTTTTGCCAAGAAAGCACTGGTTTCAGCTACATGTTGTTGTGAGTTGTTGATCTGAAATAGTGTTCTTGAAATATGCCCTATTAAATATGATATGGCTCTGTGTTGTAAAACTGCATTTTATTAGGTAAGAGATGCTATTCCACTGTGGAAAAGTGGTGCTAGAAATAAATCTTCACTATTAAAAATATAGGGCACTGTGTTGAAGGTATAGTCTAGCTGAAGTGAAAGACTTTGAGGTTGAAACTAATGTTCACATATTCCTGTCTGTTTTTAAAAGCCCCTCTGTTTGCAGGATTATTGCAAGTTGTCAGTGATATTAGTTACACTACCCACTATACATTTTACTGAGCATCTCTTTTAATGCAGTCACATTAGAGTTAGAACCTGTAACATTTGAAGTTCAGCTATGTATACAACAAGGTGATTGATACTTTTCTAATATATTTCATGATGGCCACCACAAAACAATTATAATTACACATTGTTAAAATTCCCTTTCTGCTTTTCCCAACTCTACGTAGACAAACTTTTAGGTTAAGCTAACATGAATTAATTTATTATGACAATAATGAAAGTATGTTTGAAGAGATACAATACCTATTTCATACCATCATGTTTGGTTAAGAAATAAAAGCTATGAAGTCCTTGGTTCTGCCCTGAGTGCAGGGGACTGGACTCCATGACCTCTCATGGTCCCTTCCAGTTTCTGTGATTCTACGATTCTAAGTGCACATATTTAAGCATTTAAAACAGGTATGCTAATCTTCTCTGAAGCATTAACTAATTATATATTAGACGAGCTTGGTAAAACCCTGTTATGGATTGAGCTATAACTTGCTTGTTTGGCGCTGGTGTGAATTCTTACTCTTCCTGTAAAGATAAGTCCCCACCTAGGACAAAAGGGGGTTGTGAACCCATCTAGGAGTTTGGACTGAGTGGACAAAGGGGCTTTTCTATTGTTTGGGGTAGGATGGTGAGAGGGGATGCAGAACAGAGACTCTGAGAACAAAAAAAGAATGAGAAAAGCAAGGATGCCAAGCAGTATATATGCACACGTACGAGCACACACACATACACCAGCAAATGAAGGAAGTTATCCCTACCCTCGGTTGTATTTGTCAGTTTCTGAAAAGCCAAGAACTGAGATGTTCCATTTTGGGGGAGACTGTAAATTAAAATTTGCTAAAAATCCAGATTATAGAGATGAAGTTTTTTCTTAAAGGATAACTAAGTAAGGCAAATAGGACAACATCTTTAGTGAAAGAAGTTTCAGCAATAAAATGATGAGAGAGATGTCCAACTAGAACAGAGATGTCAAACTCATTTGCTGTGGCAGGCCAGACTTGATTTAAATGTACTTCAGGTGGGCCATACATACCATAAATCAAAATACTACAGTACTCTCGTGGCATTGCAGAAACTGTGCTCCACAATACCTCTCACTCTAGGGAAAAAGTGTGGTCTTGCATAGCGCAGTCTCGCATAACCAGAGCTCTGTGATGTCACGAGACCTGACACTCTCGTAGCATTGCAGAGTGCTGGGGATGCAGGACCTCCCTCTATGTGTTAGAGAGAAAATGTGGTCCCACGGAGCACAGTCAAGGGCCAGATGGAAGAGGTTCAGAGGCGTCAAACATGCAGCCCCATGAGCTAGACAATAGTGGTCAAAATATGGTCCTCTGATGAGGAGAAATATAAAGGGAATTTATTATTTGTTATTAATGAAAAAGATAAATTTCTGCTATTTTTATTATTTCATGTGAGTCTTTTTTATTGCAAAAAATTCAGAATCTTAAAATAAGAAATGTTACACATTGCTGCTTCAAGTTACCTGATATAATGCTTACCCTTTAGGTGAGTATTTGCATATAAGCTTTACAAAATACTAAATGCATTTTAATCCATTCCTATTTGACAAAGAAATCAACAATGGGTTTAACTTCAAATACATGGGATTTGGGCAAGTGCTTAAAGAGAGACACATGTTTTGTTCTTTTGAATTTTGTTAAATCTTGTTAATAGGGAAAGAAGCAGGAAGTTCCTCGGGAAGAACAGGGACCGACCACTAAGAATTTGGATTTTTGGGCTCAGCTCATTACTCTGATGGTGACCATCATTGATGAGGATAAAACAGCATACACGCCTGTCTTGAATCAGTAAGTACCCTCCTTTGGAAATCTGTATGCAGAATTAGGAATTTAACAAAAGGAAATACCCTAGACTCTAGCATTTTCAGTTTTGATGTGATTAGATTAGATTAGATACACTGGCAAAACCTGAAAGATAATAGTTTAAAGATCCACTTGGCGTATTTTTTTAAAAACTGCTCTCTTTTCTGAGAAACGGGTTTCAAAATAGTTAAAGAAAATGACAGCTCCTCAACTCAAAAATAGAAAATGAATAGACATGGAGAGATGTGAACTGAGTCTTTAAAGATATTCCAAAACCAAAATCCTAGTATCAAAAACCTTTTAAAATTTTGTTCCTGCCATCTGAATTGCATGACATGGGCCACCGTGGCCATGCAGAGCACCACTGTAATAATCTGGCCCCTACCTCTGTGGATCTGGCTGTAGCACTAAATAGCATTGAAAGTTGGGAGAAAACAGTGTAGCTACCTGTCACCACATTTATAAACCCCAAAACTACCAGTGCTGAGTTCTTGCACCTCTGACAATGATGAGTAAGTAATAAGATTTTCATTTTTCTCAAACATTTCTCTAAAGCTTTTGGGAGTACTAATTTCACATATTTTCTGGGGCCAAGAAAGCACTGGGATTAGAGCACTATGAATAGCATCAGTCAGCTGTGTGCTTGATTATATGTGACTTGATTGCCTCAATGGTGCCCTTGATTCACAGTGGAATTCCCTTGGGCTTCAGTAAGAGTTGATGCAGTTTGCAGCCCCTAATGTGATTTAAGAGAAACATTCTCTTCAAGTAAGTGAAAGGCCAAAGAAAAACCATGTTATCCAATACTTAAGTAGTAAATATTCTTCTTCTATTAGTTAAACAAGCATTAAATTGGTCTGGAGCCTAACTTACAAGTAGATATCAGATTCTCCCTGATCTGTACAGCTAATGTCACATACAGAACTAATAGCAGTAGCTGTCAGCAAAGGGAAATGGGTGTTTTAATTTAAGGGAGTAGTGGACACAAACCAAAACTCTAGATTGAAATATACCTGAGTTTTGGAAAATAAGATCTAGATCCAAACTCTGAATCTCTGGTCCATCTCTAATTAAAAGACTTCTACTTGATTTCAATTTACAATATATTTCTGAGAAAGTTCATCTGACATTCTGTTCTGCTGTAAAAAAGACCCACTTCTTGGAGCACTTTTAAAATAAGTATTTGTTGCCTACTGAAACTCCAGAAGGATTATCTCTCGCTGTTATAAAAGATTGTAATATCTGATCTAGTTTATGGTTTCAATTAGGGGCATGGTTATCATTAACTGTTAGTACATTTTTAGTTTGGTATTCTTGTATTTACTTAAGTGCTGGTTTATGTTCAGATTTCATTTTGTAGATTTGTATATTTATATGTAGCCCTTTATTAATGTTAGACATGATAAAAGCAGCATAGGGGGTTTTTTTTATGTTTTCCCTTTACATATGGATTCTGCTTTCTTCAGAACAATGGAGGGAAGAGTGTATAGAGTGATTGATTGCATTTTAAACACACAGGGAGATGACCTGTAGACCTGAAAAATTTAAACATTTAAAATAAGTGTTAATTTGGAGACAGTGGAACCTAATTTATTCTTCTCTCTATTGACATGTTCCACCAAATAGCTTTGTATGAGTTAGGGATTAAAAACTGTCATGCAGGCGAAGAAGATGATTTGACAGCAATGTTTTGGATGAACTGAAATTTTATAGTATTTCCATGAAAGTGACAAAGAAATTGGCAAAATGATTGCCCAGGAGACAAAAATAATAGTAACAAGAGGAAACAAAATGAATTATATAGTGCTGTCATGATGATCTTCTTGACTCCCTGAGAAATGTGAAAATTCATGACTGCTACATGGAACACTAAAAATCCTATAGTAATAGCCAGCATATTATGTATTCAAATTATCCCTGTGGAAAATGGACTGCTGTCTAGGGGCCAGATTCTCTAGTCCTTATTTGAAGCAAACTCTTATTTACTTCAACAGCTTATAGGTAAATAAATAAACTTTGCTTGAATAAAGACTGCAGAAGTTGATCTTGGGTTATTATTTTTCATTGGTGATATTTGGTTATGCAGTCTAGAAGCTATTAAAAGGTTAGAACATGTCAACAGTTTTCATAGTTATCTCACAATTCCCATATATCAAAATGTGGAGTGCGAAGGAAGGTTGTTGAAGGGGTTTCTCAGCTACTTCTCTGTTAAATATTGCTAACTCTTCACAGGTGACCACGGAAGCAACAACCATTGTCATATTTATCAAAACAGTCAAAAATAATTGGTTTAAGTATGGAACCAAGTATGAGTCTTAATAAGGAAATTTAGACATATTTTGGAAGAAATTATGTTAGTAATCCAGAAGCACTAAATACAGTCACAAAACTAAAATAAAGATGTAGATACAAAGCGGTGCAAACACATATTCCACAAAGTGTTCAAATACAGGGAATATGGGGGGGAAATACAAATACAAACAACCCAAATACAAATACAGACAACTCAACTCCCAGAATCATTCAGATATGGGAAATAAAGAATACATTTAATAATGTTCAAGCATATAGAACATAGAAAAGATGGCACATACAGGACACAATGACACCTAGATACCATGTAGATGGAGAATGTAGAAAGATATATAGTAATAATGAACTGTATCACTGGGCCATTGTCAACTATGCAGTGTTGGAGAGGGTGTGGCCCATATGGCCCATTTAAGAGCTAACCAGAATTTCATCCCCTGTGCCTGTGGAACAGATTGAGGATACCAATGCTTCTTCCAAAAGAAGGTAGGGATGGGCAAGGAATAGGTCTGCCTACATGCTGGCTCTTAAATAGGTGCCACAGAATGCTGTTATAGTTGGCTCTGGTTTTGGATGTGCTACTCCTGGTTCAACCTCCAGTAAGAAAATACTGTTCTTACTTTTGCCTGAGCTGTTAGCCAAAATCTAGGGCCTTTTAGCGTTGCTTCCCTTAACATGAGTAATCAGCAATATAAAGTGTGTGTGTTTTTACAAGAACGTATGTAACACTTCTGCCAGGCCAAGACAGCAGCAGCAAAGGGTCAGGTTCTGTATCTAGGGGTTCTCAAACAATGTTACAACAACAATTGGCTCAAGCCCCCATCCAGTCTCCTGGAAAATCATGCACTATTCCCTGGGTGCCCTAGAAAGGCAATGCTTCCCCTCTCGCAAGCACAAGCCTGAGTGTAATACATAAAGCTTTTAATAGAGACTAAATAGCGGCATATCAAAACCAGCTCTAATTGGGAGATACTGACCATGATAGTTTTAGTGTCCACCTCTCAAAGGGAGTTGGGGGAGGCCCAGCCCTCGTCTTCCTTCCAATTATCTTCTGCTATCTATGGGTCCACTCACACCACCCGCTGGTCACTCATGCCATCTGCTGGCCACAGGCACCATCCGCTGGCACCACCTGCTGATCACTCACAAGATGCCCTCACCTTCTCAGTGAATTCAGCTCTTAGAGAGAATTTCAGTTCTCTAGTGATTCCAAGTCTAATCAAAATAACAAAAGAGACTCATTATTTCTATCCTTAGGCAATGCCTAATTCCCCTCCCATTGTTTAAGGCACAGCTCCAGCAGAACTAATGCTCCCATCTCTCCCCCACTTACTTTTACAAGACTGAGAACTAGGGTTGCTCACTTTTTCAAGTTCTCTGTTGTTAATGGTGACTTTTCTATCAGCATCTCAGTCTATAAAGAGACATACAATCAAAGGGTAGCATATTATGAAAAGACAATATTTCATTTCCCCCTTCTGCTTAAAACACCAGATTCAGAGGATTTGAATCAGCCACACATACCACTTCCCATTGTGCCCAGGTCCTCGATGAAATTATGCTGATTACCTAATTGTATTCATGCAAATACAAATCCCATGCAAATCAATTGCCCCCTCCCTGCTTAGCTGCTAAGCAAGAGAAGTGCCCAGCTTCTT
>ML685765.1:13701206-13714863 GCA_007922175.1 Pelusios castaneus | reverse complement strand
CAGAAGCTCCGGCGGAGCTTCTGCAGCCACCCGATTCCCCCAGCTGGTTGGCTATCAGCAGGAGCTTCAATTATCCGTGGTTTTTGATTATCCGGATGACAGGCGCCGGTCATTAACCCGGATAATCGAGGTTCTACTGTACATTGTTTACTTTCCTGTACACAGTAGAAACAAACAGCAGCTTCATTGCTCAGAAATCCCCAAATCTGCTACTCGATTGAACTCTGTGTCCAAGAAGCCCCGTTTCTGTGCTTCCTTGCGGGATCACACTCTCAAATCCTAGACTTTCCCAGCCTCCAGCACACATCGCCTATAAGTGATATCTTAGCCTCTGAGCTCGCAATCAGCAACCTCAATCCATATCGTTTAGCTCTGACCTGCTTCATTGCCTACTGACTATGGCAGTGACTCCCCCTTCCCACCTCCCACCCCATGCATTTACTACATAAAGGGGATTGATTATTCCTTCTGTTGAGCCTGAAAAAGGGTGTATCACACCTTTGGCATTCATGAAGTCTGTGATTGTCTTTGGATCCAAGAATCATCTGCTAGCACTCACAAGAAGTTTCCATCATAACAATAATCATACAGTGAAACCCTTTCTCTGATTTGATTTTAGAGTTCCAAAGTAATTTCAGTCTACCAGCTGCAGAGTGTCTCTCTCATGAGCCTCATTCATCTCTCTCTTTCCTTTACTGAAGTCAGTTGAGTTACACTGGCATTGACCTTGTGTATAGAAAAGGAGAATCAGGCTCTGAGTACAAATCAAATTGTATTATATTATATCAAATATTCATAGGGCACAGTTTTCGGCTAGTGTTACTTCATTAACTTCAATGCAGTTATACTAGTAACTAATTTGAGCTATGAACTTTCACATTTTAATTTAGAAAATACAGCATCAAACTGAATAATCCTCTTGTCATGTCATTTCCATTTCAGAAGGTTTTCGGTTAGTTTGGTTTATTTTTGCATTTGCGATTCTGTGTATTTCTATATATTGTATAATTTGTTTTGCATTCCTTCCAATTTGTGGCCTGAACAGTTGCAAATGCTAATAAGTCAATGGTAAAGGTGGCTGTTCAGCAACTCTGACAATCACGACATTTTTTAATATTCTGCGTACAGTAGACATGTCATTGTTTGTGTTTTCTATTTCTACGCCGCCTTAGCTGACAGCAGAAAGTTGCATAGGCCCCCAACATTTTAGCTTATGTTATTTTTTACCTGAAGATACATTATAGTTGAAAGAACATTTGTGCCTTCTCTGGCGTTTGGTTTCAAATACAAGATGTGAAAAAGCTATGTATAATGGCAATTGAAAATTCTGTCTATATTTGTCAAATACTCATTTGGGCGTAATGCAACAGTAATATACCAATGAATTTGTATGAAGCAGCCTTCATTTCTTAAAATGCTATTTTTGGTGCCTAATAGCAATTTTTATAATGGGCACATATGACAAACCTATGATCTTTTCCATCTTTAAGGTTATGGCTATTAAGATTAGGGAATAAAGAGGACAGTTTAAAAATATTACAAATACATAATATTTCAGAAAGCAAAATAATCTTTAAAGATTATATAGTGACTTTTTGCACATTATCCTTTTATAACCAATACAGCTGACTGTTTCTCAGTCCATCAGTAAGTTGCATAGGTTTAATTTAAACAGTTTTAAACAAATTTAATCAAATGGATGTAAACTCCTATGTCGACATTCATATTTCAGTGTGAGTGGCTAGTTGCCATTTGGCTTAAACCAATTCCGAACCAATTTAGACTAACTGAAATAAATCTGGTTTAAAGGAAATTAAGCGTCCACCCATTTTTGGAGTGGTTAAACTAAAGCAGTTTAAAATCACAGCTTTATTTAATCTGATGTAACTTTCGTGCATAGACAAGACCTCAATAGGCAGAAAGAGAGACTGTCTGATACTATCCTGGTTTACACAGCAACAGCAGGAAAATCTTAGCCTATGGTGGTTATAAATGGCAAAAATCTTTGCCAATGCAGGATTAAGATTGATAAATGATAGATAGTACCCTTCGAAAACATCAGGTTCAGCAAAATTTAATCATCTGAAAACCAGGAAATACAGAATTAAGGTAAATGCCTATGCAGCCTTCACTCTTTCCTTTGGAGCTGACAGGAACTACTGGAAATTATCTGTGTGCTCTCCAGGTGCAGTATGTTGAGTGTAGCTGTAGTGAATGGTAGAGGCAGTATGTGGGCCAAGTTCACAGAGGTGTACTTGTAATAAGAGGAGACCTATTAATTTGAAGATTGTCCCAGATCTGTGACCGTGATCACAGACTGAGCACCGCAGTGTGTGTGGTAGTTAAATTTTATAAGTGTAATATTCTCTCAGGGAGAGTAAGCTCAGTACTGGAGCGTAAGGGAGGTGATGGTACTACTTGTTCTTGACAGTGAAAAGACATTGTGAGTAAAAGTGTTTTGGGGCGTCGCTCAAAGAGGGCAGAGTTAAAGTTTTGTTGTCTGTATTTCCTGGTTTTCAGATGTTTGATTTTTGCTGACCTCAACATTCTGGGAAAGCTATCACTGGTGAACATTCCCTCTGTATGAATGAAGATATTGCAATATCATTTCCTAGTTTTTCATACCATAAAAGGAATATTTATTAATAGGAGATTGTGATAATTTTGGCAGTTATAATTCTCATCCAGTTTTACAGTTGATGTGCTAATATGGTTAGGTAATAATCAAAAGATGTAGCCTGTGTAGAATACTTTTCATCAGTAGGTCTCAAAGCAGTTTATATCATTATCATCAATATATAGATGGGAAACTTAGGAACAGAGAGGTGAAGTGGCTTGCCCAAGATCACCCAGAAAGTCACTGAAAGAGCTAGGAATAGTCACAGCTCAGGGGTCTTTCTATTAGGTCACAAGGCTGCTATGTGATTTCTATATGCTCCTCCATGCTTTGTTGTTGCTCTGGATCCATGGCTGTAACATTCGCCCTTGAGCTATTCAAACCATGTTAATCATAGCTTTCAGCCCCCTTAGGCTGAGTCTCTGTCTATACATGCGCAATATACTGTTTGGGAGGTGTAGAGAAATAAACTCTTTGGCTACTTAGCCAACGAGCTAATAACATTGTAATGGCAGTGTCCACAAAGAGCTAGTGGGTGAGATGCACTCTCTTGGTATAATTCTTGAGTGTGTAAGATCCTGATGCAAAGATCTCAGCCCTGGTTTGATCTTTGTGTGCTGAAAAATGTTGCCAAAAAGCATCAACTTTAAGAAAAGCTGTTTTGTCAGTGAGCAGGGTGGGGGGACTGGATCTTGGGAAACCCTTGGGCAAGTGGCACCATATTTGGATGGGTGACTGAACCCCACACCCACATGAGGCACAGAAAATTTCAAGGCAATGTGGAATATCCTACAGATAAAGATTTTAAGATCTGATTACCATGTCAGGCACAAATGTGAAAATGAAAATTCAGACAAGATTATTTTTGATAAAGTGTGATAATTCTATTTTCATGTCTTTGAAGTATAGCTAAATTAGATCTTTACTCCTGATCTGTTTTTTATTTATCCATTTATTTATTCTTGCATTTTTCTTTTTTGTTGAGTAATCCATTCTTAGAACATTTCATGCTGATTATTTCTCCTACTATTGGAATACCAAAAATGTAACAAACATCTAGTTGCTCTCGACATCTGTGCACATTTCAGCTAAAATTTAATTTTCTTGTACCTATGGGCAATTCCAGTTGTCTGTACTTGGCCTTCAGCACATTGCCAGAATTGATTGTTTCATCCTATTTCCCCCCTTTGGGCCATTAGTCTAGTTTATACCATAGGTCACTCTCATTAAATGCAGCTCTATCAGTAGAATGCATAATCCTGAAAACTCTTCAGTGTAGAATGTTGTATGTCCAATACAAAATACTTTATTTTTGGATGCTGAATCAGCCTGACAAAATGATTATCTTCTTAGTTTATTGCAGTTTTATATACTGTCCTGTATATCCCTCAGAAATTCAAAGGGTTCAATCCTGGTTCCACTAAAACAGGCTTGGGCTCCAAATGTGCCCCCATAATATAGCTACCACTGTTTCACAGTATTACCAGAAAAGAAGGAACATGTTTATCAGAGGTGATTCGAGATGGCTGGTGAAAGTCAGACTCGTATTAGAGAGACTGCCAGCTTATTTGAAAAATTGAAGGACACCTTGATTGAAGCTATTGAATGAACCAGAATAAAGGTATGAGATTGCAGAACATGGCACATTTGAACAGGATCTGTAATCATGAGACTTGCTTGTGGCTTAAGCAGATTCTGCGGGGACCTTCATGTGAGTCTTTCTATATTGGAACTTGAAATAGCATTTTTCACCAAATTAAGTTCAGGGGTGCTTTCAAGTTCAGTTTGTTGGGGTGGGGGAGTTCCTTAGTTTTTTTTACCTCCTCATTAGACTGGGTTTTCTTTTTGAGTAATTATTTATTGTCTCTGGTGCTTCATTTTGTGCTTATTCTTCAACCTTTGATCTTTATGGAAGGAAAGATGATAAATTAGTTTTCATACAGAAGGAAAAAAGAAGGAAAGGCAGAAGTTGAATAAAAGGGAAAACAAAATGGAGCTTTAAGCAAAGCTGTTATTGAAGCTACATCTACAATTAAAATGTTACATTCGCAGGCTGTAACACTTCAGTGTAGACACTCGTTACAGTGACAGGAGGGGATCTCCTCTTGATGTAGTGAATACACCTCCCTGAGAGGCAGTAGCTAGGTTGACAGAAAAATTCCCCTGTTGACCCTGCACTGTGTATGCTTGAAGTTAGGTTGGCATAGTTCATCTCTCAGAGGTGTGGATTTTTCAGACACCTAGAGATGTAGCCATACCTATGTAAGTTCCCAGTGTAGATAAGCCATGAGGGTTTTCGCCAGTATGTAGCGTATCTTGGACAGGAAAGAATGCCAGAAGGAAACATCTACTCTGAATCCTGAAAACAAGTATTTTAGGTGTTTCTTTTTTGTAAGAAAATTGTTTTCTTTGGAGAAGCCTCAGGAACATATGCACTCTGCACTTGAAAACTGAAAAGTAACATTTTTTTATGATTCACTAACAAATAAAAATTGATTCTGTGTAACAGCAAAATAAATAAATAATAAAGTTAACTTTAGCAGTTGCTAAAGAAGATAACCCGATAGAAATTTCTGTGACGATTGAAGAATGGTGATTGTGCCCCATTGGAGCCGAGATTCATAGGTGGAGTGGGGGGTTGGTTCTGGTAATAAATACCACCCTTCCATCTAGCCGTAAAAGACTCAACCCATCTCAGTATCCCTTAACTTTTCCATGGAATCCCTTGAATGCTGTGGAATCATCTTAGATAGGATTTCCAGGATCAGTAGCAAGCAGCAAAGTCCCTGGGAGGATGGCATAGTTGAAGCTTTGCTGCTAGAGAATCTGGGCACCCAAGGGGGGGCTGAATAGGGATAGCCTTGGTATCTAGCAGTTTCAAATCATCCCTTCCAACATAGGTGGTGGAATCAGGGGTACAGAGGATGCTGCCACACCCCCTGGCTTGACGTGATTTCCATTCTACACTGGATTTAAAGTTTGGTTCAGTGGTCTCCGTACCCTCACTATGCAAATGGTTCCAACAACCCTACCTTCCAATAGAGTTTCCCTTTTCCCGACCCCCCCTTATGTGAACAGAGTTTGGTGGGAGGAGAGAAATAGTTGTACGCTGGTACAAAGTGATTCAGAGTCGTACCTTTGTGATGGGGAATTAATTTAGATATGGATGTAATATAATTTAGTGTGACCACTTTTTTTTTCTAATTTATTGATATAAGGGAACAAATACATACAATCATTAATAATAAAAGGCTTTGGAGTGTGTGTTGTGTTATGTGCACATTATATCAATATGCAAGAAAAAGGGCATCATTTCAGGTTTCCTTGTTGTTATAAAAGCATTTTGTTTCTTGGAAAGAGTCAGGAACAACAAAGCATTAGTATGCTGTATAATGGTCACATTGATGTGTTCTGCTTAGCTTGAGTGTCTCCATCAGAATCGCACCCTACATGCACTTGTACCAGTCTAGCCAAGGATGAAGATTCTTTTCAATCAAAGGTCAATATTTCTGGCATTGACCAATTTACATGTAGACCTGTACAGAGATTTCATTAGAAATTTGAAACTTTAGCCAAATTAGTTGAAAGGTTTGCAGGTTTGTCATTGAAACTTTGTTAGAGTTTCTTCAGTCCAGCCAAAGTGAACCTGATTTAGTAGTTTGGTGCATAAGTCAGGCAAAACTGTAACTGATGGAATTGCATTTTGCATGAAATAAAAAACGGAACAAAAACAAATCCAAATTTTAATGGATCCTTCTGCAAATGAAAGCCATTTATTAATAGCATCGATGAACTTAAGAATACATGAGACTGGAATTCCCAACAAATATCCAGTTATTTAGTGGCAGAGGTCTCCCTGTTTTTCCAATGAAGTTGCAAATATATTTTCATCCAGAGCCAGGTTTCCAGAGCCTCCAACTCCTCCCATGCAAATGAATGTGCAAAATAAATAAATATAAAAATTTCCAAAATATATTTCAATTTGTCAACGTTGAAACAATTTGTTTAGAAAACATCAGTTTCATTTTAAAAATTTCAAAAATTACAATAAATGTAGCATATTAAGTATATAAATATATTATTAACATTCATAGTATAATATAAATCAAAATTAAATGAAACACTAGGCAAAATCTAAAGGTTTTGACCTTATTACAATTAAACATGTCAACTTAATCAAAATTAAACAAAGTCTAAATGAATTATTTAGACTTTTCCTTTCAAAATATTGCCAAAATTAACATGATCCTGCTAAATGTTTAATTTTTTATTGTTTTCTGTTGCATAGTTGAAATGTGATGAGTTTGGCATGATGTTTATAGTGACAGTTTTGTGTTTATATTTGGGTTATATTTGACTGTTAAATAACACTTCAACACACCTTCAGCAAGAAAGCTTCCTGTGAAATACACAATTTATGAACAAATAAGCTGCCACTGATATTACTACACAAAACAAGAAAGAATGAATGAATGAATGAAAAGAGCCAGAATCCCTGAGCTCAGTGAAATATTTGTTTTCTGTTTGCTAAGCAGAGAGGTAGTAACAGACAACCATGGAAACATGCATTGAACACCTTACCCTGTACAGCTTGTTTCACATTTAATTACCTTAGTACTACAAAGAACATGAATCTAGACATTAAACCTCAAATAGGTACCCAGAGGTATTTTTTTATTAACAAAATGCAACACTAGAGAAGAATGTAATTTGTCCTGTTTCTTAACATATTAGGGCTTGACTGTGCTCAATAAAAGTTTTCCCATTGCTTTCAGTGGGAGCAAGACTGGGCCTGTGGCCTAAATTTTCAAAAGCACCCACTGCTGTTAGACACTTTCATTTTGCAGAGCGGCTATTCTCTGTTTGTAAAAAGATATTTTTCCTAATGCTGCTTTCTTAGTATTTCAGTGCATTCCATGAACTTTTAGATACTCTACGTGAAATCCCATTGATGGCAGTAGGAATTTATATTTAAATCTTAGCAGCTTCATTCATATTATATCTCACATGAAAGACACCGTGAATGTGACTAGAATAACTTTGCTTAAAATCTCTTTTGTTTCAATGGGATTATCTGCACTTATATTTACCTCCTATTTTTTTTCTTTTACAGTGGTTCCATTGAAGCCAATCTAGTGCAAATTAAAGTATAGTACTGATGTTCTGAGCTCTGAAAAACGACAGCAAGATGGAAGAGCGTGTTTTATGCATAATAAAAATAGGGAGCTCGGTTCAGTGTTGCAGATTGAGGGGATAAATTACACAGTGTTGCAGATTGAGAGCTCAAGTTGATATTCATTTTCAAGGAAGGAGAGTCATGGTACCTATGCTGCTTTCCCCCTGGAGAAAGCTGCTTTAAATGCCATCCGTAGGAGCCTGACTAGTGGAAGGTGCCCAGGAGGTGCACTGAATTGGTCAATACATCTTCCAAACCATCTGGCCCTGCCCACTCTGGCAGTTTTATCAGGCAGTTCCATACCATGTAACATAGGCTTTGGGATGTTTGAAAGGCTGCTTTCTTTGTTCAGTCTCAAGAAGACTTTCCACTTTGTGATAGTGGCAATCCACGGTGGGCCTCAAAGTGGCAGAATCCCAGGGGTCAGTCTGAGCCACTGACTAGTGACAGACTGTGGAGATATTGCATAGTAAAAAATATTAGCTCACATTATAATCATATATGCAGAGCCTTAGTATATAGATGGGCATATCAACAGGAAGAATGAGTACTACACACCATCCTTCCAAAAGGATTTCAGGTCTTAATACTTACATTCACATTATGTTAAAATCCACAAAGAGAGTGCCATTAGAACACCTATATCAAGTTTTTCTTCCTTCTCTTTATAATACTTCATTGGATGACGTTAACAAATTAGCTTTTACCAACATGTAACACACTTGTAGCATCAGGGAGATGGCCATTATTTTCCATAGTATGTGGAGGAACATCCTGTGATCTCAAATACCACTGTGAGGTGTATATTGCTAATGCTGAAATTTTTAATGTCAACTAATAATAATACTGGAGACAGAAAGAAAACATAGAAGCTGTTGTAAAATAAAGTTAAGGCTCTGTCTTAAACCCAGGAAAGCAAGAGAACATGTAAGATTGTCTCTTTGTAATTAGCTTTTCAGTCTTTATTGAAGTTATGGCAGCGCATATGGTAGCATTATTTATTGCACTCCCCACAACAAGAGGATATTGGATTGTTGGCTTTAAATCACAGTATTTTTATTTTTCAGAGTTTGTTATGCACTAGAAATAAACTATATAAACATTTGATGGCTTAATTAAACCTTACCAAGTTCAGTAAACATAATCCAGACATTCTGAGGTCTTCATCCATTCCGCTTCTTTAAACCTGTCACATCACTGACTGATGTCACTCTCTCTCTCTGCTCGATCCACTTATACTTGACTCACTTGCACTGGATTATATCTTCCTTACCTCATCTCACCCCAATCTTGTTCCCCTATTAATACAGCCAGATTTGCGGCTGAGCCATTGAGCCTTGATTGAGTAACTTCCATATCCTCATGACTGCTTCCTTTTATGCCCCACTTTCCATCCCCTTCCTCCTAACTCTACAAACCTCCATACTTGTCTGCTTAAATTCCACCATGTCCAATAGCAGGTCAGGCATTTCTTTTTGGGCCATCTGTTATTTTTAAATCTCTCATTCTGGGTCAGGAGCACCCCAGCAAGAAATTTATTGGAGGATCCAAAAACATCTGACGTATGAAGAGAACAGTCTGGGAAGGTGAGACGGTGTGACTGGCTGAGAGCTGAGTTTTGAAAGCTGAGGAGGAAGATTCCTTCTGATTTAAGTCTTTCCAGGAATTTAGATTTATGCTAGATTTCAGCTCTTTATAATTATTTAATTATTGGCTAATACCGCTCCAAACTGTTAACATTATTATGCAGTATTTATAATTGATTTTGTGCAAAAGATACATGTTTCTGTAACTGTACACTTTTGGGTTGTGTCATAGGAGTCTGTTCACCCTGACTGCACTTCCTCCTGGTTGTTCTGGGGAGTAGCTAATTCCACGTCAGACCCCTCCTTTCTGCCTTTTCTTTCGGGCATTCAGTAAAACAAGATGCTCTGTGTTCCTGGCTTAGCCCTCCAGCCAAGTCGCATGTCTAGGGTATCAAAGGATCATCTTACAAATGGACTCAGGCTATCTTCCCATTCACTGACCAGCTGGTGCCACTTTCCCAGTGGCCGTTAGGGGAAACCCATGCCCATCCTTTACTCAGGGTTCCAACTCAAGGACCTTATAATCAGTAGTCAAGGTCTGCTCCATCCTAGACCTTATTGATTTTTCCCTGAGACTCTCCTAGTCTTTTTCTCCCCTTTCTCCCCCACCCCCACCGGTTTTTTCTTGGTTTGCCAGGTCCAGTGAGTAAATGCAGATGACTTCCCTGCTGCAGCTTCTCTACTGCCTACTTCCTGTTCTATAAACCCAGCCCAGTTATTCCTCCTCAGATGGGCTCCATCATTATTCAGTCAGGGAATTACTTAATGCCTGATTCCCCACAGCTGTGGCCTGTATGGTTAATTGACCCCTATTTAGCATAGATTAACCCCTTCAGGGCAAGTGTGGGGATCAAACACTCCATCAGGGGTTGCTTTTTCCTTCCTTCATCAAAACAGGAACTAACTGCAATTATATTTATCCACCCTACTTATCTGGATAGAGGCAATAGAATGATTAGTTTTTTATCAGTAAACGTGAGTAATATTTATTTCACTATACAAACACAAACCACTGAACCAATTTGCATTGATAATCAAAATTTATGGAAGAGTAAAGTAAGAAAAATGGTACTTTAGAACTTTGATGTGATTCTGACTTGTGTTTTAACAGTTATAAAGCTTTAAGTTTTTGTATCTCAGTGTCCATTGTCCTTAAATAATTATTCTCAGCCCCCCCATTATCTGACCCACATTACTTCCCACAGCTGTGAAAATTTAAGTCCATAAAAATTTAAAAGTTTAATAACAAACACTGATATCCATTTACACTATTTTAAAAATGAATTCTGTCAAGTCTATCTAAATATAAAAAATAAAAAATCTATAATCAAGTTTTTAACTTCCTTTGCAATAATTGGTTGAAAAGAATTGAAAAATGATTGAGTTTTGCATTTCGTTTAAGAAAATATAAGTCACACAAGTTGTCTACCAATGGTGTTCTTAGAATAACTGTCCATTTATCTATAAACTAGCAGTATTTGAAAAATGTAATCAAAACATAGGCAACATACAATACCTCTGTTTAATTACTTCCAATTAAATGAGTTAGTTTTCACCCATTATAATTTATATATGCATAAACACATTTAGCAGCAGTAGATACATTTTTACTTATTTCTGAAAAATGGTCTTATGTAATAAATCTTGTTAAACTGTTTCTGGATAATGGATTTTTTGCAGTATAAGATATTTATAATTGCTATGAATCATTGTAAATAAATCAATAGGATAAAAAATATAGAGACTGCTCAGGAAGTTGATGGAATGCACAAGGATATTTTCTTGTGGCAACACAATTTATTGAATGGCCGAATGAAGCAAAACCATGAATCAGATCCTCATTGCTATTACTAATGGGTGAAAACAATGTTTACATAGCCCAGTCACCATAATCTCTCTCTCTCTCTCTTGCTCTCTCTTTCTGAGTAAGATGGTGTTGCAATAATAAATGTACAAGAGAGCGAATGGTAGCAGTGGATGCTGAGAAATTCTCCTTATTTTCTCAGTAGAGTAAAAGTGTGCATGTAGTCCTGGGTAATGGGGGATCCATGGTCATGCCATAAAGAGAAGATAATAGAATACTATCAAAGTTGGTATTCTGTGGATAATATCATAAGCAAATTTTTTTTTGCTTTCTGAATCAGGGTTAGATTCTGTGGAAGCCCAATCTTTAAACTCCATGGAACTTAACACAAATCAATAAATGGGGAACTAAAAGAAGTCGTAGAGAGGCATATGGTAGTGTTTGAAAAGATCCTATATTGAATACAATAGGTTTGGATTATGAGAGGGTAGTATTTTATAGCTAACACAGTTGCTTCAGAATTACAAGCATAGTCATTTGTTAGCGTACTAAATCAATTTAACTGGCAAAAGTGTTAATGATTATATTAACTCTACTAATTGTAGAGTAGGATAACTAATTTTATTAGTTCACATACTTTGAAAAAAATTAAAAATCTTATTATTTGAGTCTATTAAGAATGACACCTAGAAGTACCAGACATTTCATTAATTGGATTAATTACCATGTGAAAAGTATATGAGTGTACTAAGACTAAGTGTACATTTCATCAGTCATTTCCCACCATGTGGTCAATATATCAGTTAAAACTGGAATAGCTGCATGGGGTTAATACTAAGTCTTGTGGGGCCTTGTGCAAGAGCCCTTTTGCAGGCAACATGTACATAGAGGGAAAGGATTTCATATCTGATCTAGTTGGGGAATAGGCACTAAGTTTACATTTTCTCAATGAGGGGAGAAGTTGACTCAATGCCTTTCAAAGGCTTATAGTAATACAATGAAAGCATAATTGAAATGGGTATGTGTATACATAGAATCATAGAAGATTACGATTGGAGGGGCCATCAGAAGATCCTCTCCAACCCCCTTCTCAAAGCAGAACCAACCCCAACTAAATGATCTCAGCCATACATATGTACATATGCATACATAAAATCAAACAAACGTATTTCATTAGTTTATGGCTTGGGTGAGGGAAAAGAAGGCAAAGCTTTCAGTTAAATCCTAAATAAGCAGATATCTGATAAATACTGTATCATTGTTAAAAATTCAAAATGAAAGTATTTTCTCACAGCAACATCAGGAGTTCTGGGGTTAACAAAGCATTTTGCACAGAACTGAAAGCAAAACCCATTGTAAGCCAAAGCTCAGAACTGTAATACATCTGAGTGTTTGAAGCACAAGTAACATAGCTTTATAGTTAACAGAATTATAATTAAGATGCGTAATTCAGTAGCCATAAAATGAAGAATTACTTACAAATCAAACCAATAATTTGAACTAGGAATTCTTTTTCAAGCTAATTCAATAGCTAATCAGCTACAGAAATATTCTTATGTCCTGGAAAAATCAGAGTCTGGTATATTCCATTTTTAAAGAACATTTGTGTTATTTATTTTCATTGTAGCATATGGGCTGGTGATAGCTAAGGTTAATCTGATTTGTACAGAGTATGTAAAGATTTCATACATGTCCAATCAGCATAGGACTTTATTTCCTAACATGAGACAATCTCTGTAACTTCCACTCTTTAAATGGCAAAAAGAGAACTTGCAGACATGTTACAAATTCACTACAGGTAAAAATACCATAATTCCCTTAATTTGATAATACTTTGGTAACAATCAGGCAATCTGTTTTTCTATAATTTGTGAGGGACTGGAGAGAATACAGTGTGTGTTGATGAGAACTCAAGCAACTGGCATGTTCAAAGATAGATGAGCACTATACGGACAGAATATAATGTGATAGGTATTTAGTCCTTATTTCACTTTGCTGTTATGCATGGTGGAATTAAATGTTATTTTGTGCAATTAAAACACTTATTCTCTGCTGATATAAATTGGCATAGTTAAATCAACTCTACTGAAGCTATGTCAATTTACACCAGCATGTAATTTGGCCCTTTGTAAACACACAAAGCCAAATTTTACTTGGAGCTCTCGTAACAAAAAGTGATAGAATTTGGCCTGTAATCATTGTTTTTATGGTGAAAATCTGATATGTTCATCTGATTTTTCACTATGCACCTACATACTCCATTACATTCAGCATTAATGAAGTCCCACTTAGCCAGTTGAGTTTAAATATAGGACTTGGAAATCTAATTTTAGGGATGTGAGTTGCCTTAGATCCATTCCCTGAATGCCCTTTGATATTGAGTTCCACATTCAGAATGAGAGCAGAATATATTTTTAAACACACACACACACACACACACACACACACACACACACACACACACACACACACAC
>ML685765.1:13597216-13701196 GCA_007922175.1 Pelusios castaneus | reverse complement strand
CACACACACACACACACACACACACACACACACACACACACACACACTTTTTAACCTGATGCAAAACATACAGTGACTGTCATTAAAAAGCCAAGGTTTGCCAACATCTATTATACCATGATAATTGAGGTAACAGCTTTTCCTTTCCTTTTTCTTCCCTTATTTTGCACTAAGTGTATGCAATTGTTGACTACTTAGTGGCAACCACTGTATAAAGACTATTTTCAAAGAGCATATTAACTATGAGATGAGAAGTAAAAACTTTAATTGGTAGTTCACAGTCTTCCCATCTATGTTACTGCACTTTACTTGTTTCATCTGTGTATTTGGATTGCCGGTAGTGCTGTGAAGAGTTAAGAACAGTAACATCGTCCAGGGGGCCAAACCCCTCCCTGGTGTAACTCATTGGAAATCAGTAGATTTACACCAAGGATGGACCTGACTTCATATTTATAAAAGTGCACTGTTATGTAATTGGTACAAAACATAATTCACTGTTGAATTAGGGCCCTAACATCAGTTCAGTTATGCTGACAGTAGTGCATATCTGAAGGCTGATATTCCTACCAGGTTGACATAGGTGTACAAAACAGCAACTATAGTGCATGCTTTCAGTGGGTGCCTCAGAGTGAGTTTATGCAAAAGTATTTGCATTTCTGCTGTACTGCTGTTAATATAATTTCTAGCAGCAGATGAACTGATGTAAATGTGATTGATTTCAGGTTTCCTCAAGAACTGAACATGGGAAAAGTCAGTGCTGAAATCATGTGGACTCTATTTGCCCAGGATATGAAGTATGCTCTGGAAGGTAATTAGTGCAAATTCTTCATTAGACTAGCAAATCCACCCAGAGTGTGTTTCCAACACAAATCACATGTGGAGGTGTTAAGATTTTTCACTTTCATAATGTTTCCCCCTGGTTTAGTGAATTGGAAAACTGAGACACCTGTTCGTAAAAGAGGAGGGTGATGGCCTCAGGTATGGAGGACAGTCAGAAATTAAGCATGCAATTGTGAGTGGAAGAATGAAATGAGAAATATTAAGGGTGAAAAGATGTGCAGCATGAAAGATGGAGTAGGAGGGAAAGACCTTCGGCCAGTCACTTCACCATTGTAAAATTAAAATACTACTAATTTACCTAAATTTGAAGTCTTAAATCATTAATGTCTAACATCCTGGGTAAAAGGAATTGTAAACATATAACGACTTGTTAGAAATATAATTTAGAAGTGATAACATGCCCCTAAAAATGTAACCAAATGATTTTTAAAGCATAGTTATGGAGAAGATGCGTTAAAATAACCAATACCTATTATGTATGATTTAAAGACCTAATTGTATTCATCTTTGATGTAAAACCAAACAAACTCAACAACAGAATCAAAAATAGTTTTCACATTTTTTAGGAAAGCACTCAGTTTAGTCAAGAAAAAAGTAAATGCAACAGAAATCATATTTTTGTATAATAGATTATCTCTAAAGATAATACATTGACATTTATGTAAAACAATATTTATAACAGAAGAAGTAAGTATAAAAAGAAATGTCTGAGAATTCAAAAATACTCACATTTCGCTCAGGAGAAGAAAATCAATCAATATTCCTTAACTATACACAAAAATTCCTGTGGCCTGGGTGTATTCATTATGCTTATTAGGACACCACAAAAGATTTAGGCGCAACAGAGGTCGTTTTTAGAGTTTCTGTGGTATTCCTTGAACTTGAAAGTCATCCAGAGAATCCTCCTCCATCTGAGAAGTACTTGTTTCATACTGTGTGTCAGAAATTTGTGTTATCTCACAAGCTGAACTCTACAAATTTCAACCCTCATTCAAACAGGGTGGAGATTGAAATGGTAGCTACATGCAACCTGTGGGAGAAATGAAAGAAGAATTTATCTCTACATATGACACAAAGAGTACCGTTCCAAAGTAACTTTGTAGTAAATACATACCAAATGTATGGTACTAAAAGGCTGACTATTCAATTGGGGGAAAAAATGTCTTTTTACACTGCACAGCAATACCTGGTGAAACAAACTCTCTTTGGCTCCATTACTTGTTCAGCCTTGATGATCTGGTAGTTAAGTACTGGAATAAATTACCTAGTGGGGTTGTGGAATCTCCTTCATTGAAGGTTTGTAAAAACAGATTAAACAAACACTTGTCAGGGATAGTCTAGATAATACTAAGTCCTGTCTAAGTGCAGGGGACTGGACTAAATAACCTAACAAGATTCCTTCTAGTCCTACATTCCTATTCTTCTATAAACTTTCTCCTCTGAAGAAAAAAGAAAAGAAAAGAAAATGACATCCTGCCATGAGAAGTAATTTTAAATAGATCAGTACTGTCTACTGGGTTAAACTCCTGGGTTAACCTGCTGAGTGTAGTGAGAAGAAATGCTACGTGCAGGCAGTTCCCTGAAGGATATCAAGTTCCTTTTTTCTCCAGTTATTTAGGGTAATGGGATTTTGCAAGTAAAACACATTGTTTCACTAGAAATGTAGCTAACCATAATAAACTAGACCCTGCAGACTTTTTGCAGGCAAAACTCTAATTTGTTTTGAGTCAGGCACAGTAGTGGCTACAGAGATGTTTGAGCAGGTAATGAAAGTTGTAGCTCATGTTTTAGAAACCTAGGTGGCCGATTGGTTAAAAGCAATACTTGAGGATTGAACTGCGTGTTATTTACTCCACAGCATCCAGTGCAATAATTCATAGTACAGAGCTCCTTTCGAATGATACACTCCAGATATTCAAGGCAATAATGGGATTAAAAAAGGGGGGAGGGTCAGAAAAGGCTGGGAGATCCAAAAAAAAGCAATTAACCAGGCTTTTGTGGGAAGAATTATTTTTTTATTTTGTGTTTCTCTTATATAATGTTGGATAGAGAAAACATTTATCTGTTACAGGAAAATGTTCGTGAGCAATATCAGTCAAAAAAGATTTGAATGTGGAGAAGAAATTATGGCTAGTGGTGCACTAGGAGCAGGCAATCCTTGTTCTGCATAGGAGACTGAGTGAAGGAAGGAAAGAAGACAGGCTGTGAGAGAAGGCAATGAAAGCAGCTGTGAAGCTGTCAGTAGTAGTGGAGTGAAGGAGGTGAGGGAAGACATCAAAAATTAAACCTAAAATCTAGACAGGGAGAAGCTGAGCAGGACACTGAAGGAGAGAAGTTCAAACTTGATGTGTTAACATGTTGTAAGAGAATCTACAGGACAGAGATGTGAATGCCAGGGGTGGACTGGGAACCATACTGGAGGAGGAGAGTGTAATCAGTGGTTTCAAAGGCCACAGCACAATCAAGGAGCATAAAAACAGACTTGAGATTTGTTCAGAAGAGATTCCTTGCCCTCCATGAGAACAGTTGCTGTGTAGTGGAGTGGGCAGAAGCAGAGATAGGATTATGGGGATAGAAAGTCCATAATGAAATATTATTAAAAATATTTTGTCTAACAATTTTAAACAAAAAAGTGAGGCCCAGCTTTAACACATGGATTAACATTTATTTTCAAAAGCTATTTTCTCTTGTAACCTTTAGCATGTAGATAAGAGAGTACTCTCCGTATATTCACCCCCAAGCACACTGTCACAAATTAATTGACTGAATAGTAGTGTTTTGGACCAATGAGCTACAAAAGCTCTGTACTGTATTCAATAACTTTACGGCATACTTTACTCTGTTTTCTAATTAGACCTTATAAATCACTCTGAGCACAACTTCAGGGTAGGTGAGGCGGGCAGTTTGTATCCTGGTTATAAAGCACAGAAACATAGAATTCAAGCAACAGTTTTACTACAAGGTCTTTTGAATTGTTGAAGGAATTTTTAAGGCCCTGAAAGAGAAAAAATGATTTAAACTGAGATAAAAGAAAACATGGTTACACTTAACTGAGAATACGAAAGAGAAAGACTGTCATATCGGTGGCAATGGAGAACATATTCAAAAGAGCACTGGTTTATCATAGCTAGCACGTAGTATTTTAGTACTGTGAAATCTGTTGTTTGTGCCCAGCAATCCAATGAGGTATTAAAGGATTAGTATTTGCCATTGAAGACCAATAACTGGAGCAAAACTTGGCAGATTCAGGAAAAAATAGAATGAAATCTGTTTTATTCCAGTTACATGCATTTTAAGAAACATTATGGAACATTTAAAATATTGTGTATGTTACTTTCTATCTAAGGAAAAACAGTCGTATCTTAGCTGTCTATAGTGATGCTATTTTGTGCTCTGATCTTATTAGGTTCACAGGTTAAGCAGTGTTGTGCTGGATTGGGATTGGATGGTCTGGTGCTGCAGGAAGCAGTATTGGTGGTCCATTAGGTAGCACAAGTCAATCTTGAACCAGCACCCCCAGGTGGCATTCCAATGCCCTTTGTTCCAGGATGAAGAGTCTTTCAGAGGAAAGTAATAATCAGGGTCTTGGGTGTTTATGCTCATTAAAGATCCCGTGGCACAAGCCAGGACATTTAAAGCATTTATGCAAGGAATAATGTTCACTCTTTCTTAATAGGCAAACCCAGCAGCCTGCAAGATGTAGGCCTATCCTGGATATTTTCCAGCTCTTAATCTCATGGCTTTCTTTCCTTGGATATGCTACAAGATGAGGGTTTGATCCTCCTCTTATTGAAATCAATAGGATTTTTGTCTTGAGTTCAATGGAATTATGAGTAGGCCCTTAAGGTCACACTTGATCCCTTTTCAATGGAGTCCATCATTAAAATGCATTGCATATCTGGTGTGCCAGCTCTGCCTTCCAAATTATTAATGTGAGCTACCATCTGTTCATATTTAGAGCCCAGAGCAGCTATCGCAACCTTTGTGTGATCCAATTTATTATTAATCTTCTAAAGCAACAATGCAATGGTATCTTTCTGCCCTAAAGCGGGAGGGAGGGAAGGGGGGAGGCGGCGGGAGCGAAAGGAGAGGCTTGGCATCCTACCTGGAGATAATGGTAATTCCACATCATTTGCAAGTGAATCTCTGACATTGATAAAAATCAGATTAGCCTCACACATTTCTCTTTTCTAGGCATTTCCTTTTTTATGTGTCCAGACACACACTGCCATCAAAGTAATAAAAAAAAACAAAAACAAAAAAAGGTGGTTGGGATGGCATACTAGAAAAAGTGACAAGTTTTCCAATAAAATCTACACACAGTGCACTAAGCCAGCATGTCTCACGAATAAGACTGCTTTAACATCTAGTATTTAATTAATCAGTGTACCCTGTTTTTCTTCCTCTTAAATTTTAATAACAATATTTGGCTCCTGTATGGCATGAAAAGTGCTATGCAAAAATTAAATTAATTCCACTCCAGTTCTAATTCTCTTTCTGGTGTGGAGAGCTTTGAATTCTTTTCATTTATAGAACTGGTTGAATTTTTCTTTTTGAATATTTAACTCATTGGATTTGGACTTTTTTTCCTCTTCACACATCTGTGGACCACTGTTTTTCAGGACTGTGTTGATTTTTTTTATAAATATATTTGAGCTTATGGGGTTTTTGCAGTTTTTTTGTAGCTAGTATTTCCCTCAAAGTATTATGTATTCATAGTGAAATCCTGCCTTCATGGTGTAAATGGGACTTTTGCCATTGATCTCAGACAGGCCAGAAATTCACCCTTACTCTGTGTGATTTGTTACCTCATACATCTGATCTGGTTTCTGGCTCCGTGACTGGAGAAGGAGCAATGTCTGAAGACTAGATAGGTACAAGCCTGATCAAAGAGTTGGATTTAGGAAATATTTCAAAACATACTTCTCCTGTTTGTCCAGCTTTGCTCCTCAAGCACATCTTCCAAAGATCTGTTACCTTTACTTTTGAATAAAATAGCTCAGTTGTGGTATCCAGAACTATTTAGTCTGTTAGCAAGAGAAATTCCAAATTACTGTTGTTGTTTAATATTTCTTGTAACACCCAGAAGCCCCAGTCAGTATTGGGGCAGTATGTTGCTAAGTGCCTTTTATATAGGTATACACAATACCTGCCCAGAAGAGCTTACAGTTCAAAATGAAGAGCTGCATGACAAATGGGGCAGAGGAAGAGAATCAGATATCCACAGTTAGTGAATACTTATGTGGATTTGCTGTTTGCCTTGTTCAGTATTATATCTAGCATGTAAAGAAAAGTCATCTTTCTCATACTGCTTCTCAGACTAATTTTCATCAACTTCTTGGCAGAATTGGATTTAAAGTGGAGATTTGAAGGAGGAGAGGGCTGTTCAAGGAGGATGCCCCAAGCATGAGGGGAAGCATGGGAGAGCTTAAAGACTAGGGCTGTGCACAGGAAGGTTTTGCAGAGGATTTCAAAGTTTGGTTTAGTTCTGATTCAAAACAGAAGCTAAAAAAAAAAAGAGAAATTCTCTGTATACGGGATTGCAGCCCCAAAGCCAGACACCTGGAATCTGGGGGGTTCCGAATGTGTGGCAATCTGATAGGCTAAGTACTGAGTAACCAGATATGCAAGCTAGCAGGAAATCAGGTAGGTTTTAAAGCCCGCCTGGATCCTATCAGATCTTTCGTTGAAATCAGCACATCTCTAGGAGACATTTTGATTTCAACAACTCATCAAATACTGACGAAAAATTTACAAGTGCCACAGGACTCCTTGTTTGTTTTGCTGAACTAGACTAACATGGCTACCCCTTTGGAACTTGATGAAAAATGGTTGGTCAGAATTTTTCTGACCAGCTCCAACAAAGATTTCATTAGAGACACAAATGGTCAAGGATGGAGTTATGTCTGTAGCAAAGAGGGCAAGAAGGGATATAATGAGAGACACAAATAGATAAGAAGTTCCAAAAAGGTAGCTGTGTTAGTCTAATTCAGTAAAACAAACAAGGAAACCTGTAGCACTCTTAAAGATTAACATATTTATTTATTGCATGAGCTTTCATGGAAGAAAATCCCACTTCTTCAAGCATCTGATGAAGTGGGATTTTCTCCCACGAAAGCTCATGCGATTAATAGATAAGAAGTGGGGGACAGATATTTGAAAAGTCTTAAATTAGATCATTATACTTGAATTTGCTATGGTGGAAGGGGATTTAGAGAAGGAATGTGATATTGTCAGCATGACAAGCAAAGAAAGAGGGAAGCTGCAGGCTTTTGCCTAGAAGACTCCATTTTGCAACATTCTCCAATTTCAAGCAAGATCTGGGCCCTGCATTGTAATAGGGAGAGAATGGCTGTAAAACGCCCAACAGCCGAACACATTGCAGATAAACTTGGACTATGAGGTCAGTTTAGGTAGAGATATTAGGTTAGTATGTATTTTTATGCCTTTTATTTCTCTGTATTCACTCCTGTCTCATTTATATAATGATTCTGCCTTGACTGGCCATTTTCTCACTTAAAGTCGTACTCTGCTCAATAAACTGGTGTGTGTTTTCTCTAAAGCTGTGTGGACTTCAGAGGATGTGAGGGAGGGAGGCTGGGCACAATTCATTTCTGTGTTAAACAGATGGGCTTGAGACCAGAGTGATTGGGAGTAGGTCCCAATCCCCGTAGGACAGTGGTTCCCGGTGCGGTAACTGGAGCTGTGTGTGCTCCCTGGGGACCACCCCATAGGTGCTGAGTGCATGCACCCACACTGCCTGGGACCATACAGCCATACAGAAGGCTGGTGTGGGCTGACTCAGGAATGATGATACTTGGCAAGGTGGGGTGAATCGGGGTTCTGGAGTGGAGTTTGGGGGGTTACAGCAGCACACCAGGCTGGATTCAAGGAGCAGCCTGTCACACCATATCACTAGCTATTATTATAAGCATTATAAAATCTCTAGAATTCATTATCTTTAAGAAGTTAAAATTTCTTTATTTCTGATTGCTTGGGTATATGGGTGCTTCCAGATGGTCCTGAAACAACAAAATACATCAGTGGATGCCTGATTCATTAGTTAGGTTTAAAGGATTACGTTGTCATTCGCTGTAGCACTGTATTACCCCGGCATTATTTATTTAAAGCTTTAGCATTATTTAATCTCTTTTTTAACCACTGCATATTCATTTTGTTACGGAACTTTATTATTAGCTTTTACACAGACAGGCACTGATGGAATATAGTTTGTGTGTGTACTTTCAGTGCAAAATGCCTCATTATGGACAAGGCTGTCACTTGCCCTAATGCTATCACCCAGGAAAATAAAGCAATAAACCATTTCCTCTGCTGCATGCCTTGCCCAGATCACCACTGAGGACAAGATGTGGGAAATCAGGCTCCATGCAGCCATTAACTCCTTCTACAACAAGTGGGTGGAGAGGAAGGGGGATTAGCACAGCCTTGGATCCAGCATCCCAATGTACCAGCAGAGATGACTTGGTACAAGGAGAGTGGGGATTATGCTACACAAGGGAAAGGGCTGGAGCAAATTACTCCTGCCAGAGGAGCAGTGAGAGAGCATCCTGGATATGTCAAAACTATATACTATCCCTGAGCTGCAGTTCTACCCTGAGACTACTCTGGGGATATTGCAGCTACCCCAATATAATCAGTACATTGAATACCTTTAAACCATTGTGATTGGATGCAGTAACCAATGTGGAGAAGATTTATGTAGAATATGGTCATAGGATTTAAATATTATTAAATTGAACACCACAAAACAACACCCCAGGGCAAAAAGGCCTAGCAGCATTTGAAAGGAGTGGTAATGAATATTTATTTGCAATCAACTCATTCCAAACTCAGTGTGAAAAAGTTTTTATATTGCATCTCTTTGTCATATTCTCTGTTTATAAAATTCTCCCATACAAAGTAGACATTTTTCCTCAAAAACATTGAAGAAGTTATATTGACAGACTATATAAACAAACATATTAACATATAATAACCTTGAACTTCTTACCCATGCCTTTAGGAATAGACCAGGAAAAGACATGGGTTTTACAGTGTCCTGAATGGCAACAGACTCAATGTCTCTCTCTCTCTCTCTCTCTCTCTCTCTCTCTCTCTCTCTCTCTCTCTCTCTCTCTCTCTGTGTGTGTGTGTGTGTGGGGGGGGGGGGTACATATACTCACACTTAATATACATATGTATACATTGTATGTAAGTATAAATAACAGATGATACAGTTACAATAACTTTGTGCCTGTATTATCTGACTTCTGAAACCACTTACATTGGTGTGACAAGTCTTTTGTTTCCTGTTATTCCAAATAACATAATTGGTCATCATTGTTTCTGGCAAGAACAAAAGAAGAGAATATTCTGAGACTTGAAGTAAACTGAACACAAAGCTAGAATCCTTCTCAACTGCAGCCAGTGAACTGAAATTAGATTGAACAAATTAAAATATTCTTGCAAAAGTTGATCTTAAAGATTCATAGCCACATTACATTTTAATGTAGTAGTCAGGATGAATTAAGAGGAGCGCTTCTTGCTAATGATGATTCTGCTAATGCAGGAAGTACAAAAATACTAAATTTTTAGAAATATAATTTATTAAACCTTCCTGTCATAGTTTTACTATTCCAAAATTTCCATTCTTTAGCTGAGAAAACATTTTATTGTATATTCATATAGCCTCAGACTTAACCTCATTTAAACAACAAACAGTAAGAACATTTTTGCATTCCAAGTTCTGCCTTTTCTCAGACCCCACAAGAGTGTTGGGACTGAAGGACTACCAGGGGGTGACTCTCTGTCCTGTCTATTAAATAAAAATATTACCAAATCCCCTAGTTCTCATGCTAATATTGCATTGGAAGAGCTGTGCTATCTCTGGGAAAGGTTAATATTTAGAGTTTTAAGGAAATTTATTCTTCTAGCAACACATTTATATTCATTAGTACGAAATGTATGTCAGTCTAGTAAAAAAGCCCCAGCTCCCCTCAAGTTCTATCCCTTCCCCCAGGTTTCCCTCATTGTGACTTACCTGTGGGTTTTGGTCACCTTCCCCAGTCTACGGAGAGGTGCAGCTAAGCCCAACACCAACTGAATAAAAAGGACAACTGATAAAAGAACAGGAATGGGTGTGGGAGTGGGCCCAAAGAGTCTCTGAGGGGTTTATCCTCTCTGCTCCAATACAATTTACTATTTACATATATCTATTATTCTCACGGCACAATGACTGGTTCCATATATCCCTTTTATAACATGTAAATATCAATGGTGATCATTATTTCTGATACAAGATACAACTAATAGCGTTAGTACCCATGTGGGTTTCTATTCAAGAAACTTTTTAAATCCGCTTTGAGCCAACTGTTCATGCTCTTTGGATTCAGATTTCTCTTGTTAATTTGTTTAGGCTTTTATCATACTTAGTATATACAGAATAGGAGTTTGGTTTTAAAGAATTGTCAATATGTTAGTGCAGATGAGCACTCTACATTGATCTCTGATTATCTGATTTTGTTTCACATCTTTAACATATGGGTATATGCTCTACAACACTGGTCCCAACATGTGACCTGAGGGCCAAAAGTGGCCCATAGGGACTTTAAGAATGGCCTGTGGGTCCCCTCCTGCTGGCTGCAGAAGAGGATTACTGCTTAAGAACCCAGGCAGAGCACATTTTTGAGGACTAAAAGACAGGTGCAGCGTCCTTGCTGCAGCCAGTCCCTATTTGAGGCTAAAAGATGGGTGCAGGCTCCATGGCTATGTCTATACTAAAAAAAGTTAGGTCGACTTTGTTAAGTTGACTTAATAAGGTTAATTTTAAGTCGACTTAAAATCGACCTTATTAAGTCAACTTAACAAAGTGCTGTCCATGGACATGGACTAAGTCCACTTTGTTAAGTCGGCCTAACTGCCTTAACAAAGTGGACTTAAACGTCCACGCTGGGCTTAGGTCGACCTAAAGAAGGGTTAGATTGACCTAAGCAGGCTTAAGTCGACCTAATAGGTGGTTCTTAAGTTGATTTAAGCCTTTATTAAGCCGACTTAAGGAATTTCTTAAGTCAATTTAATGAAAGCCTAGAGTGGACGCGGCTTAATTTAAGTTGACTTAAGCTTTCTTAAGTCAACTTAATTTGCTATTGTAGACATAGACCTTGTGCAGCCAGCCCCAGAGGGAGGGGAGCACTCATTTTCTATCCCCTGGCTGCAGAATGGAGCCACTGCCTAGGGATTCAGGTGGAACACATAGAACTACCAGATGTATGCGATTTCCCTGCTGCAGGAAGGGAGACAGGAGTTCAGCAAGGAGGCTGCCTCCTCAGCAAACTCATCCTGTGTTGCTGTAGTGGGAGGAGGGCTGCTGGCAGAGACTGGTGGCCCTTCAGGGTTGTAAAAATGATATCTATGGCTCTTCAGCCAAGAATATTGAGAACCACTGCTATACAATTTTATTCAACATGCATGGGTAGTAAAAGCAGCTCTTCAATATAAAAGATTATTTTTAACATGTTTTAAATTCCAAGTTTGATGACTTTCAGAAACAATTCTGTTTCAGTGCCTAAAATGCTTCTGCCATGAAAATAGAAACTTAAGTGCATTGCAAGACTTTAAGATTTCAGTTATATTAAACCCATTCTTAGAGTAGTTGCAGTTCTAGTAAGCCCAAAGTTGATGCAAGATTTCAGCCTGAAGTGCTCTTGCTGATATCATTTGGTACCAAGTTCTGTTTAACATATATCAGAATTCTCTGTGTCTAAATTCATTTTCCTAGTGTCACTTCTTCTGGAGTTACAAGCGCATATACCAGGGCTTTTGGAAGTGCACTCTCAGAAAGAAGGTGTCATCACTGTGGCTCATAACTAAGCATTAATTATGTATCAAGTTAAATCTTAACTGGTGACATATTGAAGGTACCTTTCCATGCATGACATGTATATAATGTTCGGCACCCTGCTACGTGAGTGTCTGAATAATACCAGATACCACTATTGTTTATATGAGGCTGGCACAGAGCCTACCACCACTCTGTTCTGGAACATCCCCATGTAGTCACTTCACTTCCCGCTCCAGAGAGCAGGTAAAAAGTACAGGGTTTTGTGTGAACTGGATTGATATCCCTGGAAATTGCAGTCCTCATTTGTCCATAGAACAGAATCAAGTGATGATACCAACAAGCTGCAGCACTACTGATTTTCTCTTCCAATGTGTTTGGATGACCACCCAGACTGAGAGCATAATTCAGGCTGTGTGACCTTTTCAGTACTTGGCTTCTCTGCAGAGACTGCTAATGTGCCAACAGCCAAGACAGTGAATTCCACTTGTGGCTAAGGGTTTTGTGATAGGGAGACTTGTGCACAGGCTGGGAACTGAATTAAGACTGGCAATTGATTTCTCACAGGCCACTCATCAGGATTCAGATGTTGTTAACAAGTTCAGTGGATCCTGACCAGGACAGGACTTGAACCAGTGACCAATTCACTGAGCAGACCAGATCTCCTTTTTCAAATTACTTCCTTTGTTGTTCCAGAGCCTGATTAGAGCTGATAGGATCTATTGTAATGCAGATAACCAATAATATTAGAAAACTCTTGTAAAGTACGTGGTATTGTTTTAGTGGATCTAACAATCTATGAAACAAACAAGGAGTCCTGTGACACTTTTAAAGACTAACAAATTTATTTATCGCATGAGCTTTCAAGGGAGAAATACCACTTAGTCAGACACTTAAAAATGGAAAGCTTACAATAGGGGAGGGAGAAATAAATGCAGTGATGTGTAAACTACATTTAATGCACTCACTGCATTTATTTCTCTCTCTCATACTGTAAGTTTTCCATTTCCAAGTGTCTGACGCAGTGGGATTTCTCCCTCAAAAGCTCATGTGATAAATACATTTGTTAGTCTTTAAAAGTGCCTCAGGACTCTTTTTTTGTTTTGCTGAACTGGGCTAATACTGCTATCCTTTAAGAAGTTAACAATCTATGGACTCGGATATTTGAGCTATAAGCTGCAGAAAAGAAAAACATACTTTTCCCGGAAATGTCTGGTACTTTAGTTTGTCAGTCTATCTAGTCTGTTTAAGACTACATTACATATGAAATAGCTCTCCTCAGGGGTAGGAGGATCTGTCAGCTCCTTATTGAAAGTGATCTTTTAAGAAAAACCACCTGCAGTTAGTTGAGCAACAATAAGATATTCTGCTCCACATTACTTATACTAGTAGTATTACAATGATAGAACAGATTTAACATTGCTTTTAATGGTATCTTACAATACAACACTCCTTTGAGCAATTCTGCAAATACACTGGTCTAAATCCAGGCCTGGTTTCAGAGATGCAATTCATTTTTTTCTTCAGTATTTGCATTCATTTTTAGGTCAGAATCTGCCCGTATGTACGCAGGCCTCATGTCATTCAAGTTTGAAATGCATTCAGGTCTGGTCTGGTACATGTTATTTTCCCCCCTAGAAATTTTTTGTGATGGCATATCATCTCCTAACTGCATACCACAGAGTTTCTTGCACTTTCTCTAAAGCAGCTGATTCTAACTACTTTGGGAGGCAGAATACTAGACTAGATGGGTCACTGATCTGACCCAGTTTGACATTTTCTGTGTTCTGAGCTGTTAAACAGCCCAGGTTAATACTTTTCACCCCTTCGGAATGTAATGTTCAGAAAAAGTACTGTATGTGATAGAAACTCTAAGGGAAAGCTTAGATCCGGTAGCCAGAGTATTATTACCCAAATTGGAATTTGGCTGAAGCACTACGGCTAACTTCCTTTCTCTACTGAAAGTGTCTTATGATCTTTAATGGCCCAGAATCTTAGCTTTTATACCTCATCCAGAAAGGAACAGCTCCTGATCAGTTTACCACTTAACAACATTCTCAGATATTGAGTCCATACTGACTCAGGGGAGGAACACCAAAGACTAAATCAACATCATTCTTTGGAGCACCTCTTTAGGGTCTCCCATTCTACTACTGAACCTCACTTATTAGCTCATATCATCTGACAAGATCACAACCTAAGGCGTAAGGCAGAATGTTCTGAAAAAAAGCAGGCCCGTAATTTTTTAGTGACAAAATATGCTTGGTTGCTACTCTTGAGAGAGCTCTGCAAGTACTTAAGTGAAAATAAATCTGGGAAAATGTCAATATTGTTAAGCATAATGCATGAATTTAAATGGAAGATTTTTCCCCAATTAATTCAAATGGAATTCACTTCAGTCTTAATCCAGATAGGTCATTTCCATTTTGTTAAGCTACAAGTATTGAGAATTTACTCAATTGACTTACCAATCAATACTTCCCCCCTAGATGGTTATCTAAGTATATTAATTTGATATATATCTCATATGTGCTTTGTCATTGTTATCAATCTCTGAGGCTGTATTTGTGCATTTTAAAAGCTGGTGTTACAAGCATTTGGAGAAGTTTTATTGTGTAGGGTTTTTTTGTTTTGTTTTTATATTTATATATGCTTGTACGTATGAACTAACAGAAGGATATGCCCAGTCATCTTGGGTGTTGATACAGAAAAATGACTGTTCTCATTGTGCTTTTTGTTAAAAAAGATTTGAAGTCTTCTTTGGAACTAAACAGTTATAGGATTCTTCATGCAATTAACTTGTGACCAGTTACTAAAGCAGAATACTGTTGTGGAAAAAATCTCCTTGGTCTCAGCTTTCATGCCTAGGTAAGAGGGAAACTTAGAGCTGAACAGAATAGCAAATTGATGGCATAAAAATCTTGTTTGGTTTTAAATCTGTGACTTGTACAAAGGGTCTTACAGTTTTGCTTGATATTCTATTTTTTATTAACAAAGGCATAGCAATAGCTCTTTAGCCACTTAGTATTTGTTTAAAACTCCATTCAAAATAAAGCGATTTCCTTCAAGTCTAAATAGAGGTGAGCTGAGTTTTGCAGCAAATAGGGTTTTGTTCCAATGTAGTAAACAGTTCATGTAATATTTCTTTTGTTTCATGTGCCTCATTGAATAGGTCTGTGTAATAAGGCAGCATTTCAGTGTTTGCAGCCCAAACACCTTCAACATATAAATTCTTTCAGATTAGAACACTAACAGTTGTATTGAAGTCTTTACTTGCTGCTGAAAAAAAATACTAGAATCTTCCCTCCCTAAGCTAATACTGAAGTAATTATCCTTCATTATTTATGTATAGCATGCCATATCCTTGGTGCTTGTCATGAGCGCGCCTAATGCAGCAAAAGAAGTCAAAAGTATGTAAGTACTCAAAAATTCTAGGGCCCGGTGAGCCTCTCTATCATATACATGCAACTCACAGTAAAGTCAACAAGAGTGGTGTGCGCAGGATGAATGGGCTGTTCAGACACCTATAATTTGTGTCTTTCATGATGGTATGTTTAAAACATTTGTGCAAACCCTTTCTTCCAGCTTTCAGGTCAGAGCCTGTAGGGTTGCTCAGACTTCTTAATTATCACATTAAAAAGGCCAGCAAATATTTTGAAAATATTTCTGTAGTTTTTTACATGTTACCAGATGTGTGCATGCCATTGCTTTGGTATTTTGGATGTGATCTTTGGCTGGGGGGGTAAGTAAGTATGTATTTTTAAAAAAAAATAGCACAAATGGAATTCATCCCAGCCTTCTTCCAAAACTCAAACCAAACCTTAGACCCAGCTGTATCAGAAGAGCTGGGTGTCCTCAGCTCCCACTGATCTCAATTAGTGTTTTGGCTGTTAAGGTCCTCTTTTGGTAGACTTTGTTAGAAGAACTGTCATTTTAATTTGTATTGTGGTATGGGTTAAGGGCCGTAATCAATTTGTGTTGTAGTATGGGCTAGGAGCATTGGGTGCACCCCCATGAATGAACAGCCCCTTCCTCAGAGATCTTTCAGCCTATGTCAATGCCATCATGTGATCGCACAACATGCAGTAACACAGAATGCTGCGAACTGTGCTCCACCCACATTTCAGGCAAGGTGCAACAGTCCTTTTGCTTTGGCTGGAGGAGAATGAATCCTTCCCTGGCTGCAAAATGGCAGTGGAGCTGCTTTGCCATCCCTATTGCAATCCCTCTTTGTTTCTGTAGCCCCCTTTTTCAAAGACTATTGCCTCATTGAGCTACATACTATCAGCTCCATTCAGTCCTTCCTAACTCCTGATCTGCTCCCACTCTGTTGGGAAATCCAAGAGTTCAAACAGTGAAATCGTATGTAGAACATCTGCAAATGTTCTCCACATCCTGCCTCCTCTATGCAGTGGAGTGGTCTTGGCTCCTCATTGGCCATAGAGGATGGAGTAACGTTTGGCCTGTTTATTTGCCAAGTGTAATGTCATCATGCCCGTGGTTAAGAGATCATGTAGTATGAATACATACATTAGTGAACTTGATTAGGCTAAAAAAATGCCCCCTCTTGTCTGGTTATGGGATGCATCTAGAGAGACTTTCCCCATCCTACAGCATATAGGAACCCTCTTGGAGATTGTCTCCATTCCCTGGTGTCCAGTAGATGGTGTCTTTCAGGGAGTATTCATAGGCCTCATTTTATTAGCAGCAAGTGTGAGTGCTGGGTCCGCTACCATGAGTCTACAGAAAGCATGTAGGCATTGCAGTATGACTGCCAAGGAAGACTTAAAAGGAGCCATACCATCAATGGTGTGATGAGATGCCATCATCAAAAGTTCAGAAAAGGAGAGTTAACTAAAGCAGTGCTTCTCAGCTGGTGCTCTAAGAAACACCAGTGTTCTGTGGACATGGCGAAGGTGTTCCACGACTGACCCCGCCCCTGCCCTATTGGGGTGGTTCTAAGTGGGGCAGGGGTGAGGAGCAATGTGTGCCACAGCCAAGCTTCCAGGTTTGTGTTGACATCTGCTGCCATCTAGTTCTTTTGCTGAGGCAGAAGCATTTTAAATTTCCTACCACTGCTACTGCTGGCAGCAAAATCACTTGGGCATAACTTCAATAGTAAGACTTTCTGTGATGAACATTACTCCAAGAATAGATGAACTTTGGTCAAACAGACAGGCCCAAAATTCCCATTATTACTTGAGTAATATCATTTTCAGTTTTAAGTTGTGTGCATAATCATTTATCTATTTTTTAGAAATAAATGCACGTTATTTTCTTAAAATTGTATTTAATTCTGTTTCCAGACTTGTTTTCACAGGAATGCATAGTATACAGATATTACAAACATTAGAGCCAGTATATAATCGACTTTTTCAGGAAATATTTCATCAGGTATTCCGTGTAAAGTAATTAATACCTTTAAGTGTTCCCCAGTCCACGAAAGGTGGAAAAACACTGTATTAAAGCATCAAAAAAAAGCCTCTTGGGTTGATTTGTGCCATTTCTTTTACAGGGCAGAGCTTAACCTAATTTATCCACTACTGCATATAATGCAAAGAGAAGAATAAAATAACACCTTTTTGTGATAAAATGCTCAACTTTAACTTTGCCTGTATCAGGATTGGATGGGTTTTTTTCCCTGTGGAGTAGAGAGGGAATTAATTATAGGTTGTAATGACAAAATGGCAGTGTGAGGGCTGAGATTGGCAACTACATTATGTCTTGTGAACAGTCACCAGCTCAGAAGCTGCAAGGAGCAGAACATTTTCTCTTGATCAGAAAAGTCTGTTTCAGAGAAAGAGGCCTTTTCAGTCATTCCACCATTCGTATTAGGTTGTCAGGTCAGCAGTGGAAGTTATTGCTGTTTGAATTGGATGAACATTTGGTGTGTGGCCTTGGAGAATGTTTGTCTTGCCTGACGACCAAATACACAGCTGCCTCTTCCAGGGAGATTCTTGAGATGTAAATACCTCATGGTAAATATCTGGAGGAAGGGACCTCACTGCAGAATAGTTTGGAAAGATGATAATAGAAACAATTTGATCTTCCTTTGACCCTTATTTGTAGAACGCCTTTGAAATGTGAACCAGGCAGCTTTTCAGAGCAGAAGAGCTTTTATTGTATTTTGGGTAGAGCTTTACCTGTGTGGGTTTTTAGTTTGTTTTTCCAAGTTTCTAAAAAGCATTATGATCCTAGCAAGAATTCTGGTTCTTTCATTAAACCTTCAACAAGCTAATTCTGAAATATAGTATCAGCCACCATAGCTAAAGGATAACTGCGGCATATTGTGGATGAAATACTTAAAGATTTCCTGTCTACCTTCTAATCTGTCATGGCTCTAGCTCCTTAACAGAGTGTGTGCTTCTTTTGACGTCCAGCTGTGTGTTCCATGCAGTGTTGCATTGGCTGCTCTCTGGTCTCTGACTAAACACAAATGTGCCAGTATGGCTGTCTCTGGGAGGAGCAAGCGGCATGACTGTCCAGGGCCCCACAGTTCTGTGGCCCCCCCCCCCCCCCCCACTGCTGCACTGCTCCCTGCTGCCTTCAGCAGCAAGAGGAGGAGTGGAAGGAAAGATCTCGGCCCCTAGTCAGCCAACCTGCCACGCCCCTGGGGGCAGAGTGGGAGTGCTGCACCCAGACTCTGGGCTGGCCCTGCCCTGTCGTGTCCCCCCACCCCCATTGGCCCTGGGCCCTGCCCTGCCCTTGGGACAACCCTGTGTGCCAGTGACTGACATCCCTGCTCTCCAGCATGAGAGAGAGTGTGACATAAGTGATACGACCTAATTAGGTGTGGCATGACATGGCGAGGTCTAAGCACAAAGCTATTACAAGAACCACCACCATTTTTTTAGACGGGCAAGAAAAGATGTTAAAACTGCTCCAAAAAGATTCTCTTTGTAAAGAAAAACAAAACTGGTTTCAGAAGATCCTGAAGACACTCCATTGTTTTGCTGCAGGGCCAGAGTTCTGTTAGGTAGGTGGAGGAGATGCACGACCTGAGTGCTGATGCTTGGTTAATGCCTCCAGGGAGCTGGCGGAACCTCAGAGCAGTGGGCCAGAGGTGCAACCCCTCCCCCTGAAGTGCCCTCCCTCCAGCATGAATGGAGCAGGTACATAGCTGTGTCCAGTCATGCTCCTTATGAGAACCGTGTCTATCTTAATGTTTCTTACACTGTTCATCGCCACAGTTATCACTGCCATGCTCCCTTTTCCACTGGAATGGTTGGAAAATTAATTCATATTATAGAATCTGTCCAACAGCCTCCATTCTCTAGAGGTTGTCAGAGGTCCTATAGCAGGGAAGGGTGGACTAACTTTCTGACCCTCTGAGATCTCCCTCCTTGCTTGGCAGAATCCTCTAGTCCCACCCCAGTATGGTAGGCAGAGAATATGGGGCTAGAGGACTCTGCAAATTCACTTTAACTGTAAAAGAGCCACATGTGGCTCAAGAGCCAATTTGGCCATTCTGGCCCTATAGGCAGTAATTCAGATTTAGGCCTTGGCCTCCACTGGAAGTGGGAGTGCAGAAGAAGATTCCAAGAGCTGGGTTCTGATTTGTACCAACTGACTAGTTTCCAAGTGACCATATGTCAACTGGGAATACCCATAGTGGAGGGTTCTTCAGCCAGCCTGCACCAGTGGCTGAAGGGAGGGAGATATAAGAGCCAGCTATGCCAGCTCTTTGCCTAATGTGGGCTTCCTTCATCCTTTCCTCCGGTACAGTGTGCACTTCTCTTCATGTCCAGCATCTTGCTGGCTGATGCACAGAGAGAAGGGGGGTTAGGACGTTCTCCAGGTAGCTAGCAGGAAGCAGTACCTGAAATTACAACTGAGAATATGCCTAGCTCCTCTCAGGGACTCAAGGAGGAATTCTCCTTGCACCTTTTCCCACCTTTCCACACAAGGCTAGTCATGGGTGAGCCAAGGATTTAGTTATTTCCTTATACTCATGATAATTTTAGTCCCAAATTAAATTTCCTCCAGCTGGCATCTCGTGCATAAATATTCAGTTCTGTCTAAATATTTTGCTTCATCTGTTACAAAAGCTGGGAAAAAAACCCACCCATACACCAGATGCTACAAAATTCACCGAACTTGTAATTTTCAAAACATATTGTGTTTTTACCATTAGATCTGTGTCTCAGTTTTGCTTGAGCAGCCACAACTCTCAGAGTAGACTTATTGTTCACATTACTGCCCTTCCCTTGATTGGATTTACAAGTATTATCAGACAAGAATAATGATAATTGGCCAAATTTACAATCCCAATTATATAAGTATACACCAATCAAACATTTCATGATGCATTACTGGACTACCACCCTTTATTTTCATCATGGTACCCATTGCAATGCCACTCACCGTTTCTAAAGATAAATAGCAATGATAGCTCAGTCGAAAATTAGTATCTGTGCCTTGAGTCACATAAAATCACAGTTTGTAAAATATATCAAGGAGACATTGTATTAACTTTGGAGCCATTAGTGCTCAAGCAGAATCTGAAGACAGAATGTGACATTTCAAAATATTTAGGTGGAAATGGGAAGGAAAAACTGAAAATTCAAAGCTAAAACTGTGAGCTGTTAAGCAGATGGGATTTTTTTTAATGTACTGCCACAATTTAGGGTATTAATAAAGCTCCTGTAGTAATTTGAGCTTCAGTTACTCGGGTGACTGATCTTTAGTTTCTAGCACTCTGTGTCAGAGCTGGAAGCACAATTATAGCATTAGGATTGAGTTTCTACAGAAGGACACAACTGATCTCAGAAGGTCACTCTTTGAGCTGTTTGCTCATGGATTGATAATGAGAAGACGATAAGTGTAACTTATTTGTCCAGTGGTCCTACGGCTGTTCTGCAGGACATTTTATAGTCCTTCCCCCTCTCCTTCATTTAGAATCATTGCTCTTCAGAATAGAACAATGCATAAAAATTAAATCGGATTTTAAATGTATCATTGTCCTGTTACCTGAATTCCTGTTCCCACTCAGTGTTAAACCTTACTGTTATCGGGTATACCAGTTTGCCCTAAACCAACCAAACCAAAAAAGTCAGTCACACATACTTTCGTACTATTTTATAGGGTGGAACACAAAAAAGAAAAATTTGAAGCAATCAGTGAATTTAAGTATTTTCAAGACATTGATACCATAGTTAACCTACTGGAATAACACTGATCAGGAAATTGACAGGTCATTGTAAAGGAAGGAGCTCATCTAAAGAGTGCTGAAAGTCCTCTTTAATTGTGTATATTTTGAATAATCTCACAGCAGGGATAGATGCCCCTCCCCCCCTCCGAATTCAAGGTTTTGCAGCTCTCTCAAACTGTTTTTTGAGGGATCACACATTATTGCAAATAATTTAATCCCATTGATTTTCAGCCAAAGGAAAACCTGATTTCCAACTCCTCTGCCCCTCAGAAATGGCAGTCCATAAGGCCTTATTTTAGATTGACCTGCTAACTAAATTTAGTTTAGGTTGCCTAACACTTTCCATTGTAAGTTTCTGTGTACAGTCACTTAGCCAAACTTTGTGTGGGCTGGCATTATCTGTAATCTCTGCTTCAGGATGAATTTTGTCGGGAAGTTTCAGCAAAAATGGTGCAGGTGTTTATGACAAGAAGGTTAGCTCTGGCTAAGCTGGGGTTGCGCTAATTTGCACCCGCTGGCTATCGTCTCCAGGGAACCAAGATGAGGGATAGCCAAAGCACAACGTTCTCTACCTCCACTGCAGGGAGGGAGTCACAGGAGGCAACTACACCAGCACTATGCCCAGTGGGGACATGAGCAGAAGAATACGGGTAATCTGTCCAAAAATGTTTTATATGGCCATTTGACCGTCCTGAAATACCACGTTTGGCCTGCAAACTGAAAAGCTCATATCCTGCTGGTATAGGCCAAGCATTCCAAACTTGAGTGCATCTGCTTAAATTCATAATGAGGCACCTAAGTAAGTGGCTGGACTGTCAGAGTTGCTATGCTTGTATACGTGCCATTAAACATAACAGAAGTTCAGCATCTCTAAGAATCAAGCCATTTATTTAGGTTCTAAGTACAGATTTAATTACAAAACTTTATGCATTCAAGATTGATATTTTGGCCATACATTATTAATATCCCAAATATATTCCGAGTGTGCAATGAAACCTACATGAAGGGCATTTATTGACTTCTATACCGTAGACCTTGATTCACAAATCATTTCCCAATTATGCATGGGGCAATGTGCTATTAGCATTAATGGAAAGTGTGTATGTCACCCTTACATATGTTGATGGAAGGATAAATTGCTTAGTAACTACATAGCACTGCTACGAACATTACAGATCATTTCCAAAACAGACAGGTGATTAGCATTAGACTTTCACTGTAAGAGACTCAGTTGTCTTGACTCAAAAATGATATGAACCTGATATTCCTAATGTGATCCCAGATGAATATGCTTGCAAATCAAAAACACTGCTGTTGTTTAGTTCAACACCAGCTCAGTGCTACACGAGAAGGTATTTATTACAGGGCAGGATTGAGCTCTATTGGTAGGAATTATATTGTGCAGCTACTACGTCTGTCTTCATGATGACTGGTACGTAGGCCCCTGGCTCTCTGTCTCTCAATTTTATCATAGCATATTCTGTAGACACTGACATAAATTAGTCATGTCAGCAAGCCCTGGGCAGTGTCTTCATATTGGGACTTGTGTCAGAATTTAGGCTGTATGTCTATGTGCTACTGCATATAACTGCACTGCATGGCATATTTTGTGAGATTGGTGTATAATGTATCTTCTAACTTGTGTTTAAAAATACAGAGAATAACAATTTCAATTATTCAAGAGTAATCTGTTGTACCCGTTCCCAATGCATTGTATTTTATGTCTTACTTTCAATAACTAAATATAAATGGAAGGTATTAAACAATTGTCCAGAGTTCACAAAAGCTCATTTCTAGAACTAGAGCAAATATCTGTGTAATTAGCAATATCATTCATTACAAACTTCAGTAGTGTTTTGAGTGAATGAGCCATCAAATATACAACACTTTAACAAAAACTCCGTCTACCTTCTTCCTTCCCCAAACTATGTGCCTATGCTGATAGGTTAACAAGAGGCCAAATAGATTGGTCTGACTTCCAGTCTATCTTAATCAAATCTATTCTACTCAAAGTGACATGAAGCCTGAATGTTAGCAGGTAAATCTTCAGTCCCTTGATAAGTACAATAGATATACTCAGGCATCAGCTGGGATCCTTACAGTATAAATCTCACATAATAATTCACTGTGTGGCATTTTATGAGTTTATCTCAAATGATACCTATTGAAAGTGCCCAATGGCTAAAATAAAAACAAATAGCTCATTCCCTCTTAATTCTGCCTCTGTAGTCTCCTGGGCTATGTCTCACTACAAAAAGTTAGGTCGACTTTGTTAAGTCCACCTAAAGTTGATCTTATTAGGGCGACCTAACAAAGTGCTTCCCCTGACTGGGGACCTAGTAAGTTGACCTAACTGCCCTTAGGTAGACCTAATAAAGTGGATTTAAGCGTCTACACTGTGCTTAGGTCGACCTAAGAAGTTGACCTAAGGGTTAGGTCGACCTAACCAGCAGTTCTTATTAAGTCGACCTAACGTTTCATTAAGTCGACTTAAAGAATTTCTTAAGTCAACTTAATGAAAGCCTGGTGTGGAGAGGGACTAAGTTAGGTCGACTTAAACCTCCTTAAGTTGACCTAACTTGCAAGTGTAGACATAGCCCTGGTGGTATTTCCTCAAGTAAAAATAGCTTTGTAAAATAGCTTAATATGTCCCCTGTATTTTTCCTCTCTTTCTGCTTTTAGTGTGTTAACTTAGAACCTAAAAATCAAGCCACAGTGCAGTTAATAGGAAAGAGTTTAATTGGGTCTCTTAACAGAAGTCAGGATTGCAGCAAACGGTAATGAAATGAAGAAATAAGCTCTTCAGTGTAACTGTTTATAATTGAAATTGTCCAATGGACACTTTTATACACATTTTGTCTAATCAAATAATTAGCAAAGAAAACAACTTTAATTATATTTTAGAAACTTGTCCATGAATTTTGACAGGGCAAGAATTTTTTCACTGCCTTCTTCCTTCATGAACAGATGAAGCTGAGAAACATTTTTGTGCATTTTTCAAGACATGAAGTAGTTTAAAGTCTTTTAATAAATGGAGACTTATTTTCTACCCAAGGGACTATCTGTTGTTTTTATATGGAAAAATTAGCCTGAATCTTGAAATCTGATGAAGTTTAGATTTCGGGCCAGATGCAGAAAGGTATTTAGGTACTTAATAATGAAAATAGAGTCCAATGACTGCTAGGTACCTGTCCTTGTCTGTATGTTCTACTTTGGTATCCAGCTGTATTTGAGATTTCTAAATACCTTTTTAAGTCTGGCCCCTGTCTGAAACTTTACTGCCAGCCCCATCACTATCATGGACTCAGTTAACACCATGGATCTACACAAACACAAACATGGGACATTTGAATCCACATCCAAGCTTTTTTATTCGGACCCATGTCTGTTTGCATCTAATCACAGCAACAAAGATTGGTGAGCATGGAACTGCTGCCCATCTGTTGGTATAATTTCAAGAGGAGGAGATGCTGGGCATCTCTGAGACACACTTCCCTTCACTGTATGCCAATGGGTTTGCCTGGCATCTGTCCTGCTAAATCTGAAGACTTTCTTTCCTTTGATTGAAGAACTGTTTTATTGTGTATTGGTACATGGGCTCCTGGGATTTCCAGCATTCAATGAGCAATGATAACTTTTAAAAACTGAATTAGATTTTAAATTGTTTTCTTGGTGCCTAGCTGTGTCAATGGAGTTTCTTCATGGAGCTCTGGGAACATTTAAGAAAAGATGGTGTGAGTTGTCTTCAGAAATAGTTTTTTTCTATTAAAATAGGACGGGGGAACCAAACAATGTACCTTACCACTTTGTGTTGCCATCTTCTCCAGTGAGAGCTCAGGTAAACAGGTGACAAAAGCTGACACAGGGAGATACTTTCTAATCAAGAACATTCATGTGTGGTGAAATGCTGTAAAATAGATTACAGAAGTGATGGCAGAAGTGAATATTTTTTAATCTAAATTCTGCTCATAAATTACAGCTCGTTTTAAGGTCAATGGCAATCTCATTACCTACTAGTCAGATTTGGCTCTTTATATAAAAGAATAAGCCTTTAAGGAATACCCTGTACCTAGCTAATGGAAAATAGTATTTTTTCTTCAACTACATAATTAATTTTTAGATAACAATTTTAATGAAGCATTTTTATCCTTGTCGTAAAATATACATAGCATGGACGGTTAGGCTCATTTATATTCAAGAGATGTATACAAAATTATTACACAGCAGTTTGCAGAACTAATTAAATGTTTTATTTTGTAAATTTAATGAGAGATTTAAACCTTAGTTGTCAAAATTAAATATGCAATAGATCTGGCTACTAAATAAATGTTTTTAAAAATCATTTAAATTCTACTGAACTGTGTGAAACCAACACTGATGTTCTAATCAATTTTACATACCATGATTGTCAGAAATCACAGATTTAATTAAGAGTGTGTATTTAAATCATGCCCTCTCAATTCATCAAATATAAAGTTTTCTAGTCTGTTTTATTTTCACCTTAAAAGTGTTGGCTAGGTAAATGTATGGAGAGAAATTAATATAAAGTCATGTTAAACACAAACTCTCTTGCGCTCTCTCACCTGTTTTAAAAATCAAAGTCTAAAGTTTTCTACATTTTTGCAGTGGCAAAGAGGCGAATCAAAGATTGGAAAACTGAATAAATAGATGATTTGTAAGTACTGCTGGCTCACTCTAGGATGCAGCATAACTGATAGTTTAGGACAGCAAAATATTATAGACAGACGATTGTGGACTGGTAAGCACAGAGATTTGCTAGTTTGCCTGGGGCAGCAGAACCCTAGCACTACATTTGTATATTATGCAATTGCAGTTTATTTTTTTAAAGGAAATTTGTACACACTTTAAAGAAGGAACTTGTCCTTCCTTTAATAATTACAGCTTGTCAGCATTTTACATGAAATCCATACATGACGTGTATCAGTATTGATCATAAGCTCTTACCCCGCTCTTCAGTATGGAAACATTTTAACAATATAAAAAGTTCATTGTTCATTCAATGACTCCCTATTTGATAGCAAAATCCTTCAGTGCAGAGTTGGTGGGAAGTGAAGGCATGCATTTCATGGTTCCTTCATCCATAGTAAAAAATAACACATTCTCTAGTGTTGAAAGTAGAGCTGGATGAAATTTTTGAGACAAATCTTTTTCAGTGAAAAATGCAGTTTTAGTTCAACCAAAACATTTCACAAATTTGTGTATGTTTCACTTAATAGTTTCAGCCTAAATATTTACATTTAGAATTTTCTATTTGTAATCAGTTTACATTGAGCACTCTCCTTCAATTTTATTAAAAATAAATTTTAAAATAAAACAGCTCAATCGAAGTGAAACTTTTACCTGAAACAAAGAGGAGCAGGTTTGATTTTTTTTTTTAAACTTTCCAAATAACTGAAGAAGGGGGCCCTTTGTTCCAAAACCTGAATAGAGAGTTGGAATATAGTTTTAAAAAAATAGAGAATGACTACATGCAAAGCATTCTTGCTCCCCCCAGGCATAAGGGGATCCCTGTAAGGCCTGCCTCCTCTTCTGCTTTTCATGAACTTGAAATGATGTAAGTAAACAGAATTTACAAGCAACAAACAGTGTTAAGAAACAGTGCCTACATTCCATTCCCCTACTGTAATATCATTTCTCTTTAGCTAAGATACTGATAAAAATTGCTACCAGGGTAAAAACATCTTCTAACTGTCCTGTGTATTAGGGGAAATGTCCCTTCCTTACACTCCTAAAGAGGAATCTGTAGACAAGGTGGATGAACCAAAATGAAAAAGCAGTATAATAAAGCAAAGACATCGGGAGTCCTGTGGCACCTTAAAGACTAACAAATTTCTTCAAGCATAAGCTTTCATGGGCTGCAACCCACTTTATCAGATGCATTATGCTGGTGCTGCAGATGAGAAAAAAAATCAACTAGATTAAGAGTTGTAGGGGTGTCTTCTTTCCACCATTTCCACTCTTGACTCTTAGCTGAACACTTATAACTGCAACCTGTTTAGAGCTACAGTATTCGCTTCGGACTTTCCCAATACTTATGGCTGGCTGTTATTTTCATTTGTTTACCTCATGGTTGTATGCTCATCTACCTTGTCTTCTCTTCCAATGCACTTCATATCTTTATAAGAGGAATCAGAATAAAAGTAGTGAGTGATATGTAACCTGTTAAAATATTCTTTTTCTTTTATTGAATCTTCATTCTTCACTTTTCCACAATTCACTGTAGCGTTCAACCTACTCTGTGAAAGTGAATTATAAAAGTTCATGAAGGGTAGATCCGTAAATGGCTATTAGCCAGAATAAAGTCTATTAGCCAGGCTATTGCTGATTGCCAGAGGCTAGGAATAGCCAGTGGAATGAATTATTGATGATTACCTGTTTTATTCATTTCCTCTGGAGCACCTGGCATTGGCCATTTTTGGAGGACAGGATACTGGGCTATATGGACCATTGGTCTGACTTAGTATGGCTGTTATTATGTAAGTATTCTCTTTACTTCACAAATAGCTGAAGATCATTTCAAAACATTTACTAACTTATGGCCAGACATTTTTCAGGGTGCTGAGAACCCACAGTTGAACTGTTCCAAAGGGGTAGCTGTATTAGTCTAGTTATGCAAAACAGACAAAGAGTCTAGTGGCCCTTTTAAAGACTAACAAATTTATTAATTGCATGAGCTTTTGTGGAAGAAAATCCCACTTCGTCAGATGCTTGAAGATGAACATCTTCAAAGCGTCTGACGAAGTGGGATTTTCTCCCACAAAAGCTCATGCAATAAACTTGTTAGTCTTTAAGTGCCACTAGACTCCTTGTTTGTTTCACAGTTGAACTGTGGGTGCTAAGTTCCTCTGAGAAATTAGACCAACTTCCCTTAAATGTAAGTACTGTATTATTTTTTCACTAGTGATAGTACTGTTAGAAAAGTGCATTGAGACACAAGGACGTTGTTTACAATCAGAATTTTAGTAAATGTATTATTTTCTCTAATCTATAGAACATGAAAAGCAGCGGTTATGCAAGAGCACGGATTATATGAATTTGCACTTCAAAGTGAAATGGTTTTATAATGAATATGTGCGAGAACTCCCTGCCTTCCAGGATGCAGTGCCTGAGTATTCGCTGTAAGTAGTGGGGCGAATTTCCCCTGAGTTTATGATCTGCTTGTTAAGTTTATTTTCTTTAAATATTTATTCGTTATAGCACTAAAAGCAGAGTGCATTTAGAAGGGCAGCACTGATCACTCTTTCTCTATACCCTGCGCACACTTCTCCCCTTAATTCTTCATTCCTGAAAATGAGTTCTACTAGATATTTAGAAAAATTTTAATCATTTCAGGTGAATGTGTTTATTCAGCAATTGCTTTTAATAGAAGGATTTCACAAATTGCAAAATCTTAAGATTAGAGGATCTCATGGGAAAGCAGAAAAGGTAGATATGGCAGTAGTATTATGTATATGTCATTGCATTAATTTCATATCAAAACCTGTATTAAAATACAGTACGGCTGAGCAAGAATATCAATGACAGTTTTATTCCATCAGGCTAATTTTCTTCTGCTGCTTCGCTTCTTTCTTGCTACAATTAATTCATACTTTTTATCCTGTGATCTATCTTCATTCATATTCCTGTGTCTTCTGATTTTTAGAATTCCAGTAACTTGCCTCAGAAGTCTTGGGGTCTGTCATCAGTTTCCATACACGATAAATCCAAAACTGTAAATAAAATACTCCATGGCTCAGGTTTTACCAAGTCAAAACTACCTCTAGCTCATCCTATTACTAATAAGAATCCCAATGTATGCTAAGAAACTAAAAAACTATGGGATCATCTTGATAAAGGACATTTTCTAACTATCAGATGGTAGAAGCTTACACATGCATGCATCTTGATCTGTGTATGATGTATCCAATCCTACTTGATTGGGGTGAGAACAGAAGAGCCACATGTCATCCTCTCCCAGCCCCATAGAGATTCCTTGGGAAAGGTAATTCAGCCTGCATTATCTTTGCTATTCAGACCTACCCCACACCCATTGCAAAGTCACAGCCTGAACAGTCCCTTTATTTGTATGACTGCAAGTGCATCCAGGGGGAACAGCTCACCAGGGGCTAGAACTGGATGAACCTGGCTTCCCACATTTCCCCCAGGATCTACATGGTGATTCATAGGGTTTCTAGGCAGATCTCATGGCCAAATCTGTGGCATTGGCAAACTCCCAAAAACCTGCTAAGGAAGGAACTCGAGGAGAGACTCCTCAAAGAGCTCTCGTTGCTCAGAATCCTTCCTTCACTTTCAACTGTAGGAGGGGGTGATGGGTCCCCATATGTTTATGTACATACTACATATGCTGGTGCTCTAGATATACACACATTTGGTAATTATTTTGCTATGGGACAAGCCATCCTCCACAAAATGCACACACACCTCCCACAGATAGCAATGAACGCTTTAGCAAAACGTATGCCTGTGATGTGAAAGCAGTTACATAACAAATAGGAATACTATATAATAATTAAAACTGGCCAGAACAAAAGGATCACATTTGCAATGGTGAACTCCAGTCCTGAATTTGACATCTTTGAAAGGTACATTTTTGCATATGGGAAAAAAAGAGTTAGACATGCAAATCCAACGCATGCAACATTCAATGTATGCATAAACATTTTGGGGGTAACTTAGAAGTCGGATGAAAGCCCAAATGGTTGATATTATATATAATCACAATATTAAAATGCCTTAAGCTCATTAAAAAGCAACTATTTTGTATCCATTCTGGAATAAAAGGAATATTTTAATGAAGTGAAACATCAACGGTTGTGTCTTTTAGATGGTTTGAGCCGTTTGTCATTCAATGGCTGGATGAAAATGAAGATGTCTCAATGGAATTTCTTCATGGAGCACTGGAAAGAGACAAAAAAGATGGAGTATGTCCTTTTTATAAAAAATTGTATTAACGCAGGAAAGAAGTTTGGTTTTACAATGTACCATACAGTATAGCTACTCCTTATGCTGTGTCCTTATTAGACATCACAAGATATGCAGAGTTATTTCCAGTCAGTACTTGCATTTTGATGCTAACCCTATGGTCAAATTCCTACTTCTGAATGATTTTCTGCCTACCCAAGTTCCCCTTGCAATTTCAGTAATATAACGTGCTTTGTGCAGAGATTCACTTCTGGTACGGTTCCAAAGAAAAGGAAACATTTACATCCTGCTCCTTCAGTGCAGTCTTGTAGCACAGACTCCAGTGAGACTCCACACAGGTATATCTGCACTAGAAGATCCCAGTGCAGGACCACTGTTGTCGTTTGTAAAACATCCTCCTATTCCCATAAGAGTACAAAAGGACACATCAGATCCTTCTCTGGATTACAGCCCATGAAAATTCAGGGTGGTTGTTTTTTTTTAATTTTGTTTTTGGGGCTCTCGGATGGATTGAAAGTGTAAGAAATTCTATGAGTACTGTTCTATTGTCAGAACATGGCTTTGCAAATGTTAACTCCTTTTAATTGTGGGTTTTTGTTCCCTCCCCCTCTTCATTCTCTTGTAGTTTCAGCAAACATCAGATCATGCCCTTTTCTCTTGCTCTGTGGTAGATGTCTTCACACAACTCAATCAAAGCTTCGAGATTATCAAGAAACTGGAGTGCCCTAATCCTGAAGCATTATCTCATTTAATGAGAAGATTTGCAAAGGTAGATTAAAGTCAATGCATGTTGACCAAGTTTCAAAGAGAGTGACTTTCTGTTGTCATTCTGCTTGAAAAACATTCTAATGTTATTTAGAACTAAGATTCCCTGTTGCAGACTGGTATCGTCAGACAAGTTTGGTTTCTGTTCTTGGGCAATTACCAACACTTTCAGTTTATTTTCTTTTAATTCATTACCCACTTTGAGAAACACTAGTTTCCTATGGACTTAATGTTTTAGTAAAGTGAGATACAAACATATGTTACAGATGTCTTGACTTCTTTGATGTTCTTTGTTAATCACTGAATCACTACTAAGGTTTCAGAGCAATTCATCAGTGAAACAGTGATGTCAGGTCTGTGGGATGGTAGGAATTCTGGGGCCTTACTTCCACCTTAGCAGTGTTGGTTGAAGCCATTCCAGAGGTTTATTTTTGTTCTTCCCCTCATCAACATGTTGGTCCTGCAGATGGATAGTTTGACTTGACAGGCTATTGTGGAAACTTGGTGAATTTCAAGGGCGTTGCTGCCCCCCAAAACATTCAGGACAAACAAACCCCACCCCTCCATGGCATTCCTTGTCTCCCCCACTGCATTACCCCCCATCCCTACCCACTAGCAGCACCGGACCCAATCCGGCCCCCAGCCCAATCCAACTGCTCCACCGGGGCCCCAGCATCCGAGCTGTCAGCCCCAGGCAGGCCAGGCCGCCGGCTGAGCCCCTGGCCGATCTGGGACAGGCTGCTGGCCAAGCCCCTGGCCAATCTGGGCTGGGCCGCACTCAGCCCCCACCCCTACCCTCACTCCCAATGCTCCCCCCACAGCACTTACCTTGTTGTGGAGTCCGGGACTACTGGAGCCTCCAGGCAGGGCAGAGGCGGAGCCAGCAGCTGTTCACATTTCCCACCCTGCTCCATCCTAGGCTATGTGCCTGGGAGTGGAGTAGGGCAGGAAATTTAAAATGGCCCCACCGGCTCTGGCTCCTCAGCCAGACTCGGGGAACTGCTTGGCACATTCAGGGCACGTCCCCCCCCGTGCCCTATAGCAGCAATGCCACTGGTGAATTTCTGAGCTTTTTTGGAAAATCCAGTCTGGCCAGATCATCTTTCATTCAGTGATATCAATTAAAATCAGTGTTTTTTCCATTTTCTCTGGATTGCTAAAGAATACATTGGAATGTACTTGGGCTGATCTCTGTGGAATTTTATGTGCTGCCTCCTCTTTCTCCATTTTAAGGTATCACTACAGATAAATACTCCCTGCTTAAAGTCTGTCAGCCAGGATTTCTTAACCTACATTATTGTACAATATTTCTAGATATACAGTATTCTTCAACATTTTGAACCAGATTCTTGACCCCTGCTAAGACCTTTTGCATCTCCAGAGCAGTCTAAAGGGACCTAAAGAGCCCTAAAGGGGCTTCTAAAGATTCCCCAGAATGGGAATGTCTTCAGGTGGCAGAAAGCAGACATAGCTGACTTTACACCACTTATTTTGCTCCCCTCTGATTTAAGGGAAATGTCAGGATTGGAGGATACATGATAGAAATGTGTCAGTCCAGGAGCTGCAACTAAACTGCCAAGTTTGGGGAGAGGAAAAATTATTTGATCCATCTCACCCCCAACCCAACAGCATCAATCATTGGCTCAGCACAGACCTTCTATACTTGTTAGCATACCACATGTGACATTCCCGTCCCAGAATCTGGTCCGGTGTGCTGCTGTGACCTCCCTCCTCCCTCCCCCCCCACCAATCTCCACTCCTGAACCCCAATTCACCCCACTATGCCAGGTGACCACTCACTCCTGAGTCAGTCGACACCAGCATCCTGCATTTAATCAGTCCCAGGCAGTGGGTGTGCACTCTACAGCCACTCAGGGGAGGGTTCCCCGAGTGAGCACTCCCAGCCCCCAGATTCCACACTGGGAACTACCATCCTACAGGGATCGGGACCTTTCCCCCAATCATTGTTAACCTCATGGACTCCGGTTCACTCATTTGACAATGAAATGAGAATACCCAGCTCTAACCCTCTAAAGTTCATACAGCTTTAGATAAAACAAATACTAATGTATTGATTAGAATATGAGTTAAGTGAGTATATAGCAAATCAATGCACAATCATTTAATAAAGGAGTCAAGAGTTGCCACAAGCAAATAAAAGATATAGAGCACACACTAATCTACCACCACCATCCAGGATAACTCTCTAGCTTATTCTCCTCATTCTTACCAACAAGACTGGCTGCTGGTGGTGTTCAGCTGGTCTTGGCCCTCCTGGCCCTGTGGATAGGCCCAGTCTCTTGGAGTTGTTCTCAAGATGGTGTTTCTCTGGCAAAAAGCCTCTAGCAGTTCAAAGTGCCTATATTTGTTTACAGACCCCTTTGCCCCTCCTTCTTCCTGGTGATCTTCTTTCAACCTGAGCCAGGGAGCTCCATTTGCATTGTCTTTGTCATGTACCTCTTCAGCCTCCTCCTCCCCCCCCCCCCCCCCGCCATGTAAAATTCCTGGGAACATGTTTCACATAAGTACATGTATGATGCTGCAGACAACATGATGCAATAGCAGTACTGCAGAGCAGGTATGTGCAAGGAACCCCTTGCATGGCATATTTGGCAGCTAACCATGCAATTACATTGCAAAAGTGAACAGGAAACTCACACAGATCATACCCAAGTGGTGCACAGATGTGCACCCCATGACACCATAGAATTGATAGATTGCAGGGGCCAGAGCTACTGAGTGACAAAGACCCTTATTTCCATCTGAGCCCTCATGACCTACAGGGCTTGAAAGCAGGCCTATTTGGCAGTGCATGATAGAGGAGGAACTCCATGAGGATATCCTCAAAGATCTTTACTCCCCAAAGCTCCTAGCTGTGGTCTTTGCTTTAGAAAGGGAGGAAGGTAGCATGACCTAGTGGATAGAGAACTAGACTCAGGAGACCTAGGTGCTATTCCCAGCTTATAAGTCCACCTGCGACTGGATTGTTAGATAACCTTGGGCAAGTCATTTTACTGCTGTGTGCCTCAGTTTCCCCATCTGTAAAACAGGGGTTATTATAGTTGCCTTCTTTGTGAAGCCCTTTGAGATCTATTGAGGAAAAATCACTGCATAAGAGCTAGGTAGTTGTTGTTATTACTGCTCATTATTTTTCTCAAAATACCATAAGTGATTAAATTGCATCATGCTATTCACCTGCCATTTTTTGTTTGTTTGTTAATTTAAGGCTTTTTCTGGGTTTTATAGTCTTAGTCACCAGCTTTAGACCATAAACACATTTATTTTTCTGAGTGCTAAGGATTAAACTTGTTTTTCTTTTGAGCACTGCTGAGACCTTGCATGTCAAATTCTAGCCTTGTACAGGTATTAACTGCTGAATTTAGAGGGTTCACCCATAAAAGACTTAGCAGTTGCCATAGATAACTAAATAACCTGAGTATTTATAGTATTTCCCATTACTCCAAAACAATAACTACAAGGAGGTAGAGGTAATACAGGCTAACCGCTGCATATTGACTTGAGAAATAGTGTTTGTTATAGACCCCATAACTATAGTTATAATGAACCTATCTGGAAAATGTGGTGCTGTGTGCAAGTAAAATATCACACTTCAGGTAAAGGCCAAAAGTAATTTTCTCTATCATATTTGAAGGCAAGTTTGAACAGCTGAGGGTGGATCAGCCACCTGTTTTTCCTAGGTTTATTAATCTGCTGTTTGAGAAGTTTACGCATTTTTTCAAGCCAACTTTTTCAATTGCCATGCTCTCTTGCAAGCTTTAGAATTCCATTACAATGCCAGGGGCTGGGAAATGGTTTATATTTACACATAATTCTGGGCTTTCATCACAACTTTTCTCAGTCTGTGAACAAAGTACATATTCATGTGATTGCTGAGGATCACGTTCATGTTGGTGGGGTTTAAACACTGCTTCTTTGGTTCTTATTTTTCCTTATTTGTTAATCTGTAGGTTATCACCCTGGAGGATTTTGTGCTCACTAACATTCCGCTTAATATATGTCACACAATGCACAAGCTAGAACCCCTCAGTGTTCTTATTTCTCAAATAAAAAGTGTTTCGCTATAGAAAATTACATTCCATTAAAAAAGAAACCTCATCCATTGTGAAGGGATTTAAAATGTGATCTTTCCAGTCTTTTAAGCAAATGCAAGCTAAAATTTTGTAAATTTAATCCAGAACAATTTTCTATCATTTACAAATATTATCTCTTTTGAAAACAAATTTCCACTTTCACTTGAATACTATTCTGTATTTTTACTTCCAATTCTTCAGAGACTATTCAGTGATTATATATTTCAGTTAAACATTTCCTTCCCCTTCCCCTCTCAGACTATCAACAAAGTGCTTCTTCAATATGCTGCAATTATATCAAATCACTTCAGTTCCTACTGTGATAAAGGAAGTGTGGTAAGTAAAATTTTAAAAAATACTAATATTATTTCTGTCTTTAAAATGTACACTTAGAGGTTTTTATTTTATTTACAGGAAATATTATCATTTTTATTACAAGAAAATTAATGGAGGAAGGAAGAGATATTTTCCCAGATGACAATTGCTTTCCTTGATTGCTTACATTGTAATGTAACACTCGTTGTTACGGGGAAGGAAGCGGAAAGTGAATAGTAGAAGGAGAAATACTATGCACTGTTAAAATGTGGAAGAAATAACTGGTGATTTCCTATATTTGAAGTGATTTCATTATTTGGGATTTGCACTCAAAAACTTCAGCTCTAAATTAAGGAGGTTTTGTGTGTGTTCACGCCTAAATCACAGGATTTGATAATAAACTACTGTAATTTGATACATCCTCACCCCCACCCACTTTTTCTCCATATAGTAGTGAAAAAAACCGATAAATCATTGTGCTATCTTGTTGGCTACAGAGAATTCTTGAATAACAACCCTAATGGAACACAGATAATGAAGTTAAATTAAGAGTCACAGTGTTAATGACATAATATAATCAAGGAACACCCCAGCAGAAAACTGGCCTCAGTGTGTGGTGTCACTACTGTGCCATCAAGACCAGGACATTCAGGAAAGACATTGCTTGGCCTTGCCCAATGAGCACCACAGCAGAAGTTGGTACATGTCATAACTGTGTACTATCCTGTCTTTACCTGAGTAATTCAGCTGCAATCCAAGAGGCACCTCATTCTGTCTGTATATTTAGCTACAAACCCAGTCAAGTATATATGCAGGCCCTGATCTTAACCTGTCACACTTTTCTGTTAATTGTTCCTGGACCATCAGCAATGCTTGAGACAAATACATAGCTATAAAGAGACAGTGTTTCTCCAGCCCCAAAAGATTGGGCCTTGCTTGTGCTCTGGGAAGACAGCAAATCACAGACTGAATGGCTAGTCTATAGTGTGAGAGAAAGGAATATCTGGTCATCGCAATGACAAATTAGGAAGTGCAAGAATCACTGAGGGGCAGAGGGAGGGACAGCTCATCAAAATGATGCTGAAAGCCAGGAAAGTCCTCCAGTAAATAACCCAAATAACCCCTTTCCAGTCCCTTCCAGAGAGGGAGAAGAGACATTAGCCACTGGCCATGGCATCCAAACTGTCCTGTTTGACACTGCAGGAGACTAGCAAAGGAGAAATAGGGAGCACCCACATGAAACTCAGAACACAGGAAAATTCTCCCAGAGCGCAGATGGATTGTCTTACTCAGGCCAGTCCCAGCAAACAATCCCTGAACATGATGGCATAAATCAAATTGGTGGACAAGAAGGTGAATGAGCCCTTAATGGAGTAGCTGACTTGATTAGGTCCTGTGATGCTGTCTTTTGTGTAGGTACCTGGGCAAAGTTGGCAATGTGGTCTGTTGCAGGGATATGTGCCTACTTTAATGTTTCTGTTGTTTGGGCTGTAATTGTTGGTGAGTATCTGTTTAAGGTTGGGGGAGGGAGGTTGTCTGTAAGCGAGGAGAATTCTGTCTCCCAAGGCTTGAGAGAGTGAGGGATCATCGTGTAGAATAGGCTGTGGAATCCTTGATGATGTGCTGTAGAGGTCTGACTTGGGGTTTGCAGGTGATGACCAGTGGTGTTCTCTTGTTTTCTTTCTTGGACTACTCAAGTAGTAGTTGACTTCTGCGTACCTGTCTGGCTCTGTCAAGGGCTCATTGACCTGCTCGTCCGCCAATGTGATTTATGCCATCATGTGCCGGAAATGCCCCTCTGCCTTATGTATTGGACAAACAGGGCAGTCTGTACACAAAAGAATAAATGGACACATATCTGACATCAACAATCACAACATTTGAAAACCAATAGGGGACCACTTCAATCTCCCTGCTCCCTCCATTGATGGCTTGTTAATAGCTGTGCTCAAACAAATGAATAACAAATCGCAGCTTCAAAGAGAAACTGCAGAACTGGAATTTATATGTAAATTTGACTCCATTACCTCAGGGTTAAACAGGGACTATGGATTTTTTTTTCTCATTACAACAGGTAATTTGACCTCACCTTCCTCTATGTGCTGTTCCCCAGTGTTTGAATCTCAACATCTACTTTGATTTGCTTTTACAGCCTGACGTGATACTATGTCATACATTTCCCTGCATTTAATTTCCTCCCATTCTATAAGTTCCCCATCTTCAAAGCATCTGATGAAGTGGGATTTTCTTCCACGAAAGCTCATGTGATAAATAAATTTGTTAGTGCCACAGAACTCATTTGTTTTGCTGAACTAGACTAACACAGCTACCCCTTTGGAACTAGACAATTTAAGGGTGGCTAGGACTTTCGTGGAGATTCCTGACTTCTTGCAGGACTGGGCCCAACATTCTAAATTAAGCTAAAATAAAATATTTTGAGAAATGAAAAGTTGTTGTTCAAAAACCAAAAAAGTTCAGGTCACATATAGACTTATTAAAATTGAGAAATAAACTGTAGTAAGAGTTTGCTGAGACTGGAACTGAACTGAATAAATGAAAAAATTGAAATAATATGTCACAGAGCATGATACTATCATAATCCAAAAGTCACCAACATATACAATAAAAGAAATCAGAAATATGTTATAGCTAAATAGCTGAACTCAGTGTACATTTCCCAGACTTGGAGAACTGTATGTAAGTTTGAAAGCTTGTCTCTCTCACCAACAGAAGTTGGTCCAATTAAAGATATTACCTTACCCACCTTGTTTCTCTAATAGCTAAAGAGAAAGTCTTTGTTCCCATTTTGGACAACATTTGAATAATAATTTTTCTACCAAGCCACAGAGATGCATATGGGGGGAAAAGACAATTATTCTCTGCTTACTATGCAATTACATTTAATATGTCAATAGATAAAACTGCAAGCAATGAGAGAGTTTAGAACCCTGTAACTTTAGGCAGTGGTTTTATATACATTTTTCTGCAAGGGAATGAATTTCATTCATATGGTTGTATCATGTTTCATACGCCTTTTCTACGTCAAATATCTTCGTCCTTGGAGCCCTTACAGAAGACATGTTAAAAAAGTTAGGAGATTTACACACATTTTGGCTATGTCAACACTGGCAAGTTAGTTCGAATTAAGGAAGCTTAATTTGAACTAACTAAAGCCATGGCTACACTAGGCTTTAATTAGTTCGAATTAAGGGCTTCCTTAATTCAAACTAATAAATTTGAATAGGCTATTCGAAGTAAGGGTTAATTCAAACTAGTTAGTTCGAATTAACCAATGTGGCCATGTTAGTTTGAACTAACCGGCCCATTAAACTCAATGCAAATCGCTAATTCGAACTAATTTTAGTAAGTGTAGACATAGCCTTTGTGTCTGGCAGTACTTATATCTCCCTTATATCAGAAAGAAGGCACTAAACAGCAGACTAGGCCTGGCACTTAGTACTGTAATAATTCCAAAAAATGTAACCAGTCAGTTCACAACAGACCAGTTTGTCCTATGTTTGCCCAGCAGGGCATTTTTATGGCTCAGTCCAGGTTCTTCATCTTGTAAGTTATTGCCATAAGAAGCAGAAATGAACAGTCAGCAGATATTGATATATACACACAAGTATTATGAGTCTTTACACAGATTCTCCCCACCTGCCACAGGAGCCTCTGAGCTGAAAGTCCTTGGGGAGTATCTCCCATGACAGAAGTGAATGCATCCCATTTTCCCCCAATGCATCTGTCAGTCAGCCAGCCTACCTTCTCCAGAGGGGTGTTTATCTATGAGTTTGGCCCAATATGTTGCCATTGACAATTGCACTTTACATGTGTGCAAGTGAATTAAGATTTGTAGTACTGTACTTACATTTCCATTTAATTGTAGCATTAAATCAAATTAACTGTTTTCCAGAATGAATGAACTCTGGTGGCTAATGTTAGGTCAGCAAATCTAACTCTTTGTGGGTGCCTTTAAGTCTGTCCAATGGGATTTTTTTAATCTTTGAAGTGATTGATTTCTGAAGTCACCCTGGAACACTAATCTTTGCTAAGGCTTTGGATAGGATTAATCTCATTATGGCTTTGTAGCAGAGAAAAAGCATGAAGGATTACAACAAATGACTTTAAAGAAAGATAATTTATTTTTATTAGAAATCATCTATTTGAAATACATATTTCTAGATTAAGATTTCATATGATCCAGTGATCCCAAATTATGCCAAAACTCCATCTCTTGTCTTTCACTTGGTAGAAGAAATTTCAAGATGACAGTATTTGAAAGCAAAGTTATATTTATTTTAGGTCTATTTTATTAATTCCATTCAGTAAAATTTACATGCAAACTTTTTCAAATAAAAAAACCAGACCAATCAGTGCATTTCATAAAGAAACATATACCACAGAAAATGCACCATCATGTTTCCCCACAGTCTGCCACTGTTTATGAACATATTTCAGTTTTATGCTTTGTGCTTGCTATTCAATTTTATGTGTTGCTGTGTCTGGCTGGCTGACTCCTTTAGGGAGTCCTATAAATAGAACTCTAAGGTTCAACATGTGCAATAATCTGTGAACATTTTTGAGCCATTGAAGTCAACAGAAATGTTGCCACTGAATTAAATTCTTCATAATGAGTAACTCTGAGTTCAGAGGGAACTTTGAAAATTGTCTCATTAGGAGCAAGTCACCTGATACCTGTTTTTGTATTTAGTGTGTCTCTTCTTTTATTGCCAAGGACATTGGCATTTGTTTAGAATAAACACATCTGCTTCAGCAGTTTATTCCTCATCAGAAATCATAATCTGTTATTCACATCACGGATAGTTTCCAAAATAATAAAAAATGATGTGTCAAAAAGAAGATTAATGTAACTAAGCAATAGAACAAGTATGCTTTTTTCTTGGAAGAAATATCAGAAATTACATACAAGGATGACTAGTGGCTCTCAAATATCCTCCTAAGAGAATCCTAAGAGAGTCTCTGATGTGGGTGACCTCCCAACTCAGTTCCAGGCAGCCCTGCACCTTCTTTACAGCAGCTTTAGAGCTTGGTGACTATGTATTTATAGCACTCAAAAATACTAGGTGATTTACATACATTCGGGTGGGGACCTTCCAAAACCGAACAATTGAATAGCATGATCCTGCATATCCTTGCAGCGAGCCAGCATTTATTACTAGGAACAGTCTGCATTGAAGTCCTGTGAAATAGAAGTTCTCAGGGTAATAAACACTACACCTGGTAGTAATGGGCCCTAACTACACTATATGCAGAAAAAGGAATAGGAGAAAGGCAGTAAGAGAGACTGTTATTTCTCTAATTTTATTAACTCAGCCCCATTGTCTGTATAGTATTCTCATCCAGCATCAACCATCTTTTTCATTATTTAAAACTTTGTATGTATTTTCACACACATCTGTTATATAATGCAGCTCTGTGTATGTATAATTCATATATATTACCAGCTATATTTATTCATTATTTACGTGTTTATTGCTTTCTGTCTATATGTATTACTAACTGTCCTCCTCCTTTCTCCTAATCCTTTTCTATGTCCCCACTGCTTTTAATTCTTTCCTAACTTCAAATTCTATTTGTAATAGAAGAGATCAGATGACAATATCTTTTTGGCTCATTTTGTATTTTGGTTTCATCCTCTAGTTTGCTGCCCTCCTTCCCCAGCCAACTCCCCTGAATTTCAATGTGATCTGCAGATTTGTTCATGGTTAAATATTTCCCATAGTGCACCCAACAATGAAAAGCTCATTAACAAATGTTAGGTCCCGTTCAGCGATATTTAGAGAAGAAATCTGAAAGGCCAAGGCACAAACAGAGATCAAACTAGCTGCAGGCATAAAGGGTAACAAAAAGACATTCTTCAAATACGTCAGAAACAAGAGGAAAACCAAGGACAGTGTAGGACCCTTACTCAACAAAGAGGGAAAACAATACATGAAAATGTGGAAATGGCAGAGGAACTGAATAATTTCTTTGTTTCAGTCTTCACTGAGAAGTTGGTGGAGATTGGATGTCTGATGTAGAGGAGGGCAATAGAAATGAGATAGGGTCAGAAGCTAAAATAGGGAAAGAACAAGTTAAAAATTGCTTGGACAAGTTAGACATCTTCAAGTCACCGGGGCCTGATGATATGCACCTTAAAGTACTCAAAGAGCTGACTCAGGAGATATCTGAGCCACTAGCTATTATCATTGAAAAATCAGGGAAAACGGGTGAGGTCCCAGAAGACTGGAAAAGGGCAAATATAGTGCCCATTTACAAAAAGGGAAATAAGAGCAATCCAGGGAATTATAGACCAGTCAGTTTGACCTCTGTACTGGGAAAAAGAATGGAACAGATAATTAAGGAGATGAAATGCAAACATCTGGAAGAGAATAAGGTGCTTAGGGCTAGTCAGCAAGGCATTTGATATGGTCATACACCACATTCTCATTAATAAACTGGGGAGGTACAAACTAGATGGAGCTACTACAAGATGGATGAAAAACTGGTTGGATAACCACTCCCAAAGAGTAGTTATTAGTGGTTCACATTCAGGCTGGAAGGACATAACAAGTAGGGTGCTGCCGGGATCTGTCCTGGTCCAGTTTTGTTCAACATTTTAATCAATGACTTAGATGATGGCATAGAGAGCAAACTTATAAAGTTTACACATGATAGCAAGCTGAGTGCTTGTGCTTTGCAAGTGCTTTGAAGGATAGGCTCACAATTCAAAATGATTTGGAGAAACTGGTGAAATGGTTTGAGATAAATAAAATGAAATTCAATAAAGATAAGTGCCAAGTACTCCACTTAGGGTTGAACAACACATTGCGCGCACACAAAATGGGCAATGACTGCCTAGGAAACAATACTGCAGAAAGGGATCTGGGTGTAATAGTGGACCACAAACTAAATATGAGTCAGCAGTGCAATACTGTTGCAAAAAAAGCAAATGCCATTCTGGGGTGCTGTGAGAAACTGTGAGGAGTATTGTGAGAGACACGAGAAGTGATTCTACTCTGCACTGAATAGGCCCCAACTTGAGTACTGTGTCCAGTTTTGGGCACCTCATTTCAAAAAGGATGTGGAGAAACTGGAAAAAGTCCAGAGAAGGGCAACAAAAATCATTAGAAGACTGGAACATTTGACCTATGAGGGAAGATTGAAAGAGCTGGGTTTATTTAGTCTAGAAAAAAGGAGACTGAGAGGGGATATGATAACAGTTTGCAAATACCTAAAAGGTTGTTATGAGGAAGAAGGAGAAAAATTATTCTCCTTAATCATGGATGGTAGGACAAGAAGCAATGGGCTTACATTACAGCAAGGGAGGTTCAGCCTAGACATTAGGAAAAAGTTCCTGATTGTCAGGGTGATTAAGCACTGGAATAAGTTGCATAGGCAGGTTGTGGAATCTCCTACATGGGAGGCTTTTAAGAGCAGGTTAGACAACACCTGCCAGGGATGGTTTAATGGGGGTACTTGGTCTTGCCATGAGTGCAGGGAACTGGACTCAATGACCTGTCATGGTCCCTTCCAGTTTCTATGATTCTATGAGCAGTGGAGCTCAGTTTGAAGTTGACACATAAGTAACTGGAACGCCTTGGATGGCAAAGTTAGTTACTCGGTATTTCAACTGGGCAAACTTCACCATTGTGACAACTGCAGCTCCCCAGACACAAGTGCTCCACAGAGGTCAGCTGAAGAATCACTGAACTATGATGTGCATAAACACAATTGTTTCTAATGTCAACATTTCTCAAGTTTTCTGGGAGGAGTCAACAGCCTTTTGAACACTAGTGCTTTGCTTATCCTTTCATGGAAATATCAGTCACAGCTGGATTCTAACCTCAAGATCTGAGTCTACTACTCTGAGTTTGTGCAGTGCCTAGAACAAAGGGGTTCTTGGTTGATCGTTAGTCATTGCCATAATAAACACGATTCATAATGATAGAAACTGGCTATTTTCAAGGTTTTGCAAGTTTATTTCCTGGGTGAACTAGTCTATTGCCTGGAATGTAATCGAAGCTGCCCCTATTCACGGCTGCTGAATGCCCTCTTTCATTTTTCTTTCTGACCTAATCCTTAGGGCTCCAGCACCAATAAAAGAGCAGGTCTTAAAGGAGTTTGGGGGGCTGCCTCTTGTGGGCAGGGATGGGGAGATGTTCAGTAGTTAAATGTGGTCAGTTCACTTGTTGGGGGAGGAAGCGAGAGTTGAGTCTCAGGACAATGTACTAACACTTAGTGTAGACTACTGAGGATAAGTTATGAAAGGGTTAAGAATACTAAATAAGAATCTTCTATTTTTTTCTCTAGTCTCCTTTTACTTTATGACCCTGCATTCCCTTTAATGTAGAGTAGGATGCTGAATTATTTAAATGCTCTTCTAAACACTAAAGTCTACTCAAACCATGTTTCAGCCAACTGTGGGCTACATCACCAACTAAAAGGGTTTTTTTTTAATGTATGTAGATTGCTCTTTTCTCTTCAGCACCCATCGTCTTTTTGTGAGGTTTAAGGATAGATGAATTATACAGCTATATTTCTTGAAGGTTTGAATGTAATGTGCAGATTGCACTGGAGCTCTGTTATCAAAGTGTTAGGGTTTTTGGGGGTTGGGCGGGGGGGGGGGATTAAACATTACTAAGTAGTAAATAAAGCCATACAAACTCACAAAGCCTCAGTCATAGTAACTTTTTTGTAAAATTCCAAAATAGTTCACTAAATTTAATCTCTATGTCTGGCAATTGATATCTTTTTGCAATATGATTTCCCTCAGGCTCTGGCATACAGTTAAGTCTGTGGTTTAAATGAAAATTTTAAATAGTATTCTAAAAATAAAATACGAAGGCATGTTAATGTAACTAGTATTGCCTAGATTGTTAAAGCTCTTTCAAAGTAATGTAAAAATTGTTCACTTATGGAATAATTTAGAGGATTGTTTGGGTTTTTTAATGGAATTGCTTTGATTTCTTCATAAGCTGAGATCTCAAATGTTAACTTTGTTTGTATGTAAATTTATCAGTTTTATGCTGGGATAGGAAGATAGATTTCCAGCTAAATGGACAGATATTACTATCTTGGATCTTCTCAAAAGTCTTGTTTTAGTGTGTTTTGTATCTTTGTGTTCACAATAACACATGCTGTACTTTATTTGTAGGCCTGTATCTTGATGAACAATATCCAGCAGTTGCGAGTCCAGCTTGAGAAAATGTTTGAGTCTATGGGAGGAAAAGAGGTAGGTGATTTTTAACTCCCTGAACTCACAGCACAGCTACTTAGAGATCATTAGCGGTATGTTCACAACCTATCCACAGCCCTTGCTTTTGCTTGCCAAGAAAATCAAAATGTAAAAATCGAACATATTACAGTGTTTGAAAAAAATATCATATATAAAAAAGCAATGCCATTTGAGAACTATGTCATGCACTGGGAACGTCTGGGAAAATAAGTAAATTGTTTTCACGGAAACATGCTAATGATCTGTAAAGTTCAACCAATATTGGATGTTTTATGTTGCTTTTTGTAGTGCCAGCTTAATTTTAATGTTCGTTCTGGAGTATATTTTGTTTTGTTTTTATGTACCAGTTTGTTTTGTTTGCATCTAAAAATGTTGTAGAAAATATGCCTTGTGCTTTGTCCGTAATGTGTTATGTCTTTGTCCAATGCCTTTGACTTGCAATCTACTGAGCAGAAGAAAGAAGGAGAGAGATTCTCTTATGAGGTTTGTGATAGTAAGCATCTTTTATTTTTCCTGACCATATTTCCTAAAGCTAAGAACAGTTTCCTACTAATTTCCATGTTTGCATTTAATAATTCCCCATAGTGCTAATGAGTGTTCTTTGGCACTCAGTTTTACACTCTGTACTGAAATCTTTCCGTATGCAAATAGTGTAAAGTCTTCCAGAAATCATAAGATGTTTGTAAAATATATTCTTTTAAATGCACTTTCAATATCTAAAGTCCCAATCTTGCAAATCTCATTTAAATGCATAATTCTAATTCACTCAGGCATCATTACAGCAATCATTCATACTCAGCAAAGCACTTAAGCAGGCACTTAATTTTAAACATGACTTTAAGTGTCATTGACATTAATGAGACGTAAGCACATGCCTAGGTGTATTGCTGAAACAGGTCCTCAAGTAGTTCCTCTGAAGTCATTGATTACTCACATGAGTAAGGTTCATAGGAACAGACCTTCCATCTAGAAAGTGTTGATGTTCCTAATCCAATAGATATTAATGTATTCTTTTTCAAACTATTACCTCTAGTGTTAATCACTACACTAATACAAGAAGCATTTTAAAGCCTAATATTTTCTTGATAGAATAACATGAAAGGGGAAATCAATGCTCATCACACCGCGCAAACAACTGTGAAACTTGAAGTGAACATTTCAGTGATCTTCACGTCTAATTTTATTGTGATGTATGTTTGTTTAGATAAAATGAAGGTCTGAAGACCTAAATCTAATTCTTCTTAAAGAATACTAAAGAAATGGTCTACAATATACCAAATGAGTGCTTCCAACACACTCTTGTGTAGCGTGCAGGCATTTAAAAAAGTGTCATATCTGAAAATCAAGCTTTGTTGCAGTCGTCTGTATTAGGTACAATGCAGTGTTTTATGTCAAGTAACTTAAGGTGTAGCTGACACAATATGATGTGACACATCCCAAGATACAGGTCAAATAATCAAGCTTCAAATAATGGTTTGCAAAGTGAAAATGAAGTTGGTTTGTAAAACTTGTGTTCTTCCCTGAATAAAGAAGACCTTAAGATTGGAGTGAGGTTCTCAAAATCCAATTGCCGTAGCAATGATCAGGTTATTGGTAATTACATACACATAATTGGAAAGAGATGCAGCTGTTCTATTAATTTTCAGCTGTATATTAATATTTCATCTCTTTAAAAAGTCATAATATTTTTAAGGCGCCCCTATTGCCAGTTTCAGAGCACCTCCCATGATATTGAAGTTAGTGAGATTTAAGAAAACTCATTACCTGTTAGAATTAGGCCCAAAATCCATTACTTGCCGTTCTTCAGTTAGCGCTTTCAGGGGTCCCATGTCAAAAAGCTTTCTGCATATTTTTGCATTTGACAAAATCAGAGTCAATGCACAGTAGAGATGATAGACTGATGTACTGGATGCAATTGGTGCAGGGAGGGCACATCAAACATTTACAGAAATGTTGCTGATTTATTGATATCTTGGTTAAATGGGCAGTAAAGTGTAATCAGCTCAGCTGTGTGAAAGTGGAACTCTTCCTATATCCCCTGAACAAATGAAGATAGTGAATGTTGTGTTCCCACTCATCTCTAATATTCTTCCTGAAGCATTTTTAGAACCATTACTGGACCATATTTTAGCAACTTTTCTCAGTATTTGAGGAGTGGAGACTGAACAGCTGCCCTGTTTTGTCACTGCTTTGTTACAAAGTGTGCAGAAAGCCAGATTCTTACTAGAAAACAAAACTCTGCTGTGTAATATCTGAATTATTTTTGTTTAATTTGTGTATTATTGGTTTACTGTGTGACTCTTTTGACATTAAAAATCAGATGACCAGGATCCACTCTTCACTGAGATGTTCATTACTAAGTACCATCTGCATGATGACCCCTAGAATGTGGTAGATCCTGTCATATCAGGCACCAATTACCTTCAAAGCTCAGTGACTTTCTGTGACTAATCAACCATGGTCAGATTCTGATCTCAGCCTAAAATCCCTAGTTACTCCATTGACTTTCATTGAGCTACTGCAGATTTATAATGATGTAACTACAGTCTGAATCTAGTTCCCATTCTGATTTGACACACTGACCTCAATTCAAAAGACTCCAAAATTTTATTACCTGTTTCCTGAGTCATCCTATGCTACTCATCTTGAAAATAAATAAGCTCAGAAATTACACTTACTGACCTAATAATGTTTATTTCCTATTGGAGTACTTTATATAGAATTCTTCCACTTTAATAACATGTTTGATTCACATCAGTAAGATTAATTACCTATAAAACTCCTCTATCTCTCTGGTAGCATTACTAGTCTCAGACACCATAGGACTCTGAGTAAGTCATGAATACCCATCTCTATGACTTGATTATTAAGTTATAGTGTAAATAAGAAATGAGGGTTGACACATTAATTAATTATTATGTTAATGCTCTTATAGCCTACATAAGTAATTGAATAGAGCAGAAAAGTCAAATTTAAGTGACAGTATTGCATCTAAATTTTGTTTCCTTGAAACTGAGGAAGGATCTGAAAGCCCTGATTTGGGCTAAAATGAGTTATGAACAGTAATGTTTTATCACAAAAGAAAATACAGAGTATTGAAAAGTGACAGAACATGTGACAGCAACGTAACATGTTCAGTGGTAAACTATTAATCAACATCAGTCTTAAAACAACAATTTTTTCATTATTAAAAGTAAATTGCTTGCCCAAGTTTTGGGTAAGGAACTGATTGGGTGTTGCTCTTTTATAGAAATAGGTGTAGATTTACCTGTGATGCTATATGCAGGAAATAAACATGTTGGCAGTCCTTAAAAATAGACTTGTCTTGTATAATTTTACATACAACTTAATATGCAAGAAAAGATGGCTTACTATACTTCAATAGTGTTACCAGGATGAGGCAGCTGCCTAGGGTATCTGCCCCAGGGGAGGGAGTGAAAAACAGTAAGGGGTACAAATATTCTTACTTGGCCGGGACACTAGAGTGCCTAGTCATGGCACTCAGTGTTGCAGTGGTACATGTTCTATAATTTTATCATATTTAGAGATAAATATCCCTTACTCAGTTTTTATTCAGTGCTTAATCAGGAAAACTCCCCCGGAAGTAAATTCAAAACAAGGCTAATAATGATTTGTCATTCAGTTCTGTTCGATTCAGATTCTTTCCTGTACCTATCACTGTCATAATTAAGTGCCTTCCTATAGTTCATTAAGTGAAGTGAGTAGCATCTGTCAGGTATTGTTCACCATCTATATGAGTTATATTGCCCTTTGCTATGAACATGGACATGGATCTGAACTTCCACAAAATTCAAGGGGGTACAGATTCCGCTTCCCAGTTCAGGCTCAGATCAGAAATATATAAGATATGAGTCTTAAGATGGATGGATGGATGGATGGATGTACTCTGTGCTGCTATTTCTCAACTTTTGTGTTGGCATTGCCTTATTTGAAGTAAAAATAAAATTGTGCAATGTCCTTTATACATACTATAAAGGTCAGAGTAAAATAACCCTATGTAATTTTTTTCCAGAAGATAACACAGAGTACCTGACCTTGGAAAACAAGGGCCTGGGGGGAGTGAGATTGCCTTTGCTTAAAATTATAATAGGACACTGAATGTCTTGCAACATCCTTCCCTTTAGCATTAGTTTGAAACTCACTATTCTCCCTGCAAGGGATCATGACCCACCAATTCAGAAACACTGCTCTGTATTCCAGAACTCAAAGGGTTACATTCATCCCTTTAACACCTCAAATCCTAAGCACCACTAAGTCCCACTTTACATCTATTTTGTGGTTGTAAGTGTGACCTGAACATGTAAAGAAAACTGTGCAGGTAGATACCTCACCACATAATCAGCTCTCATTGCACAGTTGGGATTTAAGAGGTTGAATAGGCTTTGGACTTTCTCTCTGCACAGAGGTAAATTTCACCCAAAGAGAAAGGACTGAAAAATTACACTGTACTCCTCTCTGTGTTGTTTTACTACTTTGAATGAATCATCAAATGGCCTGGTTTGACCATTGTTCAGTGATACTGACATGGAGCACATGTTCCTTTTTACATGTGAAGATGGATAGACCTGTTTAATATATCAGTGGATGGTGCGAGCTGTAATCTCTGAAAGAAGCAAATTCAGATTTACTGTAATCCAAAACACTTCTGTCAATGAAATTAACTAAAAGAAATAATACTTTTCATGTTACTAGTATGATTTTCTACAATCGGGAGTAGCACTAAAGAAAAGCACAGAAGGGAAGTAAAGTATGAATGTAACAAATGAGAGTGGCACCGAAAGTTGTGTGGACACAAGGGCTTTTTCCAACTTTTGGCAAGCACAGCATAGTGATGCATTCAACAATGCTGCAGTTGACCTATTAAAGGCAGAAACTAGAATATACAGTAATGCTGATTGAAGACTATGGACAGGATCCAGGTGATGAATAGGAAAAAAGTTAAAAATCTCCAGAGGCTAGAGAACTAGAGTTATTTAAGAAATTAAAAATGCTGTTTTAGGCATTTGTGGAAGAGGTGGTTATTTAGATAAGCCATTTATACTCTGTAAATTAAGCTAAGGCCAACAATGAGGAGATTTACCTTTGAGGTATATTTTCCATTCTGTATGAGATCCAGTCCTGTACCAAGGGCCACACAGTGCCCTCCATATGAGGGCGATCGTCTACAAGTAAGAAGCACATATGCTGACTCTCTGCACAGGGATGAATTTCAACCTGTGTGGATATGTCTACACTGATTGCTAGCTTGAATCTAACTAGCATAGGTAAAAATTGGAGTGATGATGTGTCACAGACCCTGTAATGGGCTACGGATGAAAGCATGTACCAAGGTTCCAGGTGGTTTTGTACAGCCTAAGTTGAAGCATGTCATGCTGTTTTTAGCCATGCTAGCTAAAGCTAGCACAGGTGTGTCTACTGCAGCTTCAGTCATATCTGACTGCAGGGTAGACATACCCACAGAAGATTTCAGGTGCACAAACAGAGTCATGTTACTCACACTTCACTTGGAGCTTTTAAAATGGTATCCCCAGATGAGATTGGAGGCGCTGTTAGGTAATCAAAATAGAAAGTTTTTCTTCTGTCACTTCTTTGAAATCAAGTTATCTTTTAGAAGAGGAAAATGTTTTCTCTAAGAGAGATGATTCAAATAATGATGCCTCGCTCAGTCGCCTGCCCTGACTTTTATAAGTCAGGAATGTTTGCAAAAGAGACGCAAGATGTATTTATTTCTCACTATGAACTCAGTAAAATGCCAAATAGCTTCTGCCCAGCTCAGCTGTACTCTGTGTTATTCAACATAGCTTTAAAAAACTGCCCATTTGTGAAACAGTTGGTTATCCCACTGCCCCTGTGATGGGGCTCAGATATGTCTATCTGAACTGAATGAGACAATTTGGATGCTGGAATGGAGAATGTGGAGGATTTATGTCTGCATTTACTACCCAAATGTTTGGTTTATGCACAAAAAGAAATACAGCTGGGCTAGCCTTAAATTGAGTCCACTGTAGTATACGGTTTCTACAAAGTGTGGCTTCAGTAGCAGCCTCATGGTACTGGTCTTAGTTTTGGCACCTGTAAAGTTCATCTGCAAATTGCAATTATATGAAAAATGGGAGCCAAACTATTAGGATGTCTACCATTGGTGGGTAACTTCATAAACGTGTTTCGGTACCAATTGTGTTGGCAGGGATAGAAGCTGTGATGGAGACAAATGCTTACATTTTTGCCTCTGTCACCTACTCTATGTAACATGGTAACAGTAAGGAAAATGCCATGTCTATATTAGGGAGACTTTGCAGCTGCTATCACCATCACATCTCTATCAACACAGAAAACTGTGCACAGATTTTCCCAGACAAGGTTCTTAGCCCTGTAACAGATGGACAGAGGAGAAATCACTAAAGAAGTGCTTCATTCACCATGCTGTCCTCTGCCTACAAAACACGCACAAAAGATCCGTGCATTCCTCCCTGTGAAGGGACAAACATAATTAGGCCCCTCTGGCCTCATTCATACATGCGGGGAACCACACTGATTCCACTCTCAAGGGACTGTCTGCCAAGAAACACAGAGAACTGTCTGCTAAGACAGGAGGAAAAGAGAGCAATTAGAATAAGTCTTCTGAGTCACTGAGTGCTATTATGGACTCTTACTATACACAATGGAATATATTGAGGTGCATTTTTGGTGCACAGGTTTGATTTAGTAGTCTCAAGACTGGTCAGAATTTACTTAAAGTTGTTTTACAGAAAGGAAGAGTAACTTCTTGTCAAGTTATTTAATCAGCATCTTCACTGCTTTCTTGCTCAGGCTCATCTTCTCAGGCATAAATTAGAGAGGCAGATGTACTGCATAAAATGGGAATGTTTCCAAATTCACCTTTTCAAAAATCATACATTTATTATCTACTCTAAGCAGGATCTTTCCGTCTGTAAGAAAGCACTGAGATTCATTCTCAGTATACGTGAGGAAGGCAGGAAAAGAACAGCAATTGGTGCAGGAACAGCCACAGCTGACTTTATATTTCCCACTGCAGTAAATGGTTTTCATTTTCTGTGTAGCAGGAGTGTTTCCTTGTTACAGACAAACTGAGTTTGCCTGGTTAGTACTACCACAAGAGAACTATTTACCTAAAATTTTTTTTTGTTCTAAAAATCATATGTTTTGAAGAGATTAATAACAATCTAGTGCACATATTTTTTCATACCCCTGAGCGATGTAGTTAGGTTAACCTAAGTTTTGGGTGTTGACCCCTTGTGTGGGCTCCAGAGTTGGCCCAGACTGTGAACAGAGAGAACTTAGCCCTAGTCTTCACTGACAGCGGCAAATTCGCTGCCTTCAGCTCAATCTTCCCAATTGACTGATCCGCTCAGCTGACTAGGAAGTTGATCACTGAAGACCACTCCGGTAAGTAGAGTAGCACTGAGTTAAAGGGAGGGCATTTTCCTTTGACTCAGCACACTGAAGTCACGACAGTAAATAGGTGGTAGGCAGTTGAAGGGAGATACACAAGGTTTTTAAAGTACTTTGTGTATCTCCCATCGACTGCTGCCAAAATCCTGCTGTGGTGTAGACCAGCCCAGAACTCATCTTTTTATTTGGGGGACCTCATAGAATTCCCTCCATTAGTGCTGCTTTAACAGCAAGGCCAATATGGAAGAGAGTGGAGCAGAAGCCCAGCCCTCATGCACAGCAACCCTCCCTACAGAGTCCATTCAGAACTATTTTAAAAAGTTAATGCTACTTAAAGAGGCATTAACTTGTGCAGATTAGCCTTTGGTCGGGGGGGGGGGGGGGGCGGGGGCGGGGGGGGGAAGAGAGTTAGAACAGATGTGTCAACTCCTCCCTGATTCTAAAGTGATCAGGCTTGCTGCAGATCCTTTTTAGCCTGCTCCAACCAGTTACTACCCCCTAAATTTCCTCTCACCTGGGAGAGAGGATTCTCTGGGAACTCAAGAGAAGGGAAACCCATAGCTTTTTCCTGATTCCTGTGTTCTTTTCTCATGGGTTTCTTGCAGGAGTGGTATTTGTAGCTCTTAACTTGTAATTTCCCTGTGAGATAGTTGAGGCGAAACTATGCTAGATCAAAGTGTAGTTGGAAGTACACTGAGGAGATTCCCCTAACAAGCAGAATATATGGACACACCCAGTAAGAGGGAAAATGAAACAACTATAGTGTTGGCACATGAAGTGCATGCTGAAATAGGAAATCTTGGATGCTATCTCCTGAAATCACCACATTTAAGAGCTTTTCCCTTAGGAATTCCCGTTAATATAGCCATTGGGCAGTACTGTACCACAACTAACAACAAAAACGTGCATCTCTACTGTAGATTATTAGTAGCTCATTCTTCAAGTACTTTAGTTGTACTTTGCTACTGGGGTGTTTCCCTAGAATATAAAGCTTCTCATTTAAACAAAATGTTAAATATTCAAAGCTTGATTGTGAAAAGCAACTAATCATTACTGTGCACAACTATGTTTTAGGAAAGGTTTGACTGATTTATTTCCATGTACAGGAGTTGTTAGATAAATGGTCACTGATCCATTTCAAGTCTAGTAAGCAGCCAAATCATTCTCAATGTATGTATCCTAAAAAATCTAAATATTTTATTGACGTAATATAATAATATTCATTGTGACAGTAGAAAGAAGTAAATGGTGCCATTACAAGAGCCAATAGAATGAAAGTTGAGCAATTGAGAGAGAAGATTTTTATTCTGTCTTTTTAAAATTCTGTTTTTCATGAGATCTATGCATCTTAAAAGACTAATTAACACTTTGAATAAAAGATAAGTTTATTAGACATTCCACATGCTCAACCCTTCTACTAAGCCATATTAGATCTTATAGACATGACTGAAACCTCCTACAGGTTCTCTAGCAAAATCAGGGAACACCAAATTTGACATTCCTGTTATCTCTAGGATAAAAAATAAGAAATAAAAAAAACCTGTAAATACTTCTGTCCTCTTTATTTACCATAAAGAAGCGAAAAAGGGCACAAGCCCAATTTTTACAAAATCTTTTGCAGGTCAGCTTTAAATCTCACATTAAGGTCTTAAATTAGGCCTTGGGGTGAAGTTCATGTCAAGTCCTCCTTCAGTTTATGGAGTTTACTGTGAGTAAGAAATGAATATATAACTCAAGATTTTGCCCACAGTGGTGAAGTGAAGCATAAAATACTTGGCCTGCATAGCCTGTATTCAATGTTATGTTCTCCTATCAAGTGAATTTTTTGAAGTAAGGTGCATTCATGTTCAACTTTTTTCCTTTGTGAAGTGCCACTAAAATGTTTCCCTTTGAATTGGAATTCTTAATCCCCTAGACATTCCAAGAGCATAAACTCTACTGGCCAATTCACCTTATTGAACTGGGACATACAAAGAAATAAAAGAAGTAATAAAGCCTGTCAACAGTTTTCTTGCAAGGTGAAAATAGTTTCCCATTGAGTTCACGGTGGCACAACAACACTGATATGATTTTCAACAGAAAACAAGACCTAGATCAAGTAAAGCAAAACTAATTTTATACAAAATTGAAAATTGTTCATCTCTTCAACTCTACATTGTGAAAGGGTGTTCCACCAGTTTGCCTGTCGAATGACGCAATGAAAACCATATAATAAAACAAAACTCCTAGCATTCAACGCAAGCCCTTGGGAATGACAGGGAATGGAACTCCATAGACAGAGAAAAAATTAGGCACTTAGCCACTAACATAAATTGTCAGAACAATATACATATATGTATTGCAGAAATACAAATTAGCCCTCTTGGTCCAATCCAGCCACCAAAAAGCGTAGTTAAAAAGGGGGTAAAAGATGCTCCCTAATAAAAATGAGAGTAATCACAGTGAAAGGGGGCAGCAAAACGGGAAATTAAGCAAATTTTTCATCAATACACTAGGCAAGTGTAGGAATCCACATGTGTAGATGTTTTAGCACCTGTTTATTTTACCATAAAGCAGGGTGACCAAATCATAGACTCATAGAATAATAGGGTTGGAAGGGACCTCACAAAGTCATCTAGTCCAACCCCCTGCTAAAAAGCAGGACCTCTCCCCCTAAATCACCCCAGCCAATATCCATGCCAAATTATTTTCACACTCCTGATTAGCCTGCACGGTTGAATGCTATTTTCCAGTTGCTAGGAAAACCTGCTGCAAACTAAGTTTCTCTGAATTTATGCCAAAAAAGAGAATATAATAATCAGTAAGAGATTTATCTAGTAGCTGTATGATACACTGATGGTGCTCTGCTGTGTAATATAATGTAATCCAGAGGCAAATCTGATTTCAGTTTCAAGAACACAATCTTAATCACCGATAACATTAAAGTTCAGTTGTTCCTCTAGGAATCAGTGCTGCAGGCTGCTCCACACACTGCCAGGGTATTTCTAAACTGTGGTATGTGAATCTTGGCAGTATGTGAGCTTGAACTATGAATGGAACCTATACGGGTGGAGAATGGAAGGGTCATGCACTCATGTTTTATTTTTAAAGTAGATTTGAAAAGTTAGGGATCACTCGTCATTTTGTTTTCTCTCCATCACTGTCTGCTTCACTATAATTTACTTCTTTGCTACATAGACTCCATAAAGGCTGCTCAGCCACCACCACACCCTGTGAACACAATAGCAAGCCTGGGCAAGATAAATGCAGTATGGCTGAAGAATTTTGCATCCCACCAATAACTGACTGCTGTCTGAGAGTCATTCTAATTTATGCTTCAGACATGGCTGGCTTTCAGAGAGCCCAAGATAGAGGACTATGCTCTCCTGAAAACCCTGCATCAGTATCCAAGGATCAACACATCAGGATTGATTGAGTGGCCAGTGGAGACCCGCTCAATTGATCACGGAAGTGCTCTCCATTCAATGCAGTAACTCCACCCCCGCCCCCACCTCCAGAAAAGAACGCTGCAGTGAACAGAGATTATTTGCTGTTGGTGCAGCCCAGTGAAGACACCACAGTAATGGAGCATAAGTAGGTCGACGAGACTCTACAGTACATAGATTGCGTATCTCTTGTCTATGCAGCAAGGCAGTATAGATTAGGCCAAAAGTAAGTGAAAAGTGCACATCTTGGCTAAATTCCTTATTACTGTTTTGTCTCATGGAGTATTCACTTTTATTAAACCAAAGTAACCTGATAGTGTCTCCAAATTTTGTAATCCTATGGTTCCTAGATCATTTAAGTGCCAATAGATGTATAACATATAACCACCCAAGGAGTAACTATTCGTATTCCACTCCTTTGAATGGCACTGCACTAATAATATGCCTATAAGTATGCAGAAAGCTGGATTTTCTGACCATGGATCTCAGTTTTGCATGCACAAATGTTCTCACACTTTGAAACCACAAACATCTGCTATGAATGTTAAAACTTACATAGTCTTTAGAGCGTCTAAAATCTGTACATAGCCGAAAGTTATCATTTGCACCAGCAAAACCATTTTGGCCAAGCGGTGTCCTATTCCAAATAAATTTAGTAAGTACATTATATTTATTGGTTTACAAATATTGGTAATCATAACAACCACTCATACAAAGTATTTCCATTAGCCTTTGTGGTCTTAGCTACAAAGATGAGATAACTTTTTTGTTTGCACTTCATGGCATGCTCACATATAAAATTTAATGTTTAATATATGTGAATATTCAAGTGCTTAAAATCTTTTCCCATAAGCGTAGATCCATCAAATGTTCACAGAAAGTGAAAACAAAGGCAGCACACCTTTCAAATTCACTTCTACATATTGAGCAATAAGTCACACAAAGTTCTTTTGCATTACTCAACCAACTCTAATATTGATTTCCCCGTATTATTAAATGATATTTGTTTGTTTTTCCCAGCCATACTTATTAAGGAAAGAAGTGTGCACTGTCAGTAAAACTGTGTTTTACTGTAGAAAAAACATCAAGAGAAATAGGAGAGTTGTCCACTGGTAAATGTCAGAGCAACATTAATGCATGTCTCAGATTAAAAGAAATTAGAGATAGGTACAAGCCACAAGGTTTGAGTACAAGATTCCTCATCCAGCCTTTTGATTCAGCTTATTACAGAGGGAGGACCAACTGCAAAGTTTGAATTTGGGTCCAGTTGTACTTCTCCAAGTTTCAGAGATGTTTGCTTCCAGGGTTTTGATTTGAGTTCACAAATTGCGTTGTTAATTACAGTCCTTTGGCTGTATTATAAAATGTGTATACATTTCTTAACTTTAAGCTTAGAAGTAGTCCCACAGATGCCCTACTCAATAGGACTACTTGGGTTCATAGTTAAATACAGGCTTTGCTGGAATGTGATCTATAAAACAATCCCATTCTTCAACTATTTCAGACTTTTGTTAAAAAAAATTAATGATTACTCTGATTTTCTATGTTAATAAAAATACATATAGAGATGATATCATGACTTATTGGCTTTAAGGCACCTTGCTATACGTAGAGGATAGATGGTCTTTTGGTTAACACACAGCCAATCAGAGTGGTTCTCTGTGCTCTATTACTGATGTTCTTTGTGACTGTGTTTGTCACATAACTGCACTGTACCATAGGTCATCCATCTCTAAAATGCAGATAATATGTTTACTTATTTTACAAAGATAAATGCAGATAAATGTTTAACCATTTTACAAAGGTGATATGAAGCACTCAGGAGATAGACTAATGAACCTGTTAATAAATAAAACAAAAAAAAGACAAAAAGACAAATACAGAAAAGCATGATTACATATTACCTCCAAATACAAAATTTCCTTTGAACTCATTGGCTATGTTTACACTAGCAATTTAGGTTGACTTAAGGACCCTTACGTTGACCTAAATTACTCCCTGTCTACACCAGCCGTCCTAATAAGAACCGCCCGTTAGGTCGACTTAAGCCTTAAGTTGAATCCTTAAGTCAACTTAAGGATGGTGTGGATGGGGGTAACCCTTAAATCGACTTTATTAAGTCAACTTAAGGGTGGTTAGGTCGACTTAACACAGTGGACTAAGTTGACTTAACTTTAAGTTGACTTAGTCCACTTTGTTATGTTGACTTAATACGGTCGGCTTTAAGTCAACTTAACAAAGTCAACTTAACTTTTTCTAATGTAGATATAGCCATTGGGACTCCTGCAAATGGAATTACTGCAGAATCGGGTGCAAAATGTGATATGTATCAATAAAGACTATTCGAACACATTCTAATGTAAATTAACTGAAGATGAGGAAGTCAGTTATCAATTCATATTAAAATGACTATCCTGACATTCTTTTAGTCAGCCATATCTGATGATGGTCACAAACTATTTTTTTCTAAATTCCAAAATTCAAGGAGACAAAAATTTTTTTTTTTTTAATTCAAGGCATTATTTATAATGATTTCTCACAGAGATTTGAAAAAGAATGCATTACAAGTAAATAGGTTACTAATCATAACCAGGAGTATAAGTGCCTTATGGTTAAATGTCTATGCCTGGGTCCCTAATGCAGTACCTGAGAAAAGATGTAAATTTAAATTTAATTCTTTCACTTGTTCCCCCCATATCTTTCTAAGGTGAGAAAAAACCTGAAGTAGACATACAACAGCACTTTCCCCCCATTCCTCATAGACCAGTTCACCACAGAATTTTATTGCACTATGCTGGAGAAAGAAAGCTATTTTTGACCTGTATGTGACTTAATGGCTTTCAGAAATACAGTGAAGGAATAAAGTTTAATAGATTCCCTTTCCTCTTGTCCTATAAGTAGAAGTAGCATGGGTGATCCTTGAGCCACTGTCCTCATTGCCAGCTATTCTAGTCCAAACTGCATTAGTGAAAACATTGTGGAAACACCAGCAATGTATATTTTAAAAATGCCAGCTACAAAAGAGTAATATGTACAAAAAATAAAATCAATGGTTATTAAAACAATCACAATTGACATTTTCATATGTGATCCTCATGTTTTATCTAGCGTATACCTAGGTGATTTCTGAAATTCTAATAATGTGGACTTTTAACACTTTGTATACCAATCCCATAGTCCCATTAATGCTACTCTTTTCTTTTCATGGAAAGTAATCCTTTCTTATTTCATTTGAAAAATTTATTTTGTATTGTTAGTGCTACACTAAGTGGATATTAACCTCATAGACTCTAAGGTCGGAAGAAACCGATATGACCATCTAGTTTGACCTCCTGTGCAATGCAGGCCACAGAATCTCACCCACCCACTCCTGTAATAAACCTCTAACCTATGACTGAGTTATTAAAGCTCTCAGATCATGGTTTAAATACCTGAAGGTACAGAGAATCCACCAGCAGGTAAACCGTGCCCCAAGCTACAGAGGAAGGCACACAAAAAAAACCCAGAGCCTTTGCCAATCTGCTATATCCTCATTCCCATTAGCCACCCTACCACTATCCCCAAGCTCATCATTAGCCTCACTAAAAATGAAGATAAAGTATTTGTTTAGATATTTGGTCATGCCTAGATTTTTCTGTATCCTCCACTCCCTCCTTGGTGCTTAGCAGTCCCACTTCTTCTTTCTTTGTTTTCTTCCTATTTACAGGAGTATAGAACCTTTTACTACTGGTTTAAATTCCTTTTACAAGATCCAACTCTACTTGGGTTTTAGCCTTTCTCACTTTATCTCAACTTGTTCTGATCACCAAGAGATAGCTTTCCTTACTGATCCCTCCCATCTTCCTCTCCTTTTAGCCTTTTTGCATTCTCTTAATCACCTGTCTGAGATGCTTACTCATCCAGCTTGGTCTACAACTCTTGCAAATGAATTTTTTCCCCTTCCTTGGGATGCAGGCTTCAGATAATTCCAGCAACTTTGACTTGAAGTTGTTCCACTGGCTTTAGATCCATGAGTTCTTTAGTCCAGTCCACTTCCCCAACTAATTCCCTTGATTTTTCAAAGTTAGCCCTTTTGAAGTCAAAGTTCCTAGTCTCAGGTCTATTTTTGTTTATCCTTCCATTTAGTTTGAACTGAATTAGCTCATAGTCAGGCAAACCAAGTTGTCCCCTACAACCAATTCTTCTATGAGGTCCTTACTACTCTCCAATACCAAATCTAAAATGGTATCCCCTCTTATTGGTCCAGTAATTATTTGCTGAAGGAATCCATCAGCTATTACATCCAGGAAAATCTGAGCCCTATTATTACTAATGGCACTTGTCTGCCAGTCTCTATCTGGAAAGATAAAGTTTCCCATAATCACACAATTCCCAGTAGTACATACTGCTTTAAAAGTCATTAAAGCTAATTAATTCCCCATTCTAGTTGGTGTTTCATATTTGTTTTCCAGTAATGTAGTATAATGAATGTACATAATGCCTAATCCACTGATTGCAACTGAGAAATAGATTGCATATGATAAGAATATATAAGAATAACATTACTCATAATTTCCTTCCAGCTGGATCCTGAAGCTAGTGTTGTTCTCAAAGAACTTCAGGTGAAACTCAGTAGTGTACTGGATGAGCTCAGCATTGCCTATGGCACAAGGTAATAAATATACTTAAAAATTTGTACTACAGTGATGACAACCATTAAAAATACTCCATTGTGCCTCATAGCAGGCAGAAATGTGCATATCCAAAAGCCAATTCATTGACTAAATGGTTTGATTGTATGTTATTTCACATACCGCTTGCTCCAAAGCAGCAAGAGTTTGTGTGTGTGTGTGTGTGTGTGTGTGTGTGTGTGCGTGCATGCATGCATGTTTTCGAAAGCCTAGGAGTATCCTCACTTCCATAGGACATGAAAACTAGTGTGGGAGCATGAATGTGTTATAGTCACACAGCTACCAACATTCTGCTTCTGGAAGATAAAACTGGCTTGATTTGTCCTTAACTAACTCAATGTTCAGCTCAATGTATGTGTGTGTTTTGATCCCTTGACAGCTTTATCCAGGGGCCTGACATGCAGGCAGCTTGCCTGAATCTACCTTTCTTCAGCTGGTCACTGTGCATGGCCTTGTTGGGTCATTTGCTCTACAATGTCTGATCTGTTGCAATCAAGTAGTGATCCTTACTCTTGAGTCAGTGTGCATGCTGTGACCAGAATGAGGCTTGCTCTGTAGCAGCAACCTAGCTGTGTCTTGCTGTTGGAAGCAAAAGGCATAAGGCTGTTCCTTGGAAAGGAATAGTAGAGCAAGCCATTGTTCAGAGTCTCTAACAGTGGGAGGTGGATGAAACTCCTAGTTGCTCAATAACTGTTAGTGCCATAGACATACTATTTGTTCAGCTTGTTTTCCTTTTGTGTGTGTGTGTGGATTTATTAATTAGGGGAAACAGTGCTGCTGGTCTTGGTTTGAATAAATGTAACTGAGGAAGAATCATGGTTGCCTCAGCTCATTAATAGGCTGAGGGAAAATTAGGTGATCTAGTAAGAAGGGGAAAATGTGGGCTAAGAATGAAATGGTACATAATACCTGTACTAGCTTCCTAGATTATTTTCTCTGTTTTAAAATGTCATTGTCAAGTAGATGAATCCCAGTGTTTTACTTTTCCTAAAATTGGTATATTGATATTTCTGCATGAAATCGCTTTTTTAATTTAAAGACAATTTCTACCACTTTATTAAGATAAGGCCAAGTGGTCATAAGAGACTATGACATTTTTCACTCCTCTGCAAAAAAAGCCAGGAGACTTGGCACAAGTTACCCAACAACCCTCATTTGCAAGGCTGTACTGACATCAATGATACCATTACCAAAATGTCCCCAGTTTGGCTTTGTGCATTTCTCATGTGCTTTCTTCTCCCTTAAGTTTGTCCATAACAGTGTCCACATTTTGTGCCTGGGACATGCTTTAGCCAAAAATCACCGCAAGGGCACCCATCTAACTTCACAATGTTACTCTGAAGAACACAAAGAACTAGTCTTCACTGATGGCGGCAAATTCATCTCTGTCAGATCAATCTTCCCGATTGACTGACCCGCTCAGTTAATCAGGAAGTTGATCACTGAAGACCACCCCAGCAACTAGAGTAGCACTGAGCTGAAGAGAGGACCCTTCCTTTGACTCAGTGCGGAAGATATGCTGGGCATAACAGAGTTGAAGGGAGATATGAAAGTTATTTTAAGTAACTTGCATGTCTCCCTTCAACTGCCACCAAAAACAGCAGGCAATATAGACTTGCCCAACGTAAAATTTGTCCATGAGGCCTTTTACCACCTATAAATCTTATCTCCTTCTACGGGCCACCCACATGGCCTTGCTGAGTTAATAAGCACAGCAGCAGTTTGCTGAGGAGAGTTGTCTACAGCTCCAAACAATCACCATTGCCTCAGCTAATTTTGGTTGAACAAGATGCTGCAGTTTTGGTACTAGGGTACACCCACTCCCGGCAGCCAAAAATTCTGCTGATAAACTGGGAAAGTAACTGTGCCATGCACTGGTTTGTAGGCTCCCCTTTATTCATATTAATAATATGGATCTCTGTTATCTGATTGGAAAACCATTTCGAAGTGTGCTTATGAGGAGACGTCACTGGAAAAGCCTTCTCTCTTCTTGCCTGCCAGATGTGTTCGTGTGGTTGGTTTATGTTGGGTTTTTGTGATGAAGCACAATAGCTGGGATTTTTCATGGTCTGTTTTCACATTTGTTCTTTTACCAATTCTTTGTTTTTTTCTAGATTCTTCAGCTACAGGCTTACCTGTTCCATTTGCCTATGAATGGATTTAGGATTGATTATCATATTTATTTCCCCTGTCCTGTGGTACCATGGATAAACAAAGTGCTTAGCCTTTTCTGCTTCTTGTTTTCTTTCTTCCAAGAGACTGTTGACACCAAATGAGTGTAAAATTTACCAAAGAGGGAATATTTGACAATATCCCCCTTCAAAGGACACAGAAACAGAGCTTGTATCTGTAGTCCCTTCACGCCAAAACTAAAAACTGGAGTAATCATGCTGGCTAACACTGATATCTATCTTAGCAGTCAGTCATACCTCGATTTAAATATCTAATTCATCATCTTACTGTGTAATTCCAATCAGAAAGTAACCTTAGAAACTCTTATTTTCAATTTCTAAAGCATACAGTGTCTTAAGCTTCTGGGCTTCATATCTTCTCATAAATGATTTTGTGTTTGTCAGTGAAATTGATATAGTAGAATGTAAATGGTCTTTGATGCTATAATTCTTCTTCTCTCTTTTTTTTCTCTTTAGTTTCCAGCTTATTATTGAGGAGTGTGTGAGACAGATGAGCTTTGAGCTAAATCAAATGAGAGGAAATGGAAACGTATCAGCCAATAAGAACAACGCAGCCATTGATGCTGAGATCATACTGCGACCTCTGATGGATTTCCTGGACAAAATGTAAGTTTGGGGTGAAAAAGAATTATTTAAAATTGTTGGATGCCAAGTAATTTTATTTTTAAAATTACTAAAAATATCATTAGGTCCTGTTTGGTGTATCATTGATAAGCTAAAAGGTTTATCATTGGGCAAAGTAAGCAATTGTAACTAAATTCTATAAAATCAATTAGTTATAATAAGCCATTTAAGAGCTGTTTTAAAACAGGATAATTAGTCAACATAAGAATCTTAATCCAATTAAATCCCACTATTTCTCTGTTTCCCAGTGTTTAGCCCCATATCTTCTCCAGGAATACACAGTCTTACCCAATGGTTCCCAACCTGTGCGGTCTTTCATAGTGGCCCCTCTGCCTAGGGACACAAGTGGAGCAAGTGGGGTAAACGACACATTCGGTTTCCCTGCTGCAGGTAGGGGGATGGGCAATCAGCAAGGAAGCAGACTTCTCACCGAATTCCTTCCATCTGGCTGCAGTTGGGAAGAAGGGGGTTGCTGGTGGAGCAGGCCCAGGACCCACAATGTTTGAGGAGGGCTATAAAAATCAATGCTTTGTCACCTACCATCACGTAGCTGCTCGGCCATATGCCTCAGTGTGTAGTGACAGTCACTCATCTACACTAGTGCTTTGTCCGTGAGTGTTTGACATACTGTGAGCAATTTGTAAGTGTAAAATAGTGAATGTAAAAATGAGCACAGTAGCATCAAAATGCTTCCTTTAAATATGAAGTGATTGTGTAGTCCTTAATGGTGTATATATCAATATCTTTTTTATGAGTTGATAGATTGGGGGCCCTTCAAGTGTAAAAATGATATTTGTGGCCCTCAAGCCAAAAAGATTGGGAACCACTAGTCTAACCATTTGGTAATTAACTGGAGAATTTTTTAATCTTCAATTACAACAGCATTTCCATATCTCAACAAAATTATTACAGGATTTTTTAACTCTAATATCTTGGTAGTATTTTTTGGTTAACTTTCTCTCTCAAATCCATATTGAAATCTTGGGCAGGTTTCTCTTGGGTTAGTTTCTTCTTATGTCTTCCCTGTTCTTAGCTGTCAATAGGAGCTTACTTGTACAGAATAGGCAGGATGAGTTGTGGAGTGCTTGCTGTTTAAGTAGGATAGTTGGCCAGGGAGCCAGTGTGAGGGATTTTTTTTATACCCCTTTCATTCCTGTTTCCAGGGAATGATATGAAAACACACCTCTTCCAGGCTTACATAGATTCAAAGTTAGTTGCAGTCATTCTTGGATTAGCTCCTTGCTTTTGGGGGTTGGGTGACGCCATCAATTCCTGACTATGCAGTCTGCCTAATGAATATGCAACACTCACTTTGTTCTTTTTCTGGCAGGAAAGCATCGGTTAAGTTAGCATTATCTTTAACTTTATTTTTATTTGGCCCATTTTGTGAGATAGTCCTTCTGTTTTATTGGAGTATGACAGGAAATGAAATTCTCATTTCAGAAGACTAAATACTTCTGTTCATTATAGTTAACACTTAGTATGCTTAAGTTTAAGTTTTTAGTTCTCAAACCAGTCGTTTTGGCTATGTCTACACTGGCAATTTAAGTCGACTTAAATTAAGACACGTCTACACTAGGCTTTCATTAAGTTGACTTAAGAAAATCCTTAAATCGACTTAATGAAAGCTGGAGTCTAGTTTATATCTACCACTCATTAGGTCGACTTAAGCCTCCTTAGGCCAACCTAAACCTTCCGTAGGTCGACCTAAGCCCAGTGTGGATGCATAAGTCCACTTTGTTAAGTCGACCTAAGGCCAGTTAGGTCGACTTAAAGTGGACTACGTTGACTTAAAGTGTCGACTTTTGTTAAGTCAACTTTAATAAGGTCAAAATTAAATCAACTTAAAGTCGACCTTATTACAGTCGACTTAACAAAAGTCAATTTCACTTTTCTAGTGTAGACATAGCCTTTAAAATTCAGTAATTCTTAGTATCTTTAATTCAAATAGTTACTAAAGAAGTTGTTGATTCTTTTGGAGAGATGTTCTTGTCTTCCTGAATTGGTAAAGGGGGTTGTTTTAACATGCCTAATTAATTTATTAAATTAATTCCCCATTAATATAAAAATATTCTACACTCAAATGCCTTCTAGTATAAATAAACCATTTAGCAAGGTCCTTTGATCTCAGATTGGTATATAATGCATTTTACCACTTACACAGCAATTATATTAGGATCTTTGGCTATGTCTATGCTAGGAAAAGTTAAGTTGAATTTGTTAAGTCAACTTAATAAGGTCTACTTTAAGTCAACTTAAAGCCAACCTTATTAAGTCGACTTAATAAAGTGGACTAAGTCGACTTAAAGTTAAGTCGACTTAGTCCACTTTGTTAAATCTACCTAACCACCCTTAAGTCGACTTAATAAAGTTGAGTTAAGGGTTACTCCACGTCCACACCATCCTTAAGTCGATTTAAGGAGTTGACTTAAGGCTTAAGTCGACCTAATGAGTGGTTCTTATTAAGTCGACTTAAGGAATTTCTTAAGTCGACTTAATGAAAGTCTGGTGTAGACAGGGAGTAATTTAGGTCGACGTAAGGGTCCTTCAGTTGACCTAAATTGCTAGTGTATACATACGCTTTGTGTTTAACAGTTGAAAGTCTGCATTCACAAAAGTCTTTGTCATTTCAACATTAAAGAAAAATAAAAAGTTTAAAACATTTCCAAATAAACACATTCTTCTCTAAAATTGTACGGACACAAGCACGGGGGGGGGCGCTGTTTGTTTGCTTATTTGCTTGTTTTTGTTTGTTTCAAAAAGGAAGATTGTTACAGCCTACTTTATCACCTACATTTATGAAACACAACCCATTACATACTCCTTTTCACAATCAAATCTTTTTCTAAAACATGAATGTTTTATACGGTTTATTTTCTTAACGTGAGGATTACAGTTGTACCAAACTGATCTTTTATACAAAGGGAGATGTCCTGGCCTAGATCAGATGCTCTTTCGCAGAATTGGCTTGTTCATCTTTAATATGTGCTCATGGTTAATGCCTGGTTTTGAGGATAATAATTGTGAAATATTGCTCAAGGGAGGGAAAAGTTTTCTGGTGTTATGACTATAATGCTCAATGCATAGGCTAATTCAAAGGATTCATTCATAATTGACTTTCTTCTATGTGTGATACTCCCTGTTGTATTTCACTGTGGGTTATGCATGCGCCCAGAGCCAAAAAATTTGAAAGTAGTGTCTGTTGTTCTGCATATGCATCCTGGCTCATATTGTACCTCCTGCTGCAAAGACCAACTCTGTTGCAGGAGAATCCACCCCTCACAGGCAGGATCTTGTCAGGAACCCTGGAAGCACTCTCATCAGCATGAGTCTACGTCTTGAACTTAATCCACTTCAGAGAAGTTAGATTTGTCTCTAAGACCATCACTTTGACCCATGAAGGCTTAGTATATCCTAAGTCCCAGAGGCACTATATGAAAGCCAATAAGCATTGTCCTCCATCAGTAGCAGATCACATTCCATCAGTACCATCATCCTCAGCATCTCTGAAACCCCAGGATCCACTGGTACCAATGAAGTCCAATCACCATCAACTTCTGGGACTGTCCACCTCACCAATGCCAGCATTTCAAACAAGTAGAACCTACTCCCACTGGGAGGTCTGAATCTATTTCTGCCCCACAGGACATTTTTGTTCTCCTGGATCCAGAATTCCATCCATCACCAGGAAGATAACACCATCATAAAATAATTTGACTGCTAGAAAGAGTTTATTACTGCTGCTAGAATTGGAATCTGCCTTCTCTTCATCGGGAGATTCCAAAATACCCAAGGAACTTTTCTTCTCCTACCCAACCTATCCACCACCACCCAAACAACCTGCACCTGTTTGGGACTAACCTCCACCTCATCTAACTCTGAACTGTTGGTGCCTCATGCAATAGGAGCCCTCATGAACATCTATTGATCCCCTCCTAGTGGCTGTAGTGGGAGCTTTGGGATCAGTATCCTGCTGCAGAGTTGATCTGATCTTCCAGGGACTCACCCCTTTCCTCCCTTCAAAGGAGATGCTCAGATCTGCCAACAGAGAAAGAGGAACACTATTCACTAGATCCAGCAGCTCCACTGTTACCAGTAAGACTGCCATCTTCATCTGCAGATGATATAGTGACTCCTGTGCTCTCTTTCCTCCCACCCAATGACTTCAGGCAGCTCTAGGATCTTCTTCACAGAGTGGTTGGAGAACTTCAGATTCCTCTTGAAGAGATCCAGGGCTCCCAACACAAGTTCTTAGACATCCTCCAAATATCCAGATATGGCAGAATAGCTCTCCCCATTAATGAAGCCTTACTGGAGCCAGGTAGGTCAATTTGGCACAATCCTGGCACCTGTGCTTCTATCCCCAATTGGCCAGAGAAACAAAGGAGCAGAATTTTTATTTTTTCACTCCGGTCCCAATTCACTGGTGGTCAAGACTGCTTCTGAAAGGGCTAGAACTCAAAATTCCTGGTCTACTCCCACTGATAAACAGAGCAAATGCCTGGATCTGCTGATGAGAAAGGTGTTATCATCCAGGCTCCAGTTCAGGATAGCCAATTACCAGTCACCCACAGTGGAATACAATAGGGATCATCACTGGAAGCAGAAGAGGAGGTGACTTATCTGTAACTAGAAGCTCTTCAAAATGTGTGGTCCCTATCAGTATTTCACTACCCTCCTTCCTTCCCCTCCACTTCCAATCTTATTTGATTCCTGTTGGAGAGGCAGTTGGTCCTCCATCCTCTTTATCCCCTTCGTCAGAGGCATGAGGTGAGCCAAGACACATGCATGTATCAACAGTTGTTACTTTCAAATTCTCAGGCTCCAGGCACATGGTGCAACCACATATCTCAAAGAACCTCTTGTTATAGGTAAGTAAGCACCTCTTTCTTTCACAATTTTACACTCTTGTTGCTTCTGAAGATTACCTCTTACAGGCTCTGTTTTCAGAGATTCTGAGCACTCTCAGCTCCCATGAAAGTGAATTGTAGCTGCAGCATCTCAGCACCTCTGGAAGTCAGGCCCTTTTTGTATGTTCTTTCTATAGAAAGATATGATATTTTTACTTGTGCTTGCTGCTTTGTACTTTGAAAATATAATTTACATGAGCATGTTGCCTGATTGGGAAATGTGAGTGACTTATATGGATTCCTAGAACACCAAACTAATAGACCCCAATTGAGTTTTAGGTGAATATTTCCTTTTAGATGCTTACTTCTTGGATGGGGTCCCTAAATTTTGAAATATTGATTTATTTTCCCATGAGATTGTAGATCCGTGTGGGAGAAGCAGGAAGGGCATCTGGAGAAGTGAATACAATCCATAAGGAAGCTGCCAGGGGAGAGAGAAATAGAGTTTTTAGTTTGCTTTGATTAGGTTCAATGTAATATATAAAATACACCATAGAGTACTGAGGAAAAGCTGGGAACAAATCTACAGACTATATTTATTTGGCTCTTTGTCAGTTGGGACTGCAGCTCAGTGTAATTGACAGTGTGGAATGTGCTCATTCTTTTCCCTTAATTTACTCCATCATAGGAGCTGTCTGTCTGTGCAACATTGGCAGCTGCCAGATCCAGATTCCTAACCCTGATAAAACGCTTTTCAGCAGCTGGATCTATGTGTCACCCTTTCATTCCTAGCCATCTATCTAATCCTCTGTGTAAAGCTGCTAGAAGCACACACTTTCTTAAGCTTAATTTCTTTTGAGGTGAGGAATATGATCCTCTTATAAGTCTGTAAGGAGACGAAGGCCAAAAATCTTCACAAATACATATGATCTGTCCTTGAATAGTAAGAAGGGAATCCTACTATTTGATTCTCTCTCCTAGTAAAGCTTCCTCAAATCAATATATATTGAAGATATCTGACCACACCTTCCTTGGAATATAAACAAATACAAATTTAATTTTTAAAAGAGGTTTTACATACTAGCCAAAGACACACTGCCATTTTTATAACATTTAGATGCACAGTTAAATATAAATGTAATCCAAACAAACAAATATACAAAACAAGGAATTTAGATACACAATTTTCTAAGGAGGATCATCTGCTTTGCAAATGTATATAATTTCTGCTGTGATTATTTTTTCTATTAGAAGCACTTTTCATATGCCTACGTCCTAATAGACAGTAGAAATAGTAATTGATACATTTACAGACCCATGATATGATTTATGTATCCTCTATGGGATGTGCTCTTATACATGAACAAAACTTACATAATACTACAAGACTCTCTACAACATACATACTTAAAAGTTGCAGTATTTTTAAAGAAGAAACAGAAAATTTTCTCATGTCTATGCATTGTAATAAAAGGTGCTTTACTCCCCACATAGCATGTTTCATGAATACTATCTTTATATGCGAAAATACTTGTGATGGGGAAGTGATCCTCCAAAACACTTACCTCTGAGCCTATTATTTCTACTCTCATTGAGGAAATGTGTATGCAGGGACAGGATTCAGGGAGACCTAGACAAATTGGAGCATTGGGCCAAAAGAAATCTCATGGGGTTCAACAAGGACAAGTGCAGAGTCCTGCACTTAGGACGGAAAAATCCCACGTACTGCTACAGGCTGGGGACCGATCGGTTAAGTAGCAGCACTGTAGAAAAGGACCTGGGGGTTATTGTGGACAGGAAGCTGGATATGAGCCAATGGTGTGCTCTTGTTGCCAAAAAGGCCAATGGCATATTGGGCTGCATCAGTAGGAGTGTTGCCAGGAGATCGAGGAATGTGATTATTCCCCTCTATTTGGCATTGGTGAGGCCACATCTGGAATACTGAGTCCAGTTTTGGGCTCCTCTCTACAGAAAGGATATTGACAAATTAGAAAGAGTCCAGGGGAGGGCAACGTAAATTATTAGGGGGCTGGAGCACATGACTTATGAGGAGAGACTGAAGAAACTAGGCTTCTTTAGTCTGCAGAAGAGAAGACTGAGGGGGGATTTGATAGCAACCTTCAACTACTTGAAGAGGTGCTCCAAAGAGGAGGGAGCTAGGTTGTTCTCAGTAATAACAGAGGACAGAACAAAGAGCAATGGTTTCAAGTTGCAACTGGAGAGGTCAAGGTTGTATATTAGGAAAAATTTTCTCACTAGGAGAATGATGAAGAATTGGAATGGGTTACCTAGGGAGGTGGTGGAATCTCTATCTTTGGAAACCTTTAAGGCCCGGTTAGACCAAACCCTGACTGGGATGATTTAGTGGGAGTAGTCCTGCTTTTTAGCAAGGGGTTTGACTAGATGATCTCATGAGGTCCCTTCCAACCCTAAGATTCTATGATTCTATAACAGTAAGGGCTAATCTTTGCTGATGGCAGAAAAATCACCACCATCAGATTGACCTTCCCAATCAACTGATTGGGTCTATGAAGACCCACTTAGTTGATCAGGAAGCCTATCTATTAACACCACACCAGCAGCTGAGGTAGCACTGAGTCAAACAGAGACCCCTCCTTTCTACTCAGTGCAGTGGACGAGTGGGGCGTTAGGCAGTTGAACCCAGAGACGCAAGTTATTTTAAGTAGCTTGCGTATCTCTGTTCAACTGCCACTGAAAACGACAGGCAGTATAGACCTGTTCTAAGTGTTTGAAGGAGTCTGCTCAAAATTTGTGACTGATCTCACAAGCTGTTTCAGCATTATAGAAGTAACATTGGACAACAAAGGTGATTTTTCTTTTTCAGTAGAAACTAATTACACAATAACCATTTACATTTTATTTTTTTAATATACCAATAATTTGAGCATACATTAAGCAGAAGCATGGTAAAAGGGTTGCTGGATATTTACACTGAATGTTTCTAATCTGGAAGACAAGCTTTTAAAATGGGTCAAAAATCCATATGAATAATGCTGTGAAATAACACTGATCTTGAAAGGGCTTTATTGGTGTAGTGGGTCCAAGACACTCTAACACAAGTTATCCATTAATCTGAGTTTATGTTAATTCAGAGCCTTTGATGTTTTAATACTAGATTTGGAGACCAGCCTGTGTTTTATTTTATTCCAGTTTAAGTCTCTCTGCAAAAATCTGTGAGAAGACTGTTCTGAAACGGGTTTTGAAAGAGCTGTGGAAGTCAGTCCTGAACAAAATAGAAAAACAGATTGTGCTTCCACCATTGACAGACCAAACCGTAAGTGTTCAAGGCACAAGTCACACAAATTAAAAACATTTGCAATAATCCCCTTGCTTAATCAGACATCTGGTGGGACATTTTAAAATCTCCTTCCCCAAAAATTGCCTCCAAAGAGGAACTTTGTCACTATATGCATCTTGGTGTGGGCCCTTTTTCAGCAGAAAAGCTGGGGAAGATCTTTAGGAGCTGGTTAGGAAGACTTCACTATTGGGTATAGTGCCAGCCCATCCTGGATTTGGGGCATTGTGGCAATGTGTTTCATCAAGGTTGGATGCGCTGTAAAAGGCAGCATCACTGTCATCCGGAATGTTTTTTAAATGTTACCTGTCATGGCTTTATTGCCCATGGTGAGAATTAGAATTAGATGATGGCTTGCCCTTCACAGTGCAAGGGAGAGCAGCCAAGGTCATGACCTTGACCTCCATGTGCCCAAGGCAGTGGGAGCTGAACCAGTGCATGATGGGAGTCCTTGCTGTATCCTTTCAAAGAATGACAATGCATACACTCCAGCAAGGCTTTTGCCAAAGCCTCTCCTTACTGCATGACACTTCATCACACTGCACCCATTTCCCCATTAGAGACTTAACCCAACTGTCTGGAACCAGACAGAGAGAAATCCTCTTTTGGGAGGTTGTATTACCTGAATGACAGGAAATAGGGACCATGGTATATCTGGAGGCAGTCTGAGTAGCCTGACACAATCTCCAAGAGGGGATGTCAATTGAGACACTTACAACACTGGTGTAGGGGGTCTGGCAAATTCTGAGATGGACCTTTTTAAGAAGGCTGTAGAACAGTGATTTTTTTTTTTTTTGAGGGAAAAGAGGGAGTGTAATACAGAAATATTATCAGCATTTGTTTTGTGTGCGGGAGGGTTAACCTTGCATTTAATGAGTCCACTGTTTTTTGTTACAAGCTGATCATTATAGTTTGTCCTGAGACAATGTTACTGTATATATTGTATTGTCATTATCACTAAACATACTGCCAGGGAACCAAAAGTAAGAACTGAAGCGTTTGCTCTCACAGAGCTGCCTTTGCTATTTGAAATGTTTATTGGGTTTCAAATGTAAATTATATGCATTCGAACACCATACAGTACAGACAAGCTCAAATCCTAATAAAAAATTCTCTTGAATAAACTTAACCTTTTCTCTTGTTTAAGTTGTAAATATATTGAAGTCCAAATCTCATGCTGATGGCATAATTAACCACTACTTTCCCATAGCAACCAATAAAATGTTTTAAAGTATTGTGCCAGACTATAGCCACATCAGAGAAGAAGTTTGTATGTATGTGGATAAAATAGAATTAAACAAAACTGCAGTTTAGTACCACTGGATTTTTTAAGAAAGATGTTCAGGAGTGAAGCTGGATATGTTCACAATGGGAAAACCTGGAATCATGCTGAGCCCTTTATTGGTTTACATTTAATTTTTAACTGAAAAGCTTTTATTATTGTTGTCATTGTGATTTGTTACTCTATATAGTGAGATACGTCTCCCCCAAAGAGCGGTCATTTAAAATTTACATTTGTGAGATATTTCGTTTGATTACCTGTCATTCTAATTTACAATTTAGTCACTAAAATACATTAAATTAAAAACGTGCATTGTGGAAGCAAAAATTCTTGCAGAGAGTACATATTTATGTAAAATATGGGTTCAATACTGAAAAATTCACTCTCCCTCTCATCAGTGATGAGTTGAAAACTTTTCCTGACAAAGCTATCAATTTTTGCTGAATTCAAGCCTTCTCTAAAAAATTAGCTTGTTGTCTTTATGAGGATGAAGATAACCCATCAAATGTGAACTGAATAGAATCTGATGCACTGTTACTTTCCCAGAGGTGGGTCTACACTGGGGCTGGAAGATGTACTCTCCCACTCAAATAGACATGCCCAGCTTGCTGTGACAGAGCTAACCTGCTAAAATAGAAGTGGCATCTCAGCAGCATAAGCTGCAAGTGGACCTACTTGCCCTGAGGACGATCCCATCCAAAACCATAAGGATGTATTCTAGGTGGCTAGCACCTCTCATAGCTACACCTCCATTTTTGCACAGTTGCTTAATCAGAGCTAGGTGGGTATAGAACTCGGGTTAAAGCATGCCGAGAGCCTGCAGGTAGATAGCTCTTGTATCTGTGCTGACGCACAGACATATCTCAGCTAGAATGGCCAAAATTTGGAATTTCCAGTTTGTGGGAAATTTCAGAATTTGATTTTGTTCCAATTCAGACAAAATCCTTTTTTTTGGGGGGAGAGGAGAGATTTCCACGAGGCAGAAAATCCCCCCCCCCCCCCCCCACTCTTTTCGGGAAGATCAACAAGTTGTATTTCTGACAGAAAAAATTCTCCCTCAGGCCCCAGAAGCTGATTCTTTTCAGTTTTACTTCCGCCTACCAGGACCAGTAGTGTGAAAGTGGCAAGAATTATGTCTCGGCTCACAGGACTTCCAGGGTCTCCTGCTCTGGGACAATCCCCAACTCTCAGGGAAGCTGAATCAGCTACCTGCAAGAATCAAGCAGCTCAGAAAGCCAGCTGGCTTATGGGGGGCCTGGAAACCATAGGGTCCCCAGCATGACACAGTATGCTTGCAGGGCTGCCGCAGAGCCAGAGATCATAGAAAGCATCCCAGAAAGTCCTGAGGATCTCAGTCGAAGTCAGACTTTATAGATTAATATGAATATAGCAAGGTGGATAATGAACTGGTTAAAGGGGAGGCTACAGCGGGTCATACTGAAGAGTGAACTGTCAAGCTGGAGGGAGGTTACCAGTGGAGTCCCTCAGGGACCAGTCTTGGGACCAATCTTATTTAATCTTTTTGTTACTGACCTTGGCACAAAAAGTGGGAATGTGCTAATAAAGTTTGCAGATGACACCAAGTTGGGAGGTATTACCAATACAGAGAAGGATCCGGATACCATACAGAAAGATCTGGATGACCTTGTAAACTGGAGTATCAGGAATAGGATGAAATTTAATAATGGGAAGTGCAAGGTCATGCATTTAGAGACAAATAACAAGCATTTTTCCTATAAGTTGGGGACGCATCAGTTGGAACGGACTGAGGAGGAGAAGGATCTGGGAGTACTGGTTGATCATAGGATGACTATGAGCCGCCAATGTGATGTGGCCATGAAAAAAGCTAATGCGGTTCTAGGATGTATCAGAAGAGGTATTACAAGTAGAGACAGGGAGGTGTTAGTGCCGCTGTACAAGGCACTGGTGAGACCCCATCTGGAATATTGCGTGCAGTTCTGGTCCCCCATGTTTAAAAAGGATGAATTCAAATTGGAACAGGTACAGAGAAGGGCTACAAGGATGGTCTGTGGAGTGAAAAACCTGCCTTATGAGTGGAGACTCAAGAAGCTTGGCTTCTTTAGCCTAACTAAAAGATGGTTATGGGGGGATATGATTGCACTCTATAAATACATCAGAGGGATTAATATCAGGGAGGGAGAGGAATTATTTGAGTACAGCACCAATGTGGACACCAGAACAAATGGTTATAAACTGTCCATCAAAAAATGTAGGCTTGAAATTAGATGCAGGTTTCTAACCATTAGAGGAGTAAAGTTCTGGAATAGCCTTCCAAGGGGAGTTGTGGGGGCAAAAACCATAACTGCTTTCAAAACTGAGCTTGATAAATTTATGGAGGGGATGGTATGATCAGATAGCCTATTTTAGAAATTGACTGATCTTTGGCTATGGGTGGTGGATATACAACTGGCCTAAGAAGGGAGGGTACATAGGTGGGTTCTGAGTTATTACAGAGAATTGTTTCTTGGGTAACTGTCTGTTGAGACTTGCCCACATGCTCAGGGTTTAACTGATCAATATATTTGGGGTTGGGAAGGAATTTTCCCCCAGGGCTGATTGGCTTGGGCTCTTGGGGGGTGGGGGGGTTCAGCTTCCTCTGTAGCACAGGGCATGGCTCACCTACCAGTGAATTCTTTGTGTCTTAAAGTCCTTAAATCATGATTTAAGGAGGTAAATAACTCAGTCATAGGTTAGTGGCCTATTGCTGGAGAGGGTGGGTGAGGTTTTGAGGCCTGCATTTTGCAGGAGGTCAGACTAGATGGCCGTACTGGTCCCTTCTGACCTTAAAGTCTATGAGTCTATGAGATTCCTGACTCTGCAGTATGAAGATAGAAGTCCTGAGGTCCCTGTCCATAGAGCAGTCCACATGGTGGAACTGTTCCAGAGCTACTGCCTCTGGAAACCCTGGGTTCCCAGCAACCCACCGGGCAAGCTGCCTGTGCTTCATTAAAAGCTCACCAAATCCAGTACGTTTCCATCAAAGAGCTTAGGTTGGGCAAATTAGCATTTTCTGACTAAAACTCACTTACCTCAGAAATTCCTAGACTAGGTCTAATCACCAACTGTAGAACAGTGAAGCTGATAGGTTCCCCTCTATTCGACACTGGTCAGGCCGCATCTGGAATACTGTGTCCAGTTTTGGGCTCCCCACTACAGAAAGGATGTGGACAAATTAGAAAGAGTCCAGTGGAGGGCAACAAAAATGATTAGGGGGCTGGGGAACATGACTTATGAGGAGAGACTGAAGGAACTAGGCTTATGTAGTCTACAGAAGAGAAGACTGGGGGGAGATTTGATAGCAGCCTTCAGCTACTTGAAGGGGTGCTCCAAAAAGGAGGGAGCCAGGCTGTTCTCGATGGTAACAGAGGACAGAACAAGGAGCAATGGTTTCAAATTACAGCTGGGGAGGTCAAGGTTGGATATTAGGAAAAATTTTCTTACTAGGAGGGTGGTGAAGCATTGGAATGGGCTACCTAGGGAGGTGGCAGAATCTCCATCTTTGGAGATTTTTAAGGCCCAGTTAGACAAAACCCTGGCTAGGGTGATTTAGTGGGAGTGGTCCTGCTTTTTAGCAGGGGGTTGGACTAGATGACCTCATGAGGTCCCTTCCAACCCTATTATTCTATGATTCTATGATAAGAGCCTTGCCAATTTCATGGCTACTTAATTTTAACCCTGTGGTCAACTGGGAAACGGACAAAAATCATGTCACTGTCACCCTGCTATTTGGTTATGCTCTGATGAAGGTTTAGGGAGCAAAGACCTGCCTACTTCAGGCAGAAAGCAGAAAGGGAAGAGGGTGAGATAGAGCTTCAAGGACTCTGTTTCTCCTCATCTTCCATCCAATTGTCATAAGGCTTTTGGATGGGAGTTAGAGTCCAGTGAGAGAGTGTACACCTTCTCCTTTCAACTAATCATGCAAATATGAGGGCTTCACATTTATCATCTGAGGCCAAAATGGATAGGGAGGGACCGTGGTAGAAGTCCAACTTCCATGTCGTTCAAAACAGCAGGGTTGGATTGGTCTGGGCCCAGAACTTTATTGGTTTGAAATACCCTTCACATACACCCTTAACATTGGTCTCTGACTAGTAGCTGTCTAGAATATTTTTCAGGCCTTGTTCATAGTCCATATAGGAAGTACATAATAGAAGCAGAGATAAAACAAAATATTTATGGTCTGTAGAGGTCAAGGGAGGTAACTATTTTTTATAAAAGAATATTGGACCATATTTTAAATATGTTCACAGCACAACAGTGATACATGGCATGGGAAAGGTACATAGTTACAGGCTCGTTTCATTGTTTGCCAATCTTATTTCTAATTAACCAAATACAATCAACAATACGATGCTTCAAGGTACTCCCTTCCCTTGACTTGACTTGAATTCCAAAATTATCAGAAATATCACTAGTGGAGGAGGTACACTAAAACAAAAAGAGCAGTTTTGAAGACTCATCTTCTGAAAAGAAAGGAAAGATTAATGAAAAACTGTTGTATTGTGCCATTTAAGTGAATTGATTTCTGTCATTTGGCTTTAATGGCAGACAGTCATCCATAACTACTACTTCTTAAGCTGCCAAAAACCACTAGTAATTACAGTTCTTGGGATAACTGTGCTGTAACAAATGTTTATAGTGAATTATAGTAGGATTCCAAGCAGATGGTTGTTTAACATAAAGGGTAGCATTAGCCTCCTGCATCTTGCCAGGATTTGGCTATTAGAAAATATTGTTTTGTCTATGTATATGCCATTCAGATATATTTCAAAGCAATGTTTGTGATTCAATATAGAGATGCTTGGCCTTTATCGTGGGCTCTTTACACAAGTGAATATTTCATAAAGTCTATAGGTGTTGTGTTTTTCAGGATCTGAAGGACTGAGCTGTTTTCTTCCACACTGTACTGTATATTTCCAAGTATTTTGCTTGGGATCAAAATATGATTTAATTGAAACTGAAAGTTTCATTTAACTCTATGTGCAAAACACTAAAGTTACATAATGAATTAAAGGCCTTTTTAAAAAAAATAGGTATACATTTAACAATAGTAATCATGTTGAGATAAAAATAAAAGCATCTTGTTTCAATTGTTTGTCTGTTTATAGGGGCCACAGATGATATTTAGTGCCGCTAAAGATCTTGGACAACTGTCAAAGCTGAAGGTAACAGAGGCTAAATGAATCTTCATATGTCCTACTGTAAGGAAAGATGGGATAATATTATTAATGACTATGATACTTGTGTGCTAACCCTCTTTTCCTTACTCAGGTGCTTATTGTTATAACAGGTCCAATGAAGTTAATGGGACAGTTTGTGTACGCAACTGCTCAGCATAAAGAGTAATGGTTTTAGAGTCTGGCCAGATATGAAGAAGAATAGCATGTGTATTTACACTGTGCTGACCACTAATACGGATATTCCTCCCACCTCCAGATTGCACAAGTGGCCAATTATAACATGGGTATTTTAAATCTTCTTCTGAGGTGACAAGGCCAGATAGATCTATTGCAGCCTGGCAAATCTTACTGTATGTTCCTGTATACCATACCACAGATCTTCCTTGTAAATTTCTATTATTAACATTAAATTATCCTACCCGAGGGTTTGCAACAGAATTAGTCTTTAATAGAAATTGTGGCTCATTACATAAATAGAATCATTAGAACATCTGCTTTCCTCCTGGGACCAGCTTCAGGGGAAAAAATAACATGGCCACTTGTAAATTTGTTCTGATCATTGTCTATAAAGAATATAATGGTACGCTCTCTACTTACTGTCCTCTATATTAAAAACCTAGAGCACTTTATTGGCAGTAATTGGTGGTGTGCCTTCATGGTTCATTTCTAGTGTAGACAAGCAGGTCCCGCTAATGGGAAAAGAATTGTGTCTCATAAATCTTGGCATTAAATACAAAAAAATAATTAATTTGTGAACAACCAACACAGTTTTGACACCAGCATATAACTCCTGCCCCACAGAAATGTGCACAAAAACAAGTGTGTGTGTTAACATGTATGTGATATTGTACTCATATATAAACATATACCACAGCGTAGATAGAAAACAGTATCACAGGAGTGAACCCAATAGTTTAAATCTCACTTGAATTTATAGTGCTTTCTATGTTCAGTAACAAATGGAGTGCCCCAGGGGTCGGTCCTGGGGCCGGTTCTGTTCAACATCTTCATTAATGATCTGGATGATGGGATAGATTGCCTGCTTAGTAAGTTCGTGGATGACACCAAGCTGGGGGGAATGGTAGACATGCTGGAAGGCAGGGACAGGATTCAGGGAGACTTAGGCAAATTGGAACACTAGGCCAAAAGAAATCTCATGAGGTTCAACAAGGACAAGTGCAAAGTCCTGCACTGTTACAGGCTGGGGACCGATCGGTTAAGTAGCAGCACTGTAGAAAAGGACCTGGGGGTTATGGTGGACGGGAAGCTGGATATGAGCCAATGGTGTGCTCTTGTTGCCAAAAAGGCCAATGGCATATTGGGCTGCATCAGTAGGACTGTTGCCAGCAGATCGAGGGATGTGATTATTCCCCTCTATTCGACACTGGTGAGGCCGCATCTGGAATACTGTGTCCAGGTCTGGGCTCCCCACTACAGAAAGGATGTGGACAAATTAGAAAGAGTCCAGCGGAGGGCAACGAAAATGATTAAGGGACTGGGGTGCATGACTTACGAGGAGAGACTGAAGGAACTAGGCTTATATAGTCTACAGAAGAAAAGACTGAGGGGGGATTTGATAGCAACCTTCAATTACTTGAAGGGGTGCTCCAAAGAGGAGGGAGCTAGGCTGTTCTCAGTACTAACAGAGGACAGAACAAGGAGCAATGGTTTTAAATTACAGCTGGGGAGCATGAGGTTGGTTATTAGGAAAAACTTTCTCACTAGGAGGGTGGTGAAGCATTGAAATGGGTTAGCTAGGGAGGTGGTGGAATCTCCGTCTTTGGAGATATTTAAGGTCCGGTTAGACAAAACCCTGGCTGGGGTGATTTAGTGAGAGTGGTCCTGGTTTTAGCAGGGGGTTGGACTAGATGATCTCATGAGGTCCCTTCTAGCTGTAAGATTCTATGATTCTTGCCAGACGTAGATTTTAAAAGAAATGCAAGAGAACCAGCGAGACTTGCTTTTCTTTATAACACTTAAAATTTTAACTTGTTTTATAGGACCATGTCATTCGAGAGGAAGCTAGAAGTCTGACACTGAGGCAATGTGCAATAATGGAAGTAGCGCTAGCTACAATTAAGGTACAGCTGTCTATGTCCCGTGCATCAAATACCATATGTTTGAAATAGCAAATATATGATTGAAGTGTTTGCAGTACAAGAGCCTAGCTAGGCCTGTGTGAGTGTGGAAGCATCATAAAGATTCTTGCCCGCCTGTGACTGTACAAGAACCAGTAACAATGTGGCTGGGGAGCACAGACATCATGCGCGGTGCTGGTATGCTGCCCAAGGTGGGCTGAACACAAAGCAATGGTCCCCAGCTCCCCCATAGGAGCCAGAGGAGTTGGCCAACTGCAGGTAGAGCATGCACTGCATCCATTCAAGGGGTAGCCAGCCTTTAGCTCTTTATTGTGCTCCTCCATAGTGTGAGAGTTAATCTGTCTTGAGTCAAATAGACTGAGCTCTCCTTGTGCTGTAGCATGGCCCTCCTATCATACTCAAAGCCAGGCTGGGCCTCAAAGGCACAGTCCACCCACTGTCCCGCAAACATGTCTGAAAAGGGAAGACATTTCATTGCCTCTTGGAAGTCAACGGATTCTTCTGTTGCACAGCACACTGTTTAATCCACAAATGCCCAATTAAATTGGTCTTTCTACTTGTGTATTCACTCTCTAATTAACTGTCACCTGTAGATAATTGGATTTCATTCAAAGATACCTTTTAATTATTCTATACAGTGGCCCCTTTTCAGTGAAACCAATCAGATTTGTCAGGCAGCAGTTAAGAACATAACAGAATCAATTATTTTTTGTCCGTTTCCACAGACTACAAGATAATTATTTTAGAAAAATCGTACTGTTACAGTAAATGCTTTACAAATGCAGCATTCTAGGATAGTGAAAATATTGGATTCAGAAAAGCTACATCTTAGGCTATGTACACACGGCAGACTTGTCCCGCAATAAGTATAAATATAACGCTTTACCGTGTACACACAGCATTCCTTGTAATGAAAAGGAGCATTCACACGCACCTGTCCGACCATGCACTGCCCCAGCCAGCCTTTGGGCTGGCAGAGGGACTGTTTCCCCCAGATAGCTGCCCTAGGGGTTCCCCCACAGGGCTGGAGCCCGCTGCCAGGGGTTCCCTGGGGGTTCCCCGGAGCCCAGCCCGAGCTTGGGAAGCGGCAGCCCCAGAGCTGAGCCGCCCAGTTTGGGGTGGCGGAGGGGGCCGTGCCAAAGCGGCAGCAGCCCCGGAGCCCAGCCACCCAGCTTGGGTGGGTGGCGGGGGCTGCCAAAGCCCAGCCACCCGCTTGGGGCAGCCCCCCCAACCTGGGCAGCTGGACTCCAGGGCTGCCCCGGGAAGCAGAGTGCTGGGCACTAGAGCTGCTGCTCCAGGCAGCAGCCCCCACCGCCCCGGAACCAGCAAGCCAGGGGCTTCAGACTCAGGCCCACCCAGCTTGCCAGCTCCCTGGGCAGTGGCAGCTGCTGCCCAGGAACAGGTAAGCCGAGCAGCTTGAGCCCTGGTCCCACGCCCAGGGCTCAGCTACCACGGTGGCTGGAGCCTCCTGCCACGGGAGGCCCTCAAGCCGCTCGGTTTCCTGGCAGGGAACCAGGAAACTGAGCAGCTTGTGGCAGTGGGGCTCCAGCCCTCAGGGCTCCTGGCAGCTAGAGAGCCGCTGCCTCCTTGTCAATTTCAAAATTGACATATTTGACAGCTCCGGTGTCCCAGAGTGGCCTCAACTGGCACTCTGGGACATTTCTGGAGGCTGTCAAAAGCAGAAAAAGTGTACACACAGGCTCAACCGCAGAACAGGTGTTCTGCGGTAAGCTTAACCACCCTTGTTTTGGGTGGTTTACCTGTTGCGCTGCAAGAGGGTCTTGCCACGCAACAAGCAACATGAACATGTGTACGCTCTGAGCCTTACTGCGTGATAAGGCTGTCGTGTGTACATGGCCTTTGCTATCACAATATTAGGAGAAGTACAACTTCCTTCACTGGAAAAGGACAGAGTACTTTGCACTTTTAGTATACCTTCCAGCCAAGGGGCTCAGAATGTTTTGCAAACATTAAAAACTCCCTCAAGTGGACGATAGCATTCTTATCCTCATTTTACAAAAAGGTAACCATTAGGGAGTGGTGGAATCTCCATCCTTAGAGGTTTTTAAGGCCCTGCTTGACACAGCCCTGGCTGGGATGATTTAGTTGAGGTTGGTCCTGCTTTGAGGAGAGGGTTGGACTATATCACCTCCTGAAGTGCCTTCCAACCCTAATCTTCTATGATTTTGTGAGTAGTGTAACTGAGGTAATTGCTGGATGAAAATTCAGTTATAATCAGAAAAGAGACTACTCTATGTAAAATGGCAGTTTCTTTCTCAACAGATCTGGCCTCTGTGTGTAAGCAGAACATATTTGCTCACTTGAGTAACAAAAATCTTGTTGGCCCAGCAAAGCAAGGCCTTACACACAACTTGATGGTATTTCTGGTCTGTTTGTGTATAATTTGATAATGTTTGATACCACATCCAACCAGTTCTAAAGCAAGTGAATGTTCTAGGCCTTAAGGGGTGGCACCTTACTGATTTTTGTGGAAACCAGAAAACTGGAAGGGAGAAATGGGGGACTCAAAAAGCCTCAGCGTCTGGTTAACAGACCCAGCAGCATCAGCTACTCTGCAATTGTCAGCAGATCAAAGAAGATTGATGACAGCCATTAACACCTTCTAACATAACTATTCTCCCATCTCAGGTCTGCCTAGCATTCTAATACAGTTTAAAACGATGGCCTTAGTGGTGTAGGAATGTATTAGAGAGTCTGAACAATCAACCTATGCCATATTTAAATGCAGAAATAAATTGCTGTTTCTCAATCTTAGCACAGAATATGGAGGTGAAATTAGCCATTTCTATATAACCCTTCTAATTAGGTTTGTGAAAGGAAGTCAGTCAATGGAAATGTTTGGATTTTGTTATCGCAAGGGACAGTCATGACTCACCCCTCTATCTTGGGCCATATTCTCAGCAGTGTAAATTCCCATAGCTCCACTGATGTCCATTTACACCAGCTGAGGGTCTGCTCTCAAGTCTCCAGATGCAGATACCATTGGCAAGAGGGAATGGCTGCATCTATTTTACACACTAAACAGTATAATGAAGAGATGATATTCCGGATCAATGTATTGCTCTTGTGGAACAAAATAATGTCTCACCTCTTTGAACATGGAAGTGGTGCCAGACGGTACTGGCTGTTGTCAACTTTATTATTGATGATAAACTCAAAACCTTTTTGGGAAGCAATCAGAAAAGAGTTGGCTGTGAGGATAATATCCTTTTAATGCTAAGTAAGCCAGTGGCACTCTTAGCTCACATGATGAAGGTCATTAATGACATTTCAATGTTCCTGGGACCTACAATAAAAGTGGCAGAAAATGTGAAGTTCTTTCCCTTGGATGCATTCTGCCCTAATATCTTGCTAATGCAGTGGAACTTGCAGTAGTTATCAAAAGTTATGATGTATCAATCCAGTATTCTAACCATTGCAAGCTTATTTCAGAAACTGGAGTAAAATAACAGTCCTGTTACATCTGTTAAATGTTACTTCAGTACCATGGCACCATAAGTTATCTACTGAGTCAAAACTATATTTGCTACATGATTTTTCTTCAGTCAACAGAGTCAATCTTTTCCAAAATGGAATATGATTGCTCTTGATTGTGCCAAGAGATTGATTACTGGAAAATGGAAAGGCTCTTGTGTTTTTGTTTACTGGTTCTTGTTAGAACTAAAAATGAATTTCCCAAACAACGTACACTTATCATTTAAAATATTATATTTGTGTTAACACTTGGAAGAACATCACATTGAAAAATGGCCATTTATCCTAAATACAGTATATTATCACTCTCCATATATTGTACTGTCTAACAACTTTAACAGCTATGTTTAGTATTAGGAGAAATTGCTTTCTTGGCTCAGTTAAACTGTATAGTTCTTTATTATTCATGATTATTCCTTCATCAGGCAGAATGAAAATCGGGTTCTCATTCCAAATACTTACCTTATACAAGTAAATAAATATGATTTCCCGATGTTCATGCCATCCAAGGGAATGCTTTACTGGACACATAGCCTGTGGTTTATACAAGCTTGTGAAGTCTCATTTCATTCCTAGCAGAGACTGATGACTGGCTGCAGATTGTTTTGGCACCATATCATTTGCTATCTCTAAAAATGAGGGAGCAGAGAAAAAAACATTTTTAAAAGCCTACCTTGGGAATCCTGTAAGAAAATAGGTTTCAATAAGTCATTGGAACCAGCTAGTAAAATCTATTCATCGCTAATCCTTATTCTGCTCTAGCTTTTGATCCTCCCAAGCAGCATAAAAACCTAACAAGGATCTACAACCTATCTTGGAAGATGATCCCTCACTCTCTCAAGCTTTGGAGAATTAGGCCAGTCCTCACTTACTGATAGCTCCCCAACCTTAAGCAAATACTTAACAGCAACTACACATCATACAACAGAAACACTAAGTCAGGTACTTACTCCTGCAACAAACCCCATTGCCAATTCTGCCCACATATCTACTCAAGTGACACCATCTTAGGACCTAACCAAATCAACCACTTCTTCAGGGGCTCATTCATCCATACAACTACCAATGTGATATTTGCTTTCATGTGCCAACAATGCCCAACTGCTGTACACATTGGGCAAAGTGGACTGTCTGTGCAAAAGAAAAAATGGACACAAACAGACATCAAGAATGGTGAGATGCAAAAACCAGTAGGGGAACATTTCAGTCTACTCAGACATTCTGTAAAAAACCTTCTAGTTAAAATACTTCAGCAAAAATACTTCAGAAACAGAGTCCAGAGCTGGAATTCATATGCAAACTAGACACTTTCACACTGGGACTGAATAGGGATTTGGAATGGCTAACTCATTACAAAAGGTAATTTCCCCCTATTAACATTCTCACCTTCTCAGCTTTTGCTTACAAGGCCCTCTTCCACCTGTTTGAATCAAAACCTGCTTATTTTGCTGAGATATGCTAGCTGAATAGATCTTGTGACTCACTCTTCTCAGTATATTTATATACAGCTAACATACTACATTTTCCATGTCATGCGTCTGATGAAGTGGTACTGTGTCCACGAAAGCTTATGCGATAAATGAATTTGTTAGTCTTTAAAAGTGCCACAGGACTCCTTCTTTGTTTTGCTGAAAATGACTAACCTGGCTACTCCTCTGAAACTTGTTTTGCCACAGATAGTTACTACAGGGTCTCCTGAGGAATATGGACTGGAACACAGTAATGGACTGTATTCCTCAACCAACAATCCCACTAGGGAGCAGAGACGATATATTCTACCTTGGCTAAATCTAGGTCAATATCCAAGAGGGCACATGCTGCCTCAGGCTGCCTTCAAGTAGTTCCAATATCCTTCCAAACATTCACTACTCCTTGTTTTCCTTCTGATTAACTGTTGCATGAGAGAGAATTATCTGTGTGAACCTTCATGCCTGGAAAAGGGAATGCAAAAACCTTCTGCACATTGTTTTTAATAATCCATTGTTTTTGACCTAGTACAGCATTTACATCTCTTCTCTGTAGACTGAGTGTGGTTTCCAGAATCTTCCAATTTTCCTTTACTTTGCAAACTATTGCCCTGAGTTATACATTGAAAACAGCTTCTTGTTTGATGGCTTTCTCAATCTCTAGAACATTCATGCCTTACCTTGCAGTCCCCATAACCGCCCCTCACACGGACATTCATGAAGCTGTCAGAACCCCTTTCAGTGTTGTGTTGGGATAAGAATCATTAGCAACAAGATCGCACAAGGTCTTTTTTAACCTTTAACCTTTGTTATTGATATGTGCAAGGAGCAGAGAATCCTGCTTCAGTTTTCAAGCCTAAGGTTTTTTGGAATTACATCAGCAAAGATGGCAGCAATTAAAAAGGGTTTTTTTGTCTAATTTACTGTGTGTTTGATATAGACTCATATAGTTTCAGACTGAGCCTTTAGGCACAGCCCTGGATAGAGAGTGGCATGTAGCTGTTCTACCCCTGGAGGAGAGTCAGAAAGGAACTGACTCACAATCACAATTCATCCTTTGTCCCACTCTCTTGATCAGCTAATAAGTTACTTCCCCTTTTTTGGGGTGCAACTTATGCTCTCTGGAGGGGTTTAATAATATGTTCACCCCGTCTGCTCCTCTCCCACAAGCCTGCTTTCCACACTCCAGCTGTACTTAATAGTCCTAATATTGTGCATAGGAGTAGGGTTTTACTTCCCTGCATGGCCATATTGGTGCTGATCAAAATCTAGCCAAAAAAGACAGTAACCACGAAAACGCACAGTCACTTTTCAGAGCTGAACAGTACAGCAAGACTAGAAAGCAATCCTAATCCCTCAGTGGAGCTCTAGCTAGTCGTTAAATTTGTCACCATATCCAGTCCAAGGATTCTCACCATAATTTAAACATTTCTGCCAACTGGTGTCTTAGCACTACACTAGTGTAGATTTCTACACCAAGCATGCTGTCAAAAGCAATCTGTTTCTGTAGCTGCAATATAACCCTAGTTTTGAGATGGCTGTAACTACATAAACCAAAAAAAATACACTATTATTTTTTTAGTTATATACCTTTTAAGAGGGAATGAAAGAACACTTAAGTGTTGGGTGGGGGAGGAAGCACACAAAAGCTTTAATTAGTTTTGTCTTAGAAATGAAATTTTGTAGTGTGTACAATAATTATCCCAAAAGCTACAAATTGTAAATATTATCCACTGCGTTAATCAGTTTTATTTTAAATAGTGTTATATGAACTTCAGTTCTTGTCTAGAGATTTTATCAGATAATTTACTTCACTAAATGCCTCATCTATGTTTTTCATTTTTAGCAATATTTTCATGCTGGAGGAAATGGGCTGAAAAAGAATTTCTTGGAAAAGAGCCCAGATCTACAGTCTCTGAGATATGCTCTTAGCCTTTATACACAAACTACTGATGCCTTGATAAAGAAATTTATATCAACTCAGACTTCTCAAAGTAAGTGACCTGTACCATGTAAATGCATCACTGATTATTTTTAGTAGTTTAAATGCATATTTTGCTATTGATAGATGCTAATTAAAGCTGTCAAAATATATTATGAAGTTTTAATAATTATGATCTGGAGGCTGCAATGCATGGTAAGTATCTTACTTGCCAGACAGTCCAACTGCTTTCAGTTTGATTACTCAGGATAAAGTATTGTTCCATGCAAATAATGGTGCCAGAATCTGCCCATGTTCATAAGCCATGTATGTACAATGGTTATAAAAAGTCAGTCTCCATGGTAAGCAAACCCAAGTGGATATGATAGATACATATCTACCTAGGCACACAATACAAGGAGCTGTATACACCCAAGTGAGGGAAATTCTATTATGGACCAGGTCCTCAGCTGGTGTAAATCAGCAAGTCAGTGCTGCTAAACTGATTTGTATTAACTGAAGCTCTGGCCCTAAAATTAGGCATGTACACTGACTAAAAAGATACACAACCTTTACTCATGTTGGCAAGTAAGTGCTTAGTCACATGAGTAGTCCTACTGGAATCAGTTTCATCAATGATATCTGGGGATCACTGCAAGGACTGCCTAAAGAGAGAGCACTTTTCCGATCCCATTGCAGGAAGAGGGATTTATGGCTTATAATGGGCCTTGACCAAGACCCTGGGCAATTTCAGTTCCAGAGGTAAAGAGTATGGGGCAGAGCCTGCTTCTATCTTTGGCTCAAATGGACTCCTAGTGAAAACAATGGGAGTTTGTGATTGACTTTCATAGGAGCAGGACAAGGCTCACGCATGATTCCCATATTTCTGTAGGTTTTTTCTACCACATCCACCACACTACAGCCTGAAACACATTTTTTCTTTCCCATGCAATGATTGCTTTTTAACCATGCCAAGCTGAAACCAAGTTACATCATTTTTAAACAACTACATGTCAAACCACTAATAATGACAGTCAAATTAAAGTAGCGAATAGTGTAAGAATTAGATATATTATGAGCTGGGTTACGCTGCTCTAGCACTTTAGGTTGCTCTAGCAGTGTAAAACAAAGTGGCCTTAGTGTAAATGAGAATCAGGTTCTCTGTGTTTAATGTATGGTGCTATCCAATGAAGAGGAATGAGTACTCAGGAGGATGTCATCAAGCAATAAAAGGGCTTCACATGAGTTCCTGCTACTTTCAAAGGCTGCTATTGCCTCTTACATGCACATAGTTCAATATTGTATCAGGAATTGGCAATTCATTGTTCTCAAAGCTATAAAACAGACATTAAATTCCATATTATAATGCTACTTCTGCATATTGAAAACCTGTAGTAGATTTCAGCAAATGTGAGGGGTCTTTTTAAAATGGTCCTATCCACATTTCCTGACTTTGAATGGAAATACAATTTGCTGATCTATAATTATTACCTTGCTCCATCTCATGAGGGTGAGAAGAATTTTAATTGAACATTAATATGGAAAGTAATTGCTTTTACTTTTGAAGTGCAGTTTGTTACTTACAATTTAAAAATCTGGCATGCAACATGAATTTTGCAGCTTGCTCTCGAGATTCATTGTAAGGATGATTTTCTGAGCAGTTACTCTATTATATTAAGGGTCTTCATTAATAATTCATGCATCAGAAGAGAGAAAGATGCTTAAAACTCTCATATACAAGGAAAATATTTTACCTCTAATAAGATAACGCAAGATATATTTAGGCAGAAGATGATTAATTACTAATTCTAAAGTATGTTTAGTTTTTTCCTAAGTTATAATGAAAATTTGCATAAGAGCAAAACTTACACAGATTGTAGTTATTAAATAAAGATAATTCACAGTATTCAAGCCACAAACCTGAAGGGCCTGATTTCATTAAGAGAAGCTTGTGGTCTTTGTGCATTCCTGTGCACACATTAGCGTGTCTGTATTTGCATGCTTTTGTTAGCATAAGTATCATCAGGGGATAAGAACAAGGGAAATATATTTTCCAGAGTTTTACTGTTGATGTCCCACTTACTTAAGAAAACAAAGACTCATTTATTCTGATGTCTGGTCTCTCTTAACTGTGACGGTGCTATTGCCATTCTGTTATAACAAATGTTCATGCAAATCAAGAATTTGCATTCAAACATAATAAGATAAATGACCAATTAGGATAATTGCAAGTGGAAATGAAGACAAATGCACACAAATTGTGTGAGCAATGGGATTCTAATTTTTTAAATATCAACCTCTGGTTTTATATTTTATACTGTTTTCTTTACTGAAGAATGAGCAGCTACTTGTAAATTTAATGGTAGCTCAAATTGATTTTATAAACAAAAAGGAAAGAGTGAGCTTAAAAAAAGATAAATCTAATTTTCCCTTATAAAATTTGGGAAGTACCCTTCTAGTAATTTTAATTACGTTGGTCATTCTTCCTTAAAGTGACAGTATAGGTTGCAAATACAGTAGAAAAATCCACATTAAAAAGCAACTGATTGTCTAATCTTTTGCAAAGTCATTTTCAATGGAATTACAGTGAATCGGATCAATATTTGCAAACATTTTCAGATTTAAAATGCTTGTTAAAGTTAATGTTCAAATGATCAGATATAGAGTTTAAAGAAAGAGTTACCATACATCTGAATATAATGCATAAATTATCAAAAAGTACAAAGTTTGCTTTTAAATGTCATAAAATATAAAGAGTATATATCCCAAATTAATGTTAATATATTTCACAATACAGTTAAAATATCCGCTTTCAAATATTTGGGTACATCACTCATAAAAAAGTATACTGAGAGTAACTAATGGAAAGCAAATTTAGCAATGAGTGTAGATTGTCCCTCAGTGAGTATAATCAGTAAAGTATTTTAATTATTTTACTGGGATCACTTCTCAATGACACTCTGCCTCAGTTCTCCTGGTATTGTCAATGTCTGGTGATATGTTTGTCTAAATAGATGTCCTTTGACCACCCGATAATGACTGACACCGTGAGTTGCTGCATCAGCCAAGCATAGCACTGGCTGATTCCACAAACCTGCAACACTCACTCATTACTCGGATCCCATGTACCCAGGCCTCTGACAATGAGCTTACGTGTTTGACCCTTGTAGCCTCTAGCTCTCGAGGCACTGGCCATAGAGGCATATTTCTTCTCCTTTTGAGAAAAGGCATCATGGAAGCCTGGAATCCTATTCTCAAGAGAAACTGTGACATTCACCATGAGTACCCGCTTCTGTTCCTTGTTTATGATGATGGTGTTCTGTCGCAATTTGACTGTTTCAGGAATAGCAGAGTTCACAGCAACCTTCCCCAGGGTGGCAAGATGACTTTGACTTGGCCATCTTGGATAGCATGGTGGCATAGCACCAGAATCTGGAATGGGGCATGCAGCTACCCAAGACATGTCTCATTAGCATAGCCACACCTCCTACATCACTTGTCCCAGTTCCCATGGCGGATGGTTCTCTTTGGCAGGATTCAATTAAACCAGGCCCTTAGAAGAATTTTCAGTCAGCAAATCAGGTGAAACTGCCCCAAGGGAGGAAGTGATTGCTGGCATCCCATTTGTATGTCACCTCAAAGGCCTGAGCCTGGTCTAGCTTCTATTTCAGATTTTTCACATACTGCCTACAGTTGGCAGCCATCAGGGTTATCTCCAGCATAGTTCTAGTTTTTGGAGTGATGATTGTGTACTTTGTACTCTTGACCTGTGGCACAAAGACTCTCAGTTCTTGATGTTCCTCACACAACGTTCAGTGGTAGCTGATACTCTTCTCCATCTATCACATAGCATTGTGGGCTCAAGTCTAAAATGAAGCAACGTCTCCCCCATTTCTTCCAAATTCACCTTCCAGGGAACTGCTCAGGTTGATCAAACCACAGTAAGAATGCAGAATAGATTTTTTTCAGTATTAAATTTCAAGTAAAGATAGACCTAAGGACCCTATCAAATTATTTATATTGATAAAACATCCACAGATTTTTATAAAAATCATATTTTAAACGATTTTACTGAACACATCAATTTTTTTAAGATGTCCAGTAAGAAACCTGGGCTGCCTGTGAATTCTAAATTTTGATACAAATGAAAAGCAACTCAGATCCAAAATATCTTAAGCATAACTCTGCTTCCTTTCTAATGTTGGTGGACTTCTCAATAACAGAGCCTTACATTTTGCCTGTTTTATTTGGCAGTTGTTGGCAAACAGATTAGAAAATTCACTCATTTGTTCTTTATTTGCACGTCTTCAGCAATTGAGTCCTAGTCTGCAAATTGTTCAAGCTACAAGTTGCACAGTAACTTACATATCTTTTGTTATTTATGAGCCTGAGCCATAAGAGCAAAAGTCTCTAATTTCTTTATTATTACTCTCAGAAATATCTTATTACATAGCTGTGCTCCCAATGGTGACATTATAACCATGTCATCACCTCAGCATGGCTGAGGCAGCCACATCACTTGCAAAACAGCTGCTTTCTGGGATAACAGAGCTACCTGGCTGCTATTCAGTTGATAGGTCAAATAGTGCAAATACTTATCCCTGGTACCTCCATGTTTGTGGGAAATTGGCTGAACAAATTAGCGATGTGAAAGTCCTCTCTCACTACCATCATTTAAGTTTCAGACCCTGTTTAAATTCTGGATCTCAGTTCCCTATCTTCAACTCTTTCAATCCTTGACACCAAAGTTCCAACTGAGTCATTCTCTGTACATTTTGAATATAATTCTTAAGGTATCATGTCACCCATTCTCCTGCTTTGACCTTCCAGATCCCTCCTTGCCGCAGATCTCCAGTGTATCTCCAGAGTGTTCCTCTCCTTTCCTCTGTCATATGAGATAAAGCTTTACCCTTGTGAGCCAAGGTCCTCAGGTGCTGCAGAAGTTCCATAGAGGGAGGGAAAATTTTTTTATCTGTGTTGAATAGTGTTCTGCTCCCTATGCCCTGATCGGCTTATAGATCCTGGGCTAAATGAGTATTTCCCCCTTAGTCTTCTCATTTTTGTGCTTTAATGTTGGTTTATATGCAAACTGCTCATTTGTTAGATGCTGTCACAGTCTACAAGGAGCAGTTCAGACAGCAGTGAAATCCTCCTCCTACTGAGAGAAATAAAAGTGCAGGGTTGGTAATGGGTTTTGGCATTTCATTGTTAAATTAACTCAACACATTAGAGAGAAGGAGATAGAGATGCTGCAGCCAGCCTCCCCCCCCCTCCCCCCCCCATCTCTAGTTACAGCACAGCAGGTCTACTATTTCCTCTAGAGACCCTGCAGAGTCAAAATGAGCGAGACAAGGGCAAAGAAGGCTGGCGCCATGCAACTCATCTGTCATTTAGGTAAACAGTAAAATTAGGGACTCTCAAATCTGTACAAGCTATTGTTTCATAGGTACAACCAGTTTAAATGTTATTTTAATTAAAAACAATTGGACGTTGCCAAACCATAGCTACCTTTTCTTCCCTGTTTCTTCATTTTAAGATCTTACATCGTGCCCCCCACCACATACACACCCTTTAGAATGTTGTAACTGTACCAGCATAATGACTGTATTATAGTCCTCACAGTATGGGTACAGATCCACCTGTATGAAAGGTATAGCTCAGTGATTCCCAACCTGTCGTCCATGGACCACTGGTAGCCCGAGGGGTGGGGGGGGCAGATAATGTAATAATAATATAATCCCACCTTATGTGTCATATTTGATGTTACATTATTGTTCGCAATTTGCTTCACGAACATCCTTGTGGAATAGCTGTGTTTCTAATAACCCTGATGTATAAGTTTGACTCCCATCAGCCATAGGCTATGTTAAAATGTTTAAAGCAAGATGCTAACATGGTGGTCCACAAAAGCTTTTGATGATGATGTAGTGGTCCGCCTAAAGGAAAAGGTTGGGAACCGCTGGTATAGCTTGTTCATGACAGGAAGGGAAATAAGCTATAGCAGTAGAAGGTATGTTTACACCAGTATAACTGCACTGATACATGGGCTGTACTGCTAAAATAATATCAGTAAAATGAAAGGACACCAGTCCAAAATCTATGTGCTTATCAGGGCTGACTTGTTGTAAGCTATCTTTCTTAGAAAGTTCCAAGTTAGTCGTTGTGTGTACATTGTTTAACATAATTCTTATGATATATTGCTGGGAAATCTTTAGTAAAACACAGCAAGGGGCACTTGGCTCACTCTAATTACCCCTGGAGGCAGATCGTGTTCATTTCCACCAAAGTGGTATCTGCTTGACTGAAGTTGGAACACAGCCCACTTAATACACACCTTATAATGTCAGATGAAAAAAAAAAAAACTGGAAGTGAACAATAAACAGACTTTGATTTTATAGAACATAATTTAAGGAGAAATTCTGCCCATTTAGCATGATGCTGCAGGAACTGCAGAGAGAAATTTTTTCTATTTACATTTTGCCTAAATTTCATAATATTCATGTCAGAAAGATCTATTTATGACAGTTCATTAATTCCTATTGTATCAGGATTGAATAGTAGTGATTTCCTGAATCAAAGCCTTCTGTATACTGTTAACAGAGTCAAGATTGTGCAATGAAACTTCTCATTTTTTTTGCTTTGATGTTGGTTGATGCTCAAGAAGTTTTAGAGTAGGTTTGATGTATTTGTTGTGCTTGTGTTGTTAGTTAACAATGATTCTCCACAACATAATCAGTGACAGCCACAATTCTCAAACTAGTCATTGGTCTGAACCGATCCCTAAATCATAACAGCTTAATTGAACTTTGATAATAATATGTGCACATGGCAAAATACGCTTGCAGTATTTTATGACAAATTTTCTAAAACTTGATAACATCCATTTCCCATGAATATTACTAAATAGATTACTTAAAGAGGACTACTGGAAAAATGATTCAACATCATACACATCTGACAGCATTAACTATTTCAATTAATGAGGGATTATTGTGAAGTAAAAATCTCTCTAGCCAGACTCTGATTTAACTCAAATAAATATTAATGCAGGTTAACTATAAATAAGTTGTAAATGAATGTTCTCTCAGAAGTCTTTTAGACAGTCAACAAAAAATTAGATGAATTTCCTTGAACATATCATTATACAAATATTATAGATAGTCATATTGTACCATCTTCCTTGACATCAATGGAGAGTTTTGATAGGATGATATGGGACAGAGTTTTATAACTTTTTTTATTCACTGGATACAATTCTGTCCTCAATACGTATATAAAACTGCTCATTCCCAACTGGGGAGTGGAACTTGTTTGTGGGTAAGATTGAACCCATTATTTTAAAAATCAAAAGAATTTGCTTCCTTTTACCTTTTTGATTTATAACAAATCTTTATTATTCCTACTAATTATTCGTATTAGAGGCCTTAACTAAGATGAAGATCCCATTGCAATAGGCACTAAGGACACATAATAAAAGGCAGTCCCTGCCCCAGGTGTCTGCCATAAAGTAACAATTTTTTTCTCATAACTGATTACTAGATTTCACAGTGGAGGACTACATGGCTCAAGGGACTAATAATGGACTATACAAAACGCCAGCAAATGGGTTTAATCCATCCCAGGATGATAGTGGCAGAAAGTCTTTGCCACAAATTGTTGTTTGTGGCCTATGTGAAATTAATTTGATTGGTCCCTTTTCAGATCCTAGTAAATAAAGATAAAAACTGCTCCATAATGCATATTGCGGATCTTTTGTTAATGATTTTTTCTTACGGTTTATCCTTTAAATAGCAATTGCAGCTTTCTGTTTATTAAACAAAATAATGTATTTCCTAATCGCAGGAAACATACATTATAACACTGTTGAAACAAAACTTGGTGGGCCTCAAACTTGCCCAAATGACAGCATGTATGTAAAAGAAAGATGTTGCAATAGCTAACAGTCAGCAGAAACTGTGAGTTGTTCAAGATAAGGACAGAATGTTTCAAAAGATGAGTTTCCTCCACCCGGTGCGTCAGTCTTATCTTATGGTCGTGCTGTTTCTATCTGATTTGTATTAGTTGTACTGAATCTGCTTTCTCTTATAAATACTCTGGAAATCTGCAAATGATCAGAGCTCACTGAATGGATGGAGATACTCTGTCCATTAACCGTCTCTCCCTGCAATTGCTTGGAATAAAAGAGGTGTCTTGCTGGAACCTGATCTCACTTGACTAGTAGTTTTTCTTCAGCAACACCTTTCTGGGTCTTTCATATCTTGATGTAGTCTCATGAAATACAGTAAAATAAATTGCCTTGGGCAGTTATGAAATCTCCATCACTGGAGGTTTTAAAGAGCTGGTTAGACACTCACCTGTCAGGGAAGGTCTAGATAATACTTAGTCCTGCCTTGAGTGCTGGGGACTGGACTAAAAGACCTCTTGAGGTCACTTCCAATTCTATGACAATACCTAATAATAATACCTGATAATACCTAATTCATGGGGATTTTTCTCCATGTCCTAGGGGCTGTTCTGTCCATTCAGCCTTCCTACAGCTAGTTTTAATGACGCAAAAGTGGATGGATAAATAGACAGAAAATCAATGGGATGGATAGAGAAATTCAGCCTAGTGCTTTATCAACCCTGATACTCTCTGAAAGATGGCTGATAAAAAATGTAAATTCAATTACAGGGCCTTTGACAATAGATTTATAGCTTTCAGTGGGCTTTTGACCTTCACTGTAGTATCTTCCTATCAAGTAACAGATTATAAAGTTATTATTAGGTATAGTACAGAAGCCTCTCTGACACAAACAGGAACTGGGGCTTCCGTAGAACTGGGACAAGACTGTATGATCTCTCTCAGGCGTTGTGTTCAGTGAATCCTAGCTTCCTAAAACAGAGTCAGTTCTCCACTCCATGGATATTCACAGCTTCTGTCAATGTGAGTGGGAGCTGCACATAGGTACTCAGAGGAAAACAGGCTTTGCTTTGAAAGTTCTTCATTCAAGAATTCTCTTGACCCTGAGTTCAAGAGAACTGACCTTGAGTTCTAAAAAGGCCATGCCTTTTAATTGCTTGGGACTAAATTTCTTAAATGTAAATGTTAACACAGAAAAACAACAAAATGACATCCAGCTTAATAAAATGCATACAGATGATCATGTGAACTACGGAGATTCAATGAGAGGAGAAATTGGGAGCTCTGGTGTGGCCAGACTTGAAATATTCTCTTCAGATTCGGGCACCTAAGAACCAAGAGATTATTAAGAAATCAGAGGAAGCTTAGTGAAGAGCAATAAAAGCAGGAGGCTTGAGGCACTTAAAGATGAAAAGAGTAAGGTATTGACTGAGAAATTACTGAAGAAGAAACATAACAGTCTACACATTTTTAAAAGCTAAAAATGACCACGAAAAAAATTATTTAACATAATTAGAAGGACATAACTAGGAATACTGGGAGGAAATGAAGAAGAGGAAAATTTAGGTTAGATATTGGGGGGTGAGGGAAGGTGGGATCTTCCGAACAGTGAGATTTGTGAATAACCTGCCTCAGGAAGGGATGGAAGTGCCATCATTTGGCAAGGTTTCAAACTAGACTGTACAAAATACTAATACTGGATGTCTTTCTGAATGCCACACTTTAGTCCAACACTTCATGGGACCAAATATGGAGGGTAACTGGTTGAAATGCTAAACCTTTATAAAACAGCACATCAAACTAGATAAAGGATGATCTACTTAGTCTCTTTTCTAGTCTTAAAAATCTACGGAGGCTCTAATGATCCCTTTTGTGGGTTTCAGATTACCAACTGCTTATTTCCACACTTCAGCAAAAGCCACCTGCGATTTTCTGGGCTCATGAGGGACACTTGCCACAGCTTTACGAAGCTCATTCCTTGCAAGCTTTAGGTAGCTAGTTTGCAGCCTCTAATAACCGCACCCTCAGATCCTCCAGTTTTATTGTTCTTATTAGCCCCTACTAAACCGACATCAGCTTTCCCATAGTGATCATACATAGGCTTGTCAGGCTCTCTCTGTAAGCCTAAGTGAGCTGTTTCAGCATGAATATGATGAATATATATCATATGATATATGATGAACCCAAGTGGAGTCATAGCAGTAAATTATTTGGCGTTTGCTGATCTCTACAGTCATTGGCTACTGTCTACACTTACTAAAGTTAGTTTGAATTAGTTAATTCGAACTAACTAATTCGAACTAATTTTAGTTAGTTCGAATTAACTTAATTCGAACTAGAAAAAATTAGTTCGACCTAAGCAAGTGCCATTCATGGCACTTGCTTAATTTGAATTAGTGATCTCCATTGATTTCAATGGGCCGGTTAGTTCGAACTAAGAAATTAGTTCGAACTAACATAGCCACACTGGTTAATTCGAACTGACTAGTTTGAGTTAACCCTTACTTCTAATACCCTATTCGAAGTTATTAGTTCGAATTAAGGAAGCCCTTAATTCGAACTAATTAAGGCCTAGTGTAGCCATGGCTTTAGTTAGTTCGAATTAAGCTTCCTTAATTCGAACTAACTTGCCAGTGTTGACATAGCCATTGTGTTTCTCTTGTGTGTCTCAATAGAATATTGTTGTTTTATAGAACATGGTCCAGAGAAATCTTGTTATGATGGTCACAATAGACCAAAGAAAGCCACTGGTGGAATCCTATAAATGTCTTCTGGAGCAACGCCATAGCTTTGTGCTTTGGCAGTTCTGGTTTCATATTTGGCAGTGTGTATGTTAATGAGCTCTATGTCCTTTCTGTGCTCTATTCGACTGCTGCACAAATCTCTATATGGGACACAATTATATCTCTAAGGCTATGTCTACATTAGAAAAGTTAAGTTGACTTTGTTAAGTCGACTTTAATAAGGTCAACTTTAAGTCGACTTAAAGGTGACCTTATTAAAGTCGACTTAAAGCTAAGTCAACTTAGTCCACTTTGTTAAGTCGACTTAGTCCACTTTAAGTCGACCTAACCATCCTTAAGTCGACTTCATAAAGTCGACTTAAGGGTTACTCCATGTCCACACTGTCCTTAAGTCAACTTAAGGAGTCAACTTAAGAGTTAAGTCAACTTAATGAGTGGTAGAAACAAAGTCGACTTATGCTTTCATTAAGTCGACTTAAGGAATTTCTTAAGTCGACTTAATGAAAGCCTAGTGTGGACATGGCTTAATTTAAGTCGACTTAAGCCTCCTTAAGTTGACTTAAATTGCCAGTGTTGACGTAGCCTATAGCAGTTCTGCAACTTGGATTATTGTCCAGGTAAATTTTGTCCCACCCAAAGCACTTACTGTTATTTGTTTCTAACACAAGGTCACTATCTCCCAAACATGTCCTGCAAATCTTATAAATGCAGTGTAGGTTTGTGAAAAAGTGGCAAGATTCCCAAGGACAATGGGGAATAGAGTCTATCATTGCCCTTGTAAATGTACTGCTATAAGAGGAGTCCTGCTGCAGCAGCGCATCTGCATGGTTTGAATAGTGTCTGGACATACCAGTAATATAGGTTAGACTCTACATAAATCATTAAGCAAGCGCCTTTTTTTCAGGACTCAGCAATAATAATAAATGAAAAAGAGACAAGAAAACCAAAAAGTTAGGATGATCACAGCTGCTATTAAGCCTGTAATTACTGTGGAGGAAATGACAAGGATAAGTCTTCACTGGAAGAATAATAAAAATGCCCCCCTCCTGCCCAGTGTCAGACAATACAAAGGGAAGCTGAGTTCCCTGAGTATCCTCAGTCTCAAGATTTACTGTTCTTTTTCAATCTGCACAGTTCCAGAGATGAAGAAATCTAAACAAAGCCTCAAGGTTTAAGAATTTTACTTGGAATTACTAGCAATATAATATGATGAACAATATTGAGCTTGAAGCCATTTCAAAAGGCAGAATAGTCTGCCAAAATGTAGGCTAGTCACAGTCTGCATTCCATAGCACGAAATGATGTGTTAACAATGATTACACGACCATATTGAAACATTGTGCCACAGGCATAGAGCTACTAAAAGATGTATGCCTTTTTGAGAGGAAAACCTGCATTGCTAAGGACGGGCAGATTCTCTGTTGGTTTAAAAGGGTGCATTACCTCTGATTTCCATGGCATTTAATCCATTTATACGTATGGAGAATCTGACCACATCTGTTGAAATTTCCAAGTTTAGGCGGAGCTTTTTTACTAGCTAAAATATTGCTGTACATCGCTACATTACATTTTAAATACAGCAGGCTGGGATGACCATTGCAACATTAGTCTTGAAAAAAAATGTATTCCTAGATTTAAAAATAAAGAGTTGCAAATAAATCAAACAATATTGTGATCACCCTCAAAAGCTTGCCAGTTTAGGCACAGACAAATAGGTATGGTTGCTTAAGGATCTGCACCAGGAACTAAATTTTTCTGAGAATAAAAATACTGAATGTTTTCAGGCAGGAATTTTTCAAAGACAGTGTGTGAAATTGCATGATTGCAAATCCTTGTGATTAGCATATGCACATGCTTCTTCACACATGCACAACACCAGCATGGTTGCATGGATTGGGTGGTGTGCAAATGTAACTGATGATTGAGCTTTTTTCCTACATGGAGTTTTAGAACTGAGCTCTAGCTGTTCGTGGCAATTGGCAAGTTTTAAAGGGTAACCATTGTGTATCTGGAAATTTTTACTGCAAACTGTAGCTAGACACCTCCATAAAAATACAAAGTTGTTATAAATAAGTAATCACCTCAATGAAAATTTTACAATGTCTGGAAATATTTGAGACCTATCATTATTCTAATTACAGGGCCTATAGTACACACTCATCAATCCAATAAAGTGGGATAGAATATACTTATACATTAGTCCCAGTAGTATCAAAAGGGGGCATCTATCTACTATATTTGCCATGTATGTGACTGGGAAATAACACATAACTCTTAGCATATGGCAGCAAGTAGACGCTGCAGTGGAGACAAGATCTTTAAAAAAAAAAACTGTTAAAGCCAAATTACTTGAAAATCACATACTCGTAACAGGATGTCCTTGTTTGTTTGTTTTAACTTGTGTGGGCTGCAACTTCTTAGACCACGACATTGCCAGCTTTTCAGTAACATCATTTTTTGGATTTTAACAGCATTGCTAAAACTGCTGGTCTTCTATTCCCATTTCTCAGGTATCCTGGCAGGGCTTCCAGACATATAGGGAATGACTCTCTCAAATGTACCACTTCTGCTCTTTCAAATGATCAAGCTCCTCTCTGTGCCACTGAATAATGTCCTCCTGATAATGTCTCTGTAAAACCTTCCTTTTAACCTATACAGTGAAAATGTGCATTAAAAGCACTTCCTAAAACAAATGTGTATTGTACCATGTTATGCTTGCTGCTCCTGCTCTAATAGACATTTGCAGCTTCTAAATTATGATGTTCCCAACCCACTGTGTCAATTTACTTGTGTAAAAGTGCTCTCAGTGGGTGGGAGATGTACAGTCTGACCTGTCCTCTTTGCTTTAAACATTGTCTTGCACAGTTTGGAGTATTTCAAGGGAAGCCAGAGGGTTCAAACTATGTCTCTATCACATAAAAGAGAATTGTGCACCATGATGCTGATCAGTCAGGGGTGTGTCCTCTTCAGAGGCCATTCTCAGGGTAGCTATACCATATAGTTTGCTCCATATGTTCACCTGGAATTGCACTTTTGTGGTTCATTGTTCCCTTCTAGTTACAGTAACGAGCATGGGGTTGCCTTCATGCAGAATGTCTGCTGACAGTGTTCCCACAGGAAGCCAAGACAACATGTATAATTATCATGTGCAAAAATAAAAATACAGGCAATTAGTTAAATGCCATTTTCTTCTAACGTATTCCATTAAGACTTATCCCTGGATATACATAATTCTAAGAGGGGCAATAATTAAGGACATTTTTAAAAGAGATAGGTGAAGATAAGTGGGAAGGTGCTACATCCAGCAAAACAATACCACAACTGAAATCATCCATTTTGAAAATGAAAAAAGTTATTTTCTCATATTTGAAATTGTCTGAGGTGTCATTTTCGCTACCTTATTTTCTCGGAGTCCCTCTTATTTCTGCCAGTCTCAGCTTTTTCCCATCTGGCCCTAGCAGTTAGTTTTCAAACCTCCCCTGAAGTGACAAACCCAAGCTTTTCAGCATTAGGTAACTCAATAGGACAGTGAAGCGTTTTCCATACAAATGCATAAAGACACGTGTCTGCTTACAAGCTCTTTCCACTTTGCAGATGTATAAATCTGTATTGTTTCCTTTGCAACAAGCAGTGAGACATCACTGATGACTCTTCAGACCCCTCAGGTTTCCATGGCCAGCCCGATGATTATGTGGCTACGCCAAACTGTTGCTTGCTCAGCTCAGCTCGCCACTTTCTTGATCCAGTGTTTGTCCCACTTCCAGTCACAACCCAATTAGCAATGTTATACTATTGGTGACTATGAGCTGAGATCGGAATAAGGCATCTGTTTTGGATGTCCACTCTCAAAGACAAATGAAACCCATTCTGGAGGGTTCTGAAGATGAATACATTTCCCTCAACTCTGTCAAGGAGCTTGTAGGACTGGCTATGATGTTTTATGTTCAGCTATCAGTGAAGTGCCCTTGGCAGTGAAGGGTTATTTTCCTCTTCAGAGCACTGAATAAGTTTCGATCAATCATCCATATTGTTTTAAGGAGTGACCAGTGTAGTTAAACCAGGTGGTTTTCACTCAGTGGCTGGTACAAGTCCTCCCCTTGAAACAAAATTTCCATCTATTTTGCAGAAAAAATAATCAAGAAGATATGGATTTAAGTCTCTGTTTCTACGGATGCAGAGTGATTTCTGGAGGGTATATGTGCTATGTCTCCTACGGTGGAGTTTATGCCAGTGATATTCACTGAAGTACTACAGATGCTTGGAATTCTTCACTGCATTTCCCTCCTTCCTATGGCACTTTGGATGCACATCCTTCCTGACTGGGGAAACTCAGCTGGGGAAGAATTGGATCCATTGTTGATGGACAGTGTCAATGCCTCCATTACAGAGAATTCAGCTTGCCAACTTCTATAAAAGAAACTGTTGTATGGCCATCATTCATACAAGTTGATGTTAGATGATCTATAGCAGTAACAACGAGAAATCCTATTTTTTTATCTGCATGTAGCCAAGAGGTTATAACCGTTTCTTTCCATTGCAAGCCTAGTCAGAATGGTTTATATCTTTGTTTGCTCAAAATTATATTATTGCAGCGTGTGCTCAATTCTTAATTCATGCAGAAACTCAAAGTAGAATAGAATGAGGTAGACTTTAGAAGAGTTCTTCATTGGGAGCACATGACTCCAACGTTGTGAACTCTCTGCTGTCAGCCTGTTGCTTTCGAGTAGCAATGCAATGTGTTGATTTTTTTACTCTAATGGGCCTGGCCCATGCAATAGTCCCAATATATAATCAAACATTCCTGTTCAGGACTCTTATTACTAAAAAAGAGGAAACTCCTGGCCCAGAACTCACCATAAGAGATCCTCCTATCTGACATGCAGAACATATCACAAAAATCTCTCTCTCTTCCCTGACTTTTTGAGGAGTGTTAAGTGCATGGACCAGGATGGCATCTGTGGCTAGTGTGAGGTTTTTTTCTCCCTTTCCAGTTTTGTCAAGAATATTTTTTGTAATTGTTTACGAGTGACTGCATTTTTATCAGACGGCCAGGTCACCTAGAGCCCTGCATAGATGCTTTTTTATGTTCTGATCACACCTAAATAAATAAAAAGTAAAGTCAGAGCCCTGAGATGAGGGTGGATTTCATGGGTAGATAAGCAATTATAAGGCTTTTCAGTTGAAAGTGCACTAGCATGTTTGTAGAGCTTTTAATGAGATGGATTGCAGAGTTAAAGAAGGAAAAATGCTATCATGCTCAGCAGGGCTATTTGCTGTCAGGAAAATTCATTGGTTATGTGGCTTGGGATAAAAGCACCTTCCTATAGACTAATCTGAATTGCCAAAAGAGCCGTATTGTGGAGGCTGTTCCTGATTTGACCTCTCAGAAAGGAAACACATGGCAATCAGAGACTTTAGAAGTGAATTATGACTATTTCCTGAAGAGCTCCACTAACTAACTTTTGCAAATGCTAAATGTCCTAAAGATCTCTGTCCAACTTGTTCACCAACTTCATGAGAAAGTGGACTGGAGATGAGAAAAAGAAATCAATAAATGCCTTCATTTCAGCATTTTTCTATTAAGTCTAAAATGAATCGTAGCAAAGCATCTCCTGAGCTAAGGAACCGTGCTATGGTTTGTTGTGCCTACAGTGGTTGTGCTAAGTGCAGTAGATTTTAGGTTAAAACTCTTCATGACTTGATGTTTTTTCAAGAGAGTATGAGCTTTCTCTTATGCTTACAGCATACAGCTCTCTAGATAATGTGCTAGGCACAGGCAAACCTTGCAATGCTCTTTGAAGGGCTCTTCCATGTTTATGATCACAAGAAAGGGCTAATAAAGCTCTGTAAGGAAAAGTACTTCACTGAGTAGTTCATGCTAGAAATATCTTGCTAAGTCTGACAGCTGTAAGAAACTGTAAGCCAAACTTCTCTCTCAGGTTAGCTGAAGTACATTTTGAAGAACTTCTCTGGAGCCAACTTTAATTGAGATAGTGCAGGTTTTCACTGCTATAACTGAGAGCAGATTTTGTGCCCATTTGATCTAGGTTTATATGTGTTTTTGTTTCTTATGAGGCCACCAACCCTGATCAGCTCTAGAGAAGACTTCAGACTTTTCCTTGCAAATAGTATCTGTTACTAACATAGCCCCTTTTCTTGGAGAATCGTTCACCAAATGTTCCTCATTTCTGCAAATGTGAGATACAAGGGTGGATAGAGATTTATGTTTAATTGGGCCTACTTCTATTGGTGAAAGAGACAAACTTTTGAGCTTCACAGAGCTCTTCTTATCTGAAACACTTCACTAACTAGACAATAATGACCCAGAGCCAGAGTCTGCCTTTTGTATAGTTTTTTACTCTGTGCCCGTGTCTTCACTCTGGAAAAATAGGTATATTTGTAACTCAACATAACTTCCTTGAGGTAAAATCCTAGTGAAGGTAAGGCAGTTTTTAGTTTTCTCACAAGATAGCAGGTCAAGTTAAAGTCTCAAATCACTTTAGTTAAGAACACCACCTTTTTCATAGTTAAGACAAGGCCTTTAAATAGCCTCACTGAAATCAGGAGGAATACACATGTACTACTCAAAACAGGTAAACAGGCAGAATTCTGGTCCTGCATAAGATATTTGCAAGAATAGTGGTTGTGGTAGCAGTGGCTTTTTAAATGTCTTATTTTTCTTGGCAGAATAGTTTACATACAATTTTGTGTTCAGCTAAAAATCTGTTATTCCAGGAAATAGAAATTGTGTGTCAGTACTAACAAATAAAGGCTGGACAGTGATGAATGGGTTAGAGAACTGTTTTTCCCTCAGAGGGAGAAATCAGCTTGAAATATATCACCTCTAGCATATAACAGTTTCCTGTCTTATTACTAAAGAATGGTTTCATAGGCTAGAGAAACTTAATATTGGTGGAGGCTGTAGGAACTAGTTACTCATTTCAGGGGAGAGGGGGATTGGGTATATCACTTGTTCTTGAACTATTTTAATACCACTTTAATACATTTATTAATACTAATTTATGAAAGATGCAGTAAATTGTATTATTTACTTTTCCTTTATTGAGAATTAGATGATTCACTAGTTTAATTAGGGACTTGAGATAGTAAAGATTTCTCTGTGGAATTATCATAAGAACATAAGAACATAAGAAAGGCCGTACTGGGTCAGACCAGA
>ML685765.1:13424180-13589357 GCA_007922175.1 Pelusios castaneus | reverse complement strand
TGTGTGTGTGTGTGTGTGTGTGTGTGTGTGTGTGTGTGTGTGTGTGTAAAAGAACTAGACACTTGCTATTTCAAATAAAACCTGAGATTCTGACACACGTACTAAGCACTCTGGCACCTTCTACAATATCTAAGATATAATCCATCTTTGTCAATAGTTTCCACGTAGCATCGCTCTCAGTTTAGATCAACAGTAGCTAAAATAAAAAGGAAAGCCGGTATAATACCATTAAAAGAAAAGAGGCGATTAGTACACAGGAATGGTGTGTTCTAGGGAATAGCGATGTTCTTGGAAGCAAAACATTTTTTGTTAGAAAGTTCTTGTAGTCAAAGGATGTACCTCACAGAGTAGGGAGTAAAAGTATAGCAAAAAAAAGAGCATTATAGGACAAAATCCTCTAGTCAGAGAGGGAGAACAGCCCAGAAAGCCTTGAATGCAGCACAGTCAAAGTAATTCCTACGTTCAAGGAGGGCACTAGAGTGCGGAGAGCCTGCATAGAGATCAGATCCACTGGCCACTGCAGAACTTCCCAGTATCTCCATGATCCTAGTACAGGGGAAGGTTTTAAAAGCATGATGGGTGAACATGGCTTGTGACACATTCCAACCTCACTGATTCCCACTTTCCTGTGCGTCATCCATTGATTGGGGCTCTGGGGAAAGGACCAAAACTTGGTTCCTAGAGAGGAAACATGCTGCTATATAATATAACAAGAATTGTAAATTGTGTGAATTATTTTGTTTGTAAGAGAGTACATGACTTAGACTAAAGAAACGTTTTTCCTTTTCTGATTGTATAAGATCATCACAAGTATTTATATGGCATTGAAAATGTCCTAGGTAGATCAACTTCAAGCTAACATGTTTTTCGGATGGTATGTGTAACCCCCTCATTTTCCTCCCTGTGTTACCTGGGAGCAGGCAAAATTTGTGTGTGCACAGGTGCCTAAGTTTAATGGCAAAAAGGAGATCCTGAATATCCCAGTGGTGATGTTGGATTAAGTGGCAATCTTCTATTCACCCTTCTGGTGCAGTCCCCTTGCTTTAAAGGAAATTAAAATTGGCGATGCCTCCACCTGGCTGGATCCTGTACACACTCAGTGGTGTGCCTTGGAACCTTCCAGGACTAAATTCCATGCTGATGGAATAGTAATCACAAACCTTTACTTAACAAAGAAAACCTGTCATAACAGGATGAAATTAAATATCACTACTATTTTAAATACACAGGGACAGGTGATTAAATCAATTAACACACACAGAATACAGGAATAAAGGAAACTGAACTAACTAGCATTTATACAGCCACAATTACCCCACCTCCGGTGTGCACACTCCCCCAGAGTTCAGAACTCTGACCCCTTGCTTGCGTGGGCGTACTTGAGGGTCTGATGAAGGAGACAAGACAGTGCTCTGCTGGTTCAGTGTATCAGTCCAGTCACAGCACCACACTGAAGATCTGGAGTGGACCCAACCAAATGTCAGTAGTCCTGGCCCTGGCTCAGAGGGACCAACACTCCGCCTCTTCTTAGGCCCAGCCAGTCTCGCTGCAGAGTCTCTTACCTTTATAAGCCCTGCTCCAAAATGGTTTGGGGGTGGTACTCACACCACCTTTACTGCAGGCCCACTGTAGCCAGCTCCAGGTTCTGTCCCTGCTTTGGGTTGAGCATTGCCACCAGCCTTTGAAGCTCCCTGCTCGAACAATCATTTGCAGGATCTTAGCAGCAGCCTCGGAATCCCCAGGAGCAGTCACCAGCAGCAGCTTTTAGAAAGGGCCGTGTGCTCCTCACCAAAATGGAGTCCACCCAGAGGCGGCCTTTGGCTATTGGGAGCCCTAGGCAAAGGCCCATTGCAGGGCCTGCATAGGCTCACAGGGGCCCCCCCTCTGTGGCCCTGGCTCCCCATGCTCCAGCCCCAGCTCCCTGCCACCAACCCCAGCTCCAGGGTCTAGCTCCTCCTCTTGCTGCCAACTAAGGCAGATGTAGCTTTTGGGATAGGCAAAGCAGGCAACGGGGCCCCTCACTGCTTGGGGCGCTAGGCGTGCACCTGCTTCGATTACCCCAAAAGCCGCCTCTGAGTCCACCATCCAGAAGTTTCTTCCCCCGGACAGAGCCAGAGTCTCCTTCCTTTCCTCCAAGGCATGATGGGAGTTGTAGTCTCCTAATTAACTTCAGAGGACCCTCATGCACAGGGTGCCTATACATGCAAAAATAATAAATGTTGCTAATCAAATTTTTACCCCAGGAAAACAGCTGACACCCATATACTGCATCATAGACTCATAGACTTTAAGGTCAGAAGGGACCAGTACAATCGTCTAGTCTGACCTCCTGCAAAATGCAGGCCTCAAGACCTCACCCACCCACTCCTGCAATAGGCCACCAACCTATGACTGAGTTATCTACCTCCTTAAATCATGATTTAAGGACTTTAAGATACAGAGAATTCACCGGTAGGTGAACCATGCCCTGTGCTACAGAGGAAGGCGAAAACCCCCCAGAGCCCAAGCCAATCAGCCCTGGGGGAAAATTCCTTCCCGACCCCAAATATGGTGATCAGTTAAACCCTGAGCACGTGGGCAAGTCTCAACAGCCAGTTACCCAAGAAACAATTCTCTGTAATAACTCAGAACCCACCCCATGTACTCCCCCCTCTTAGACCACTTGTAAATCCACCACACCACACGTAGCCAAATATCAGTCAATTTCCAAAATAGGGTAATCATACCATCCCTTCCATAAATTTATCAAGCTCAGTTTTGAAAGCAGTTATGGTTTTTGCCCCCACAACTCCCCTTGGAAGGCTATTCCAGAACTTTACTCCTCTAATGGTTAGAAACCTGCGTCTAATTTCAAGCCTAAATTTTTTGATGGACAGTTTATAACCATTTGTTCTGGTGTCCACATTGGTGCTGTACTCAAATAATTCCTCTCCCTCCCTGATATTTATCCCTCTGATGTATTTATAGAGAGCAATCATACTCAGCCTTCTTTTGGTTAGGCTAAACAAGCCAAGCTTCTTGAGTCTCCACCTATAAGGCAGGTTTTCCACTCTACAGACCATCCTTGTAGCCCTTCTCTGCACCTGTTCCAATTTGAATTCGTCCTTTTTAAACATGGGGGACCAGAACTGCACACAATATTCCAGATGGGGTCTCACCAGTGCCTTGTACAGCGGCACTAACACCTCCCTGTCTCTACTTGAAATACCTCTCCTGATACATCCTAGAACCGCATTAGCTTTTTTCATGGCCACATCACATTGGCGGCACATAGTCATTCTATGATCAACCAGTACTCCCAGATCCTTCTCCTCCTCAGTTCGTTCCAACTGATGCGTCCCCAACTTATAGGAAAAATGCTTGTTATTTGTCCCTAAATGCATGACCTTGCACTTCCCATTATTGAATTTCATATATCATCTCATCATATCATATCATATATCATCTCATATATATCATATATCAAATTTCCAATCACAATAGAAGCTCAGTACCAAACTCTGGTGCATAATTTTATAGTGAATACCCAGGATATATGGTCACATTACTTTATAAGTAACATTTAGAAAACAAATTCCAAAGGGGTAGCCGTGTTAGTCTATTGTAGAAAGACAACAGAGTCCTGTGGCACTTTTATAGACTAACAGATTTATTTATCGCATGAGCTTTCGTGGGAGAAAATCCCACTTCGTCAGACGCTTTGAAGATAGGAAAGTTACAGAGTGGTAGGAGATTAAATGCAGGGGAGTGTATGACATAGCATCAGGTCAGGCTGTAACAGCAAATCAAAGTAGGTGTTAGGATTCAAAACATTGGGGAACAACAGACACCTCAGAGTGCAGAGCTTCCCTTTAACTGCTATATAAAAACCAACTGCTCCAACATTAAATTCAAAATTACCAGAGTAGGAAAAACAGATCGAAGATTCACTAGAAATTCAAAAAATTTTCAGCTAGACAGGGAGGATAGAGACTAAATACAGGATTAGTTGTGCTTAAAGATATCCAAGATACTTTTCTGAATCCCTCTGAATTATAGTTTTACATCAGTTTAGGTATTTCTGTTTGGGGTAAAAGAACATAATTGGTCAACAAATGCTTGAAATGTTTCTGGAGAAAGGGAACATGTGGTCTGATTATGCCAATTGCTGAGGGAGTTGCTGAATGTTCTCAGCTTCCATTCAAGCCGTCAGTGGGACCTGAGAATGCTCACTCAGTGTCTTCCAGGATCAACACCTGTACAGTTTATATATCAATAATATTTTATTGACAGAAGTAGAACTATTCCTGAGGACATATCAAAATTTTAAAAAGGTTTCTAAAGCATGTTAATCCCCTGGGGGACTAAAACTAACATCCTTGTTCAAAATCCATCCACACAGCATTCTAAGTAATGAAGAAGGGCTGACAGCCTATGAGCTTCACCTCTCTGTGAAAGATTACTGCTTTGCCAGGGAAGATCGCATTGTAGGAATGACAGTTATCCAGCTACAGAACACTGCAGAGAAAGGCAGCTCTGCATCCTGGTATCCGCTGCTGAAAACTATCTTTATGGATGACACTGGGTTGACAATCCTCAGAATACTTTCTCAAAGGACTAATGATGAAGTTGCTAAAGAATTTGTGAGACTTAAATCAGAAACAAGATCTGTTGAAGAAACTGCCTGATTCACAAATAATGCAAGAGTGTCACTGTCAAGAACATAGATACAATGTTGTTGTCTGAATAGTGCATGCATGTGCAAATCAGTGGGAATGTTTAATTAACTCTGTTTCAATGTTTGCCAGTACTTAAGTACTATCTTTGCAAGATATGTTGAGGAGCTATACACCTTTTATATATATTTTGGTCTTTGGAGGAGTAATTGTTCCAATGAAGTGCCAAAAGCAAGATTAAGAGTAAATTAGTAATGGTATATTTTAAAGAGTGGAGTTCATCTCATTGCAACTCCTTCACATGAAACATTTATTACTAAATAATTAGTCTTTTGAATTAATTAATTAGTTGTCTGTTATATTACTCTATTCCTTATCCTATATGTCTGAATTGAGTTACTTCCCTTATCATTATAAAGAATTTCATAATCATTTTATGCTACCCTCATTTTAGGTATCTTGCCAATAACTTTTTCTATCATAACTACAGATGCAGTTACTTCTCGAAAGCGTTTGTAATTTTATAATTACTGATGTAAAGTAATGATTTTTGCATACAAACTGAAAAGGGGTAGAAATATTTTATGCTGGACATTTTTCCAACCTTTCATAAATATCACTGTGAAGAAATACTGTTAACTCAAGTTCTCAAGATGCTATACTTATCAGAGTTTGTTACTGATGTTAGATATCCTGAGATAACTTTATTCTTCAAAACTGCCAAGGCAACATCATATTTGTATAAAAAGGTAAGTCAATATCTGTAGAAAAAGACTGCCATCCAGTAGAGTATACATGCTTTACAAGAATTTCATTTTTTTTAAATGAGATAGTTCTATACAAGGGTTATTATTAGCTTGGAAGATGTAAAGCTGGTTTGTTTCTAGAAATCGTTTATGAAAAGTACTGATGCTGTTAGCGTTTTCACTCTGACCGTTATAAATGTTGCTTTACATACTTAGCTGTAATATCAGCTAAGTGCTTTATTTCTTTTGTTTTAGAAAAGTTCAACAGTTTGTACTTATGCAACATTACTATGTATTGCACTGAAGCAAAATCCATGTCCTGTAAATATATTTAGTGAGAAATTGTAAAATAAAGTATGAAAGAAACTGCTTCTAGTTTTGCAATTAACATTATTTATGTGCCTGAAGGCATAAAGTGCAAAGTAAAACCACTTTAGTGGGGTGTTGTGTTGCATTATGATACTTGGGAGTCTAGCATCTCTAACATTCCTTAAACATTTGCATTGTTTGTAGAAGGTTCTGTATGTGAATAATGCACTCAGACTATATGTAATGTCATGTTCTGGCACATGCACATAGACATTTGCCATTGGCTTTGGTTCCAGCAATTATTGGTTTGGTGCTGTTTTTGTTTGGGAAAGAAAAGGTAACATAAGAATAATGATGGACTAGATTCCAGTTTGTTGACGTGGTCCATGTGGCCTCATGCAGATAAATCTTTTCAGAATTTCCTCTCAGATTTTTCATGGATCTTTTTCAATATTTTTAAATCTTCTCTGTACAAACACTCTTCAGGCAAAAAGTAAAGCTAGACATTTAGAGAAGATGTGTAGTCTCTCAAGAAAATTGACTGTACTTAACTAAGATCACAGAGAACTGATCATCAGCTCTTTTTGCAACTCTTACCCTGTTTGTGTCTATACTTTGCAGAATACTTATTTAGGAAAGATGTTTTCACTGGTTAGAAAAAGTCTTTTGCCATCAGCCCAGAAATCCTTTCTTCTACATAAAATAGCCATTGAACTTCAAAGAGAGTATTTAATTAGATAGGTCACTGAAGTCTACTATAGACTAAACATTTCTAAGGATTCAAGTGTTGATACCTACTAAATGTAAGTTGTAGATCCTGACTGAGATTTGCAAAGCTACCTATGGGGTTTGGATGCCTTATTCCCCTTGACACTAATGGCACCCATTCACATTTTAAGGGTATTCTCTGTACATTGAAACATTTGGGCCAAACTGGGATCCCAGGAATAGTTCTATTAACTTCACTGAAGATACGCTTGGCTTGAATTGAGCCCATTTTGTACATCAATAGAAGTAACTTTCATGTGGCTCTATTTATTTAAATAGCTGTTCTTTTAAAAAGCATAGCTCAGTGTGTGAACATGCGTTAACACTTAGGTGATTAACATAGTTAAGGTAAGAGCCAAACTGCCTTGAAATAGTGCTCATAAAATCCATTATCAATCAACAAGACAGGACATTAATCAACTCAATCTCAAGCAAAAAAGGAGCAACATCAGAATGTGAATGTTCCTCTAATGCAGTGGATCCTAGATGATTCACCTACTGACATTTTTTAGTATATTCCACAGTGTCTCCTGAAGTTAAACAGCAAAGGCAGGATTCTATAGGAAAAATGAGTTTCTTGTTTACCTAAAGCATGTTTGTTGTCTTTTTTCTGATTGTTGTATATTATGTTGTAAAATGTTGTACATTTTGCTTTACAATGTATAAATAAAGTCACCAAATAAGGTATATGATTATAATACAGAACTACCTATAAATGGATAAGTATTGAAGTTGCCAAGGAAATATATCACTGCTGCTAGCAAGAAGCAATTTGTTAGTTTCACACACCAAAAAATCATCTGACAGTGTAGTAACTAAAAATCCAAGCTTCGTAAACTATACAAGTGTGAAGAGATTATGATGTACTTTAATGTTTCCTCATTTTTAACAAAGATATATTTTCCTTACTGTAACCACATTTGTCTTATGACAAGTTGAGTTGTGTTAACTTTACATTAGAGAGCTCTGTTTTAAAATGATATTTAGCTATTGATCAAAATCTAAATAAAATGCTATTCCTCAGTGTATACAGCTTGAAGTCAAAAATTTTCTGTGGCTTTAATCATCGATCCTGACTAAGCTAAGAGACTGATTATTTGGCTTTAGAAAAGCAAACATTTCTTTATTTAAAAAGATCTAATTTGCATGTATATATTAGGACTTTCTTTATTCTTGTGATCTAACATTGATGAATAGGTTTTTTAAACCATTTCTTCAGTTTAATTTCCCACTGATAGTTGAACTGATGCAACACAATTTAAACCCTATTCACTTTGGTTTGTTATGGTATTAAAAATAAGGGCATTGAGTGAATACAATTTAATTTACAAATTGCAGGAGACCACCATAAATTTCAGAATGGGAAAGAATTTCTAAGCTGAAAGGAATAACTATTTTATGGAAATCTGTCAACCCATATGACGTATCTGGAATAGCCAGGATATCCGTGTTAACAGTTGTCTGCAATGTGACAGCACTTAAGGAGTTAATGGTATATTTAAACATGTTGGACTTTGTTACAGAAATGCCTCAATGGTTAAACAGAGTGGTGTGCAATTTTATAGGATGCAAGCATACAGCTTTCAAGACAGAAGAAAAATTTTGGACAAGTGTGGTTTGGCAGGAATGAGAGCTATGGCTGTTGCTATTCTTATCTATAGCACCTTTAACTGTACTGTAACACCAGGGATAGTCCACAGAACAGGTTATGGTAATATTCTGGTCCAAGATGTCACAAACACATGAAGAGTCACTTTACCTGAGTGGGACAAGAGATGTCATAATAAAGTAATATTTCTAAAGCAATAAAGCTCAGCACCACAAAGCAATATGAGTCACAGAATATAATGTAATAGAATTTGGTTTTAATGAGCCCATTTTTAATAGGTGTCAGAACAGGTGGTAATAATTCAGTGGGTTAAAAACTGATAAAACCAGATGTGTGGTCAAACCCAGCATCCATTATGAACTCTGAAGCAGCTAATCTACAGCAATTTTGTTGAGAGAAAAATGTGTCCAAAGACAGCTTGGTTAACCTCTACTTTTTCCAGAAGTGCCATGGGCTCCAGCTTCCACCTGGATAAATACCAGAATGGGTCTTAGTATGTCACATCTAAATGACACTACCTTTAACAATGCAGCAGTTGTATTACATGGACAGTACTTTCTGTGGATTATGAACCTATGAAATCCAGGTCCCTTGCTAAAGGCATCTTTCAAATGAGCCAAATGGATCTTAGCTGCTCAACTCATAGTGCAGTCTTTTGGATAATAAAATTTCCATCAAAAATAAGTGCATGAATGGGTCCAGCAGCATGAGACTGCGTGGTCAGCATATAATTATGAAAACACCTGTGAGCTTATTTCTAAATTTACTAGACATTAATTGCCATACAGCATCTGATTTTGCAGTTTTAGATGTGTGTAAATCAGAAATTAGAATCTGTGAGATTGGATTCTTCTGTATGGCATACGCAATGGCATTAAAAATCCCTTTGAAAAATATCAATTGGAGATGAGAAAATAAGAGCAAACTTTAAAAGCTGTTTTATTGGAACTTAGTCACAGAGAATTCTGCCTAGAAGAATCAGTCAATTCTCCATGAAGACTGCAGAAGATATTTTCTTCCCCGTCCCCCCCACAACAACCATAGTGATACACAAGTCAGAAATTGAATAACTATGCCTGTCATAAAATGGTTGGCAGGTATGGGGTAGTGTTCTGTTAAGTTGTGGATCAGTTGGAAAAGAACAATATTTGTATATGTTGAGAGAATAGTTCAGCTATAAGATTACTGGAAAGAAACTCAAAGAACAGCTTTCCTGAAAATACACATCACAATTCCTAAAGCATTAATGCTGCAACCTCATGCGAATGGCTTTTAGTGAAGAGGGAATGCTCGCAAAGATTCTAAGTTGCTGAACCAGAACTGATGGCCTGAATAACTGAATCTAATTGTACATGTGACAGTGCACTGAGATTAAAGTGTTGGAAATCTACTGGTTAATGATCACTACCATTATCTGGTCTAGCCATAATTCCACTCCCTCCCACCACACACACACACATCTATTGCATTCAGTGAAATTATATGTACTCCAAAGGGCATAGTCTTAGATCTACGACACCTGCCTGAACTACTGAGCATCTAGAAAAACAACTGAAAACACAAAATACTCTATGCCTGTCTAACAAGGGTATGTCTACACCTGAAAAGCTAAGTCGACTCTGTTAAGTCGACCTTGTTAAGTCAACTTAGAGAGTCTACACTAGAAACTTAAGTCGACTGCCTGCTAGGTCGATGGAGAGCCACAGTTTGGGGGAGCTGTGGCTGGGGAAAGGGAGCTGTGGCTCCCCTGGAGAAGGAAGTCACGGCTCCCCAGGAGCTGTGGCTCCCTTCTGCCAGAGAGCCGCGGCTCTCTTCTGCAGGGGAGCCAGGGCTCTCCCCCGAGCCGCGGCTCTCTTCTCTCGGAGAGCCACAGCTCCCTTCCCCGAGCCACGGCAGCTCTCTTCTCCCCAGCCCTAGGTCGACTTAGCCAGTTAGGTTGACCTAGGGCATCCACACCAGCTTTAGGTCGACTTAACAAGTCAACTTAGCGTTAAGTCGACCTAAAGAGGGGAAGTTATTAAGTCAACTTAAGGAAGTGCTTTAGTCGACTTAATGAAAGCCAGGTGTGGGTGCAACGTTTCGTAGGTCGACTTAAGTGTCCTTAAGTCGAATTAAGTTGCAAGTTTAGACATACCCAAGGAATCTGGGTGAGATCATCAATGCTGGCTTTCAGATACATCTGCACACCTTTGATGACAAAGACTGAGAGCACAATTTTGGTCACGGAGTTGTTTGACGCTAATTATTTCAGTCTCAGAACTGAACTCATTAATTTAAGATATAATGTTACATTTTGGTTCACACCTACACTTAATCTGGAACGGTGATTCAATACCACATTCTTTTCCTTTTGAACGTGCCATCATGAAATTCAAAGCTTGCTGAGCCTGAGAGTATTAAGCTATATTTTATTTTGCTTTGAAAATTTGGAACTATGTTGTTGTGGCAATTCCTCCTGACTGTTTTGCCATCGTGCTCATACACTCCTTCTTTGTCCAGTTGTCCAGTGTCGGTGCAGCCTGGAAATTTTATGTTTAGTCTTGGTTAAGAGAAACTCACAACCCTTTATTCACCCTAGTAGTTCCAGTGAGGTGAATGAGACTACCCACATGAGTAAGAGTTTACAGGATGTCACATTCGATTGTAAGTGTCTGAGGCAGGGAATGTGTCTTAACTGTGTTTGTAAAGCACTGAGTAAACACACAATTTATAACATTCTTTCCTCAGTTACCCTCATAAATCCCCAGCCCAGCAGCACAGGGAGCAGAGGCCAGAATTTGGGCCAAACTATTTCATTTCAATTTGGGGGGGGGGGGAGGTAAATGCTAACCTGCATATCAGTAAATACCCCCACTTCACTGATTTGAAAAACATAGTTTACCATAACAAAACAAGGAGTCTGGTGCCACTTTTAAAGACCAACAAATTTATTTATCGCATGAGCTTTCATGGGAGAAAATCCCACTTCAGCTGATGCTTTGAAGACGGAGACCTTAAGTTTCCTCCTTTAGGCCCCTTTGCACAGGCAGGAGAAAATTAAATCCAACTAGAATTACTGTGGAACCATGTGACACCTCCCTTCATCTCTTAGCTCACCACTGTAGCACGCTAACTGACTGCCAAGGAATCGTGCTACAAAGTTAAAGAAAAATTATTTAACTTTCTCTCTCTCTCACACTTGTAGGCATGCTCCAGTCTTGGACAGAATTTTAACAAGTTCTGCTCATTCCTGTCATTCCATTGCAACAAAATTACAGCGGTTGCCTTTTAAAGCCGGAAATGGGCATAGCATTTAGGTGGAAAGTGTATCTGTCACTCAGACTCCAGCTCTCACCTAGTCTCTTCTTAGCTCAAGTTTTCGTTCTCAGAGGGAGCACAGAATTCTCAATTGAAATGACTGTCCCTGCACAGATTCACACATGAACAGCATGGTGATGGAAAGTCATTCACACTGCCCCTACCTCTATGGCTTTTCGTGAAGGTGGGGCATTGTCATTCCATACCTAAATGGGAATTGGGCACCAAGCAGTACCCACAGTTCTGTTTAGTCCTGTGGTTTGGGTCCTTCCTTAAGGCCAGGATGAGTGTTGGTTCAACTCCTGCTCCTTGAGTGGAGGGCTGACTCGTGTCAGTTAAGGCTGTTCCTCTTCACCTACATATTAACGAGACCAAGAGGCCTTGCACAGCACTCTATGCTGTGAGGGTTAGAGTGCTTGCCTAGGGTATGAATTGAATTGACTCCAATTCAAATCCCCCTCGTGCATTGTGGCTGGATGCCAGGCCTGGGAGAAGAGGATGATGTTCATTTCAGGGCAAGGAGCACTTTGCAGGCCCTCTTGCTTCTTTTTCATAAAGAATTAATGTTGATTTATGCCAAAATGCTCCACTCATTCTTTTGTCTGCTGTGAGCAGGATACATACCTACGCTGTGGCAGACCCAAGGGCATGCCCCTTCGCCATTGAGGGCTCCCACCTTCTAGGAGAGAATTGCTGGTGAGCCACCTTTCTTAGAGCCCCCTCCATTTCCCAAGAAGACAATGGCTCTTGAGAAAAAAGGGGGCTCAGACAAGGGTGGACCACCATAAAGGACAGTGGCCATGGAAGCTGATAAGCCCAGTGCAAACCCCTGCTGAACAGGCAACTTGGGGAGTTGAACCAGGCCTTCGAGCCACTATGTATGTGAACATCCTAACGCCTGGACTAAAGAATGAGGCCGGCTTTTACCTTGCCCAAAGCACATTCACCTAAAGCGGAATGGCTTCACCGGGCAAGGGAGAAAGAAGGCATCCCCCAGAGCTATGTAACAAGGTGACGGTCCTGCCACCAGGCCAGCGTCAAACCTACAACTCCCACTGGCCACCTAACCACTAGACCACACAGCTCAACCTTTGCCAGCATCACTTTTTAACTAAAGTGGAATAGCATCAACAGGTGAGCGAACTGACAAAGGACTTCAATAGGCATCGCCCTGCTCTTGAGAAACTATCCAGTCATTGGCCTGAGAGCAGGGCTCACCCAACCATATAGATGAACTAGGCTGTCGCCTACGGTGCCGCGCTTTATGGGGCACCAAATTAGACCAAAGTGCTTTTTTTTCTCTATTTAAAAAAATGAATATATTGTCTCTCATAACATGGGGATGTGACAAAGTCACAACCTTGGGCAGGTTCTGCCTTCAGGTACTGTTTGCGCTAGCTCTTGAAGTACCTCTGCAGCCTTTTCCTACCTGAGATAACTGAAAAAATACATCTCCCCATCGGAATGTTCAGAATAGCATTTCACAACAGTGTAAAAAGAAGTGCCAGTAGTGATCATACCACGCTGAACTCCCATGCGTTTCTATCTGAATTAACTACTGCTTTTGCTCGCCCAGGACTGCACTAGTCTAGTAACTATATTTGCTGATACAATTAATTGAAAACAGACTATTTTTAAGTAGGATGAAATATGACAAACAACAAATGCCAGATTTTAGCTTGCAAATGATTCATGGCTAGCTGAATAATGTACAGAGACGATTCATATCTTCTATAGCAGGAAACTGGTAACTTGTTGTTTGTAGGATGGTGAGAAGTTGAGAACATTTACCAGAGGGCATGCTTTCTCCACAGGTTTTAATTTTATTCTTCAGCATCCATGGTAGAGTTAAGTTAGGTAACTCGAGGCACAACAGCTTAATCTTTTTAGTAGTTTTCAGATGAGTTATTTACAAGTTGGTAAAACCCTACTGACTGTCCAAGGCGGTTTGGGTGTAAAGAAGTCTATCAACTCATAAATAAGCTATTTGAAAACTCACTAAAGGATGGCATTGTAACTGTAGTAGTCAGTGATTAAGTGGACTGATACTCCCAGGGGCCATAGCTGGCATTATTTCCTGAATTAGCCCTCTGCCAGCGACTGGACATGAAGTTTGAGGACAATGTGCTGTCTGAAGTTGAACGTGATGTAAAACTTAGTCCTGCCCATTTAGGGCTAGTCTTAAAGCAGCTACTGGCTTTTGAGAATTTCAAAACAATGCTTACAGATTCAGAGTGGTCTGCCAGAACTTATATTTGCTAGCAGTATTCGACAAATGGAATTAAAGGTACTGTTGGTTAAAAGGGTTCAATGCACAGTATGTGTGTATGAAAGCCTGGCTGAAAGCAGTAATCACATGTTATTTGATGTGATGTGTATTTAAAGAGTCATATCAAGACAGCTCAGCATACGGCTATTCAAGTACTCCTTGCAGCATCACATTCTATGACAATTGAGCTGATTGCAATAGCACGTTCGCATGTTTATGGACTAACGGTCTAAGGCCCCCTAAACAGTCATCTACCAAATGGAAGATGAACCATAAAGATTCTGAGAAGCCATGCTTGTACGAAGGAACGGGCTGATGTTTAGTCTCTCAATTAACTGGACTTGGCGTTCTGTTTGGGCAGATGACCTACGCATAACCCAAGAACTGAAATAGTTTGGCTTAGTAAGTAAGTCTAGACTCTGTCTCCAAATTCTACTCTGGTTCTGCCAAAGTCAAAGGCTATGTCTGCACTTAATTACTTAAGTCGACCTAGGGCATCCACACCATGTTAGGTTGCCTTAATAAGGTCAACTTAGATCTTCAGTCAACCTAAAAGGCAGTAGTTATTAAGTCGACTGTGTGAAGGGCCTTGCAAGGAAAGTTATGCTCTTCAAATATGAGATATATTATAATCACTACTGAGACCTACAGTGGGAAACTAAAGGAAGACACACAGACTTATATATAGAGCAGTGTTTAGAGCTATATGGAAAGGTTATCGACAATACAGGTTTTTTCTCCTAATTAGCGCAACATAATACAGAGTGTTCCACCTCAACGTTCTCCCCACTGGCTTCTTTAGTATCTTAAAATAGAACTGGTGCAATTTCAATTTTTCCCTCTAATTAAAAAATCCCATGTCAAAGCCTCACAGGAGTCTTTTTGCAATTAAAACCACCAAGACACTCTCTATAGTCCTACCAAGCTTCTACTGCATGAACATTAAACTGCTTCTGATAATGACTAAGAATTTTTGTCAAAGCAACTAAAACTATGTTGTCATTGCTTGTATTCAAAATGTATGGGTTTTGCAAGACATATTAAAAACCTACTCATAAACATGACACCACTTGAGGTTACGGCACAAAATTCTGGTACATGTGCAATTTACAAGAATGGAGAAGGTTTTTTTTGAAACACATACAATAGCTCTGGGTTTTCATACCAAAATCATCTATTTGCTGATACTAAAATGTGATGAGAACGTTCATCAAAAAGGCTAATTGTTTTTCGTCCAGCAGCAAAACATGATCACAGAAAAAGAACATCCACACAAGAGAACCATTCCACACAAGACAACCAGGCCCCACCACAAGCTGCCGCTATTGTGAGCAGCTGTGTGCCATCCTGGGGCAGGAGACTGGCAGCCTCCCAGCCCACATGATTGACTCCGCCGAGCCCCCCCTCCCCCCCACACTGACACCCAGGAGGAGGATTTGCGGGATGAGCGTGTGATGTGGGAGGAAGGGGCGACCCGCGCCTAGCAGGAGCAGGCAGGTACCTTGTCAGTCTTGGTGCCAGCTGCCAGCCTGGAGCTCATCCCTGCCTTCACAGCAGGAGCGAGAGGCGCAGGTTCCCCCTGCCCCAGAACATCCAGGCGAGCGGACTGCTGGTGAGTGCGCCCTCCTTCGCCCCTGCGGGCAGGGCTGGGCACGTGTGTGAGACAGGGACTGCAAGGGGACATGGACAGTCGGGGCTCGGGGCGGTGGCAGGAGGGGGAACCTGGAGGCGAGCAGTGCAGTGGCGTTGGGGGATGGGGGGAGGAGGACCGTAGGCAGGAGCACCAAGGCCAGACAGCATGCACCCAACACCGCTAGCACATGGCCTCAGGAAGAAGGGCTGCCCTGGGCAGCACAGCACGCTGGCGTGTCCCAAGGGGGCTGGTCGGGGACAGCAGCTGCTCTCAGGCTGCACACCGCACCAGCTAATGGGAGGGACCCTCTTCTTTGCTTCTCCCCAGCAACCCCTGTGACCTTGACATTCCCGGCGCCCCAGCAGACCTGATCAGGAGAAGAACAGTGCATCTCTTGCGGGATGTGTGCCTGGAATACCTGCTCCATGTCAGCGAGCAGCCCAAGGCACACCTGGCAGCGTGGCCGGAGCAGGACAATGGCCACCAGAGGGTCAAGCAGAGGCTACGCAAGTGAAGGCTTGAGCGCATCGAGCAGCAAACCCAGGCCCTGGAGTGCCTGTACCCTCAGGGCCCCACCCTGCACCCCCAGAAGCAGCCCTCCTCGCCAGTGCCCCAGCACACAGGGCAGACGTCCCCTCCCCCTGACCCTCTTCACTCCCCCTAAACCTCCCAACAGCCATTTCCCCCTCTGAATAAAAACCCTGTACACCATTATACATTCTGCTCTGGTTTTTAATTAGTTTGAGGGTGGCGGGACACAGATGTGTGGGGATGGGGGAGCAGGCTCACACCTCAGTGATCTTTGCTGTCAAAGTGGGCGCTCAGCACAACTCAGATGAGCTATGCTCACTGCTAGACCGGCTCAGTCCAGGGCAGGGTGTCGTGGTGCTGCTCATACTGTGCAGCAAGCCACTCAGCCTCGGCCTCCCGAGACCCCTTCCCCCCCCAACAGCGTGTGCAGGCGACAACATCCAGCAGGTTGCTCTCACCAAGCTGCAAGTGGGTCAGGAGGGCCCTCCAATGGGTCTTCAGGCATCTGAAGGCCCGCTCAATGATGCTGCAGCACCGGTTGAACCTCCGATTGACGAGGTCCCTGCTGTCATCCAGTTGGTCCGTGTATGGCTTCCTAAGCAAGGGGAGCAAGGGGTAGGCCGCATCTGCCAGGGTCAGGACAGGCACCTGCATGTCCCCCATGGTGATGGTGTGGTCAGAGGAAAAAGGTGCCCCCCTGCATGCACCTGTGCAGGGCAGAGTTGGGCAGGAGCTGTGCGTCATGTGCCTTCGCCGGCCAGCCCACATAGTTGTTTTGGATTCCATGGTGGTCCACCAGGGCCTGCAGGACCACGGAGTAGTATCCCTTGTGATTGACATTGGCATGGTGTTCCAGGGCTCGGATGGGGATGTGGGTGGCATCCACAATGTCCCTCACAGGTGGGGAAGCCGAGTTCGGCAAGGCCATCGAGGAGGTTGCCCACGGTGATGAGGTGAGCTAGCAGGACCTGGTTGATTGCCCTGCACGACAGCGTTCCCTACAGTGGCCTTCTCCGTCGGCCAGCAGGTCAGGATCGGGAAGGCCACTGTGGGGACCGCCGTTATGCAGGTCTGCAGGGCGATCAACCGCGTCCTTCTAGCCCGACTCATCACCCAGGGCATCCTGCATGACCTCTTCAAGGGCCTCGCCGGGCTGGGCTTCCCAAACTGTGTGGGTGTTGCGGACGGTACCCATTCAAGCCCCAGAACACCGTGCCAGGGACTACATCAATAGAAAGGGGTACTACTCCATCATCCTGCACGCGCTGGTGGACCACCGCAGGATCTTTCAAAACATCTACATCGGCTGGCCAGGGAAGGCGCACGACGCGAGGATCCTGCGGAACTCCGCCCTCTACAGGCGCATGCAGGTGGGCACCTTCTTCCCCGACCACACCATCACCATTGGGGATGTGCAGGTGCCTGTCCTGATCCTGGATGATGCCGTCTACCCCTTGCACCCTGGCTCATGAAGCCGTACACGGGCCGCCGCAACGACAGCAGGGACCTCTTCAACCAGACGCTCAACCGGTGCCGCAGCATCGTCGAGTGAGCCGTTGGACGGCTGAAGACCCGCTGGAGGGCCCTCCTGACCCACCTGCAGCTCGGAGAGCTCAACCTGCCAGAGGTTGTCAGCGCATGCTGCTGCCTCCACAACCACTGCAAGCTGCGGGGGGAAAGGGTCCCCCACATCTGGGAAGCCGAGGCCGAGGGGCTCGCCGCTCACTATGAGCAGCCCAAGGACGCCCTGCCCCGCTCTGAGTGAGCTTATCAGGAGGCGCAGACCATTCGGGATGCGCTGAGGGCCCACTTTGCCAGCAAGGCCCGCTGAGAGCTAGGACTGATCCCAGGCCCCATCAGCTCCACTACCCACCCATGCCTGCCCCCTCGCCCCCACACACCTGTCTTCCCCTGCCCCCAAACCAATAAAAAAAAACCAAAGAAATTGGATTGGGGTACAAGCTGTTTATTTAGGGGATAATGGGGTCTGGGAGGTGTGGGGTTTGGGCGGCTTGAGGGGAGTGAAGCTGGTCGAGGGAGGTGTGGGGTTTGGGCGGCTTGGGGTGAGTGAAGACGGTCGAGGGAGGTGTGGGGTTTGGGGGGAGGGAAGGGGGTTGGAGGAGGGAGGGGGTTTGGGGGGGAAGGGCAGGGGGTCGGGGGGAGAGCGGGAGGTCAGGGGAAGAGTCCATGGCCTCCAGGAGGTGGGTCCCTGGCCTAATGGCGTCTGCCATGGGTCCTAGGCCGGCGCCGAGGGGAGCCACCTCTGGGGCACAGGACGGGGCCCTGGGGGAACATGCGGTCCTCCAGTTGCTCCACGGCCCGTGTCTGCCGCTCGAGCAGGGCGTGTGCCTCCGTCCTCTCGCTCACGCGGACAAGGTCTTCCAGGATCTCATCCCGTGAGCGCGGCCTCCTCCTCCTCCTCCGACCCCAGATCGGGCCTGCTGGGACGCCAGGTGGCTGCATCTCAAGGGTGCAGGAGCTGCTGGGAAGAAGTAAAGAAGAGGGTCCCTCCCATTAGCTTGTGTGGGGTGCAGTCTCAGAGCAGCTGCTGTCCCCTGACCATCCCCCGGCTTCCCAGTCCCTGTCCTTTGGCATAGGAACCACCTGGTACATGCCGGCACGCTGTGCTGCCCAGGTCGGGTGCAGTGCCCACAGTGGTGGGCTGCAGGCAGCCCTGCCTCGGGGGGGTCTTTCCTGGGGCCACATGCCAGCAGTGTCGGGGGTATGCTGTGTGGCCTTGGGGCTCCTGCCTACGGTTCCCCCACCCCATCTGCAGACACCACTGCACCACTCGCCTTGGGGTTTCCCCTCCTCCCACCACACAGCCCCCAGCCCCTCTTCCCCTGTGGGAGTGCCTCCCCCAGCCCCAACCCTGCCTGTCCCTTGGGCCATGTCCCCCTGCAGTCCCTGTCCCACAGGCATGCCCGGCCCTGGGCCCATGGGGGACAGGAGCGGGAGCACTCACCAGTAGTTGCAGCAGGTCTCTGTGGCGCTGGCCCCTCGCCTGCGTCCTCCTCTGGGGGGGAACCAGCTCCTCTTCCTCCAGCTGGGAGGCTGGGTCGGCCGTCGGGGCAAGAATCAGCTCCAGGCTAGCAGCTGGATCCAGGAGTGGCGAGGTGCCCTCCGGCTCCTGGGGCTGGCTGGTCTCCCCTTCCTCTGGGCCCACGGTCTCCTGCACCGAGCCCTCCTCCCAGATGTCATCGGGGGAGTGGGGCTCGGCAGAGTCGACCATGACCGCAGGGTAGCCCCCACTCTCCTGCACCAGGAAGCCATGCAGCTCCCGGTAGTAGCAGCAGGAGGTGGTGGGGGCTGCCCCCTCCTGCAGGTCGCCTCTCGGGTCCTGCCCTGCCTCCGGTCCTTTATCTTAACCCGGACCTGCTGGGTGTCCCGGGTGTAGCCCTTTGCTGCCAGGGCCTGGGAGGTTGAGGCATAAACCTCCCAGTTCCGCAGGCTGCCCTGCAGCCTGTGGCCCACTGCCTCCTCCCCCCAAACGCCAATCAGGGCCAAGATCTCATCGTGGCTCCACGAGGGTGCCAGCCTGCATCGCTGGCTGCCCTGCTCTGCCATGGTGTCTGAGGCAGGCCTGGCCAGCTCTGAACTTGGCGGGGGGGGGGGGGGGGGGGGGGGGCAGGGCTGTGTCCTGCCCCATGATTGGCCAGAGCAGGATTCCCGTCCCAGGAACTCTGGGAGGAAGGTCAGGGAGAAGAGCAGGGAGCCCTGGGAGCCATTTAAGTCGACTTAGGGCTACTCCATGTCTACACGGGCTTAAGTTGACTTTAGAAAGTCGACTTAAGCCTAAAGTCGACTTTAAATGAGGTTTAACAAAGTCGACTTAATTTTCCTTAAGTAGACTTAAGCAGCTTGCTTAAATTGACTTAAGGAAAATGTAGTGTAGACGCAGAATTGGCTGGGGGCGGAGCAGGCACAGAACGCTGCGGAGGAGCAGTGCAGGGAAGGTGTCCTCTCTGTCCCTAGCCTTCCCCACCCCACTCCAGGGCTGAACAGGCAGCTGGGGGAATGGTGTGAGGCACATCAAACTGCAGGGCCCAGGGCGATGGTCCTGCTTGCCTGCCCACTAGGGACAGCCTTGGGCTTCACCGTAGGGATTAACCTAGGGGTTAACAGACACGGTCCAATCAACCATGCAACTTAGTAAAAGTTCAACCTGTGCCCATCTCCTGCGGCTGTCAGCTATTATTCTCATCACAGCCCACACCACTGATAGTGCAGTTTTGTGGGTGCTTAGCAATCTTTTCTAGTTTATACAGTGAGACTCAGAATTTAAAGGCCAGAAGGAACCTCCCATCATCTAGGCCATTGTTTCCCAAACTAATTTGGCTACGGAACACTTTTGGGCATGGAATATATTGATGGAACACAAACATGCTGGTCCGAGGGTGGGGGGCGGTTTCCATACTGAAAAATTGCCACACATATTGCTCAAAAGTTGATTTAAAAGAGTTAGAAGGAAAAATATCGCTAGCAGCAACAATTTTTCAAGGCATACCTATTCACATCATGCAAAACACCAGTGTTCCACAGAATATAGTTTGGGAAATGTTGATCTAGGTTGCTCTCCTGTATTTCACAGGCTAGGACCTGTACATTAAACCAACAACCAAAATTAGACCAAAGTATTACAGCACAGCTAGAAGTCTAGACTATTATGTCCCAGAGGCAGAGAACAGGAGGAACCAAAGTGCACTAGGGACAAAAGACCGAAGCAATGGAAGGGAAAATAAGGTCACAGCCAATCTGACCTGACTGTACATATGGCAGTCAGTTAGACCCTGAGTGTGTGAGCAAGACTCAGCCAGCCAAGTGCCTGAAAGAGGGAATGCTTTGGTACCACCTCAGAGGTCTGTCCCATCCATCCAATGTCCCATCTCCAGCCTTATCCACCCTGGAAGCTTCAGAGGAAGAAGATTTGAAAAACAGAATATATTGAGAGAAGGGAAGCAAAGGCAAATCCTTTTCTGATGCTGCAGTTGGCCAGCTGAAACCCTGAAGCATGAGCTTTTCGTAAGATAGGACATAAACTGCAAGCAAGACTCAGAAGCGCACCCTGCTATCATAAGAAACTCCATCATTCAATCCCACTCATACATTTGTCCAGCTCTTTCTTAAAATTAAGGTTTTTGCCCCCACAATTCCTATTGGGAAGCTGTACCAGAGCCTTCCCTCTCTGATGGTTAGCCTGAATTTGTTCATGACCACTTTATATTCATTTATTCCTTTACCAACTTTGTCTTTTAGCTTAAATAGCTCTTCACCCACCCTGGTTTTTACCTCCCCTTAGCCCAATGCGTTTATAAAGTGCAATTATATCTCTTCTCAGCCTTCTTGTTACTAGATTAAACAAGCCAACCTGTTCCTGGCCCCCATTACTCTGCTCATCCTAGTAGGTCATCTTCACATCTGTTGCAGTTTGAATTCATCTTTCTTGAACCTTGGTAACCAGAAATACACACAGCATTCCAAAGACGTGCTCAGCAGTGCCTTGAACAGCAGCATTAATACTTCTCTAGCTCTATTGGAAATGCCTCGCCTGATAGGTTGTTGAATCACATTTGCATTTTTCACAGACACAGCACGCTGGTGGCTCAGTCATCTTGTGATTGGTCTGCATGCCCAGGAGTTTCTTCACTTCTGTCACTTCCAACTGATGAGCCCCCACACTTGAAGCAGGTATTCTTATTCTGAGCCCTTAAGCCCTTGTGTGACCAGACCCTTCGTACTACTGAATTTTATCTGTACTGCTTAACTTTCCCATTCTTGACAAGCAACAATTACCATGGGTATAATCAGTCTTCAGCTTGTTTGCTTGCTCCCCCATGGTCTCACATGGCCTCTCTGAGCCATATAAGCATGTAAAAATTAAACACCCTAGTTAAACACCCTCAACCAATCTGATCTTGTAGATTTAGTCCTGGTGACATGTGGTATGTGATACACTCATAACTAAACTCCTGGACCTATTGACCACAACGGTGCTGTGAGCTTTCCTTACTTGGGTTTAACATACAGTGTGTGCACGTAAGAAACAGTCAGTCCCACTCATATCAATGTGTCACCTGGGCTGCTTCTCTAGACAGCAGTGTGCTCAGTTTCCCCAAGGTACATCACCTAGGCAGCCACTGACCCTTGCAGCTGGCGATCACATTGCAGAGGAGGTGGACTCGAGAGGCATTTTATAAACCTGTTTATTTATGTGATCATGATCCCGTTAGCCTGATCTGTCACACCGAACTACATCACATTACTTAACCTGAACAGACATTTCAATGATCGTTAATCCTGTGGCTTAGTTCTGCATGAAGTACACATGTGCACCACTGCCCCTGGCCCATGCTGACAGCTCCCCACAGTACAGTTACCAGCCAAGAGCTGGCATCCCTTTAGGAATATTTTCTTCTCTTTGTGTCATTCTTATTAGAGCAAAACCCAATGAACAAAAAATAAAGACAGACATAGTATCTATTTCAAATACATTTAATATAATAGCACGTTATTTGAAAATCCCTCTATACTTCCAGCAGCAAGAGTGCATTAAATTGTGATCTGAAAAGCTTGTTGTGTAGGGAAGTACTAAAAACAGACAACAGCCCAAATGACTAATAGTCAAAACAACAGATTTCTAGCACAGCATGAAAAGGATGTGTGTGTATATAGATATATATACAAATTAATATCTTCAAATATCCATGTCCGCTCATTTACTATTTATTTTAATAGGAAATCATTTAATTTACTTTGACAGAACAAATCAAAAATCTCTCCAAACACCTCTATTCTTTAATAGTGTGTGTTATCAGTGGTATATTCCCCATATTCATATTTAAGTGCGTTCATCATTTTTGTTTTTCCTTGAACAGCCTGTTCTCTGATTTTCATTTAAAGAGAAAATTAGTTACATAGCTCTACCCAGTGCCTGGATTCTACATTTCAAATGAAAAATAATTTCAAGGAACTTTTTAAAACTATAGTGATTTGCTCTTCCAACAGTCAATACACAGGAGATTTAGAGAGCTGATTTTCATTAGTGTTAATGGGAAACATTTGCCACCATAAATCCTCTGCCTATTAAAGGGAGAAACTGACTTCTCTATCTCAGCATCCATTATTATTTCCCTTACTTGGACCTACCTCAGCACATGAATCTCCCCCCACTGAAATCAATGTAGTTCTGCCTTATGGCTGTAGAATGGCCCAAGCATGGTGTCCATGTTACAGAGGCTGTCATGGGAGGGGATACAATTGAGAGAGGCTGAAAGGGGTCTAAAGCACAGCTCGCCCTGTAACAATGATACATGGGCCAATTGGTTCATACAGCATCTGCCTTCCAGGTCTTCAGCTACCTTTAAGTTGAGATGCTTTTCTCACAAAGTTAACATTGCCTTTTAATTGAGGTAATTACAGAATCCGTAAGAAGTTTGTGTTAAAAGATCATCATTTATGAATACAAGATGCAATAAACCAGAACATAACTGAGTTTGGGGATATAATGGTTATGAGAAATGCTAATCAAGGATGTAATCATTATTTTGGTCTTAAATTCTCCACCTATATCACAGCTGTCCACAGACAGCTCTAACCCATACATCTACATTTTTAACATGGACTTTTATAGTCAGAATAAACTGTAGAATTTGCTATTTGGGACCCAGCACTGGCTCCCCGCTCAGAAGCCTATTCGGCCCTCCATGTGTAAATGGCAATGATTTGCATGTTGTAATGGGAGGCTAGCACATTTGTATGTTTGAAGGGAAACAGCTTCAGTCTGTATATATCTGCCTTATTTAAAATGCAAAAAAATTATAGTTTCATGTCACATGTGCATGATGGCAGAACACAACCCTCAGTTGGGTATTTATTAATATATTGATTTTGGTAGGGAACTGTCAAGCATAAGTAGATGAGGGAAAAGAGCTTTTTTTTCCTGATCAGAAGGGGACTTAAACCAAACCCCACTGAAGTCAATGAAAAGGCTCCCACGGTCTTAGGATGAGGTTCAGACACCACACGATTTAGCCATACTAACCAATTCTATGTGGAACAATATATTGTCAAACAGTATACAAAGTACTCATTTTGCTACCAATTGTTTTGATTAATCACTATATATTAAGAGCAAAGTCAAGTCAGAAAGGAGATATTTATTTAGAAATTAGAAATAAAAGGTAATTGGAGGGATGCTGCTTTTAACTCCAATAGAGTAACAATATTACATCAGGAGCTCACAGAAAAGAATAATAAACTATTGATTTTTGTTTGTTTGTTTCTCTCCAGAGTATTACCAGATTTCCATCTCTATTCTCATACTAGAAGTGCACACTAGTTGCTATGGAAACAAAATTTGCAGACAGACACTAAAAACACAAAATAATTTGTCACAAATCACACCCTACACTGAATAACCAATTCTTATAAGGGGAAGACCATGAACAAGTATGTGGAAAACATGATGTTATCAAATTTACAGTGCTCAACTACAGAGCATTAGATTAACATGGATAGCGTCGGCTATGTAGTTGGGCAAATACTGAAAAATATGAATATATGTTCAGATTTTTAAACAAATTTCTTCCAATGTTATTTTCAATTCTTGTGTTTGCCATGGCTGTTTGTCAATCATGTTTGACTTTTATTACCGTGAATTCACAAAAGTGAAGTTTCAAAAAGCAAATTGTGATTTGTTTGCAAGGAATAGTCTCACCAAAATCATGATTCTAAAATAATCAACCAGAGAACAAAAATAATACATGTGACTAGTGATTTGAACTAAGAACATACCTCAAAATGTTGCCATAAATATTTGTTCAAGTAGAAAACAGCTTGTTATAAATGCATTTGCTTCCCTATTGTGTTCAGGCGACACGTGTATTTTAGAAAATGAGCTTACTGGCAGGAATCATAGAATCATAGGGTTGGAAGGGACCTCATGAGCAATGTTCCCTCTAAGGTTTGGTGGTTTGTTTGCAAAATTTTCAATCCATGTGCAAAACTTTTTCTGAATAAAATTTTTGTGCAAATTCATGTGACAGAAAAATACAGAACAACGAAAAATTAATAGAAGTTATTTAAAATTGTTTTTATTAATAATTTAAATGAATGTTATGCTTACGTGACATTATGTCTCATCAAAGAAGAGGGGCAAAGAAGAAAAGGGGTGGTAGGGCAAAAGAAGGCAGAGGTGGGGAGAGTGTAGAGACAAAGGCCATGGTGACAAGAGAGGGGAGTGGAGGGGTAGGATGGCTGGCAGGGGAGCGTGGCAGGGCACGGGAGAATGTAGGAGCATAGCAGGGCAGGGCAGGGGGTGGCAAGAAAGGGAAGGGGAGAGGTGGCGTGGCTGGCAGGAGAGAACGTGGGGAAAAGGGCAGGAGTGCAGTTCCCTCTTGCTCCCTAGCACCTCACAGTGCCCAGCCCCTCCACTCCTGGGCCCCTCACCTTCCGCGATCCTCACCCGCCCACAGCCCCTTCCACGATCCTCATCCACCCGCAGAAAGAAAGAAAGAAAGAAAGAAAGAAAGAAAGAAAGAAAGAAAGAAAGAAAGAAAGAAAGGTAATATTAAATAATTATTTTTATCACTTAATTTACTTGTATTTGGTAATGTAATAAAGGCCCTAGCCACACTGTGCAAGACACTGTATAAACATAAATCAAACAAATAGTCTCAGTCCCAAAGGCTATGTCTACACTTGGAAATTTAGGTCGACTTTAGCTAAGTCGACTTAGTGCATCTACACCTAAATTTAAAGTTGACTTTGGGGGGAACTTACAAAGTCGATCTAAAGTGTCCACACTGGAAGCCTACGTCAACTTCTAGGGGCTAGGGGAACCTAGGGCAGGTCCACGGGGGCAGGGGGGGCACCCCTTGCCCAGTGCCAGGGGGCTCAGCCTTTGCCCCATTGTACATGGGTACAATGGGGCAAAGGGGGACAGGGACTCTGGTAGGGCATAGGGACAGGGTAGGCAGAGCTCTGCCCTGCCCTGTGGGGGGGGCATGCCAGGCTCCCCCTGTGCCCCCCCACCGGCAGGGAGGGCAGTGGTGGAGTCCTGGAGTAGCCCTAAGTCGACTTAGGGCTACTCCAGGTCTACGCTGGCTTAAGTTGACTTAAGCCTTAGGCCGAATTAAAATGAGGTTTTATAAAGTCAACTTAATTTTCATTAAGTCGACTTTATTTTCCTTAAGTCAACTTAAGCAACTTGCTTAAGTCAACTTAAGAAAACTGTAGTGTAGACGCAGGGTAAATTAAGTCGACTTAAGAAAGCTTAAGTCGACTTAATTTACAAGTGTGATGCAGCCAGAGAGTTTACTGTCTAAGTGTTCGACTTTCTGTATGCAAGTTCTCTAGGGTGCTTGCTTTAAAAAGCACATAACTCGGAAACTTTATTTTGTATAAAGTGGATTAGGTTTATGGGAATTTATATTATTAGGGGAAACTAGTTTTAAGAGTAGTAGTTAGTAAGTATAGGCCCAAGCCTGAACCAGTTTTCAAAGGCCTTAGCATAACCGCTCACATGAACCTATGCCAAGAACTCAGACGTCACCTAATGAGCAGCTGCTGCCCTAACGAGCACCCTAACGAGAAGAGAACTCCCTGATAGCTCCCTGATAAGCTTACAGCTAACTAAAATGATCAATGGCTGACAGCTAACTAAAATGATCAATGTCAATGTGGCAAAGACTGTGGGAACCTCTGTAAAAACAGGAGGGGCACAGGGAGCTAAAGCTCTATAAATATCAGCCCCACAGATACCCCCTTCGGACAGGGTTGGACTGACTCAAGACGCCCAGTGGCTCTGGTCACTATAGCAAGTGGGGTCAGTCCAGAGAAGAAAGAGAAAGGTCAGGTCCTAGTCATGAAGCTGACTGGACTGGCACGTTGGCCCGAACTCATCAAAGAAAGGTCAGCACCTGATCCCCGACGGTGGCGAAACTGACACGTTGGTAAGGAGTTCGGTGAGTATTAAGAAACCACAAGAGGCCTAGGTGAACACTGGTTCGAGAGTAGCTACAGGTATATAAGTAACAGGTATATGAGTAACTGAAACAGTAAGGGAAGTTTAGCACCCTGGTCCCCGAGGGTATGGGGGGATAGGTATAAGGTTAGGGATGTGTAGGGCTCAGTCCCCTTAAAGGGATTGCAGCAGGAAGGTTGTTCTTTTAACAACTGGATAAACTAGAAGTTAGTTTTAGTTCCCCAAACCTAGGTTGTAAAAGGTATTGGGCTAAGGTTAGGGATCAAGCAGTTTAGCACCCCAGCCTGGGAGTACAGGTAGATAGCCTGCCATCCCCTTTGAAGTTAGGGGCACCCCTTTGTTGCTAGGGGCAAGTGCAGAGTAATAAGAATAGTTTTAGTTATTAAATAACAAGTAATTCTAAAGCATGCTGCAGCACAAAAATATCATAGTATAACAGCAAAGATAAACCTTGCAAGTGTGTAACAGTTAAAAAGAGTGCACGAACAAAAGAGATAAGCAAAGATATGTCTTCTTGTACCCAAGATGATCTGTAATAAACACTTTGTACTTATAATTCTCTTGATTCTATTCTATTGTTATTTGCCATGGTACTGTTAATTCCTGACACTCCCCTCCCTCTTTTTCTGTTTCCCCTATGGGAACAGTACTTGATTCCTTTGGTAATTACCTGGGTTATCGGCTGGCTCGATTTAACCCTTTATTATTCAGTTCTAGTACCCCTGACTACTGATGTATCTGTCAGCGCCTCCCTTCCATCAGATCAAGGCCGGGCTATAATCCCGGTGGAAAAAGAACCCGGCGTCTGCCTGGTCCCCTCAATGAATAACACCCCCGAGGGGTGACGCCAAACAGTATAAACAGTATACAGGCACATAGATATTTTTACTACAATCTGACCAGGCACTCCAAGTTCCTCCTCACAATCATTATACTTTTACAGAGTATTCCATTCACATTATTTCTGCATTATATCATTCCTCATAAAAGGCAGGTTAAAAGAATAACCACCACCTTACAATTCCCACAGCATTAAAGCATAGGGTTAATGACTTGACTCAACAACTTAATCTTATAGCAAAGCGAAGATGTCATACACCATCAGTAAAACTCAGGACCACTACTATTGGATAACTAGACAGATTAATGCCCCATGATGACAATTCCTTAATGTGGAAATAAAAGGAGATATCATTATCTCTGCTAAGGATCCCAGTCTAGCTACATAGACTGGTTCTAGTAAGCTCATCTTTTATGTTCAAGGGGATCGTGCTTCTCCCAACCATTGAACATTTCCAGCATTTACTCATTTGTTCTGCTAGATATAATGGATTGAATAGCTCCAAAACTATCAATAAAGAGATCTCTGGATAGAAAACAAATGGAGGAGCATGCTTTGTGCTAATGGTACTAGGTGTAGATTCTGACCATCAAACCATCTTATTAACCTATTTCTCTAACACTCTCTTATGGCTAATTGGCATGATTTATAGTTTGTACACTGTAATCCAGATCATCCAGCCATTCATTAAATGAAATTCCTGATTCATTGAACACCAGTCTCCTGATTATAATGCAAACCACTTAGTGCATCCATACTGAGCCAAGTAACCCCTTTTTCTTAGAGTTTTGGATGGCTCTGAAAATATTGATAAATTTGGGCTTGTAAGGTACAATAAGATATGGACTGGGTCCTGCAAATCTGTAAACAAAGTCAAAAAAACTTCAGAAAGTGGTATGTGTATGAAAATGGGTTCTATATATATGCTGTCTCCTTTATGGTCCCTAAAACACTCTAAATATACCGAGCCTGGTTCTCATTTATATTTAGACCAATTTATACCACTTGGTTGTGTAAAGTTAAAGCTAAGCACCATAAAACGGGAGCACATTACTTTAAGGCATATTTATATTGCTAGAACTGCGTAAAGTAGTCTAGTGCAGTAAGAATCAAGCCCAATATGCATGACTGTTTCACTATTTTGTCGTAATATAATCTGTGGAACTGAATGTACAGTCGGTGCCATAACAAAATTGGCATTGACTGTCACAGCATTTCCCACTACAATGGTATTTGCAATGCACGCTATACTTGCAATGGAAAACATCAATAACACTATAGTAAATTTGATTTGCGTGTCCTCTTTTTAATAGCACCATTCACTATCCTATTCCTACTGAGTCAAGAGAAATAGAATCAGGCCTTCTGAATAAACATTAGGAATCCCACAATTAGATTCACGGGGGCAAACATTAGCCAGAGGACAAATGAAATGGAGAACATCATTTTTTTTCCAGGCCAGCTTCCCAACATGTGAAAGAGTGTTTCTTCAAGGCAACAGTAAATACAATTCATCATAGAAAAGATCTACTTACTAGTAAGATACAAATAATGCATCATACAAAGCTGATGACTGAAGACTTATTCATATGTTCACTTCCCATTATAAGTAGTATGCGAACACAGCTACTCTGATACTTGCAGAGACTGCTACAGCTTTTGTACCTTTGCACTCAGTGATGTTTCAGGCATTTTGTTAAATGATCATTTCCCACTTAACTTGAAAGCTTTCTGTTGCAAAAAGCAATTCTCTGATAGCTGATCACAATGTGAGTTAAGTCTCCCAGCCTACGATAGTAACATTAGGAAATCAAATGTCAGGTACTGGAGAGTAGCCTCAAAAATGAGAGGGGGTTGCTAACATATGTACCAAATAGAAAAGCACTAATGGAAAAGCATTGTGCTTTGAACACTTATTACATGCCTGGAGCTAAACATATTTTCAGCATTTGGTCTGTAGATAAGAGCATAGCTCAGAGGAAAGGAGACATTTGTCCAAAAGTCTGAGTGTGGTGTACACACCCAGCTTCTTAACTGGATCATTATTGATCATATTAATTCATCAGCTAATAAATTAAATACATTAATTGACAGTTTTGTCAATTAAACACCAATATATACATTTTGCTGCATCTGCTCTTTTAATAGATGCTTTAAAACTTTTTCTCAGTTGAAAATGAATTAAATTAAAATATTGTATGCTATGACTTCCCCTTGCTTTTACAAGTATAATTCAGACTTCTGTTTCCCTTCTCCCCCCTCCCCCCCATTCCACTCTCCTTGCCATGAAAAAGCTCATGATTTCTTCAACTTTTTAGGTTGAGCAAAGGACACTTGAGGACAGAATCTGTCAGAGTCATTATAACAATGGCATGAGAAGAATGACTGTGTAGGGTCCATCAGAATAGAGGACTACTTGATAGAGCTCAGGAGGCTAACAAGACTTCCAACACAAGTGTTAGTCTTTAAAAGTGCCACAGGACTCCTTGTTTGTTTTGCTGAACTAGACTAACACGGCTACCCCTTTGGAATTCTAACCTCTAGTATAGCATAGGCCATATATATTCCCCCAAATAATTCCTAGAACAGATTTTTTAGAAAAGCATCAAATCTTGATTTAAAAATTGTAAGTGATGGAGTATCCACCATGACTCTTGGTCATTTGTTACAATGGTTATTTACGCTCATTGTTAAAAACTTACATCTTATTTCCTGTCCAAATTTGTCTGGCTTCAGTTTCCACCCAATGGATTGTATTATACTTTTCTCCACTAATTGAAGCCTTTTACAAAGCACACTTTTAAAAAATTACCCACAAATCTTTCAGAGCCACTATATTTAACAGGTGAACCCTCACACATCTGCCATCAGTCTATCTTTTCTTCCTGTTAGTTTTAGAAATGACACTGAGTGGATTGGAGCCTATTGTGTAAAGCACAGGCATGTCACAGGGTGTCTTGTAAAATCAGCTATTGAACAAAAAATTGCAACAACAATGGATTTCTCAAGTGACACAACCCAGTGAGGCAGCAGACCTGAACGGAGAACCAGTCTCCAAAAAACAAACTAACCAACCAACCTACCTACCATAATTAAATATGTATGAAACTCCCCCCTTCTCCTCACCATGAGGAGCTACTGCAACATCCACTTCTGAAAAAACACTGCCCTCGCTTGTTCAGCAAGGCAGATGTGGTGCTCCTAGTACCATCAGCATAAACAAGGTCGTCCAGTCCAGATTGTGAGCTGTCAATGTACAGTTGTGTAGGCAGCCACACTTGCACAGGTCCCATGTACAGCAGCAGCTGCTGCACTCGGGAGCACAAGGACTCCATGCTTGCTTCCTATAGTGAGAATGAGGCAGAGATGTTACTGCCCATACAAGTGGGGCCACAATCTGGGATCAGACTATGTTCCCTGAACATGAAAGGAACAAAATTAGGAACTATTTTACATGGAGTTGGTGCAAGATCCTTAGGCTGTGACTTAAAAGCCACAGTTGTTAACATTGTTTACCACCACGCGCTGCATTTCACTGGCAAATAGAACTATATTCATTTCCTTTTCCTGTTGTATTCTATACCCTGAGTTAAGACAAAATGTCCCTTCTCTCAATCATTACTTCAGCTGAATTATAGCAAGGATTAATTTGGTCACTAGAGTGATTTTTAGTTGGCCTCATCACTCTTTGTTGTGGAGTAGGGTTTGAATATTCGAATCCTGCATTTTGTTTGCCTTGGATTTATTGTAACATAAAAAGTAAATATTTTCTCATATGCAGCACTAACCAGGTGGACCATTGTGCTAGAGAGCTGGGACAAATAGCAATGATTGGCACCAACATGCTAATCAGATGACAGTATTAAATCAATACACTCTTAGGAACACTTTCTTCTTTTTCTATATTGTGGAGGGAAGCTCAGGTGTCACATTCAGCTTCCATGGAAACTTGACCAATATAAAATTGAGTTTTTAAAAGTCTCATTTTCCACATAGCTAGTCTGACATTGGAGGCTCAATACTACAGGTGCCACTAAAATAAATTAGAGTCAGTAGCAAAAGTTACTTGAACTCCTAGCCAGTATGATCTATAAAGTTCAATAGCCTATATAATTGCAATGCATTCTCTCTGTACTGCAAGGAATCTGATTTCTGATGAGGGAAAAATTCTACAAGCAGAAGAAATAAGTACAACAAACAAAAAATATAGCTTGTATTTAATATTCATTTATATCCCCATCAACTGGATATCCTGAAAGGTACAGTTTTGAATTACACAATTCAGTGTCACATAAGTTTTTATGAGTAGTGCTAAGTGAATAATTTGTACTGAATATTAAACAGCTTGAAATTTCAGCAAATGCAGTTATTATTTGCAATTATTCGCCAAATATTTTATAGGAATTAATTTTATATCAATAAAACATTAAAGACCAAAGACTGAGAATATCTGGAATTTTAAAAGGATGGGTTCTTTGGACAGGACATAATATTTATTATTTGTGCATGAATATAACAGTCAGAACTAGGTCTCCAGTGACTGGATTTAGAGTCATTACTTTAAAAAAATCATTATTTTAAAAATAATTTTAAAATTAATATTTCTACTAGTAAATATGTTTGCTAGAGTATTCACAGAGGATGAAATTCACTCTTCTACATTGGGTGAGGCATGAATGTCACCAACAAAGAGTAACATGGATCACAAATTTCCAAGTAGGGAAGGATATCAAAGAATAATCAATATTCTAAAGAATACCAAAACCATTGAAAATGGATTACAGGGCAGCATCTGAAAACTGGACTGAACTCCAGGATTCCTCTCAAGACAGTGAGAGAGAACTCGAAATCATAAGCAGGGATATTTTAACAAAGCAGAAAAGAAATGTTGAACTGGAAAGACACTGGCATTACTTGCTTAAGAAAGACTCCAGGAAATAAGATATCTGTAAAAAGAACTTGACAGTTAAGAGAGATTTGAAACAATCATCACATACAAAATGGGAAACTACTTAGAATAGTATGATCAACTGATGATAATTGGAATAGGTCCATACAAGCCAGCAATGGCTAACAATAAGCTTTTTTCAAGAACTAAACAAAACAAAACAAAAAAAAGAATTTGGCCCAACTCCTAACAGGTGCAGATGTATTCTATCCTCAGGATTTATCATTTAAAGTCTGACCAACTCTTTCAAAATTAATGGAAATCTCCCACTGATTTCAATGAGAGCTAAATCAAGCCCTTACCATGTTACTTCACATTCCCAAAGCTAAAGCAAAGCCGAGGAAGGAAATTCAAAGGCTCTTCTCATTCTTTCTTCCACCACCGCCAGCTTTCAACTAGGAAGTCTGCTTTCAGAGCAGCAGCACTGGGAATTACAAAGAACTATTGTACCTGAGGTAACATGCGAGCCATTATTACATACTTTATAGAACAATCAAAACAAGGCAAGAAATAAGCAAAATGACAACCAAAATAAATGCAAAACAAATTCTGCACAAGGGCACTGTCATGTCCCATCAGTGAAAAGTAAAGGAAAACTCTGGAGGCCTCTAAAAGTGGATACGTTTGGAAAGCTTAGAATCTCCACCAGCACATATCAGAGATCCAGACATCTATTCTTAGTTCTGTGTCTGCTTTAAATGGACTTAGTCTACCCCAAATTCAGAGAGCTTAGGCCCCAGAGAAAGCCTTCCGTAGCCCATGAGGCTGGAGCAGCCACGAGGTGCCATCTCCACATTTCTTCACAGCCAGGCTTTGCAACTGGTCTAAGTAGTCCAAAAGGTGGGAAACCCACATACAAGGCATGGAGGGGCAGCAGCCCCTACTCAAGTCCCAAGGGTGAAAGAGCACCATGGAACTGCTACACCCCAGCTCTGAGGTGTTGATGAGATGGATTCTGTGCTCCCGCCCCACACTTAGGCTTCGTGTTGGGGAAGGGTGATTTTTATTCAGGATTAGAACATTAATAATAATGTTCATTACACCACTATCGAGGCACTGTTCAAACACAGATGGTCCCTGTCCAAAGAGCTTACGCACATGCACACACACACACCTCACCTTGCTCTTGAGAAACCTAAGGATGCTACTCAAAATCAAAGGTATAAATAAATAAATAAGAACAAACACCAACCTTGTTAAATTTCTGCCTTGTGCATTGAAAATGAGTCTGTACTTAAAACACCTGTCAAAAGGTATCATCAGGTAACAGCTATTTAACTAGTAATGATGTTGACCTTACATTAAACTCAGTTTTGAAAGAATTTCCTAAATGGATTTTAGAAGTCATCTATTTATAGAAACAGTCTGGTGAGAGGAGATTTATGTCCTGCAATATGTAGGCCATTAAGAGAAAAGGCTTACAGAAAGGAAAAAGTGACCATGTAATTCCACTCCTAAGTGAGTTTACATCCAATTATAGGCAAATACCACTCAGAATGGGATTTATAGCTTGTACAATAGAAGGATGATCTCTATGAACTAGTGTCCTTGAGGCAGGGACATAGGTGGTGTAGCGCTAAAGATAAATTTATACCATAGTATTGCTTCAAACAGAAATTTCTATATGGAATATTCATTGATAAAAATACCATGCTCATTCATTCACTTGCTGCAGTTATTAAAAATGTATAGCGCTTGACATTTTGTAAGCCATCACCGATTGTAGGGATAGCCAGAATTAAAGTCAGATTTAGGATACGGCTCTATTGAGAGAATAATTGCCACTGGGTAAGAAAGTTTGGGATGTCACTGGACGCAATTGACATTTGGTGTGCCACCACTGGTTGTAGGGATAGCCGGAATTAGGGCCAGGTTTAGGATACTGGCTCTATTGAGAGTGTAACTGCCGCAGAGCACAAAAACCGTAAGACGCCACGGGGCGCAATTTAAAATATTGGTGTGCCACCACCGATTGTAGGGATAGCCAGAATTAGGGCCAGGTTTAGGATACCAGCTCTACTGAGAGTGTGATTTTGTGTGTGTGTGTTTGTTTTTCTTTCTTTGTGGTTAACTAAGCAGACTCTGAAGGATATAGGAGCTGCCCATCCTTTCTCTGAAGGATATAGGAGTCTGGGCATCTTCACTGTTGTAATCAGAATAACCAGACTGATTATGGGAGTTTGTCCACCTGATCTCTGAAGGACATAGGAGTTTAGGGTTCTGTGTTATTACTGATATTAAAATAACTCTTTGTTGCAACCAGATTAACCAGGCAGACTCTGAGAGATATAGGAGTTTGCCCACCTGACTCTGAAGAATACAGGAGTCTAGGTTTCAGTTGTTGTTTGTTTTTTGCCTTATTATTGTGGAAAATGTTTTCTAAAAATATCTCCAAGAAAAAGCATGAAATGTTGCCTTTTGAACAAGAACAGACACCCTTTAAACAAGTTTCACAAGAGTTAGGGTGCAGCCCCTGGAGGACAGCAGAACCACTAACATTTAACCCAGGATAGTGGTTGGGATGTGGATTCAGATGCTCTGGCTTACAGAGCCCCACTTCCAGATTCATTGTTACTGTCTAATTTCCTTGGCTTAGATCTTCCTTCTTCCTCTGCTACTGCCTCTTTCCCTCACTCTCTCTTTCTTCCTTCCACCTCCCATTGCACTTCTGTAAAAAAATTTGGAATGTAAACTAAGATATAAATTGTAGAAAAAAGTAAGTGGTTTAAAGGAAAAAAAAAGATTTAAGAGAACTGTAATTAAAAGTTGTAAAAACTGGGTTTTTTTTTTTTAAAAAGGAACTAAAAATTATGGGAAGTATTATAAAAAAATATTCTTGGTTTTCTTTGCAGTCATTCTAAAGGAAAACTGGGCCCTTTTTCCTGAAGGAATGGTCTGTAAATTCTTACTAAAATAATTAAAAATAAATAATTTAGGGAAAAAATGTTTGTGTGCAAATATGTTATTTAAATCTGTAAGATTTTAAAAACCTAAACCAACATTCTTGGTTTAAAAATCCCCTTTTTTTTTGTAAATTTAAAATAAATTGATTTGGTTTAAAATAAAGCCACTAAATGCTAATTAAATTTGGCAATCAAAGTTGCAAAACTGATGAACACCTTTTTTCTTTTTCTTTTTTATCAGACACAGGTAAATTTGTGCTTTGTTATTCAGCATTTAACCCTTAAAAGGTGCTCCAATGCTTTATATGTTCAATCTTTTTAAATAAGGAGCAAAAAATGTGGTCATGTCTGTAAAAGGGCAGCCAAAAAACAAAACAAAAAAGATTCTGAATTGTTTTTACTTTTAGTAACAAAACAACAGATCGGAGCTGCAGTAAAGTAAAAACAATTAAAAGAAAAGTGTCTCTTTAAAGCAACATCAGGAGTAAGTTGTTAAAAAAAAAAAAAAAAAATCACAAACCTGGCCTGCTGTCTAGAGAACAAAACCACAGGAAAGCATGGGGGTAATTCCTCTGTTTTGCCTGCAATCAACAAGGAGATTTGTAAAAGGAAGGTGTATTTTAAGCAATAATGTGCCACCCCCTAAAGGGGGTAGAAAAGTGTTCTTGTTTTGATCTTTCAGAACTTCAGGAAAAGCTGGCACCAGGAAAAGAGTTAAAGAGCAACTAAACCACCATGGTTCTTCTGTTGCGGCAAAAATTGTTGTCTGTGTGTGTTTTATGTTCTGTGTCTTATGTTCTGTTTTGTGTGTCTTGTTGCTAGCGTTACTGTGTTGTTGTGTATTGTGTTAAGAAAAATGGATTGAATCAGAGCCAAACACAACAGTTTGAATCCACTTTGCTAACCAAATATTAAGACAATCTCTTTCTTCCATACAACCCCAAATGGTATAAATCATCTTTAAAATCTCATGTGTATCCTTCTTAGCAGGATGTATTACTGTACAGGTGATACAAATTCAGCAACATAGATACCTACTTAAACACCTCTGGCTTCCAGGACTGGTAGGGTCATTTCTAAACAACCAAGAAAAAATTCTAGATCACCAGTAGTTGTGTAACAAAATTACAAAGTAGTCCACTAAATTGTATGATGATGTAAAAAGGTGTTCTTGTGTTGCTAAACTAAAAAAAAATAGGAAAAGAAAAATATGTTATAGGTGTAATATGACTATATTGCAAATCCCTACCCTGACATATTACTTTCCAACACATAAGGACGTGTGTCAGCCCCTGAGATGCTGGTAATACGGTTAATTTCCATTTTTCTTTTCAAAGTTAATTGGACAGCCTCATATAAACTGTTATTAAAAAGCAAGCAAATTATCCAATTGACAGCATCCATGCAAAACCAGGTACAAATTCATGGTCCAGCTATTGTACATTGAGGGTCAGAAATTATAAGGGTATCAGCATAAACAAAGCAAATAATAATGTGTCACTGATATAATATTTTCAGGGAATGGGCCCCCTCATGAACATCCTTCTTTAAATGTTATATTACATCCCATTGTCATCTTCTTTGTTGTAACTGGTATAATGTTGATTGTAATGTATTGCATGTGCTGTTGTATAAAAAGAATGTATCAATTTTAAACCACAAACAAACTTTTTCTAAATATGTTGCCTTATGTAATTATTTTCAAGTATGACGCATTCAATACCTTTTGGTTTGAAGGGTCAAAAGCGGGATATGTAGCGCTAAAGATAAATTTATACTATAGTATTGCTTCAAACAGAAATTTCTATATGGAATATTCATTGAGAAAAATACCATGCTCATTCATTTACTTGTAACCAAAACTCCATTTTGAATTGTTCTCTTCGTTTTGAAATTCTCAGCCCAAGTTTTTCTGGGAAACTTTGTTTAGGTGTGTTTTTAACTTAGTTTCGATGTGTGAATGAAGGGTGTGTGTGACGGGATCAATCTCCAACTCCAGCCTATCCTGATGACAAACTGCCGGCACCACCTTGACGGCTGAAGAACAATGCAATCAACCTTGCAAAAGCAAAAATAATCCACCCTAAAAAGAAACGGACAAAAAGCTCCATCAAAAACAAAATCAGTCACTTCTGCCATTAACTGATGACACATGGTCATACAGTACATTAAGGCAGTGTGACACAGAAAAATCCATGGATAAAAAGATGGATGAGGCTGCATAGCTTTGGGTAATGTTCTGCACACCATCCAAGAGCATCCGTGCACAGCTATGTGCCCGACAGAGCCCCCGCTCTCCCTCATGCCCAGCTTCCCTAGCCAAGCAGCTGCCATGAGCTGCGAACACCAGCCACGAACTCAAGCTACAATCACAAGCAGCAATCAGGACTGGTAACTATACATAAACAACAGTAGAACATCTGGGGTGCATGTGTGAATGTGTGTGTGTGTGTGTGTATTAAATATTAGTTACTAACACAATTGTGTTTTCCTAATAACACACATGGCGTATGACCTTTTCCCCCTTAAAAAGATGCTGGGTGCTCTTTTTGCACAACAGTGGAAACTTCTAGACCTTAAAACAAGAATTAGAGAATATAAAAATCAAGACAAGAGCTAGTGAGTCAGAAGGCCACCTCTGTCTGCCACTTTTTAAATGATTACAATTTGTAATCATATTTAGACCACATTTTTCTGCATATTTGTAATATACCTATATTATATTAAAAATAAAATCAGGTTTCCTTTGCACCAGAATCAAGATCTGAAAGTGGTTTAATAGCTGAGAAGGGAAGAGTTATTGCTAACTTTTAGTTGCACTAGAAATCAGTTGGGTTTTGTTTTGTTTTTTTCTTTAAATTATTTGTAACTATGTGGAATAAGGATGAAATTCACTCCTGGCTGGGTGCTTGTACATGTCCTGTGCACCATTGACTTCCCACTTAATTCTTTTAGGAAAGTTTAATTTTCATTTTCTTTTTTAGAAGTAATTACAATTAAGAATTTGCCATTTCCTTTAGTGTTTTTTATACAAGGGTTATAAACCTGATCCAAAATCCAGTGAAATCAGCTGACTTTTGAGTGGCCCCTATAAGAAAAGATGAGCCAAACATGATTATAAAAGAGCGGGTATCTCTGAACACAAGGACGGTTTGCCAACTCACAGATAAATTCCTTTACATATAATCTGACCATCACTATTAGTATGTGTGTCATCCCAGGAATGCTCAATGAGGGACGTACCAAAATCAGTGTCAACACTAATATCAGCCCAGGAAAGTGCCATTTTTTGAGTTTATATTTCCTGGGAGTGACATCAACAACAGATTTCTGACTAAATGTTCAATAACCCGGTGTTACTAGTCACATGATCATGCTCTGTTTCAAAGCCCACATCCCCTTGTCAGGTAGGCATATGTTACTGTGCTTGTTTTACACATGCAAAGATTGAAGAAGGGGGACTGAATTAATTGTAAAGGCTACAGAAAGCCAGTGGCGGACCCGAGATTAAAATCCATGGAGTCCTGGCTCCCAATCTGATACTCTTACTACTGAGCCGTACTTCTCTCTCAAGCACATATAAGAAAACAGTAAGTCAGGTATGTCAATATTTCCATCTCTACTTATGACTTAACTACTTGATGTGCTTCAGTGTTTTTATTATTCCAAATACAAGTAGCTGAATAACATTTTTAAGTGATAAACCTTCCCTCTGGGTAGTGTATCTAGGAGAAAACCGATAGTGGGACATATGAATAGTATGATTCCTTGATGTTTCCAGACAGAAAATATGATGAAAGGTACCTCTGCTGCCACCTCAGTGAAGGAATATCAGTGTTCTGAGATAAACAGTTCAAAGCATTAAATATTTAGAAGTAGCAAGTTTCATTGCGCTATGGAATATTTCATAATGGTTTCAGCTTCCTCACCTGAATCCATCAAATATTTGTAATATACATATAAAATAACTCTACTGAAGATCTACAGTGTTCACAACAATCTTACACAGATACTGTGCAATCACTAAAAGCAGTAGGTCAAATTCTGGACTAATCCTCTGCATGTGGTTAAAAATGAAGCCTAAGTACCTTCAATTCCCATGGAATTCAGCATACCGGTCAACGAGGGACTGCAGACAAAGTAGCCTGAAGCTGTATGCACTGAATTAGAACAGTCTTCTCTGCTGGTAAGCTCCTGGTGGAAACTAATGTTATCTTTCTTCAGCAGAGCTCCTTATAAGGATGGTCATATGTGACTTGCACTGGGAGCTGAGTATCTCCAGGATGCAGAGTAGGCCTTCCTATGACAGGAAAGTGAACCAGCCAGGGTGTCAATCTAGGCCTCCATACCATACCCACTGTAGTATCTGAAACCCGCTTCAATACCTGAGTGCCTAAGGATCTAGAATTTACATTCAGATACTGGTTAGCATCAAAGGCTATGTCTACACTGGCAATTTAAGTCGACTTGAGGAGGCTTAAGTCAATTTAAATTAAGCCACATCTACACTAGACATAAGTCGACGTAATGGAAGCTTAAGTTGACTTAATAACTACCAATCATTAGGTCGACTTAAGCCTCCTTAGGTCGACCTAGCCCTCCCTTAGGTCGACCTAAGCCCAGTGTGGACACATAAGTCCACTTTGTTAAGTCGACCTAAGGGCAGTTAGGTCGACTTAACAAAGTGGACTAAGTTGACTTAAAGTGCTGCCACTTTGTTAAGTTGGCTTAATAATTGTTTTTAAAATTTAACCTTCCAGAAAACTGTGGGTTTTTAGCCTCTGGGTATTCTATCAGTGTTGTGTGTAATACCTTCAGCATCTTTAAACCCATTAGTAAGAATATGAACTTTCCATGTGTACCATATAACTGGCTAATGAACTAAGCAATGGTGCTGAGAAAGTATAATTACAGTAGTTAGGGTACACATTTTATTTTGCTCTTTGTACAGATTATTAAAGAGAGGCACAAATACGAAATATGGTATCTTTAGCAATAAAATGATCTAATGGTTCTCACTCTGCAGTAAACAGTTAATTATCATGTACTCACGAACAACATTCATTGGCAAAGTGGTGTGGGCAGCACATCCATCAGTTGACAAAATTGTTCAAAATCTGAGTTTAGTGCAGGACCTGTATTAAAATACGAACAAGACAATAATAAGACATTCAGTTCTGATGCACACCTCTAAAATTGTTTACCCTCATTAATCAGAGAGAGAAGTCTTGGTGATTTATTTGTTAATGTGACACTTATTTTCATATTGCCTAATCCCTGGACTTTGGTTGCCTGAAATTCATATTTGAATAGTTTATTTGTTTATCCCAGTTTCATTCTAAATTGTCCTATTTTGCATGAGTTTTTATTAAAAGAAGCTGTAAACTGTCATGTTTTCTTGACCTACTAATATGCCATTCCACGGGAAAAATAAATCTTCTGAAGTTATTTGAATTTCTCCTTACACCTCGGAAAAGATTCATTTTAAGAGAAATATTTCTACTTTCAAATATTTTGTATTTCATAAAAGCTGAGAACACAAGAATCAGCATAGGGACCTTAAAGGAGTCATACATATTGTAGGTATCAGCCACCATAATGACTGCATGGAACTCACCTACAAAAAACAGAGCCTTCACATTCTCTCTCTTATCTTGTGAATAAGAATCTCATACACGAATTTAATTATTTCATATTTGCATTAATGTATCAACAAAGAATATGCCTCTTCCTTATTATTGGAAATCTTGATGTACACAAACAATATAATTTTTATTGCACCTATAATGATCTCTTCACCTGAAACATTATATAACTACATAACTGTGCATGGATTATGGAATTCAAAGGATTCCCTTGGCCCATATTTTAAAGGTTTGGATTTAGGACACAAGGAATACAACCATTGTATCCTTAATGGCTCATCAGGTTACTCCCTGGTCCCATATCACCTGGCAGATTCCTTAACATTAAGGAGACAATGGTTGGTGACATCCTGTCTGGGGCATTCCCACAGAATCATACAAGTTAAAATATAGATATAACACCAAATTCCTAACTTCTAATCGAAACAGAATTCCTAGACATAAACTATATAATCATTCCCAGCAAATTACTACCTCTCTATTGATACCAAACATGACATAGTTCCTATGGATTATAGCATTTATGATATATGAATAGAAAATAATATCATAAATGCTTCCCTAAATCCAGACAGCATCACACCCTGCCCACATGCTCTGCCCTTTGGGGGGCATGCCAGGCTCCCCCTGCGCCCCTCCTGGCAGGGAAGGCATTGGTGTAGTCCTGAGGTAGCCCTAAGTCGATTTAGGGCTACACCAGGGCTACACTGGCTTAATTCGACTTTTAAAAGTCGAATTAAGCCTTAAGTCTAATGAAAAGGTGGTTTAATAAAGTTGACTTAATTTTCATTAAGTCAACTTTATTTTCCTTAAGTCGACTTCAGCAAGCTGCTTAAGGAAACTGTAGTGTAGACGCAGCCAATGACTTGAAAGCTTGCTGTTAAGCAGCGTAGCAGAGGAGGAAAGTTGTGAAGGATGTATACGTCCAAGATTTTTATACTCTTCCCTTTCCATTTTCATTAAATTTTAGGAAAACACATCTTTCAGGTCTGTTTAGATTCAAACCTGGTTGGTGTCTTTCATTGACTCAGAACCATTACAGGTTGGCCTCAGACTGACCAGATGTCCCAAATTTCTGGGGACAGTCCCCAATATATGTACTCTGTCCGCAGCAATAACCTGTCTCTGAAAATGTCCCTTGTTGGCTGTCACCACACAGTAGTTTAAAAATGAGGCAAAATTATAATAAATAAATGTGACACAAATTATAAAATGTAACTGCACTACACTTCAGATCTTACTCATATTTTCCCTGCCAGAGTGCAGAAGGCTGCTGCCCAACTTCCAGGGACTCAGGCGGCTGCCACCTGCTTCCTTCTTCCCCACTGGCAGCTGGGACTCGGTGAGACATAGGCAGATGCCGTCCAATGCCCCAGGACTGGGAAAATCAGATATCACTGGAAAATGTTCCAAAAGTCTGGTCAGCCTACCTTAGGGACCACTTCATTTTATGAAAGGTAGTTTGTTAATGTGTATGGCTATGTCCACACTAGAAAAGTTAAGTTGACTTTGTTAAGTTGACTTTAATAAGGTCTACTTTAAGTCGACTTAAAGTCGACCTTATTAAAGTCGACTTAACAAAGTGGACTAAGTTGACTTAGCTTTAAGTCGACTTAGTCCACTTGGTTAAGTTGACCTAACCACCCTTAAGTCGACTCCATGTCCACACCGCCCTTAAGTCATCTTAAGGAGTCGACTTAAGGGTTAAGTCAACTTAATGAGTGGTAGTAACAAAGTTGACTTAAGCTTTCATTAAGTTGTCTTAAGGAAATTCTTAAGTCGACTTAATGACACCCTAGTGTGGACATGGCTTCATTTAATTCGACTTGAGCCTCCTTAAGTCGACTTAAATTGCCAGTGTAGATGTAGCCTAAATGAATTATGGTTGCAATTCTTGATAGTTAAGTTTCCTTTTTCTCTGTGGTAGAAGATTCTCTAAACTCTCATTTCAAGGATATTTTAACCCTTTTTTTAAACTAAACAACTCTTACAAGCTCTTTAGCTTAAACTTTTGATTCTATATAATTTTGGAAGGATGACTTTTGTCTTCCTGAGTATAGGGAGAGTTCCTTGAACAGTACCAGTAATTAATTTCTTATTAAAATAAATATTCCATCTTTCAATAGCTTGTTAAATGAGTAATTAGTTTAGCAAGTTCATCTGATTTGAGGTTGGTATTTTACTTACATAGCAATGACACTTGCAGGTTTACATTCAGCTAACGTATTTGCATGTATACACTTCATAAAGGTCTTTGCCACTTCAATATTTAAAAAATAAATAAAAGGTTTCACGTCATTCTTATCTCAGAGTGGTTTTCCGGGTTTGTTCATTGCCTGTACATAAAATGGAAGCAAAGTTGGAGGCCTAGTTGGTAGAACACTGGACTGAGACTCCTAAAATCTGCCATTGCTCTGCTGGATAACCTTGGGCAATTGTTTCACTTCTTTGTGTCTGTGTCCCCTTCTGTAAAATGGGGTAATGACCTACTTTGTAAAGCATTTGCAGATCTACTAAAGAAAAGTACTGTATGAAAGTATTAGGTATTATGTATTATAAAATGCACAGTGATTGGTCCATTCTTTAGGCCTCTTTGTGCACTACCCAGTCTACCAATGGCAGCCACTTGAATTATGAGGGCATCTTTCAGCTCAGTCAAAATGTCAGTAAATGAACACAGAATGATGGGATGAAAAATGAACACAAAGCAGGAATGAATAAAAGTTAATCTCCCAAAATTAATGTAGTTTCCGTAACATTACAAAGGGACAGAAAGCCCTTGAGTTATGTGGAAAAATAAATCCCAGTATTCTAACAGCAGTACAAAACCAGAGCCTAAGTGGAATGTTATGAACTGACTATGTGCACTCTAATGAAAGGTACAGAGGAAAGTATGAAGCAAAGTATTTAGATACCAAATAAAATATCATATAAAACAAAGAAGCTATTACATGCAAACACGGAACTATACAAGACACCAGGGAAAATTATGAAGGCCATAAAAGAAAACAATCATTCCAAATGAATCTCCAAATGAATCTGCATACCCTCAATGGAAACATAAGCTAAAAAGGATGAAAAGACAAATGCTGAGAGTGTGACAATAAATCATCTTCCATAGCATACTGACGAAAACTAAGTATAGAGAGTGCAGCCGGGAAAAACAAAAGAGAATTACCCAAAGGTCTATAAAATGAAACTAGAGACAAAGCATCCACACTTTGCATACATAAATAATTGAAAATTAAGGATGGGTAAATGTTTCCTCTGCTAAGAGGAACACTAGACATAACAATGGAGATTACCAGAAAAATGAAACATCTGGTTGGAAGGTCTTTGGCCTATGTTATACAGGAGGTCAGACTAGCTAACAATGGGCGCTTCTGGCCTTGAAATAGATGACTATACGAAGATACAACTCGTAATGAAAGAACTTGCAGAAACTTTACAACAAATTCATATACTGAATTATTAGAATAAACAAGGAGTCCTGTGGCACTTTTAAAGACTAACAAATTTATTTATCACATGGACTTTCATGGGAGAAAATCCCATTTCATCAGACTTTCTCCCACAAAAGCTCATGAGATAAATAAATTTGTTAGTCTTTAAAAGTACCATCAGATTCCTTGTTTATTTTGCTGAACTAGACTAACATGGCTACCCCTTTGAATTATTAGAGGAAGAGAAGGATTTGGGTCTGATAGAATCATAAAAAAGGAAATATGAATAAGTTAATATGTTATTTAAAAAAAAAAACCCACTGACCAGTTCACTAAAAATACCTCAGATTATTTCAACATATTAACAAAAGGATTTAAATGAGGGATTTTATCACAGAAAACCTGAATGGGTTAAACTGTAATGTTAGGAAATGCAATGAGCCAAATCCTACCCTGAACTACACTTCCAACAAAATCAATAGGGTTGAAACCAATATACTTTGGAACAGGATTTGGACCAATAATCTTTACTTCTAATCCATAACTGATCCACTACTGTGTATGGCATGCAAGACAGCTGTTAAATGCAGCACAGAGTTCTAGAACATGTGATTGCAGGGTGTTAACACACCTTAAATTAAAATGCAAAAGTAGAATAGCACAATTCAACAAGAGGATGTAAAAAAATGAGGTGCATCTTTATCTCACATTCTTGAATAGGTTGCTTTTCATGCTACAACCATGATTTCCAACCTTCTCAGTGTCTCATTTACATTCACGCACTCATTTACACAGAGCTCACTGAAATCAGTGTCAAAACTCTCAATGACTTTAGTGGTGCAGGATCAATCCTATAGGGGAAAAAGGGAGCCCCTGCTCGCTTCTCCCCAGGACAAGCCACTAGCTGCTCGTCCCAGCTCCCTTATGGCAGGGACCCCAGTGGTCCTGGCCAGAAGGGAAGACTGAGCTCCTTTCTGCCCGGGACCATGCTCCAGCTGCTGGGGAGCCTGGAGCGCGGCAATTGCCCCAGTGGCTTCCCAGCAGCTGTAGTGCCAGCAAATGCCCCAGGGGCTCCCCAGCAGCTGGTGCGCAGGCAATTGCCAGCATGGCACTCCAGCTGCTAGGGAGCCCCCAGCGACTCCCTAGCAGCGGGAGTGCAGTCCCAGGCAGAAAGGAGCTGCAGGCCTCTGTTCTGGCCAGGACCACTGGGATCCACGCAGAAAGGAGCCCCGTGCTCCCTTCTAGCTGGGACCCCTATGGGGGTCCCAGCAAGAAGGAAGCCGTGGCTCCCTTTTTGCCAGGACCGCTGCGGTCCTGGGGAGAAGGGCGCTCTGTGGTCCCTGCTGGCCGGGACCGCTCGGTCCCAGCCAGAGGGAGCACAGGGCTCCCTTCTGCCCGTGACCTGAGCAGTCCTGGCCAGAAGGGAGCGGAGCGGTCCATGCGAGAAGGGACCTCCATTATCCCTTCTCCCCCAGACTGCTCTGGGGCTTGCTGTCTTGGGGAGAGTCCCCGTACTCTGGGAAGCCAAGGCTCCAAAGGAGCCTCCCTCCCCCTGGACCTAACTAGTCGACTTAGAGAGTCTAGTGTAGACGCTCTAAGTCGACTTAGTAAGGCCACGTTTAAGTCGACTGAAGAGTCCTGTGTGGACTCTCTAAGTCGACTTAATAAGGTCAACTTAAAGTCGACTTGGTAAAGTCGACCTAAATTTCTCAGTGTAGACATAGCCTAAGTCAACTTAGCGTTTTTAGGTGTAGACATAGCCTATGAGTTTACGAAGATCAGATCCTTAGAGAAAATTCTCCAGTTTTTTGTTGAGTCCTGTTTTTAAAGTTTCTTTTACTGCCAGTTCCACAAAGGACAGAAAATAACGTGAAGATTTTAAAATCTATAGATGAGCATTCTCAAATATCTCTTTTGACAATTGCTGGGTTTGTTATAATTCCTTTCACTGCGATTACAGGCTTATTAAATTGTTGTGGTGTTTGAACTCTTTGCTCTCAAAAGTCAACCACTGCATTCCCAAACTAACAAAGGATTATCTATAAATCATGAGGTTAAACTCTGTACAGTGCCCAGTTATTTGTAAATCTCTCTAACTATAATTAGGGCTTTTGATGTCATTTTAAGAAGCTGTTATTTCAGGTTGCATGGATTTACTGCATCATAGTTTCAGCCATGCCATGTGAGCCCTACTTTGTCGACAAAATAATCAAATTAGCAAATGCACCTAATCCACGGTTTATATGGGCAAATATTCTCAAAGTCAAGAGCCATGGGCTACTTCGGACAAAGGACAACCATGTTCAGTTCGCAGGAAACAGTTTTGTCCCAAGAATTTACTCCAGTTAGGGAAATTAAGGCAGGGAGCAAACTTCCCTGCTTGCCACATCTTCTCCCAAGGAAAGCACATCACAAAACAATACAGCATTTGTTCAAAGACTAGCCAGTGTTTGCACACTAAGTAAAAGGATTTATAAGCACTCATTGCATACTTGTAATGTGTAACAGTGCTCTTTGAAACTCCCATCAAAACAAAGTATATTTGTTACTGAAGTATAATTCAGTATATATGTTGAGTACCAACTATACTTATTAGTGTACCATGCTCACACGAACAATTTGGGTGATATCTTGCAGATCTCAAGTCAAAGCTCAAACTTTCAATGTGATCTCACTTTAAAGGCAAAAGTCATAGCTACTTCTGCACATATAAACACATAGTGCACATTTTAAAAACATTCTGACAGTTCATATTTTTCACTAAATATAAATACAAATGCGACTAGAGAAAACAATGTATTAATTTGCCTCACTTTACTCTGCAAAATATTCAATGATAAACAGATTTCTTGTAATATCTATTCCAGGTGTTTCTTAGGGCATCAATCAGCATAGCACCTAACTTCATAGCGTGAAGTTCTCCTTCTTCTGGATCTAAGCACTGTAAGAAAATCACTCATTATTTTCTCTGATTACATAAATTGCCATTAGGTCATGCATTACTTTCTTTTAATCATAAAAGCAAAGCATCCCAGTGTTTTCACAGGGGTTTTAGATTCAGGCTCAGTTGCACGAAGCACTTTCTGTACCAAAAAAAAGAAGAGGACATACATAATGAGCCAATGCATGCTGTCAATCTCTTAAGTAACAAACAGGAGGGCATGCACAACCGATGTTCTGAGCTTACTGTACCATATTAATAGTGTTTACAGTATTAGGGTGTGTAGGAGAAACACATACACACACTTTGTCTTGGTCCAAAATAAAGTCATCATTGTCATCATATACACATACTGACAACCACGCCATTGAACACTGTCAACCTACATCCAAAATTGCAAGCACAGGCAAGGCCCAGCTCTTCTGCCCAGCACTTTGGATAATCATTAGCACCAGTGCAAAGTGAGGAATAAGGCTACCATTCTGGCTCAACAGAGTTCTTAACCCACTTTCCTCCCATTTGCATTGATATAAATAATTGCACAAAGTGCAGAACAAGAGACTTACATCACAATGTTTTGTCATTTTATGGTACACGACATTCTATCACTAACTCAGTCACTGAAATATCCTATTCATTTGTTTTTGAACACAGTTTCATATATTGAGCTATGCAAACAGAAAGTCTGCATGTCAGTTTTACAAGATTTGATGTGTCTTTATTGAATCTTCCACTGATATTTTTAGTCTCACCATCCATGAGCCTGTGAGACCACTGTACTTGTCAGAAAATGGAAATGAGAAGTGCCCAGACTGAGATTAGTGGAATCAGACATTGGCCATTTGCAGTAATGGGTATCAGGCAATGGAAAATTCTACAAGGAGAGAATATCCTTGAAACCAAAACTACTTGTTGTGTGCACCCTGAGCCAGTGGCAAACCCTATATACAACAACAGAAGTTGAATAAATTTTATATATTTATAAAAAACAAAAGTACAAAGAACTGAATTCCAGAAAGGCAAGAGGAGCTCAAATCTATTTGAAACATCCTGCCATATTTTGCTTTGCTTCACTACTCATAGATTCATTCAGGCTAAAACCAGAAGGAATCATTAAATCATGATTCACGACCTCCTCTATTTCAGTCACTGTTCATTTTCACTCCGTTACCCTTGTACTGAGCCTTGTAACTTGTGTGTGACTAAAGTACATCCTCCAGAATGGCATCCGGCCTTGATGTGAAGACCTCAAGAGCTGGAAAATTCACCATTACCCTGGGTCATTTGTTCCAATGGTTGATCACCTTTACTGCTAAACATTTGTGCCAAATTTCAATTTGTCTGGCTTCAGTCATTAGTTTTGGCTTCCTTTTTCCTGATTAAAGAGCCCATATAAGTACCCAATATTTTCTCCCCATGAAGACACTGTAATCCAGTCATCTCTCAATCATCTTTTTAAGAAACTGAACAGACTGAGTTCTTCGATTCTCTCATAGTACAGCCCCTGAATCACTTTTGTGGTTATCCAAATACTATGGTGACACAGCATTTTACAAGGACCTAAACAGATGAGAAAGACCTTGTCTGACTTCCTTCCAAAATGGTAAACCCCCTTTTGCTCTATACTTATCTTAATGGCAGTTGCAGCATACTAAATTTTTGTTTTGCATATTAAATTGAGATTCTGAAGCACAATAGGGTGAATTAATTACTTTAACACCACATCTGCTTGCTTTCATTGGCTTCCATTTAACCCTTTAAACTTAATTCATTATTTGTATTTTATTTGAACTATATTAACATTTAAGACAAGCTTCTTCTCAGGCTAAATTCTTCCCATAAGAAATCATTTACACTGGTGCATTCCTAAATGATGAAAATAAGATTATGTGAGTATTATGTCCTGCAAAGAAGTAAATGTCTCCAGATATGAAGCTATTCAGCATTATTTGGGACAAAGTAACCCTACCAAAAACCAAAAACACCCATTGCCTATAAAATTAGAGAGCAAATTCAAATAGTTCATCAGAATGAGTGTCAATATTGGCTCAACTGTGCATTTTGCAGGCAGTGTATCTTAGGATTATTGTTGATGATTAGCTGCGGCATTGATGTCCTATTTCTATTCTAACCTCAGTTCTAGTAAGTAAGAAGATAACTTCTTGGAAATAAAATATACAGCTGCACTAGAGGAATGACTAGTATGGACGTCTTTTTCTTCTTAAGAAGCCCCTATCATCTCCAGATGTAGGTGTTTCCAGGAAAGGCATGTCACCAGTATAAGTCAGCTGTTAAAAAAGAGATGCCTTCTCTGGATAGCAAGTGACATTTTTGGCAGCAATTCATTTCTAATTTTACAGTTAGTTAGGGCCTTACACGTTCTAAAATAAAGTTGTTGAATTGTGATCACCACTGACTTTTCTGAATTCAAAAACGTTACTTCCTTGTCCATATTCTCTTATTTACCTTTTCAAAGGTTTCATTTCAACACTACTTGTCACAATTTCAACTGTTATCTCTGCTGCAGTACCTTGAGGATTGTTGCTTTCGCAGGAGTGACCTACCCAGGAATGCATGCAAAATCTCAACCTGTTCTTTCTGGATGAAAACGTCACTTCTGTTTACTGTGAATGCCATTTCTTCTGTCTCGCTCAGCATACAGGCTGTGCGATCAGCTATCTTAACAACAATCATCTCCTTGTCAGTCCTGATAAAATGACAGGTATTTTTCCTTTCTGGCACACTAATTTTCAAGTTTTTCCAGTCACAATACTTTGAGCACAAGGCAAGGGATCAGTTTGGAACTAACATCAAATATCCTGGGTTATTATAAAACATAATTTCTCCCTCAGTAAAGATATAGGCAAGCATACACTGAAAATGTAATTAGTTTCAGATTGTGTGCTTCAGGTTAGAGAATTTTTTTTTAAATTCTAATAGCTTGAGAAAAGTAAATTGTAGACACTCCTGTATAGAGAAGCACCTGTACAAAAACCTGCCCTAAAAGTTTCGTGCCATTCCTGAACTTGGCCCAAATTCAAGCATGTATTCAAGCACATTGCTATGTCCTGCTGACTTGAATAGGACTAACTCATATTCTTAGACTTAAGAAAACAGAATGCTCAGCTGTCATTTTCAGACTATATTGTGTACCCTTTCCCTCCCACCCACTCCTCTACTCTAGTTTAAAAGTATATAAAGAAACAACTCAAATCCTCTGCCACTGTTAACTAGACTTTTTTTGCCACCTTCCTACTCTAATCATCAAATACTGATTTCATTTCATTACATGGGCAATAGTTGTGTAGGAAGAGGAACATCCCACTAAAATAGCACTACCTGGCCTCTTTCATTTTTCTATATGCCCTGATCACAAAGGAGATGGTCAGGGTTACAGAGATAGGGGCTGGTGGGCAACATCTTCTGTTGCCGCATTTTCCCACTGTGTTGACTGTAAGGCCTTCTATACAGGAACTGTTTTTTACCACACATTTGCACGGCACCTAGCGCACTAAGGCTCTGATCCCTGCCTGATGCCTCTACACTTTATTGTAATACAAATAAAAAACAATTAAGGTAAGGCCTATGAGCAGAGCTCAACAAAACCCAGGAATCAGGTCACAATGGTGACCAGGATTTGTAGCCTGGCTTCTAGCTCTGCTGTGGAAATGCAACAGAGGAGCGCCCTCTGGTGACCAAAAATAAAACTGCTAGCACCTAGCTGGGAGCCAATTTTGTCGAGCCCTGCCCATGAGCCTTTCTGGTCCCAAAAATAGCTTCATTCCTGCAGAAATAAGTTACATTTTTTCCTTCTGCACAGCAAAAGCAATACCTGAGCCTTTGCTGTTACTCACAGGGAAATAACACAGAGCTAAAGAACTGGGACACAAGTGAGGAGGCAAGATCAGCTGTAGCACTAATGACAAAAATAGTACCCAGAAAAATACTTGTTTGTTTTGTCACAAAAAGATATTGGAAAACAATGCAATCCTTGGGCAGCTAAATGCTTTTTGTGGCATTGTGTGAGAAAGCATTCAGCTTTCATAAAGTGCATTGGGATACACACTCACTGATGTTCAGTAGAAATAGTGCGTGCAGATTAAGGGAAAAGATTTGCTCAGACCACCAGATTCTTAACTTTCACTTCATTTGTGCAAATTAGAACTCTATTTTATACAATGCAAAGATAAATCTGATTGTGGTTACAGAAAAACATCTGGTCACTTACTGTTGTGACTCCTGCTCTTCCCCATGTATTATGATGAGGGATTCAGAAATGCACCTTCTGAAATGATCTGAAAATCTCCTGACAAAACACCCTTGTTAAAAGTACAGCCAATGCTTGACCACACTTGCAGTTTGATATTAAAAATGTTTGAGAGAGCAAATAACCAAGCTTGGCCAAATTTAAAGACAAAGCAGAAGAACACAGAAAGGAAAGAGTTAATACCATACAAATCTTTCTTGGATGCATTTTTCTCATCACATGCAGTCACCTCAACACAGAAGGTATCCTTCTAAAATATAGCTTCCAAAACTGCCTCTATTTATGCCAGACCTATTTCCAAGTTAGAGAGCTTTCCATAAATCACTGAGTTCTAAATGATCAATTTGTGCCAGTTCCATATCCTTCCTTTAGCTCTTGCCTTATTCCAGGAACCAGCAGGCACGAAGGCATCTCCTAAGTTTGTACACAGAACATTCATGTATCTTGTCTTTGACAAGATTCCTATTTTCAAATGCCAAAGCTGATTTCAGTTTTTCAAATTGTTGTGGGATACTTCACATGAGTAAACAGAATTGTGGGAAGAGCATAATCACTCTGTTAATATACCAAATTCTAATATACCATATTACTGTCATTAGCCTAATACCTATTGATGTGAGGTGCATACTTATCTACATTGGCTAACAACTCAGAGGATTAGTGAGACATCTAGTTCTCCCTGCTTTTGAGTGACTCAGAGACATAGCAAGATCAGCCTCTGTCACGCTGGTCTAATACTTCATTTTCCAGTACTGCCTAATGCCAAGGCATGTGGAAACTTATACAGGGAATGCTCACTATCCATTTTAAAATGCAAAAAAAGAATTAGCCTCAAGAGATAGTCTTAGTTACCAAATCTGAATCCAAAGACCACCAAATGTTGAGTGTGTTTGGACCTAGGGACCTGGATGGAAGGTGTCTTTAGAGAATTTGTTTCCCATGCCCAACAGGGAGCAACAAGACTGGAGGCTCAGACTTACCCAACCCATATTGGGTCAAGACTCTTATCAGGCAGAGGCTATGGAAGTGGGAGTGATGAGTCATTTCCCACTGCTCCAGTTCTCAAGAAGCAGAAACAGAGTGAGTTCATCACTGTTGCCTGTGCTCAGAGACCAGAATGGTGCCAATAATGGCACTGGCCTTGGGAGCCCTTACAACCATTGCACTGCCCATACACACATGCTGTTTGATGGGGAGAGAGAAGGGACAGAGACTCAGGACAGAGCTTGGAGGATCAGAGGTAAAGGAGGAGACAGAAAGGAAAAGTTGTGAGGTGCAGGGTGGCCAAGAGAAAGAGACAGACATCTACACCCACAAATTCTTCTGCATGGGTGTGCAAAACTCAAAAAGGATTATGGTGAGAGGCCGGAAAATAGATATTCTTTGATACAATGGTCCTGACATCTCATTCTAAGTATGTAAATGAAGTGATCAGCCACCAAGTAGGAAAGACAGGGCCTTCATTATACATAGCTGAAGGAGTACATCAAAATCAGCAGAACTCCAACTCAGGTCAGCAGCTTAGTGGATGGGCACTGGACACCTCCCCATCGCCATGGACACTGTAACCCACAGTAGGCATATGCTAGAGGAAGTCACACGTAAGGCAGCCAATTGGCACCAGCGTTGGAGGCTCTCAATGGAAACTTGATCCTATGAAAAGCCAGAAGGCATACCAGGAAGAATCCACACACCACCAGAATCCACACACCACCACATGACCAACTCTGCTTCTTTGCTCCTGGACTCCCAACATTGACTTTGGCTCTGCCTCAGATTCTGACATTTGCTCTGAACGCAGAACCCCAGCACAAGTTCTGACCTCTGGTCCTTGAGCTTCCAAACCCACCCCAGAACTGTGACAACCAGCATCTGAAAAGGTATTGCTATTCTTGGTGCTTTTGTAAAAAGAGACAATAATAATACCAAACAATTAGCAGTTAGAAACATAGTTGCAAGCTCAGCCCATATTGGCAATGTAATTATCTTCCCAACAGCTTCTACGATGAGAAAATAGAGGTTTGATTTAGAGTAGCAAAAGTGCAACATATTAGGCTAATCTAAAGAGGTTCTCATACCTTCCCAGCCTTAACATAGTCTCTGAGAGCCACGCAGTAGTGCATTAATTTATTAGGTATCATTCTAACAAATAATTTACCTTTTAAACAATGAATTTAAATAAATGGAAGGACAGTACAAACATTTAAAGTAAAGATTGTTAGATCCACCTTTATTTCATGCTAGTGGACGGCTGACTGGTCAAATGGATAGAGAATTGTATTGTGACTCAGGAGAACTAGCTTATATTCCTAGCTCTGCCATTGGCCAGCTGGGTGATCTTAGGCCTCAGTTTCCCCATCTGTAGAATGGAGATAATTATAGTGTCTTCCTTTGTAAAGCACTTTGAGAGCTACAGTGCTATATAAGAGCTAGGTATTATTACTACTCTACTGTTCCACTTTTTTGCCACATTCAGTGGTGTGAATTAAGGCTAAATAGCTAGCGTAGGCTTTAAAGATAGCAATAAAATGCACATAGGAAAACAAGAAATATAAGAAACTTAACCCTAAGAGAAGAGATTCTGATATGTACAGCGAGAGAGAGAAACATTCCAAACCAGTTAAAAAAAAACCCACCAATGTTAGGAAGAATGTGTTTTAAGCTGCCTTGATGTAAATCTAAATGACACACGACTTTTTCTTTTTATAGGCGAGTGGAAGAAACCTTTGATAAGACTGGAAACTATTCACTCCCAAGTCCAATGCTTTTTTGGTGATGGTACATGGAGGCACGGAGTACCGGCACCTTTTTTGCTGGCCCCGCTGCCCAGCTGGGAGACAGGGTCAGCTGCTGGAAGAAAAGAGGTGGCAGAGGAATTTTTCAAATTTACTATCAAGATATGAGTACCAGCACCCATTTTTACACAAAAAAAGCACTGCCCAAGTCAGTTTCTACTACAAAACAATGTAATTCCAGCAACAGTCATGAACTAATTTGATTTAAAATGCACATGTATTTTTAAGAAATTAGAAGTTCAATTGTATTTAATGGTATGGATCACTTTGCCATTAATAAGAAGCTAAGGATGACATTGAATAATAGGCAGATTTATACCTTGGATTAGCACACTGGCCTTAAGTACTACAGATCAAATACTGTCCTACTTTACAACTGATGAACTCCAGAGAGCAATGAGTCCAACCCAGGAAGAGAATTATTCTGTTCAGTAATTCAAGAAAGCCGAGTGGTTAAGCAGTTTCTGGCCACCTCAAAATATATGCTCAAAGGTGGAAAACACCATCAAGATCTGATTCTTACCTCACTTATTCCAATATTATAATGGCGAAATTATTTAGTTCAGTATAATTACTCCTGTTTTACACCACTGTAAGGGAGATCTGAATCAGGCCCAAAATATTTGGGGCCTATATTGTAGAACTCTCTAAGCTAGGAGTTGCAAATGGAGATGAGTTCGAGTTGTTTTAGGAACAAAGAGGCCTTCTAAAGGAGCAGACAAATCTTGGCTGTCTCTACATACAGTGCTTTTTACTTTTCAAATCCAGGGCCTATCTATAGGAATAGTACTTCTAAAGACCAAAGTAACCCTGTGTCTAGTGGCCAGGGCACTCATTTCCCTCTTAAAAGAAGTTAATCACCTCAATGTGCACTAACCACCTATTCCTGTGAAGGAAAGTCTTCGTGAGAAGAAGAGATATAATCAGTGTGTTAAATTTAATCATTTATGTAAACATGATGCACATTAAAGTTATTTAAGCACTGTCACCTCACAATCGAAAATGACCATAATAATCTAATTAATGATCATGTTGTTTGACTTTATCACTGCTTAATTTATGATCTATCTGGTAGCTTCACCCCGTCTGATTGGATTTGATTTACTTTTCTTCATTGTATATTCCTTGCAAATGTTTGCAACTGGTGAATGGCCTTAGGTGTTCCTAAAGGTACATGGTACTAGAACTAATTTAAAAGTAAGCGATGACAATTGAGGATCCCTGCATTTTGAGAATTTCACCCTGCAGTCTGAAATAGTTTATTCTGTATGGCTTTCACACTGCATACCTATATACAAAGAGCACGATAGATTTTTTGGCACCAGGTTATCCACATCTGCTTCAGGGAGCTCTCAGTAGACATGCTATTTTTTTCCTCTTTCCCAATCTTATTCTGCACACTTAATCAGATGTTTAGTGTGTAAGCTACTGCAGAAAGGATATCGAAGTTGTGGACATCATAAAAAGCTGCTCATCTATAATCAAATCATGCAATTTCACATGCTATTTGTCTTCATTATTTGGCCTGTGGGCAATACATCAATTGAATGACTCAGCTTCTACTATGAACGGAGTGGTAAAAAGTTTACAATGTGATGCATCGCAATACATTGATATATAAGACAACATTGTAAATAATTCTTATTAAATCATGTTATATTTTCACAGTATTCTACAGGGGTTTGGGGTTTTTTTTGGAAGCAATGAGTTCATTCAGTACATAACTACCATTTCATAATCCAAATCACTTTGTAAGCTTTCATTTCTTTTGTATTTTTATAAATAAGCAAAGTTAACATTAAGAGACCAAATTCCCAGTGGGCCTAATAAGTGTGAGCACATTTCTTCAACCATGCTAATGCCACATTAGCCCATGGAAATGCTTACTTCAGTATTTGTGCATTCAAAATGTGAGGTCAGAATGCAAACTCAGGCATCCACTGATTTTGCTGTAAGATTCCAAAAGTTTGGTCATAAGAAAAATTGTGACCAATCAACATAAAGAGGGTAAGAATGACACATGTAACAATGTGGTTATTGGATCTAATAGAGGCTCTCATTAAACTCTGAAGAGAAATTGGGGTATTATAAGTCCCAAACCCAATTAGCACTCAAATCTGTGAGATTGGTAAATCATTGATACAGTCATGCTCAAAAAAAATGGTTCTCTCTCAAAATGTTTGAACACATAGATAAATAGAATCGTAGATATGTAGAACTAGAAGAGAGCTCGGGTCATCTAGTTCATCCCCACTTCCTAAGGCAGGACCAAGTAAAATCAGATATTTGTCTAAATGCATTCTTAAAAGCCTTCATTGACAGAGATTCCATAACCTCTTTAAGCAACCTGTTCCAATACCTAACTATCCTTAGAAAGTTTTTCCTAATATCTGTACAAAATCTCTGTTGTTGTGAACTAAGCTAATCCTCTTCATATCCTCAGCGAACCTGAAGAACAATTGATCACCCTCCTCTTCATGACAAAGTTAGTTTAATATAATCTAGGTATTCCTTATTGACACCTGGTTTAAGAGCTTCAAGAATCCCTCACAATTTGGGTCAAGGAATGAAAAAGGGAAACTCGTCAAGTACCGTAAGCTTTTCTGATTTATAGAATGGAAGTACACGACCTCTCTGTGAAATACCTTTGCAACTTGCTTAAAGTTGGTTTTGTGCTTGTACCTGACTGACTACTAGAACAACAAGTTTCAAAAGTTGAAATGGAAACAACAAAAAAGGGATACGTGACTAAAGACAAAAGGAGAAACAACATTAAACAATAACAAATGAATTTTCATTACTGGGGACATGAATCAGGTGGAAAATTTAAAACTTGATTTAAAAAAAAAGTCAGCCACAAACAGCAATGGAATGATTGGCTGAGACTTTTGTTTGAACCCATGCTAATTATAAGTAGCTCAAAGCTGTTTTGATTCTTGATAAAAAATAAAGCAGAATAAAGATGTCCCATTAAAATAGGTTGTTATGAAGGAAATGTAGACATAATGGAATATTACATTTTAATAATGACTGGTTGACACTAAACTGCAAATTGTAGTATAAAAGAAGCAAGAGGATTTAGAGGCCTACAGATTATAAACTAACTTGGACCAGTGTAAGCAAATAGGCCTGGTACCATGTGGAATGTATTACTTTTCTGTAAACATACTGATAGTTCTTAGCCAGTGCACCTTGATTTAATAAACTCAGGTAAGCTTATTATTTGATGTCTTATCAATTAATAATCTAAACGAGCCCAGTTATTTACACGTTTAGGTTGTAACCTGATTCTTTATTTCAAATTTTAATATAGTTACCAATGGACCTTATTAAGGGATTGGGGTTCTTGTCCAAATCCAAGCACAAAAATAGTTGAATAGGAAAATTTGAATAACCCCTGGGATGCCCAATGGGAATTGTTACACAGGTACTCCAATGTATTTATTTATAAAATCCATTTATTGGAATTAGCATAAATGATGGACAAAATGAGAATTGAAAGAAAATCAAATGAACAAATGAATAATAACCAGATTACAGTCAAATTCTACTCTAATACACACAGGAAATATTATGTAGTATGATTTATTAAACAATACTAAAATTTATGTTGAATACCTTGGGTTAATATACTCACACCCGTTCCAATGGCTTGGTCAAGTGGGGTGTCCAATTCCTCGCCTTGAGGGTGGGGTGGATGACCTGACAATACTAAATGGCTAAAGTTACAGTATACTCAAACCATCAGAACAACTAAGTAACTAGAATGAGATAGGGCTGGTACTGCTGCTGGAGCTAGAAAGAAAGAAAGAAAGAAAGAAAGAAAGAAAGAAAAGGATTCTAGACAACAGGGTTGGTCTCTTTATACCATGGATAACATGGATTAGTTTGGGTCCTCCTTCTATAGCCAAATATGGGTTCTTCACCCCCAGATCTGTAGGGATATGTTTATTCTAGGCTGGCAGGTTCATGCATATGATTGATGCATGCCTTCCTTCCAGAATGCTCCTCTATTTTCCCCTTTGTTATTTCTAGATATTTCTGTAGGTTTTTACAGTGTACTTTCACAGGTATTTTAGGGCCCAGACTAGGTAAGTCCCTTCTTGTTTTGATGTTTGCAGACTGATCTTGGATGAAGTTCATGATCAAAATATAGCCCCTGGATTTCCACATCACTACCCAAAGCACAAACAAGTATATCTTATGTCATCTTATAAACTCCTATGCCTGTAGCTGTCTCATACAGGTCCAGTATGATCTCTACACAAGCCTGCAAGATACTTTGCATTACAGCTTTTAATATAAAGTGTATATACTATCCCTTAAACCTATAAAGAAAAGGTGTATGTGAATAAACACACACACACACACACACACTCAAGCAAGTGTAGGTTAGGTTATGGGTTACAAAGTTTTAGTTTAGGTTCCTGGCTTGTGGTTTTCTATGTATATAGTTGCTTCATCAGTATTCAGTCAACATCACTGACATTTGTTTTGGTTGAAGCGAGACTGGCATACCTTTAAGTACACCTGAACAAAACAGGTGCACACAGCTTTATAGACTTGTTATTCCATCTGATTTTAAGACTAAGGGACTATCTGGAGGAATTGCATTGTTAAAATTAAACTGAATATTAAGATATCTTAAGCAGCCAGTGCCAGTGTTAGTTAAATCTAAAAGTTTCACATTATGAAGAGAGTGAAATGTAAATCTCTTATAGCATAGCAGAGAGAAAACTACTTGGTAGGTGGTTAATTAATTCCCTAGGAAATATCTCTAGGTATTTTACAGATACAATATATTCTGAGTGCTGTTAACACACAAAAATTATATTTACACAATAAATTTGCAATACTTTACTGAAGCCAGGAAATATAAATCTGAGGTTAACTGTCTGCTTTTATTGTGTCCATGTGTTTTGTTATGTACAGTACAAAACCTAATTCTTCTCTGACTGACCCTGGTATAAATAAGGAGTAACTCCACTAAGGACAACAGTATTATTACAGTATAAAAGATGATTTGTAAATATGCTGCAGTAATCTTACCCACAATAAACCACTGCTACACAAATCAGATTAAGGGAGAAGTGTAAAGTGGGGATTTATCAGTTAGTTCCATCTACATCCATTTTCTTTGGGAAATCTATTGTGAACAATTTTTCATAAGTGCGCTGGAGTCACCACAACAATTTGTATTAGCCCCAAAATATCATTTACATGTAGCCTTTTATTTGTGTGCATGTGTATGCCTGTGCAGATTATAGGCTGAGAGAGTTTTCAAAAGGCAGGTTTTTAGATTAGAAAGGTAAGGTGGATAAGGTAGTATCTTTTATTGGATCAACTACTGTTAGTAACAGACACACTTTTGAGCTACTAAACACAATTAAATACAAGGTGAACCAGATTGTTTAACTACTTGTGCTATATATGCTATTTATGTAGTATAAGCCATTAAACAATCTATTCCACCTTGTATTTAGTTGTGAGTGACACTCTGATTACCTTTCTCAGACCTGAAGAAGAGCTCTGTGTAGCTGAAAAGTTTCTCTCTTTCATCTGTAGAAGTTGGTCCAATAAAAGATACCACCTCACCCATCACAAAAATGTTTTTTATGCTGACAGACTGCAGTTATGGTGGAGGAAAATGGTGGTGCTAAGCACAAAATTCTCATCTTAACCACAGGCTCCTAAAAACACCGCCCCTGCAAATGGTGAGGCACCCACCCTAATGTGAAGCTGTTGGGACCCTCTCCATTTCAGATTCTCTTCTGGGAGGAAAGTCAAAACAGATGGATGCTGTGATGCATCATGATGACATTCGTATAATGTTAAAGGCAGCTCCATGAGGATCTTTTCACAGTCAGTAAAACTAAAGCCTTTCATTGCTGTGAATATGTTTAATGCTCAATGCAGATATTACAGTGGATACTCTTTAAAAGGAATTACATGAGTACATCCTCTGCTTTTCTGCAGATCACTGTGTATAGATTGCCCAAGCCTGAGTTGACATTGAACACACTGCTCAGCTGTCATTGTCTCTTAGATCTACAAACCCCAAGTCAAATGGCCTTATACTTGTTTACTTCATTTAATTTCTCTTTCTTGCCACATGATTTGCGAAGGTAAAATTTGCAATGCTACCTCCACGATAACCTACAAGTTGGCCCTGAGAGATAAGCAGTCAACTATATAATTCTGCAATTATCACTTTTTTCATTCTACATCACAGAAAGTGGTTGTCTCTCTTTTTCTCCATGCTCTCATTTCAGCACTTCTCCGCGCTTTCATGTCTGTATTTCTTTGTTCTTCTCTCTCATTAGTCTCTCTCCCCTTTCACTTTGTGATTTGCCATTGAACTCTTCATAAAACCTCTACAATGCTCTCTCTAGCAATTTAGCAAAGACAGAATAAATCATTGTTGAATGCATACTTTGTGCACATCAGTTTGCACAAAGCGATTAGCTTAATCTAGTCATATGTCTGAGCTACATGACAAGATGAATAAACTGCAGGTTCAGCATACAAACACAATTTCTTGAAGGCCTAAGTGTTATGAAGGGATGTAGATATAATGGAGATTATCGCAATTTACCACTTACACACATTGCACTTTTTCCCCCCCAAATGATGGCACAAACCAATATAGGGAGCATTCTGGCACTGCGCAGAAAAGGACACTAAAGATAAACATCATCTTTAGAAAAGTGGCAAGATATTTTTTTTAAAAAAACAGAGTCCTGGGGCATCTTAAAGATTAACAAATTTCTTCAGGCATAAGCTTTCGTGAGATCCAACCCACTTCGTCAGATGCATTTTCAGTAGCCACGCAGAACCAATAAGACTGCAGTTGTGAAGGTCTCAGATGACAGAAACCTACACTTCAAACTTTTTGGTTCTCGATTTATCCACTTCAGAACTGGGGATAAAGAGATGTGTCATCCTTTACAGGTTCCAGGAAGTTTAAATATTGCACACTTTATGCACAGGCCACTAAGCTATAATATAATGAAATGCAAGCGATGATTATGCCCAGTGGTTAAAGTATAATTTGATGGGCCCCGGAACCCTCCTAATCTCCTGGCCCCATTCCCGTATTGTATGGGCCCCCTTCATGCATATGTGGGCCCCAGCCCAGGTAGGCATTTGCAACTACTTCTCAGTACCACATGCATCAGTTATCGCTCCATAAAAATATTTATAATTTTATATGGTGTTTATGTCTATAGCAATTATTGTCACAAACTAGCAAACACTGCATAACACAATAAATATTGTGATTAACAACGGTGGGGCGTAGGACCCGCTAGCAGCCCAGGGCAGGGCCGAACATGCGTTCCACTGGATTTTTCTATTTTTAGGGGCCCCGGAACTCTGGCCCCTCAAATTTGGGGGCCCTGGAACTCTGGCCCTTCAAATTTGGGGGCCCCAGAACTTCGTTTCGGTGCGTTCCCCCTTATTTTAACCCCTGATTATGCCCCAACATAGTGAACTTATTTAACAAAAATCTTACAACAAGGCATGCGCTTTTGTGGGAGAAAATCCCATTTTGTCAGACTCTGGACAATGGAGAACTTACAGAATGGGAGGAAAATAAATGCAGGGAAGTGTAAGTCATAGGATCAGGTCAGTCAGAATTCATGCAAATTTGATACCATTACCTTACACTTGAATAGAAACTTGAACTGCTTTTGTCATTACAATAAGTGACTTTCTCCTATCTCTACCTCCCCAATTTCTAATATGTTGTTCCACATTGAATCTAAACAACTGCTTTGATTTTCTAAAATAGTCTTACCTGATCCTATGACTTACACTTCTCTGCATTTATTTTCCTCCCATTCTGTAAGTTCTTCATCTTCAAGCGTCTGACGAAGTGAGATTTTCTTCCACAAGAACTTATGCATTAAATAAACTTGTTAGTCTTTAAAAGTGCCATAGGACTCCTTGTTTGTTTTGCCGAACTAGACTAACACGGTTACCCCTCTGTAATGTATAACAATGGTGGAGTATAACTGTAATTTTATGTAAGTTATCTGATGTGCACCCAGGGAAGAAATACCTCAACTACATCACAATGCCGAAATGCCTAAAGTGTGCCACTCAGGGTGCCATACCTTATTTTAGGTGTTTTCCATTCTAAAAACAGGGAATACCACAAATGCTGTTGTCAAGATAAACACACCAGTATGGTTAGTAAATGTCAGTTTCTTAATGGCACCACAAGTGTAAATAAAGCTGAGAGCAGCAGCAATAACACATTCTTTGCTGAGATATTGTGGATCATGAATGTTATGTTATAATGCTAGAAATACATAGCCGCTCGGGACAATTAAATAACATTGTAACCATGTCTAGCACAGACTGAGCGCTAGACCAGAAATTACAGAACAACAAATGTTATGGCAAGCAAATGTGAAACAGTTCAAGGAGAGGCAGGGAGCCATCACCTAACCTTGCTGCAGAATTGTTATAGCTGGTTTGTCCCAGAATGTGAGAAAGACAGGGTGGGTCAGGTAATATCTTTTATTGGACCAACTTCTGTTGTTGAAAGAGCTGGATTTTGAACTCCACATAGCTCTTCTGGAGGTCTGGGAAAGGTAATCAGAATGTCACAAGCAAATACAAAGATGGAACAGATTGTTAAGCATAAGGAGTTAATACATGTTGCAAGAAATTATTCAAAAATGAAGCAAGTTTTTGGAGTTATATAACAAAGAGATTGTGGGTTATAGGTTGCTGTAATGGGACATTAGTAGAGACATTCAACTGGATATATTATTTTTTACATCTAGTAGAGCTATGAATTTCAGTTCCCAGGTTTGTCTTTTGAAGGTATTGAGTATATTTCCTTTGAAGATGACTGAGAGGTTAGATATGGAGTGATCATTTTGTGAAAAGTCTTTGCCCGTGAGCATAGGGTGTTTTGTCTTATTTTTCTGTGTGAATTCATTCAAGATCAAAGTGATTGTCTGGTTTCACCTACATAGTAGTTGTTGGGGCATTTGCAGCACCAGATGAGGGACATAGTTGTGACATACATATGTAGGATCCATGGATCTTGAAAGGTGTGTTGGGGGGATTGATCATTGTAGCCAGGCCCGGCCTTAGACGGTTGGTGGCCCTTGGCAAATTTATTCTTGGCAGCCTCATCCCCTTCAATGCATTCACGTCTACTTTAAATAGCGCAGTACTTGATATTTAGTATATTTAGTCTTTAGCAGACCAACTCGGCGCAATAGTCTGTCTGTCTGCAGGGGAGGCAGATCACATCACTGCAGCTCTCCTGCCAATCCCAGCCCCGGCTGCCAGAAAACGCCCCTGGGGGCTCCCGGCCAAAAGCTCTCTGCTTCTGCCCTCAAAGCGTCTGATGGGAGCAGAGGCACTTTGATGTTTTAATATTTTTTTCAAAATTAGTGCGGCCGCTAAAATCGGCAGCCCTAGGCGGCTCCCTAGTTTGCCTACCGCTAAGACCAGGCCTGATTGTAGCAATGGTGATATTACTCCAGGTTTTGCATCTGTTATGGCCTGCTATAGATTATAGGAATCCAGAACCCACTAACTCTTCTTTGTCCTATAAGAGCAGAAGTATGAATTTTATGTATTTAGCTGTGACAATAGCTTCCCCAGACCTCAAGAGCTCTGTGTAGCTTGAAAATTTCTCTCTTTTACCAACAGTAAAACATATTACCTCACTCACCTTGCTCTCTCATATCTTAGCTGCCGTCCTTCCAACACTTTCCATTTGGCCCACCTGTAAGGCATTTCATCATGGCCATTTAACAACAGAAAAACTACCATCACTTTTATTAGCCACTTAAAGAATGCCTGGTCCTATACAAACAGAAAGGAAATACAGCAGCAAATGCTTTTCTGTGACATAGGCCATATGATAGCCAGATAGAAGAACCAATCACTTAGTGATTCAAGATTTTGTTTCCTATACTGTGCAAGTCCTTTTAAAATTCCCACTAATTGCAATAGGACTTTTGCCTAAGTTTGAACTCCATAACTGGACCCTGATTTTATATTAATAGCATCAGATTAGAGGTGGTTGAACTTTTCTGTACCAAAAACTAACTGTAAATCATGTTTTAAGGGTTATATTAACAAGTGAGAATGCACCTGTCTTTAGAAAATATTTAAGCACAATTGGAAAAGTTAATTAAAATCGATTATTTAAACTGACACTTTCCACTTGGTGATTTAAATCAATCTACTCTGCTCTGTTCATTACCATAATCCATCTCTTTGGTATATTACAGCTGAAAGACTTAGTAGAGGGAATGAGTTCTCAGGAAGAAGTGAGTGTGGGCTGCTCTTCAGGTGCACCAGGAGAGGGAGGGTCCCACCAACAGCATTTTGTGCCTTTTCTTTAATACTTACAGTGTTAAAGAGTAATCATCGGCAGTAATGGGGTGGAACTACCTTCGATCATAGAATCTTAGGGTTGAAAGGGACCTCATGAAGTCATCTAGTCCAACCCCCTGCTACAAGTTTTTCCTAATATCCAACCTTGACCTCCCCACCTGCAACTTGAAACCATTGCTCCTTGTTCTGTCCTCTGTTACTACTGAGAACAACCTAGCTCCCTCCTCTTTGGAGCAACCCTTCAAGTAGTTGAAGGTTGCTATCAAATCTGTCCTCAGTCTTCTCTTCTGCAAACTAAATAAGCCTGGTTCCTTCAATCTTTCCTCAGACATCATGTGCCCCAGCCCCCTAATCATTTTTGTTGTCCTCCGCTGGACTCTTTCTAACTTGTCCACATCCTTTCTGTAGTGGGGAGCCCAAAACTGGACACAGTATTCCAGATGTGGCCTCACCAGTGCCAAATAGAGGGGAATAATCACATCCCTTGACCCGTTGGCAACACTCCTCCTGATGTAGCCCAATATGCCATTGGCCTTTTTGGAAACAAGAGCACGCTGGTGACTCATATCCAGCTTCCTGTCCACCATAACCCCCAGGTCCTTTTCTACAGTGCTGCTACTTCAGTCCCCGGCCTGTAGCAGTACATGGGATTTTTCCATTCTAAGTGCAGGACTTTGCACTTATCCTTATTGAACCTCATGAGATTTCTTTTGGCCCAATGCTCCAATTTGCTTAGGTCTCCCTGAATCCTATCCCTGCTCTCCAGTGTGTCTACCATTCCCCCCAGCTTGATGTCATCCACAAACTTACTGAGCATGCAATCGATCCCATCATTCAGATCCTTAATGAAGATGTTGAACAGAACCGGCCCCAGGACCGACCCCTAGGGCACTCCACTCGTTACTGGTTGCCAACTAGGCATCACGCGATTGATTCCTACCCGCTGAGCCTGATGATCTAGACAGTTTTTTATCCATCTTACGGTCCACTCATCCAACCCATACTTTCTTAACTTGCCGATGAGAATGCCGTGGAAAACTGTATCAAAAGCTTTGCTAAAGTCAAGGTATATCACGTCAACGGCTCTTCCTGCATCCACAAATCCAGTCATCTCATCATAGAAGGCAATCAGGTTGGTTAGACATGATTTGCCCTTGGTGAATCCATGCTGACTGTTCTTGATCTCTCTATTTTCATTATATTCAGCTCAGTTCAGAGCATCATATTAAGCTTTCACAATTTGAACCATGAAAAAAATCAACAGTACAATTAATAAATACTGTGGAATAGGGAGAACTTCAGACAATGTTATATTATTGCCATTTTAAAAAAAACATGAGGACAAAATTAGCATTTATTTATGTATTTGATAAGAATTATTTGCTATGTTCATCTTATGCAATGTCAGTGGATGCTTTTTATAGTCTACTGCAATTCAGTGATTAATATAGATTAAAAAATGTAAGAAGTATTCCAATTTCACTGTCTAGGTCTGTCAGTATGAAGACTGAGCACCATGTGGATTTTCTTACATCAAGTTAGCTTATCTTCAGCTCTAAGGCTGCATCTACATTTGTAAATTAATTCGACTTAAGCTGTTGCTCAGTAGTAATTCCTTTCTTCCACACGTATATCTGCTAGAGTATCAAAAATGGTCAACCCAGTCCACAACAAATGCACTAGTAGAACTGGGCAGAAGTAAGTATCTATCTTTATATACAACTATATATCCTCCTCTCACTATTTATAATTTAGAGCAATCATTTTAGTTACAGAGTTTCTTGTTAATTATGTATAGCTCTGAATTTTTAGTGAAATGTGAACACAAAAAGGTTTTCAATACTGAATATATGTCTCTCAAGTAATTTCTTTATATTGTATCATTGGTAACTAGCACTTAGTACATACTAAAATAACTAAGATGGTTGTGATACATCACACAGTCCTACTTCCTGTGGACAAAACTCACTCCCCTCTGCTCTTTCAAATTCTCTTCAAGGGAAAACTGAAAATGTAGGGCATGAGGGGAAATAGATGCATCTTTACTTGGTTCTTTTACAATTATAAGGGGATTCTGAAAAGTTTTTTTTCCATAAACCATTTTTTAAAAAACATTATAATTCAGGTCTCATCTACTTTTAAGAAACTATAGCACCTGGAGAACTATGGAAAGTATGGTGTTGCAAGGAACTTTAAGCTAAGCAATGGGATGGGGAAGGAATTTTTATTCAGACCATTCAAAATGTTTTTTGTCAGCACTTATGTAACTCCAAAACCTAATGAACACTTGGGCTAAACAAAATCTGTGCTAAAGATTAAGCAAGCCACTCCTTTAGCCACTCTGCTAAAGATTAAGCAAGAAAAATACAAACAAACACAAGGCCACTCTTATGAGTTGTTTTCTTTAAAAAAAAAAAACCAGAGAACTAAATTTTTTAAAAGCCTTTGTATGACACCTCAAAACTTACTGTCTGAGAAGCATTCATTCACTTATCAGCACGTTAATGTTTGTCTACCTTCTAGTGTATGGACTGTTCTGTGTATCATATTTGACTTAGACTGTAAGCTTCTCCACATTGAGGAGAAAAACAGTCACAGAATTTGAGAGGATGAGGAGGGACAAAGATAAAACCTTGGTGTTTACCAGTCAAACAATATTAATAAAAAAAGGAATGTATAAAATCCATAATCCTTATATTATTCAAAGCTCCATGGAGACAATGAGAGTCCTTCCATAGATAAAATCCTAGCTCAGCTGTAATCAAGGGGAGTGTTTCTAAAGAATTAGTTAAGTCCATCAATGGCTATTAGCGAAGACGGTCAGGAACACACCCTATTCCCCGGGTATCTTTAAACTTCTGACCTTTGATTTTTGGAATTCTGCCACATTGTTTCCCACCATAGCTTTTAATTTAATTGCTAGACTGGCAGATTTATAACAGCTCATTAAGATTCCCTTATGACTCGAGCAGATATAAAATGTGGCTCCGCATCTGCAAGAATCAATTTACATCAGACCGCCATCAAGAGTCTACCTTTTTACAGCATCCATACCCTCACAGACTTTCACTAATCATAGAGCAAGTTGCTAAATAACCAGCATAACAAACATTTTGCTGGCCTCACCTAGGCTCCTCTGTTACCATGATCATTAACTACAAATGCTATTCCCCAAAGAATTTCTTTCAAAAAACAATATTCCTCGGAAATCAAGATGATGAAAAAGGTGTAATCAGAGGAAAACTCAGGACACAAAATACTTGTCAAACTCACTTGAGCTACACAGACACCTTCTCCAACAGCTGCTTGATTCATCCCGAATAACATTTTTGTGCCCTGAATAATATTAACAATGACCAAAAATACAAAGCCTGAGAATAACATCTGATCTTTCATTGTTTACAGCATATTCAGAATAATCACTATCTTTAACATGAAATAGGCAAAGTAGACTACTGTGCTTCTCACTTATTGGTGGAGGGCAATGAATTCAACCAATTTTCAAGCAAAACAGAATTATTTCTGCTACTCCTGCTGATGAAGCTTATCTAACATGTCTCCTAGATAACTGCTCCTGTCTTTTGAAGAAATAAAATTAGATGAAGTCATTCCCACCGCAAAACACTCTTCGCTTCAGCGATGGTGCAGATTGCACAAACCAGTTCAGTTATTTCAGAGTCAGGGTTATGTAAACCAAAAGAATAATGCTGCTGAGCTCCCCGGACAAGAGTTCTGCCAATCCATAAATCTGATATGCTACACTGATAATTTAGGACCCTACTGGACAATATTTTCTTCTTTTTCCTTACAGCTGTTAACAGAAACGGCAAAAGGATTGAAACAATTGCTCAATCTATGTGATTGATGGACGGATGAAAATAATCTGTGAAGTTATTAACCATGTTATGAGGCAGTGGAATATTTATTTAATTATTGATTACAAATTGGACATGAAATGGTCAATGAAGAACACAGCAGAGATTTCTTTACATTGATTCTGCTTGCCTACTCCCCACATTTTACACGCACGCAGACGGACACACACATAAATACGTATTATATGCACTTTACTACTGCACTGATCAGTGCCCTAGATATATGATATACAAGATCTATATATGTGCACGTGCACACACATGTATGTGTGACTCCATGCTCTGATTCTTGTCTTGCTTTATTAAGTAGACATTTTCAGTGTGCTAGCCAGGGCTATGTCTACACTGGCAAGTTAGTTCGAATTAAGGAGGCTTAATTCAAACTAACTAAAGCCATGGCTACACTAGGCTTTAGTTAGTTTGAATTAAGGGCGTCCTTAATTCAAACTAATAAGTTTGAATAGGGTATTCGAACTAAGGGGTTAATTCGAACTAACTAGTTCGAATTAACCAATGTGGCCATGTTAATTTGAATTAATTTCTTAGTTTGAATTAACCGGCCATTGAAATGAATGGGGATCGCTAATTCAAACTAAGCAAGTGCTTGCTTAGTTCGAACTAACATTCCAGTAATTTGAACTAACTAAAATTAGTTCAAATTAGTTAGTTCAGACTAACTAATTCGAACTAATTTTAGCAAGTATAGACATAGCCTAGGTGTCTGCCAGTGTTTTCATTATAAACCTCACATTGGGGAAGAGGAAAAATTAATAACAAGTGTTTCAAATTTTACTGGCCTGTATTTAGGCTCAAAGCTTGTCAACTCCAAATTCACTTTTACACATACACCTCTATAGAAACAGACATATGCACACACACTCATGTATAGAGAGAGATATTCCATTCTAAAAGCGACATTGAAAGTACGTTTTTCAGATTAAGTCAATCACATGTAATGTCTGAGTAAGACCACTGTGGCATGCTTTCATATGTACGGAAGCAACAGTTCATGTTTGTGCCAAAGACACTTTTACTGTATATAATAATTACAATAAAAAATCTACACAAAAATGTTAAGATTGCAAAGTCAAGTAATCAAAATGTCAAGAAATGCCAGCTTTAAAGTAGACCATACAATTTTATTTACATTCCCTGGTGCATATGCACAAAACAGTATTTAATAAATATGATCATATGCGATCCCTCCACCCCCACATTCAGTTTACATGTAGATGATGAATGAAGGGGGATTGTGCAGTCTCTAGTTCCCAGTCCACTGATTCTTCCCTCCCACCCCCATCCCCATCAAAATAGCTTTTGGTCAAAGAAAGAGCAAAGAGGACAAGAAGGATCCATTTTGCTTTGAGATTTTGGCATTATAGCTCCATGCAGCTGTTTGAATGATGCAAGAGGCTCAGTGGAGCATGGGAGAAAAGTTCAATGCAATGTTACAAAAGTTAGAATTTTCAGGAAAAAATGACCAATCATATAACAAGCTCTATTTTGCTTGTGCAAACACCGATTAGCTGCAGTTTTCAACTCAGTCATATCTAGATAGAATTTCATGGAACAGCAAAAGGCACTTCTCTGTCCTCAGGAGTAGTGCCCTGACAAATTTTAATTTCTTATTCCAAAATTCCTGAAGTGCTAGAATTGATTTTTAAAAAGCACCGTATTTTAAAATTAATATTATTCTTTAAAAAAAGTGGAGCCCAGTAATATCCCTCTGCACACTAACCTCCTCCACAACCGACTACTGATCTTAATGTCCAGAACAACTAGCACTAACCAAAAAAATATATGAGAAAGGAATCCACTGACCATTAACATTGATTTTCAGTAAATCTTGGCACACTAGGGAAGTCCCAAGAGACTTGAGGAAAACAAATGTTGTGCCAGTTTTTAAAAGCTTTAGCAGGATGACCCAGGTAATTATAGGCCTGTCAGCCCAACACCAATCCCAGACAAAATAATGGAGCAGCTGCTATGGGACTTGATTAATAAAGAATTAAAGAAGGGTAATGTAATTAATACAAATCAACCAGAGTTTACGAAAAAATAGATCCCATCCAACTTGATATCTTTTTTGGATGATATTAAAAGTTTGGCTGAGAAAGGTAATGGATTTGATATAATGAACTTGGATTTCTGTAAGATGTTCAGCTTAGTACTGCACAAAACTTCGATTAAAAATAGAATGATATAAAATTGACTTGATATGCATTAAAGAAATTAAAAACTGGCTAACAGATATATCTCAAAATGTAACTGTAAATGAGGAATTTTCACGAAGCGGGTGTTTCCAGTGGGGTTCCACACAGATTAGTTCTTTAAAATTTAACATTTTTATCAGTGACACTGAAGAAAGCAAAATTATCACTGATAAAATTGGCAGATGACATAAAAATTGGGGGAGTGATAAATAATGAATGAGACAGGTCAATGATACAGAGTGGTCCAGATTGTTTTGATAAACTGGGCACAAGCAAATAATGTATGGTTTAACACAGCTAAATGTAAATGTATACATCTAGAAGCAAAGAATGTAGGCCAAATAGCAGTGACTCTGAAAGAGAGGAGTGGGTCATGTGGATAATTAGAGTCCTGTGCAGATAAAAAAATGTGGATCCGCATCGGATCCACACCCAATCTGCATCCGCTCAGCATAAGCCTGTATCCGATCCAGGATCTGCATGCAGGGGTTTATGTTGAAGAAGCAGCAAGCAACCGGTATCGGGTTTCAGCAAGACAGTTTATTTCAAACGGCCGTATGGAAAGCACATTGACAGAGAGAAAAACCCCATCAGGTTAAGTGCTCTACCTGTAGGCATATTTCAGAGATTTTTATACAAAAAATTGGGGTCGGGGTATGGAGATGGATACAATTAAAATCTCTTTAATCTAATTGGTCAACAGTTAGATTCTTAATGATAATAGAACAGAGACATGTTTACAGGACATGTAGTTAAATCACAAGGTTATAACAATAGTCAGGGTCTCTTGGCAACAAAGAAAAATTCTTATTACTTACTTAAGATAACAATAAGGTTAGTATGGGCTTTCATTAGTTAGTGGAAATTTACTGAAATCAGCAAAAACAGCACAGCCACTTATCCTTGAAACATTCCCTTGTTATCCTTAGCTTTGGCTTTGGTAACTCATAAGCAATTCCAGCACAATTTTTTTTTCTTTATAATTGTGCTGCTGTTTAAAAATGGGTTTGAGGCCTAGAGCTGCTTGAACAAGTTTGAGGCCTACAGAGGTCTGTATCTGATTCCACAATGTCCATCTGCATCCTCATCACTCCCACCTCACAGCAGCTCCTGCTCTGACTATAGGAGCAGAGCATCTGTCTGGCTATTGGGGGAGGAGGGAATTGCTGGGGCTCCTAGACTCAGAGGCGGGACTAGCCGGTAAGCTGTACTCCCATAAGCGACTGTCTCTGATTGGCTGGCGAACCGCAAACAGAGCTGAGCTGGGATTGACTGGAGCACTTCCTTTGTTCCCTGCTTGCTCACTGCTCTCCACAGCTGTGGCAGAGGCAGCAGTTGCAGCAATCACACCCTGGGCAGATAAAAATAGAATCCGCATCCGAACTCCAATCCGCAACAGTGAATCTGTGGATATCCGCAGCCACGGATGCGTTCTTGTGGATCTGAATCAGATACCTGCGGATCTGCAGGGCTCTATGGATAATCTGTGGAACATGAGTTATACTGTGGCCAAAGGAGGTAATGTTATCTTGGGATGCATAAATGGAAATCGATAGAAGTAGAAATGTTTTACCTCCATATTTGGCACTAGCGCAACAACTGCTGGAAAACTGTGTCCAGTTCTGGTGTCCAGAGTTCAAAGAGGACAATGAAAATTGGAGTTAGTTCAGAGAAGAGCCACCAGAATGATTACAGGAATAGAAAACAAGCCTTATAGCAGTACACCCCAGGACCTCCATCTATTTAGCTTAACAAAGAGAAAGTTAGGAGTGACGATTGCAGTCTGTAAGTACCTACATAGGGAATGCTTAAGAGTGGTGTCTTCAGCCCAGCAGAAAAAGATAAAGTCCAATCCAAAAGTCAAAGCCAGACAAATTTGAACTGGAAATAAGTCATATCATTCTGACAGGGAAGGTAAGTAACCATTAAAACAACTTACCATTCTTCCTTTTACCCTCCACATTTCTTTTCCTGAAAGCAACTTCAAAATATACTGTTTCCTTGCTCTTTTGTACCAAAATGAACATTCAATAAAATATTTCAAAATTCCAAGTTTCTCATGCCTCTTTTGGACACTTCCTGTATATTCATAGAAGACACACATTCAAAAACCTTAGATCTGTTGCACAGTGATTCCCAACCTGTGAGCTGTGGATCACTGGTGGTCTGCGAGGGTACTGCAAATGGTCCGTGTGCCGGGGGGGGGGGGGGGAGGGGGGATAATTACTGCAGGTAAATGTACTGTGATGAGTGCAGTACGTTTATGAGTGATCATAATAAATTATTAGAAATAGCCGCAGTTTTAATACTCCTTGATTTATAAGTTTGACTTCCATCAGCCACAGGCTATGTTAAAAATGCTTGCATGGTGGTCCGCAAAAGCTTCCGATGATGATGTAGTAGTCCGCATAAAGGAAAAGGTTGGTAATCGCTGATATAGAGCATACTAAACAATCACGATAGCAAGCCTTCAGAGGATGCATTAAGCAATAGCTCCAATTGCACTATAAGTAATCTGTGGAATGTTGATATTCTGAGTGTATCTGAGCCATTACGTTGGAGTGCTCTATTAGCCAGGCACGATCCACATGCAATTACACTGTTCTGAATTGTCTGTATGCGAACAGTTACATTCGGTCCAGCATTAATAAAGAGAGAAAAATATCGAGTTAAGATATCCAGACCTATTTTAACAACTTGAAGATCATAAAAGAATATTAACTTTTTCTGTTACTACGTAATAGATATTTACAACGTAATCTGTTCTACTTACAGATTTAAACTCTTATCAAATATAGGAGAAATCTGCGTTACTGTTCTATACTGAAGAAAAAAAGATGTTATTAAAATTCTACTGGAATCCTGGAATGTGTATAACAAATGCACTCCGAAAGAAACATTCTAGAACAGTGGCTCCCAATCTGCAGCTCCGGGGCCAAAAGTGGCCAGTGGGGGCTTTAAAAGTGACCCGCCCCACTCCCCTACTGCTGGCTGTAGAAGGGAACCGCTGTCTAAGAACCCAGGCAGAGTACATTGCCACAGGGCTAAAAGACCAGTGCAGACTCCTTGCTGCAGCCAAGGTGATGGGAGATCGACGCCCCCCCACCTGACTGTAGCAGGGAGCACAGCAAAGTGCTTCACCTGGGTCCCTGGGCACTGGAGTCCCTGCTGGCACCAGAGGGAGGGGAGATCAGTGCTCCCTTCCCCCAGATCCAGCAAAGAGCAAAGCGTTCTGCCTGGGTCCCTAGGTGATGGGGTCCCTGCTGGAGCCAAAGGCAGGGGAGCACTGATCTTCCACCCCCCCACCCCCCCCGGCTGCAGAAGGGAGCCATTGCCTAGGGAGCATGAGGTGGAGTGCATGAGGCTACAAGACATGCTGTTTCCCTACTGCAGCCGAGGGGATGGGAGATTCTCCTCACTGATCTCTTTCTGTCCGACTGGGGTGGAAGGAAGGATTGCTGGCGGAGACTGGTGGCCCATTAGGGGAGTAAAAATTGTATCTGTGGCCCTTGACCAAAAAAGGTTGGGAACCACCGCTCTAGAAATCATAATTCAGAATTGAACTCCCTTTAAATACATGTTAAAGGTGAATTTCATATTTCTCACAGATATTGGATTGTCAGTAGTAGAAACTGCCCGTCAAAACCAAACTTTATTTTTACAAAAGTTTGTGCTGTAGAAAAAGCTGTTATCCATCCTAAACAAGCACACAACCTAAAAAATATTGGACTTGCACAAGATTTATCTCCAAATTGTACTGCATAACACAGTCAAAATGGAGAACAGTGGCACATAGAAGGATATAGTTCTCTATTTTTGTCTTCCAATACGACAGCTTCTATATCACCTTTAAGAAAGATCCAGAGAACAAACACTGAAATTGACTTCTTTTAATCATCCAGTAAGTAGTACTGGATGATTAAATCAGACACTAAATTATTGTCTTCTGAAACCAATGCCTTTTTCATATCAATCTTGGGAGTGGTCTGAGCTCTCATTGTTTGCTTCTACAAAGTCCTTTGAGAAGCTTTTGGTCTTGAAAGCAAATTTGAATCTAAGACCATTCTGCTAACTTTTATCTGTGTCATACACATTTTGCAATAGGCAATTTCCAAGACTTCCAGCTCTTTTCCTATGAATGTGCATGGATGCTAAGGGGTTCTCCGCTTTTACTGTTACTTTATTCTAAGCAAGCTGCTGCTGCATCTGAAAGGAGATGTCTTGACCTCTAGGGAGCCCCCTCCTGTCTGGATGCACTAGAGCAGAGGACTTTGCCTCCAACATAGAGAAGACAAGAAGGGGCTAATTGGTGTTGAGGTTACAGTTAATTGGTGAGGTTACAGCTTTGGTTGATCTAATCAGAGTTACAACTTTGGTTCCGTTAATCAGAGTTAATTTGGTTGAGGTTACAGTTAATTGGTGTTGAGGTTACAGTTAATTGGTGTTGAGGCTACAGTTCTCAATGAGCTCAAATGATGCAACAGGAAAAGATGCTCTATTGCTTTCCATACACAGAAAAATAACGGCCCTGAACCTCTTGTCACTCACTCTGCTGCTAATCAAAAGTGATTCCAGTGAAACATTATTTAAAGTACAAAATTAAGGACTGTGGCTGAGAATGTCAGCTTCTGCCAAGTTACCACACACAGTGGTGTCCAACACACCTTAGATGTTCCTTATACTTAAAAAACTATTGGTAGCTATGGTCAAATGCTCAACTTTCAGTGAGAACCAACGTACACTGTATTTCACAGCAGTGTTATATAATATGCACTAGGTAACGTTTTAAATGCTGCACCAAGGGAAGTGTTTCCATTTACACATGTTTCCATTTACACAGGGACTGACATGTAGTATATGTTTGCAGTATGCCTAGCATCATGAGGCTTCAAACTAGTTAACTTCTAGGTGCCACTTCTATATAAATGTTAAATAGTAATGCCATGGCACGTGCTGCCTGCTGCTGCTTTTACACATCGTTTTCTATGTTCTCTTCTTTGTCTGTGAGCACATGTTCAGACTTGGGACGGTGTACTTTCCTGGGGGTAGCTTTTGCCTATGTCCAGTTCTGTGCAATGCGGGTAGTTCTGGAGAGGGAAGAGCAGGACTATTTGCAATCTGTCCTGGTCTCTGATTAGACTCAGTTATCGAGGCAGAGTTGCTCCCTGGGAAAAAGGCACTGGTGATGGACAGTACCTTGTATCTACTAGTAACTGGTGACATTGGTTATTACCAACTCTAGAATGCTTTTATCTTCATATCCATGGTTACATCAATACATATTTCCATACTGGTGATCCCCAAACACACCGCTTAGCTTGTCACAAACCATTAGGTTCCATTAGACAGAGACCTAGATGCTAGCCAATTACCCATTAATACTCAGAATATAGGCTTGCCTTGTAAGACAATACACAAGGATTGAAGAGACTCCCCAGATGCAGAACTGCTTAAAATTCAACAGTTTTGTACACTAAGCAGGTGCTATATAAATAGATACACTTGAGCAATATTATATAATATGCTAATGTCTTCCAAAATAATTTGTAAATTCTTCATTGGCCACGTGCATAATGGCATCTTGGAATTAAAAAACAATTTTTACTTAGAAAGCAGCAGAACATGAGAGTATTATGATACAATATGTATGGAGATTTCAAATTCCCAAACAACTAAAGCTGATAAAGGATCTTCATATACAAACAGCAAAGATGCTGGTCTCAGACATTTTATGTCCTTATTTCTTCTACTACAGATGAAATTTGCCTCTTCTTGCTAAACAACATTTCCTCATTCTTGGTAATATATGTTGCAATAAGATGTATCCATAAACCTCCAAGTACTTTTCAAAAATGAGTACCTAATTATTTTTGTTTTATAGCTGGGGACCAAGTGAGCCATAACCGGGCATTGACTTGCCTCAGTCATAAGAGGAATCTGGAATCAAATTCAGAACTCAGATATCATTGTCTGATCACTGTGGGAGAGTCCAGAGAGAAGGGTCGATTAGGGTACTGTAGCAATGTTAATGTAAGGTGTAAAGACTTGAATGGAGAGGTGCATTTACACCTCCCTGTGCCAGCTCTTGCTAGTTTGATCTTTAGATATGTCTACAGTGCATTAAAAACCTACAGTTGGCATCTGCTATTTGACCTGGGGTCTGGCAAAAGGGCTGTTTAACTGCAGTGTAGACATGCCCACGGGGCTCTGGCTTGGGCTCTTGGACCCTGCAAAGTGGGAAGGTCCCAGGGCTTAGGTGAGAGCCCACAGAGGAATGGCTATATTTGCAAATAAAAAACCCCTTAAGGTAAGCCCCATGAACTCAAGTCAGCTGGCCCAGGCCAACCATGGGTGTCTAACAGACATACTCAGAGTCAGACCAACCTTCAAATGCTTCAAATCTAAGCTTCATTTTTGCTTTCTATTGTTCACTATTAATTTAAGTTAGAGCAATAATGTGTTTCTTCTGCACCACTTTCTAGTGATGGGGTTCAGAGACAAAAACAGGCATGGTATGGTGTTATTTCAATTATTTTCAGTTCACTTTCTAAAAACAAACTGATAGAGTTTATATAAAGTCTTGGGGGGGGAACCTCTTCAATTCTTGACTGTTTGGAAATAGAATCCCTAAAACACTTTCAAAAAAGTTTCTGAACAAGAAGTTTCTCTTCATGTTATGAATTCACATCCAGTGTTTCCCTATTTTACACACTTATAACTAGTACTTGTAAAAAAGGACTATATGTTTATATGACCTAGAATTGGATCTGCAGTGATGCGCAATGGCTAGGATCAAATGACAAGCACTGCAGTATAAATTCTCATCTTCAGGGCATATACTACAGCATATCACTAGCTGTAGTAGGAAAGAAATGTCCCCCACTATATAATATTGAATAATTAGGAGCATCCTGAAAGTGTAACAGGGTGCTCCACTCACTATGAGGTAGGCGCCACCTCATGGCCACTCAGGGGATTAGCTCATGAGGTCAACACCCTGTTCTGTGGTCGCACACCTTCACTCCATCTCCCTGGTCTGTAGCCTTTCTCTAGCTCCAGAAACCAGTGTCCTCTTCATGACACGGCTCTCTGGCCAGGTCTTTCAGCATTCAGATATAGGGTCAGGTCAGACAGTTATAGCAAATCAAAGCAGTTGCTTAAATTCAAACAATGGGGAACAGCATATAGAGGGAGGTGAAGTCAAATCACCTATTGTAATAAGAAAAAACCCGAGATCCCTATTTAGCCCTAAGGCAACAGTGTCAAATCTGCATATGAATTCCAATTCTGCAGTTTCTCTTTGAAGCTTTGATTTGTCATCCATTTGTTTAAGTACAGCTATTAACAAATCATCACTGGAATAGCAATTAAGTTCCATATCTGTTTTACTCAGCCATAACAATAATAATCAAGATGATCAGATAATGATTCCAGATAAAACACTTCCGAATAAACACTTCAAGGGTTAAGAGACAATCCCTGAGCTAGAACTATGATGAAGAACCTACTTCTCTGGCTTCAGTCAAGTAAGCCAGCCAGTTTGTCAAGGCTGAGAGCCAAAAGATCAAAGTATAATTCTCTGATCAGAAGTGAGGCAATTGTTTATGAGCTTTTCAGGGGGAAGATGGACAGACACCCTGCTAGAGGGTCTGAAATAGTTAGGTCTTCCCTCCCAAAGGGGTAGGGTTTAGGTAAGATAGACAGCTTATAAACCTTGCATTGTTTTAAAATCCTTTCCCCTTATACATTATGCTTATCACTACTGTTAAGATTAAACAAAACTTTTGTTTGAGAAATCTGTCTTTTGCAGTAAGCATAGTTGATTCACAGAGAGCTATAGTATGGGACCCAGTCTAAGTGAGAGAACATGATTGATTCCATCCTAGAAAAGGTAAGGCCACAAGACCTAATACGTGTATGGGCGCACTTAGAGTAGAAAGGCCACAGAAGGGATCAGAGGTACTACTAGCCCTGTAACCACCATAAAGTGAAAAAGTGTTTGCAGTAATGAACTGTTCAGAGTAGTGGCGATAGGGGTATTTTTTTAAGTAAACAAAAAATTCACACACCAGACTTTAGAGTAAGATCATCAACATTGTGAAAGAAATACAACATAATGATGCACAATTAAGACTAAAACATATGCTATAGTCTCCTATTCCTAGACCCAACAGCAAACTTTCCTAATAATATTTTTACAGTGCCCTGTTGTGCTATACCAGAGGATAGATTGTTCATCTGAATTTTAACTATGATGAATTTTCTGCTTTTTAATAGTTTAGTCACAGACTTCACATTCTTTTAATCTTGTGAATGATATTAATATAACACATTACAAAAGTATGAATATGCTAAAATTATAGACACATTTTTAATTAAAGGAGCCATACTGCAGCTGGAATGCAAAACCTGACAAATCTTCCTACCAATTACTGCCTTAATGAATTGTGGTAGTTCTCCCAAAAGGGTTCTACCCAATAGTCAGTCTCAGCCTATGTGGAATTCTCATACCGAAGCAGACAAGTGCATCAAGCCACCGGACCTGCACAAAAATGAACTTCAAAAATCAATTAGAATTACAAGAAAAGCAGACAGCAAGGTTTAAAATTAGGCACCACTTTTCAATGTATCCTTTGGACTAAATATTCCATTTTCAAGAGGACTATGCACAGAAGTTTAATTCATGCTAGGAGTGACGATGTAAATAAACATTACACACTGACATATTGCTTTCCCACTCTAACATAAAACCAGCAGGAAGAAGCACTACAGTATCAAACTGCAACTACGCCCATGCAGCTCTCAAACCAAAGGCAGATTTGTTCAAAAGACAAAGTTCCAGAACATGCTTACTTGTTCATAATAAAGAACAGTTCATTTCTATCATAATATGCAATACATATTTCAAAACTCCAAAAGTCATGAAAAAAATTTTCTGTTCAGGGACTACTGATACGCCAATTACTCTGAAATCTGTGATTAAACATTTACAAACTGAATGTGTCTCCAAGGAAACATGGAAAATTTGTGAGACACAACCACCCCACTGGCAACTGCTGATATCTTCAGCACATATTGAATTCCATGTTCTAAATGCAATATGTATTATTCATCTGTCTGTAGTACCCCAAGAAAACTAACCCCATCAACCAAATGTGGTCCATGAAAAATGCCCAGAGAGTTAATTTTTTCTAATTGCTGAATTGGAATTTTCCACTGCCTCTTAATTATGCTGCTTCAGCTGCCAAAATAGATTAGCAACGAGCAACGTCTAGTTCAATTGTGTAGCCATTAGGAAAGTAGGCTGACTCAAACAAATGCAAGAGTTGTAAATATCCAAAGAAATGTCCCAGAAAACAGCTAATTTTTATGTAGACAAATTACCCAACAAATGGACAACTAAACTAATTCTCCCCGTTACATTAGTCAGTGTAAATCAGTAAGTGCACTGAATTTGGACACTTGTTTTACACCAATGCACATCACAGGAGAGTCAGAATTCCCCTGAAAATTCAATTATTACATATTTCAGAGTAACTGCATGAACATGAAACAAGAATAAAGACAAAATAGAATGCAAGGGAAGGGAGAAGAGCTCATGTTTAAAAAGAAAGCTAAATCGCAATAGATAGCTGACCTCAGGTTTTGGAAGTTTTATTCTAGAAGCATCTCTGCTTTAAGCCAATTCCAAGCAGGGGTAAATCAGATGAAGGATTGGGAAGCAAAAGAATGGCTTAGACTCCCTCATTAAGACCAATTATTTAAAGAAATGGTCTGCAATACCCACAGAGGTAAAAAACAGAATTATTTTGTCTTCCATTGAGCTATTTTTCCCTTCTCCAATTGTCTATAAAATATGCCACTTCTTTCTGCAGTTAGAAAGATTAATTGAAATCCAAAGTATCCACCCTGCTGCTTTGTATTTGAAGCAGTCAGATATATGTATAAATACAGCATGGCCTAATGTCAGTCTTTTCACAGAAGATAAACAAGTCTTGAAAAACGCATCTCATATTCAAGGATCATTAGACACAGAACTCTTAGCAACTTAGTTCCCAACTCTAAAATTAGAAATTGGGTTTATAAAAATAAATGCAATGCATTTATTAAAACCTTTTCTTAATTATGTTCACTCTGTTATTGTTTGGAAGTCTTCCAAAAGGAACAACTGAGCAACTGTAGGTTTTTACTTACTCAGAGTTGGTTCAGTTGGAAACAAGGGACAGATGGGAAACTTAAGAATGATTCACTTCTCTCACAGATGGGAAAGAATTTTAAAAATTATACATTGAGATTTTCACAATATTCTGTATTTTCCCGTCCATCAAAAAACAAGAGACATTCAAAGTTATTGCTCTTAATCTGCTAAAAGAACCAGTTTTGGTTCATAGAACAACACCAGCTAAAATTTTTATTTTAGTCACAACTGCTCACCTTAAAATGATTTAATGACAAGATGCCACATTTCTCTCTATCCCTTCAAACTGGAGAATAGAAGTCAGATCTCAAAACAGTGTTGCTTTGTTCAGAAGTCTTCAGTTTCATTTCTACTGATGGCATCTGAGTCAACAACTATAACCACAACATGAATTCAGTAATTTCTTTAATCTAATTGCTCCCATCAAACAGAGGACATTAACCATACTTACCAGACTATTAGACAAAGATTCACAAAAGTCATATAAGAAAAGATTTTCCTAGTCTGTATAAAAAGGCCACTTAATCCCTTTAGGATGAATGAAAAGTAAGGAATGGGGTTAGCTCACAGTCCCAAACAGATCAATGACCAAAAGAAAAGAAAACATTGATGCAGCCCCAGTTCCGTGGTCTGAACGACTTCCCTATGTGGCAAGATCAGAGCCTACCAAAATGAAATGAGTGGGGAATGTTGCAAATAAAAAGGGAAAGAAATATAATGGGGGGAAAAACAAATCCTAATGCTGTACAAGACAAAATCATCATGGAGAGAGAGCAGTAACTAATGCCTTATGGAAACAAATTCAATAACTCCAACTCTTCTCAGTACCAGAAGCCACCTAGAGCTCCCCCAAATGTAACCAGGGAGTTTTCGTGTCCCATGCAGTAGCACAGCTGTGTTGGTACCTACGTGAGCTGGCAGCTATGTTGATGGGAGCCATTCTTCCATTGACATAGTGCTGCACACACGTGTGTTTATGCTGGCCAAACTTGCTGGTCAGGGGTGTGTTTTTTCACACCCCTGAGCAATAAAAGCTTGCCAGCATAAGTGCTAATTCAGACAAGGCCAAAGACTCCTTCTACCTACACAACAAATTTTGCATCTTCTTTTTTTTTTAGCAGCAAATTATGTATCTGTATTAATATATAATTACAAACACAGCTATGTTTTTCTGACTATTTCAATTAGCTTTGTATTTGGTAGAACTGCTAGATGCTGTTTACTTATTGAATTATGTTTATTAAAAATGATGATGATTAGTATTTGTATTGGTGTAGCAGTTATGAGTCCTAATCCTGGACTGGGACTTTGTTGTGCTAAGTGGCATAAAAACGCAGAACACAAAGATAGTCTCTGACAGAGCGTACAGTATACGTAGTCTGCCCCTAGGCAGCAACGTCTTAGGGCCATCAGTTTGTCTCACTGAAATTGAGTAACTAGCTAGTCTTAATATTACTATTATCGTCCTCTCTCCCCACTCCCTATTTCCTGTGACTTCTTGTAAACTTCAGAGGCCAGGGATGAAGACTTTCTTTCTGATTGTACAATACCCACAACAATGAACCCTGATTATGACCCAGGTCTCTGGACCTTTCCACAATACAAACAATTATTCTGAGTAGTGGGGGAAAAAAATCTAAAATATAGGCTACAGCAATATTCTTCAAAAATAACCATGTGATTAAACTATAATTGTACAGCTAATCTTCCATATGCATGTTGGACAAAGTATTAAGGCTCGTGCCAAGAGTTAGTGGGTGAAATTCCATAATGATCCTTTCTGGCCTTTCATTTCTAAGACTACAATTCACTTGTTAATAAAATCAAGAATGGTGGTTTTTCATGTTCACTATATATCTCACTTAGCTGTAACAGTACTTTCTGAGACTGCTCAAAATTCTTCAGATAATTTATGTAATTGTGGACAATTAAGGTAAGTATTCTTTTCTAGGGATTGTTTTATATAATATAATATAATATAATATAATATAATATAATATAATATAATATAATAGTGTAAATTACACAGTTCTACATGTTCAAAGTCTCAAATCCCTTAGCAATAAGGAAAGGTTATGCATTGGCTTTAATGATTAAAAATGTCTAATATTGGAAACATTATCAAAGGATAATTAAATTTCATTATGTAAACAGTTTAGTATATGTAATAGCTTTAGCCCAAACCAGTGTAAAAATAATGTTGCTGCTCAGCTTAATAATAAATGTGCTGAATGTACAGGATGCAAATTAATAGTGTGAGAAAAGTTGATGTCTCTCCTCATTTTTTTAATCTCTCTTCTAAAGGAACAAAACTCTACTATTCATATGCAAATTGAAAACCTATACCTTTTCTAAACACAACAGCTTTGTGGCAAAGTAGTCAACTATGTGCCAGAGGAACTGAGAGGACAGCTGGGTCCAGTCTTACATGTGATCTAGCTGGTCGTTATTCTGATGAAGTAATAAGACATCTTCCCTTGCCTACAGTCTGTGTGATCTGTGCAAGCATTTATAAAGGCCTCTTCATGGAAGCTCAGAGGACAGAGCTAGGAGGGTATGTCATTAGCTCCTAACAGGCTTTTTCCCCTAGCAAAAGAATTTACAATACAATCATTTTGAGGAATTTAAAAGGTGTGCTATTTTTCTTTGATTTCTGTTTGGTTTTTGATTTCTAATAAAAACACTTCAGCACAAAATGGCATTAGACTTGAACTCTAATTTACCCCTTGGCAGAGGTTAGATTCTCTGAGGAGAGGACTAGGGTTAGTTTATTCCTTAATCGTAATAAAACCTCTCTTCTTCTTGAGTTCTCTGCAATGCATGAGGAGCTGAAAGCTACAGGTTGAGTGTTCAGCAATAACATCGCTTTGTAGGCTGCAGCACCACACCCTTTAATGGGCAACCCCGATTGTTGTTGTTTGCTGCAGTTCTCATTATCCTACTTTTACCTTCATTGAACTGCATTACTTATCCCTTACTCTAAATGTTATTCTCCTATACCTTGATTGCATTGTTCTTTGTCCATTAACAAATGTCAACTTTTAAATATTTATAGGGATTTTTATCAAGGCTCCAGTTCCCACCACAAAAAAACACCAAAAGCTGTTGGTTCCAATGAACTCTGTTACACTGAGTGCAGGACTGACCCTAAATCTGCATATATGATCAAAACTCCCATTGATTCACACACAAGGATGCCATAACTTAGAGCAATCCCTAAGGATGGGAGCTAGGTAGGTCACAAGCCAGACCCATAATTTGGAGGACATAAAGGTGGTCTAAAGCTACCGTTTTGCTCCTCCTGCCCCCTTCCATTCTGTACTGCATTTACTACATAGAATCTGGCCCCAACTACCCAAGCTGGAATTTGGCCAGCCACCAGACATGAACCTGCTATTCTTACAAAAGGCACCAAGGAGCCTTAATAGCAAGTGGCCAGTCAAGGCATTAGTTTAGAGTCTCATCTGAGAATAGTGTATCCAGCAGTGCCATTAATGTCGCATTGACATAGTTCAATACCTACAGAGTAAAGAATGACAGAAACCCCTTTCTTCTGTAGTACCAAAGTTTTCTTTGAAGCCTCCATTCCACCACCAGACACATCTTATCTTTGTAAGATCCAAGCTGATGAGACTGATCCTAAGCGATCAGACAGGATCACAGCTTAGCCTGCTTTTCTTATTTGGAGATGCTACACTTGACATTCTTCTTTCCCTTAAGGCACATCTCTTTAAAAGATATTACTCTATTAGTACAACATCAAATTATATTTCAATCTTTCCAACTACCTCCTATGACTAGTATGTTGGCATGTTCTCAAGAGTAACTAGAAAGGATGCTAATATAGAGTACGATATTTTTAGTGGCATGTTTGTACATTTTTTCCATAATGGTCTCCTTGTAGTTAAATAACTACATAGAAAACTATATTCTATATGAGGCATCAAACTCCATTTCCTAATGTAATTAGAGTAATATAGTTAACCTTTGGAGTCATACGGTACAGATACACTAAAAGTGTCTGGAACCTGGGATAAATCTTTTTTTTTCCATGTAGATATAAACTAAAGCAAATAATCTGACTCTGTGATCATGTAACATTACAGCTTTTTTAGCGTTTTTGAGCTGCACTGAGTTACATGGAGTAATTCCAGCTCATGATTTATATGACTGTACAAAACTTATGAGATGCATCCACCATAGCCTCCCTACAGTTATTTCCCTGTAAATTGGTATGGTCCCTATTGAGGCCTAATCATGTTCCCAAGAAAGTCAATGACAACTCACCTATTGGCTTTAATAGAGGCAGGAATTGGTCTATTACCAGAAGACAGGTTGTGTTCTGAACTAAATGCTTTGAAAAAGTTCTGGTAATAAACAACAAAAGAACACTTTCTACGGAAGTTGTTTAAAGGGAGTTAAATCCCAAAACTCTTCGCCAATGTTCTCTCATATAAAAAAAATGACACCAACAAAGCTGTGAGGACTAGATGTGCCTGTGACCCCAATAAACACTTTGTGTCTCCCAAGAGTCAAATCTTATTCACTTCCCTCATGCAGTCAATCCTACTGAATGAAACAGCCTACTGGACATCACAGAAGTGTCTGCAGGGTCTGAATTTGCTCCAAATGAAAAGAGAAAAGTAGTCCCCACAAGATCATTCTGTCAGCAACCAAGTGCCTATTATGCTTTGTTCAGAATAAAAAAGCCACCGAGACTGCACTCATCCATCTCTCTGGACTCCACACAGCGGTGGTTGCAGGGTAGTGGGAAATGACCTGCCGTTCCAGATTTTAGTTCTGTGGTCAAGTTTATTAAAAGCTGGCTGAACAGTAGCACGTCAACAGCTAAGACCAACTGGAGATACTGGTACAGATGGTCACATCAATATGCCATTGTTTTAGAAGCTCTGAAGAAGAGTTGTGTAAGCTCTAAAGTTTGTCCATCTCACCAACAAAAGTTGGTCCAATAAAAAACCATTACCTCATCCCCCTGTTCTTTTAAAGTATCTTGGGATCAAACACAGAAACAACAACACAGCATACAGCAACACTTTTGTTTTGCCATTTAGTTCAAACCCATGTCATTTTTTAATCCTTACCAACCCCCTTCTGTGAAACAATTTTTTCCTCAGCCACCTGATAATTCTCTCTCTACAATCAGACTTCTGTTTATACCTACAGCTGCAGTTTGTCCTCCAATTACGATTTAAATCACTATAATGCAGTTCATTTTTATCACTTCTCACTTGAGAGATATAAGCTCATAAGAATTCCAAGCAACAATTAATCAGAGTTGCATTTCTATATTTAACGTCAGCACTGCAAGACTTAAGCGTGTTACAGATTCTTTGGAGTTAGATTTTTATATTTAATTAAAGTGTCTTTAAAGACTGCTCTTTATTTTTCAATTAAGTGCACTGAAATATCCTGCTTTTAATGAAAAGTGTGGTATGTATTTTTTTCTTCCAGCCAGTGGAGTTATACTAAGGCTGGTTTTGGCCCAACAAACCACTTATCTTGAGCATCATAATCTATCATTAGTCAATGTCTAATATTATGGCAGGTGAGAGGAGACTTTCATTTGGTCTGAATTCCCATCCATTTCTGAAATTATTGCTATAAGCAGAAGCTTTAGCAACTGTAACTAAACAGCAAGTTCATAAGCAACATCGTTATCAGACTATGAACCAACTACACAGTCTCTGAAACAATATGGGTCCTTCATCTAGGGCACAGAAAAATTAATAGCCGTGGGTTTAGATACACATTAATGAATACAAGAGACAAAATACATTAACCAGCTGTCCTGCATTATATACCACTTGGTTCTGAGAACACAACTCAGTCTTTCTCAGACTCTCAGCAATAATAGTCCTTCATGTTTGACAATGGGACTGTTCCCTACCTTAGAGTTTATTCACCTTCTGTAAAAGAACAGTTCCTTCCAAAGAATGAAACATTTTCAAGCACTTTTTAAATGCATGCCAGTTGAAACTGAAAAGTGAACAGATACCTTCTAGTTGACCACATCCTATAGCATATCATATTTAAGTTGATTTTACAGATTTTTTTAAGTCGAGAACACAACTAAGTCAATTAGTTTGCAAGTTTCAATCAGTTCAGTTTATAACAGTGTTCACTTTTGAGGAGGTGGGGAACTCTCTCTCATGCTGCAGAAGATGGGGATCAAAAGGAAAGCAAAAATGTGGGGGAGGAGGGGCCAAGTAGTATCACTACTACTTGCTCAAACCTCCAAAAGCCCTTAAAGGAGAGTCCCACCAAAAACCCAGCCCTCTTAGAGCTCCTGTTTTCCCCGCCCATCCCACCAGCATGACCCTCTCTGCCTCCCCACCACTAATGCTAGCCCAACTTCCAGCCCTTTCCCCATCAAGACTTCATGAGAACTCCCCTCACCAACCCAAACCCCCTGGTGCACCTGCCCCTTTTCCCTCACATTTACTCTTTATGTTACTCTGCCTGCTGGTGAGCCTGAGGCCCTTGGATAGTGCGTCCCATCTGCTCTCATAAATCTAGCCAATCCCTGACACTGAGCAGAGCTGTCACCACAGTTTCAAAAGCCAGCAGGTGAAGGCGTGGCTGCTCACATCATTCTCGGTGGGACCTGGGTCTCTGCCAGTCAGACCCAACCATGGCATGTTCCTTCCCAGCCAGGTTGTAAAAAGTGGAGAGGTGTGATCACCCTTGTCCAAAAAATGGGTGCCCCCATCTCCAGTGCCTATGCTGAAGAAAGAAGTGAGGGAAAAAAATCAGGAATTATAAGAAAAATGAGGGAGAGAATAATCATCCATTGGTGGCTTCCCTCCACATTCCGCTTTATCAGAAAGGAAACTGTTGGCAATTTAGTGTAGGGCTCATCCGTGGAGTCTTTACTCAAGCCAGTCGCTGAGCCCTTTAGAAACCTTTATTCTGAGAGCATAAGAAAGGCCCTGCTATGTTGTTGTCATACAGCAGATCAAGTGAATATATGAAGCAGGAAGATTAGTTAATACATTTAGTTGGTGTATTTTGTTATTGTGCATTACTCCAAACGGCGTGTGAAGGGAGTTTTGCGACAACAATTCAGTAACACTGAAGGGGTCATCCTTGTCTGGGTACAGGAGTGTGCCCAGTCTCTCCAGAGCTAGGATTCGTTTCTCCAAACTATTTAAAAGCAAGAAGAAAATTAGTGACCCTGGGGAGGAAGGAAGCACATTTAGAGAAAATAAAAAATAACCCTGACCAGAGAATCCCCTCCTATATTTTTCATATAAAGATATATAGATCCAGGCAGCTCAGAGACACGTCATCCTATCACTAACAGCAAGTTTTTTTTGCTAACACGTCTCTGATTTTTTTTTTTAAATCATTTCAGACAGTTACCTCCTCTGGCTGCTAATTAAGGCATTTAAATGCAGAAAGAAGCTATCATATCAAGTAACTTTATGGTTAAATCTCATATTTTATATAACTACCACCATTCTCAACTTCCCTCTCCCGCTTTTCAAATGTTTGCCTCTTCAGACTTCACATGCGCTGCTTACATTAAGCTCATGTTGGGGAATGCTCAGTATATCAGAGATGCCAAAATGGCTGATAGCCCCAAAACAAATAATAAAAATATATTTCACATTTATGTAACAAAGCCATTACTAATTAATTATTTCAGCTTTAGGTTTCACCCAAATGAGAATATATTCCAACAGAAACCATAGTGATACATTGTCAGGAGGCTAAAAGTTGACAAGCATGAATGCCATAGTCTCCTTAAAGCAATATTTGTATACACATTTACACTTTCCTTGCAGCATTATGAAGGCAGAGTCAGGTTAAACAGGAACAGGAATGAAGAATTTATATTAGTTATTTATCTCAATGTTTAGTTCGCTGGTATCTAGTGGAGATACAAGGCCAAAAAGGCCAGTATTCAGAAATAAAAGACCTGGGACTTCAGTGGTGTATTTCAAGCCTCTGGGAAAGGGGAAAACTTCAAGCCTTCATAGAGTGAGGTCCCTCTTTGGTATCTTCTGTTTCCTTCATAAAGGGCAGGATGGCAGAATTCAGCAAAGTGAGCTGAATTATCAGCTGATGGAGTAGTGACAGCTTTTCTTGCTGTACTTAGAATCCAGTGATGTCATCCTCACTAAAGGAACTAGTACAGCCTAAGCACAACAATTAAGACCACTTAGAACACAATGGAAAGGAAACCATTCATATAGTGATAAGGCGGCATATGTTACAGCAACCTGTTCTTAAATCTATAAACAGATGGCATATTCCCTATGTTATCCCTTGCTCCTCAACAGCAGAAATGGTACAACATATCAAAATTAAACACTTTTAACTCTGCTGGTGAATTTGACCCCAATTAGATGCAAGAATTGACAGAGAAATACATTATTCTGTATTATTAATGTTCAGTCCATCCCTTATAATGGATTGTCTTCTGTATCTCCAGTCTTCACACTGAAAGACATTGTTCTGTCCTCCTAACCTGTAATATGTCTCTTTTCTGCTCTCGAATGTAGTTCTATGTTCTCCTTATGTTAATCATGACAATTACTTTTCCTACAACTCTGTCATCATGTTAAAGAATCAGCTGTTTTTGAATGACTGACAGCTCACGAGTCTCTGGCTTTGTAATCAATTGCTTTATTGATTGTCTGCCTATTATTTATGCAGCTGTTTGAGGATCTCACAGTTTCTGGTCATGGGTTTAACATGTTCTCATAACATAACATTAGAGCCCTGCACAAATACAAATATGTGGATCCGCATCCGGTCTGCATCTGCAAGAAATGGTCCATGGATATCCAAGTTGTATCCGCAGATATATCTACAGATTTGCAGGGCCCCTGCCCTGCACAGATACAAATATGTGGCTCTGTATCTAATCTACATCTGTAAGGAATTGTCTGTGGATATCCGCATTGTATACGCGGATATGCAGGGCCAGGGCCTCCTCCCTCTTGCTTTAGTGCTCTTAACTTGCAAAGTGACTTTTCAGATACATATAGTTCATCCATTAGTCTCTATAGTGGGGCAGTCCATTATTTTTTGTGAAGGTTCAAATTTCTTGCTCGAGGTATAGTAAAGGTCAAGAGTCCAGAGAAAATAACAATAAAAAAATAAAACATTGCCCCAGCACTTGCTAAATTTGTATCTTAATCTGGAGAGTTAAATTGATGTAAGCAGCTGAAAACTGACAAGTGTGTCCACAATGCAGTTGATACTAATTTCATTTAAATTACTTTAAAAATTGGTACAACTTGTCTGGTCTGGTACAACTTGTGTGTTTGAACAAGGCCTTAGAATACTGGTTCCCAACTTCTTTGACTCTTGGGCCATGGATATCATTCTTACAACCCTGAAGGGCCACCAGTCTTTGCCAGCACCCCCTCACACCACTTTAGTCAGACAGAAGGAGGTCAGCAAGAAGGTTGCTTCCTCACCAATCTCTCATCTCCCTGGCTGCTCCCTGGTTCCTTTCTTCATCCTGCAGAAGGGGAGCCATGGGCCACTCTGAAAGCCCCCAAGGACCACTTTTGCCCCCACCCCCTCAGACCACAGGTTGGGAACCACTGCCTTCGAACAAACATACTAAGCTACATTTTGCTAGAAGTATTTGTTCATGAAAAAATATGCGTAGTGAAAGTACAGTTCTATGTTCCAATTAATCAATCAGACTGAAACAGGATGAATGCCTTCAGTATCTACACTGATTTAACATTACTGACATTCACCCCAATCTGGTCCATTCCAAAGGAACATTCTTGCTTTCAAGTATTTTTAGGAGTCCCATGTACATGTCAGCTCCAGCACATATGGTTTAATTGTATCCTGAGAGCAATTTCAGAAGCCAGAAAAATCACAAATCTTCCCTTCAATGTAACAGTGGAATTTTAACTAGCAGCTCCATCACTGCACTATGTCAATGTATCTCCAGTGTAGTTTAATGGAATTATGCCACGGATGAATTTGGCTCACTATGTTTTCTAATATCAATCAAAGGGAAATAAATTCTCAGGAGTGCCTAAAAAGTTCTTCATTTCTCCCTTTTCACACAAAAAAAGTGTCTCAACAAATAGATTACATTGCAGAACTCCTACAAAAAAGGGCTGGCTCTCTAGGGCTATGTCTACACTTACTAAAGTTAGTTCAAATTAGTTAATTCAAACTAACTAATTCGAACTAATTTTAGTTAGTTCGAATTAACGAATTTGAACTAACTAAAATTAGTTTGAACTAAGCAAGTGCCATTCATTGCACTTGCTTAGTTCGAATTAGCGAATTGCATTGAGTTCAATGGGCCGGTTAGTTCGAACTAAGCAATTAGTTCAAACTAACATGGCCGCATTGGTTAATTCAAACTAACTAGTTCGAATTAACCCTTAATTCGAATAGCATATTTGAATTAAGGAAGGCCTTAATTCGAACTAATGAAAGCCTAGTGTAGCCATGGCTTAAGTTAGTTCGAATTAAGCTTCCTTAATTCGAACTAACTTGCCAGTGTAGACATAGCCTAGAATTCTGAAAGGAATCTCTAGCATAGCCCATTACAACAAATAAAATTCACTGCTAAGTACAGGATATACAAAGTGAATTAATTGCTCACGTGGCTATTCATTGGATCAGATTCTCATCTCCCTCAGAACAGTGCAATTTTATTGACAATAGGGAAGTTACTCCTAAATTACATTAATGTCAAGCGGTATCAGAGTCAGACACATGTGGAACAAAACACTTTTAGATCTGCCAGATGTTGCATGAAACGTTCATATTTCAGTGTTTATTTTGTAGAAGTATAATACATTTCTAACAAGATTAAGTGCTTGTTTCATTTTGCTGCCCTTTTTAAAAGTAAACCCCTTGATGAATAGCCAGTAAAAATATGAACTGCTTGTGAATTTATTTTTCCATACAAAGTTTTACTTGCACCTGATTTGAAACTAAAATCTGATTTTAAACTGGAGATTAATTCAATCCAATTCCATCATGTGTAGCTGTGACTGGGTTGAAAAGACCTTGGTTTATTCATCTCTAATATATCTTGCCATTTCCCAGATGAGTCCAGAGACAGTGTGCAGATTATGAAAGTTGCTGGTGCCTTTGAAATCTGCTAAAGATATGGCAGCAAAAGCATATGATCCAAAAGGAAAGAGGAACTGGTTGACAGATTATCTCTTGATTGCTTTAATGTGTATTTATAGTTTAAATTTTTTTGTTGCTTTTCTAGTTCTCCTGGAAATCACTCTTTAGCAGCTGTTGACTTACAACTTGAATCACATCTTTTCACCTTTCCCTGCACCACGGGAGTCAATTCATTCCCTTTTCAATCTTTCACCTGAGTAGAGCTGATCTTTTGTTTGACTGATTCAGAATGACAACCCTTTAAAACTGCCAGATTTTTATGCATTTTTTTTAACTGTTCAGTACAATTTTCCAAGGTCAGACTACCTGAGATTCATTATGTCAGCATGTGTATTGCACATAATATATTCCAAACCCTGCTCCTCCCTAATTGCGCTTCAAAGCAGCAGCTTTCAACCTGTGGGCTGTGATGTGAAGAGACTCACCAGCTGTTTTCTGAAAAGTCAAGAGACTGCTAACATTATTTGTCTTCAGTCTTCTGCACAGGTGGACTTTCTTAGCTGCTTGCAATCAGCACATCTGATAGAAGCCAGTCAGACACAGACTGTCAAATACCCACACACTGTTGCTTCCCGAAATGCTGCAGGAATTGGTGCCTCTTTAAAGCAACCTGTGTCATACTCCTGTTTAATGGCAAAACTCCCATTGATCTCAATGAGTCCACATTTTTTTTATTTCATCTCTGAACAATCTACATTTGAGTTACTTTTAGGAGGTCAAAAATAAAAGACAGGAGTGAAAACACTATGCTTCTGGTCAAGAATGTCTCCCCTTTTAGTCAGCCTGCTACTGCTAGAGGTACTCTGGGCACTAGACTTGTTTAAGAATGATCCATCACCCATCCATCTTGCCTTGACCACCAGTTTTAATGATCAGATCCTGTTATCACTTCATAAGATGACAAAATGAAGATGTTTGTTGCAAAAGCAAAACATTAAGACAATGTTGGTACGCCAGAGGTGGTTTTCTTGTTACATGAAGGCTTCATTGATTCATGCCAGTAATTTTAAAATCATATTTGCTTTTGTAGGAGTCTTTTGGGAAGTACGAAATTTACACCACCTTTTCCTGGCCACTACATTTGTACAGCATGTTCACATTCAGTTATTCAGTGCCTCTGTTCTCACATTTAATCAGTTATAGCTGAAAAACCTGCCCACCTATGACCCCAACTGCTCCTACTTCTTTCACCCTGCTGCTACTTTTTGAATCATTTTTGGTTATTGTTGTTGATTTTAAAACTCTCTTATGGAAAATTTGTTTACTGAAATATTTTTAGCCTTGAGTTTTTATTTTTTTTTCCTGGACTAGCAATTTGCTCTATAGTACTAAGTCCAACAGAAAGCTTCCTCAAGTCTCAGCAAAAGCATCCACTAACTCCTCTCCCCATTCTCCTCTTATCTGTGAGATTTCTGAATCAAGCTGCAATAACTGAGAAGCATTTGATGATACCTTATCAGGGACACCCGACTACCTATTTTGCTAGAAGCGAAAGAAGATCAAATGTCAAATGAACTATCATGATACATTTAGGAGAAAAGGAACTTTGCAAAATCTAAATATACCGGAGAGCTCACAAGATTACTAATACACACATTAATACATTAAATATCTAGACTAAAAACAACTACACCTGCTACTAAAAAACAAATATGGGTTGTTCATGAATTAATCATCTTAACTATTTGCTGACTATGATGTGTGATTGGCTACTTAAGTCACATGATATAATTTCTGAATAACTGACACTTCCCATTAAAACAAGGAAAACAAATTGTCAATGATGAATTAAGAATACTTGTTAGTGCACAACATAACTTTGTTTGCATTCAAATTATAAGCATTCACGTGAACATACATTCCTAATTCTTATAAACAAAAACCTTTTTGACACATTCATAATTGAAAGAACCAAAAAGTGTTGGGTGAATCATACATATATTGATTAAAAACTGTTAATAGCTATAACATTCTAAATTACGTTTATATACTCAGAAATCATCTATTATCCTTCCTTTGTATCTGTAAATATAGAATATATAAACAATCCATTTTCAAAATATAACTAAGACAACATATAAAACACTAAACAAGTTTATGGAGGCTAAAGGCAGGAAAAATCTTCATTCATTTTGATGTTCCAGTTTATAAAAAAAATCTGTGAATGAGAATTACAGTGGGGACTCGTTAGCATGCGGCCGGTTAACACGCGGTTTCGGTTAACATGCGGTAGGATCACGTCCCCCAAACCTAAAAAATTAACATGCGGTTTCAGTTAGCACGCGGTGTATAAAATTAAACTGAGTATATTTTTGGAAAATATTCGCTTTTCACAGAGACAGATGAGCCTAAAATAGTTAGAGGGACTTGTCAAGTGTGATATCGGCTGTTCAGTTCTGATTTGGAAGATTTTTTTTAACAATTTCATTGTCCATTTATACAGTTGAGACTCGTTAACGTGCGGTCCGCTTAACACGCGGTTATAATTGTATGGCTCCCGATGACCGCGTGCTAACGGGTCCCGACTGTATCTATCATTGAAACAACTGTTCTAAGGTGATTGATGCCTTTTATTTTCCAAAACAATTTATTCAAAAGAGGGATTTTTCCTCCCACTACAACCCCACTATATTGAATTCAAGGGACAAAGTCCCATAGGCAAGGGATAATTCCCCAATGGCACAAATGTCAACTTCCCTAGGCTTTGCCCTGCACAGACCCTCACATAGTGGATGGGCCAGGGTGGGGCCGGGATATGTCAGAAGGCCGAACCATCCCAAACTAATCTAAGTTTTCGAGCTGCCCATGCAGCTGTACCATGCCCCAATGAGCCCAGAATCTTAGAAGGTATAATAGAGCTCAAAACCACCCTTCTCCAGCTGGAGACCATAGTCTGACTCCAATATCTTGGTGTGAAACATGGTTAGTATAGATGATCTCACAAAGGACCATATTGTGCTTGAAAGTTACAGGCCTGTCTTGCACGTGGTCCACAGCCACATTGTAGCTGGGGTGCTCCAAAGAGGATTATGCAAGAGAAACAGCTTCGCCCGGAGCTACACAGAGAACTAAAGGTCCTAACATGGTACGTGCTGAGTCCTCTCAGTCCTCAGTTGTGATGGAATGAATAGGAGTTGAAGGTCTCAGTATCAGTTGCTAAAGGAGCAATGCATGACGTTTAGAAGTGTGCTGTCATAATGTTCAGGAGGAGCAGGATTCTGTGTGAAAACTTCCAGTTTTCAGAAGGTTTCTCTAGAAAAAATTTAATTATGAAATATTCAGTCTATGCTCATTTTTTAAAGATTTACTGTACATGTTAATTGTACACCAATGGGTCAGGAAAAGAATAAGTGTATAAAAGAATACCTTTACGAAAATAATAGGTCAGACTCTATTGTAATATTAATCATCATCATGGAACAGGCGGCTTTATCTTCATTCTGTTTTCTTGCATTGAAAATATTACAGATGATTTTACACAGATTAAATATCAGAATTAATGTTTGACAGCCCAAACAGCCTCCTGTGAGGTCTTGTATAGGTTGGGAAGCTATACAGAAACCATTCAAAATATGAATACAAGTAAAATGAACACAAACACCCAAAATAGAAAGTTTACTCCTCAAATAGAATAAATAGGTCACATTGTGTTTTTAGAGAGTATTATCAAAAAAATACATGCATACAAATGGGATATAAAACTAGGTTCTCAATAAGTAGGACACATAGCAGTTTTATAGCCTATTCAAACATACACATGCATACTAATGGAATACAAAACTGGGTTTTGTAAAAGTAAGAAGATTAAACAGACCATAAAAATCCGATGACATGGACAAGCACTAAGGAGCCTGCTCTGCTAGACGGCTGTATGTATTTGTCAAGGATAATCTGTTTTCTGAAACACTGTGGGCGTCTTTTCTAGATTGTTTGATGCCGTCTCTGGGGGAATATTATGTTTTCCTGCTAGCCCATAGCAATAAAGATATAGTACTATTTTAAAATTGGATGTTACAATGTTATTCTTCCTCTTCAGACTTCTACATTACCAGGCCCAAAAGAGTGAGAAAAAGGTAAAGACACCTCAGAAGAACAGATACAAAAAGAACTGAGAGTCAGCCATTAATGCCTCTCCCAGTTTATATTCCTGATGATGGGATAATTAAAAATTCTCCAAAAAACCCCTTGTTAGATTGACACATTATACAAATAGAAAGAGCAACGTACATTATATATAAAGAAATATATTTTGCAGTTCGAAAATCTAGTAAGTGCTTTTTTTTTGCCTTTTTTTTAACTTAAATACAGAAATCAAATGTTTGAATACTTAAATATGATTGTAATTTCTTTTATATTAAATAAACTCCACCAGAGTCAAGTTTCCATTTACATCATTCCATCCATTTCTGCTCCCTTTCGGAGTCTGTTGTAAATAGGGAGACGCAAAAGAGCCTATATTTTCAAAAGGTTAAGAATTCAACCTTCCCTTTTAGGAGCACAATATTCACCTGTACAAGTGAACTGAGAGTGTAAATCTCAACATTTATACCTCCAACCATTTGATTATGGCCATAACCCAAATACTAATATTTATATTCACAATTTTATTTCAAGCATTATATACAAATACAAATTTCACAGGTGCAACTTGCGCCCACAGTACAAAGTTTCCTTTTCTTTCCCTCTTCTCTTCCCAGCATTTCCCTATTAAAAATTTGGCTCCTAAGGTGGGAAAAAAAATTGTGGGCATTATATCTGCAAACTGTCATGTCCATGTTCACAGCAAACTCCACATATATAGCTTTAATGAATCCCTCCATATATAAGCACATGGGAGGGAGGTGATGAAGTGTGTGTGTGAGGGGGGTGGCAGGCGGGAGCTAGTTACATTCTATTTACAGATCCAAGTGCCACAGGACTGTTGTTTTTCTGCAATAGACTAACACGGCTACCCCTTTGGAACCTGACCATCATAATATGTTGCATTCTTCACCCCTCATCACAGGGGTGGGGTCACCCTCTTCTTTGCTTGAATATTACTCCTTTTTCTTTTGATGAATGGAGTGCACTGTCTCATGTCATGGGCCTATACAAATGACATCAGCACCTGCATGCCAATGTACCAGTATCTTGATCGAGACTTGATGGTCTCATCCCTCTTTTGAACCTGCCCCCTTTGTAAACATACCCTGTGTAGCTATCATGCTGCCTGCTTGACTGCACTGAGAGGAAAACTCATCAAAAGAATTTTAACAAATAACACTGTGTCTGTCAGGCAGGCAGATGGGCCTGGCATTTTGGAATTGCCTGTCATGGGAGAAAGAGAGCAAATCGAAGAGAACCAATTTGAGAAAAGAAGACATCTTATCACAGTGGGTCATTAATGTTTGTTTGCTTAAATCAAATTCTGGCTTAAGCTGTTCTTTCATTTTGGCCCTCTACGGTACTCTTTCCTATCACTAGCCATGGGGCCTTCGCTGAACAATGGAGGCGTGTGCTGGAGTAAGGACAGTCGCCATTCCCCCAGGTTTTGCTGTTATTTTTTAGATTGACATCAATGAGTGGGAGTCACTTAGGCTATGTCTACACCTACAAAGTTAAGTCGACTTTATTAAGTCGACTTAACATGGTCGATTTTAGGTCGACTTAAATTGACTACACTTTAAGTCGACCTTGTTAAGTCAACTTAATAGCGGAGATAGCCATTATATTGGCTTTAAGTCGACTTAATAAAGTCGACTTAGCATTAATCCCTGTCTACACTGGCCTTAAGTCGACTTAAGGAGTTGATTTAAGGCTTAAGTTGACCTAAAAGGAGGTGTTATTAAGTCGACTTAGGCTTTCCTTAAGTCGAGTTAAGGAAATGCTTAAGTCGACTGAAGAACAGCCCAGTGTGGACGCGACTTTATTTAGGTCGACTTAAGCATCCTTAAGCGTCCTATGCAAGTCTCAATTAAATCTTATTTTCATCTCCTTTTCAAGTTCCCTCCTCCTACTACCAGCTTAGACTCCCTTGCTCACCTAGAACTGATTAATGAAGATTCATTTACTTACCAGTGTACAACTTATATCCTCTCACCCTTTACAGGTCACCTTTGAATTTGTCCCATTGCTGCAAACTGAGGGCTTGTCTATACTTTGAAATTTACCAGAATAAGTAGTCAGAATAGATATTTCTGTATATTTCCAAGTGTAGACAAGCCCTGACTCTAAATGTAAGAAAGTCTAGAGCTGATATATGTCACACACTGAGGGACCAGAGAAAAAGACAGCCACAAGAAAAACAACAGTAAGATATATTAATGAACAAATTGAAGTAGGCCAAACTCTCAATTAATTTACATTTCATTTCAGCCCATCAGAGTGCAAGCGATACCAGCAAAAACTCTCTTGCATCCCATTACTGATGTCTGAATGAATGCAAGTCTGAATCACCCTATGTGATTCCAATGGAATCTAAAGTAATCCAGCTTCATCTCCTTGAACTTCACTTCTGAATTTGGCCCTTTGTATCCATTACACTTTCTATCCTTTAAGTTTTAGTCATGCAAGAAAAGTTCTGCCCCATCCTCAGTGAAGTCTAGAAGATGCTGTATGTTATGATAAACAGCTGATATGCAAAACTATATCCATCTCAGTTAAATCCCATGGTATTTGTTCATTCCCTCTGTTATTGATCTTGAGGGTAGCTATCGAGCATCACATTATTTGTAGTTGCACAGTTTCTTTGAAAGGATGTTTTATTTTGCAGCTTAGTCAAAACCCAGCTTGCTTTTTCACAGGGAAAGAGGAAAATCTCTGGCTTTTGCAAAATATTTATTTAATGGGACATGCATATCTTTATTTCATCTTCATGTGGAAAGTAAATCTTTACAACATTCTTTACCACAAAAAGCTACTTCCTTTTGAAAGGTTTAGATTTATATGGTTGAATGTTTTTATCCTTGAATGTAAATTCTGGATAACACTCAGAACTCTGATTACAATTTTTTATCAAATTTGCTATTAATCTTAGCCTTACGTAGCAGCCTTGAAGAGCATAGCCATGAACTGGTCTACTGGCATCTTAAATCTGAGGGACTTCTAACCGGATTTCAGTCCTGTGAATTCTTTTTTTCTTTGGAGAGGAGAGACGGTGCTTTGAATCAGGAAAATATTAAAGCTGAGCTCAGTCCTCATGTGTCTGTGCATGAATGACTGAGCAGGGAATTGCAATGGACAATGTCCTTCCTTTGCATTTCTCTGCTTAGGGGATGTATGGCCATCAACAGAATCAGACACAACAGTCATACACCAAGAACAAACTTAAAGGAAAGAGCCACAGTAGAATCAAAGTAGAGTTTTTGTAGCCTTGCAATGGGAAAAAAAAGTGTTTTATCTTATTTCTTTGGGAAAGGGTGGGAATAGGGGACATAAGGTGGTGATATATCTCCCAAATATATGGTTAATTATAAAAGATTATAGTTCATTATAAGCAACAAAATATGTAAAAATCAAGAGTTGTAGCTAGAGTTTTCATTTAATAGATTCTAAATTTAATAGATTCTAAATTCATTTAATAGATTCTAAATTCTAACTGCAAAATTTAGTCAAAGTAGATAACTTTTTCTATCCCTGTCTACAATACTCTTTGCCATACTGTTTAGTTAATGCAATTGCCTGTTTTCAAACCTCTGCAAAGCCAAAATTCAGTTGATTCAAAAATATTTGTTAATTAACTCATGTATTGATAATGAAACACCAGCTCATATTATTTTTCTCGCTGTCAAGCGTGTAACATCAGTGAAATAATATAACCTATTTATTGCTATTGTTACAACTAGTCAGAGCCCGGGTTGGAGCACAATGCCTCTTTCACAGTGATTTTTCAGTGAATTGCATTCTGGGACTTAGTGACCCTCTATACATTTCATCTCTACTTAAAACTGCATTGAAAGCTGATCTCAAGGAAAGATAGCAAATTGTGATTTCTCTCAAGTTTATAAGGCACTTGCAATGCATTGTTATTAAAACCACAGTACAAATAACATTTTCACTCACATTGAATTGTACCTTAGATGTGATTGCCTAGAAAAAGTCCTAATAGGGACTCCCTGCTCAAATATAGGGGTGGGGAATTCTGGACAAGTCAGAAGCACAGGGGAACACGATGTACTCCAGTAGAGAAGCTCTATGGGCGTTACTCTCGATTGGCAAAAATTAAAGTTTGTGCTGGAAGCTAGCTTCATACCTAATAACACCCCAGATCAGGAGAGAAAGATGGGAGGAAACCACCTATGACCCTTGACCTCCGGAGAACTGCACTGGAATACCTGGTGATCTGTCCCAACGTATGAAACTGACATGCAACAAGGGAGTCATTAGGTAATTACATTAAAACAAAAGTAAATTCCTGTAAAAAAACTAATCCAGATGATTCAGACACAAAGAGCAGAAGCTTTTCAGTTATTTTGTATTGCCAACTCTCCAAATCCTCTTGAGTCTTATGATATTTGGTGTTCTTCTTAAATTGCCAGATACTGGAATTAAGATTATTACTTGAGAATCTCAGATTTCATTTAAAAATAAATGCAAGTTTCTAGACCTCATGGATGGGGAGAAAAAATCTTGAAAATGTATACCCCTGAACCTCCAACATCAGAAATTAAATTAAAAGAATTCAAATTTTATTTTAAAAATCTCAAGATTTTGGCAAATTGGAGGAGGTTGGTAATACTGGTTATAACTTTGTTCCATATAATTATATTGGACAGCCAATCAATATTGTCTTATTAAGCATGAACTTTTAATATGAAACTCATTTTTCTAAAAACTGTATCTAAAACTCTTCTGAATCAAGGAATATCTGAGATACATTCAACCAAACAATATTTGCCATAACTGGGAGACTGCTGGGACCAGAGTTTTTCAACAGGTAGATCCTTATGAAAATGAGACCCAAAGGTATCTGGGGAGGCAGTGGGATATCTAGACCCAATAAGTCAGAGACTACATCCAAGATATACTGTCATAATTTGAACACCTTCAAACATTTCTACCAGACATGGAGCAAAGTGGTTTTAGATCTACAAAGCACCAGTCCCTGACGAGCCAACCTAAACAAGATAAATACAAATTTTAAGGAACAGAATAGAATGTAAAGGGCTTTTTATTTACTTATCCATGGATTATGGTCCTTACAGCTTTTGCTGAAAACTTTATTCCAGTGGATTCATAAACCTCACAAGGGCCGTTCATTTCCTCAACTTTTCTAAATATTTCTTAATCTGGGTAGGAAGGAAGAAGATAATGTAATCAGAAATATCCTTCTCATCCTCTACCCCAATTACCTGTTTTTTCTCTTATGCTCAGGGACGAGACAAGATAAACTTCCACCTTCAACATGACATGAATCAAACTCGATTTTTTTGGTTGGCGGTTCCACATACCCCCTTCCATTACCATTTTATGCACCTTTTGACAGAAGTACCAAAGTACCAGAAGAAAAACAATTCTCATACTATTTCTGACCTCACTGGAATGCTATATTACTAAAAAAAAAATTCTGGGCATTAATTTAATCCATGAATGTGGAAAAATTTCTTGCAGACAACTCATGATGAAGTTTGAATCAGCTACTAATAAAGAACAACTAATACACTAAATGGGCAATCACTTAAATTAACTGTTGTGCAATTGGAGCTACTGCTTTGAATAAAAGAATCAAGGGCTATGTCTACACTTGCAAGCTAGTTCGAATTAAGGAAGCTTAATTCGAACTAATTTAAGCCTTGGCCACACTAGGCTTTCATTAGTTTGAATTAAGGGCTTCCTTAATTCGAACTAATAAATTCGATTGCTTAGTTCAAACTAACCCTTCATTTGAAATAGTTAGTTCGAATTAAGTCAATGTGGCCATATTAGTTCAAACTAACTGCTTAGTTCGAACTAATTGGCAGATTGACCTTCATGCAACTGATTAAATCAAACTAAGGAAGTGCCCTGCATGGACATAACTAGTTCGAACTAGCAATCTAGTGGGGCCATGCTAGTTTGAATTAAGTTAATTCAAACTAACTAAAATTAGTTTGAATTAGTTAGTTCGAATTAACTAATTTGAATTAGCTTTTGTAACTGTAGACATAGCCATGGTTATCTGACATTAACAAGAAATCTTCTGTGGTTCACCCACTACTGCTTTCAGTTTCCCACTCATTCCAGCGTGAAATGTTTTTTGTGTTAGAGGAAAAAATAGCAGATGATCCATGAAACTATTGAGTTAGGAGCCAGAACCCCTTTCTTCCAAAGTAGCGGTGGGTGGGTCAAACTCCCCTACGAAAAGAATTCGGAAGGAATCTCCTCGAGGTGAGTTTTTCTGCAGGTGAGGGGAACTTAGGTCTGAGTTAAAATCAGACTCAAAACCAAAAGCTATTTTTTTTAAATTGTGTATCTTTTAGCCTTACATTTGCACTGCCAAGAGGCAGCCCTGAGGCTCAGTGTCAACAGATGAGGAACACTTACATTCCATGGGAAGATGAATTGTAAAGAAGGAACAAAACTCTAGCTTGTGTGGGCAACATATCTCAGACTCTAATTTATAGTGATATTTTAACCTCTAATTAGCAAAGGTTGAATTAAAACCTCTGTGTGACCTTCACAAAAAAGAGTCACACTTACTTTTATGGATGATGTTAGCATAGCATTATTACCCAGCTCTTCCATTCGTGCCTGCTACCCTAAATGTAAACCATTTAAGGACGGCAATATTCATTGGATTTCAAGAGCTTCAGTCACTTCCTCACTGAACACCAACTAGTCTTTCTAAAATACGACATTCTCTACCTCCACATTTTTGCCTGGCTTCAAACTGCCCTTCAATTTTAGGTCAGAACATTTGCAAATTCAATTGTTATGTACATAAATATTATGTGAATATAATGCTAACATTATAAATCAGGCATATGGTCACCCAAAGCCAGATAAAGAAGGGCAGACTCAATAAATATAATACAGCCATGAGACAAAAACAAACTAATCTGAGAAAAGGCAGCAAAAAGGAGAAAAATTATCTAAATTGCATGGCTGGGAACATTCACCCCATATAGTTTTCTGGGTTCCCACTTGTGCCATCCTAGTTGTTGAAGGATGTATTTCCACCTGAAGACCTAGCACAAACTACTTTTACTTGGAAAAGATTGGTGTGTTTTAAATTAAAAAGCACTTGAAAAGCATATGGTTATGTTCCAGCCAATTCTACATAGATTTGTGAACCAAAAATAAAAGTTTGAGCTTCTATAAAACCATAAACTTCACAGGGCTCACCATCCCTAGCTCTTGATCGTGAAAATTCTGAGACTGCCAAGTCAGTTTAAGGCAATAGCCCAGAACTGAACCATGTCATCAGAGCTCTCCAGGAGAGGAGGGAAAACTTGCTGGTATATCCCTCTAAGCAGTTGGCTTAGGACCAAGGCTACGATCCTGCCTCCTCCCAACCCCTTTGGGGTGGATAGTCAGCAGCAGTCCTCATTTCTTACAAATAGAGAAGTAATGTAGGCTAGGAGAGTTCCTTCTTATAAGAAAGAATTTGACTGGAGAAGGAGAAGAGAGAGAGTGCAGGAGGCCATGAGACCCTCAAAGATGATTGATCATCGTCCTGCCTATTAAAGCAAATGAGGAGGAAAAGGAAAACAAGCATCTCTGTTGTCTTGATTGCACCCCAGAAAACAATATGGCAAGTAAATTGGACCATTTAAACATTAATGAAAAAAGAAGCAGATAATCTAAAATGTAGCGCTTGTATTTCCCCATGTTTTAAGATGGCTTTAAAGATTAATTTGCTCTACCTGGCTAGATTTTACAACAGACTTGGGGGCATCTATAGATTTTCTTGTGCACATTTTAGCAGAAGGCTTATTACAGTACAAGGAACAGGCTTGAAAATGGTTCATAAGTAATTACATGCTCTCAAACAGTAAATTGGTAGCTTATATTTGGTTTTCCACAGAGAAATGATGGACGCTTTTTAAAAGATGCATTTACAGGATCTTTCCCAACTTTTTGAGTTCTACCACTTAACATGAATCAGAAAACACTTACGCCTTTCGGAATTTTTGTATATTACATTAGGGAGACACTCAATTTTTAAGTTTTCATCAAAGTATCTTATTACAATAGTGGAGTGATGAGGAGTAGTATCAGAGATCCGTAGCTACTTAGTGCCTTGTGAATAGTCAATTTGTGTTTTATCATTTTATTGTTGTGCCAAACCAAGAGATATTTTTATGTTTGCAGAATTGCCTCTACTTACCTCAGAGACACTGGGAGAAAAAACTATACAGCTACCACTGTCACTCTGCCAACCAGATAATTTTCCTGAACCCCGTATTCACATTAAGAGGGAACAGGTGGCTTTACTACCTCTTTCCTCCCTCAGAGATTTCTATTAGAAACTTGCAGATTTAAATGACTATCTATAAGCCTCATTTGTGTAGGCTATTGAAGGGATCCATAGATTCAGTGCATTCCCTGCTTACCTCAGGCATATGCCTCACCATTAACAGTTTATTTTTTTTTTGGACTAGGATGGTCCTCAGACTGGCGACCCACACCAGTGTAGAGGTTGCATCTTCTTTTCACCATTGCATCCTCCCTCCACTGGGAAACTTTCAAGCTTGGAAAGAAGGTAGCATAAACTTCCAGCTGAACTTAGCCCAGAGCCAAAGAGAAGCAAATTAGGGCCAAACAGAAGAAAAAGCAAAAGAATGAAAAGATTTCCAGCTATGATATTGCTTGCTTTTTATTCCAAGGCACAGGGTCCACATATAACTTGATAGCACAATGTTGTTCTAGTTTAGATAAGTAAAACAGATCTGATGAAGGAGCAAAGCTTGGACAAACCATCGCCTTAGATATTGCATCCTCTTATTTAATGTAGGTATCTTGTATCCCCGACAATTCTGTTTACTTTCAATAAAGATAGTAACTAGTTGTTAAAAATTAAATAGGAAATGCTGGTCATTGAAGGACTTCTGATTTTCAGTTTTAACCAATAAACATTAATAAAATACCCACTGTTTAAAAAAATGAAATCAGTGTTTAGCCAATTAACACCAGCTAACACAGAAAGTGGTTACTTGTATCTAATACCTAGTCTACACTGAGCAGTAATGTGAACTACAGGGGTGTGATTTCTAAAGCACACTAAGTTGTGGCGCATTAATTGGTCTATGTAGACCCTGCTAGTAGACACAAAAGATTCCCTAGTACACCTCACCATAGTGCTGTTTGAAATAGTACAATATTAAAATACACTAGGGAACATTATAAAGGGATTCACTCATTACCATATAAATTACTGTAATGAGTTATATATTATATACCCATAATACACATTTTCAGGACTTTCTCTTTGTGTATACTGTAATGAATAATCCCTAATTTTTGGACATCTATATAAAGCTCAAAAATTGTTAAAAATAAACTCCAAAAAACTAAAGCCCTAAATATGTCGCAACAATAGATTTACTGTTTGATCTCATTCCCCACATACCACTGCCCAAAATATCACCATTTGGAAGAATATCTATTAGTGAACCGTTCACTGGTTTTTATTGGTTTCTTTTCTCTCCAGCAACTTAATACCTGCAGAAAAAGAAGTCTGGGCTTTCCACCTAAAGATTTCCTAGATCAGTATACTGGATGTTAGTGGCTGCTATGAAAGAGGAATTAATGAACTGGTAAAATGTGCATCAAAGAGATTGTCAATAGCTGTTAATTAATTGCTGAGATGAGCTAATAAACAGAGTACAGCAGAACAGGAATTCTATGTCCTGCTACATATGAACTGTATTGCACACAATCATGATTTAAGCCCTTCAGGCTTACTCTATTCTCACTGGTGTGTAATTTTACACAAAATATGGTCCTAAAAAACAAGATCCTATATCAATACACTTCAGTGAAAGGCTCACTTTTCATTAGATTACAGTAACATGTATATTTGTTGGAATTCCATCTAAGTTTATCTACATTGCCCCATCTCTTATCTCTTCTCTTTAGTGCAGTGGTTCCCAACCTTTTTGGGCCACAGGCCACAAACGTAATTTTTGAAACTGAAGAGCCACCAGTCAATTTAATTAAAATTAAATTTAAATTATTTTGATCAAAATCAATTAAATGGTTAATTAAAATGCAATTGATTAAATCTAAATTTAATTTAAATTAATTTTTTTTAAAGGGCCTTTTTTAAATGGTGCTGGGACTGGGTGGGCTCCCAGCTGTGCACTGGGACCAGGGGGAGGCGGGCTGCCACACCTAGGAGGTGGGTGGCACGGGTCATTTTAGAAAGCCCCATGGGCCAGGGATTGAGAACCCCTGCTTTAGTGTCACTGGCCTAGTTCCACAAAGTGACTTAGGTGCCTAGAAAAACAACAGGAACACCACTGCAACCCACAAAACCTGAGTTAGGTACCTAGGCACCTTATACAATGAATGGGGCGAGACAGGCACCTTAAAATGGGATCTACAAGCCCAGCATAATAGGCCATGAACGACCAAAGCTAGCCAGATGCTGACCGGAGAGATGTCTTAAGCCGCAGCCTTCTCACAGAGATAGGTCTCCAAGTCTGGGCTGCAGAGAGGTACATATTGCTGCTAGTGATACACAGATGGAAACCCTCCTCCAGAGTCAAGTGGTTTAGCCACCTAAGGTGACATTTGAGAAAATGGCTCAGGCACTTGCTGACACTACACAAAACAGCAGCAGGTGAATGAGGTGGCAATGATGGTAACTAAGGGTACATCTACACTAATGGTGGCAATTTCATCACCGTCCGATCAATTTTTCCAGAGTGACTGAGCAGTCAGTATAGACACACTCAGTCAATCCAGAAAATATCATAATCAAACCACCTCCTGATGTGGCATCTCCCATCAGCACAGCAAAGTGAAGATGGCACACTAAAGGGAAGATACGAAGTCAACGGGAATTACACAAGGTACTCTGCGTAGCTTGAATAACTCTTGTTGACTGACACTGAATTTTTCCAGTAGCATAGGCTGGGCCTTAATAACATTTAGCCCAGTGGTTAAAGCACTCATCTGGAACATGGAAGACCCAGGGTCAGCCTCCCCTTCAAGCAGAGGAGGAGAAACAATTTGAAAAGGGGGCTTCTTGGTATCATGCTCTCTACATATGACATGCAAAGTTAGTGAATTATAACATCACACGATGAATGAATGATAACATGATAAAATAAAATCACTGGCTAGACCCACCTCTCAGTAGAGTGCTCCAGCCTCCAAACTAGACGATGTTCTAATGTGGTGTTCACTCAGATCTTTCTACTGAAGCTGTTATACTTTGTATAAATAAAGAGACATTGGAGCAGGGGGATTTAACTCAGTGTCTCCCACCTCCCAGGTGGGTGCTCTACCCACCATGCTACAGAGTCATTCTCTCTCTGGCCCAATAATTAAGTGACTAAGGATTTAGGCACAAGTCTATGGTTTAGGCACCCAAGTCCCTCTGTGGATCTGGGACTCTGTCTTTGTACTCTAGTCCTGTTGCAGTGCCAGACAAGCCCAAAGCTGGAGAAGTACTTGTGCTAGCAAAACCCAGCCAGCATTTCCAAAACCTAAACTGCTTTTCCCAAAAGGTGCCATAGTAACCATCATTTTTAGGTGGACACAGAAATTTGGTTGACATACAGTCCACTCTTCGATTTACACTAATCAATTGACCCTAAAACCAGAATAGTACCTAACCAAAACTGTGGAGGCAGATACCCTCAAACTCTGAGGAAGTTCAAATCTGGATTAGAACTCTACATGTGGCCAACCACCTCTGTGGGCTAAGTCAAAATCCCAGATCCAAATATCACTGAATTTGGAGTACTTTGTGGCAAGGGAAAGCATTTGTTCCACACTATAATCTAGTCAAATAAATCGATGTACCTGGTTTTCACAAACTGAGGATCTGGCTCAAAGTCAAGCATTCAAAGGTAAGTAATTAGGACAGTCAATTAATTGCAGATAACAAGCAATTAAACCAAAACCAATTAACTAGATTTTTAAAATTAATCAAGAGTTTTAATCACACTGTTAAACAATAGAATACCAATTTAAATGTATTATAAATATTTCGATTACAACACAGAATACAAAGTGTACAGGGCTCACTAATATTTTTTACTGTAAATATTTGCACCATAAAAATATAAACAAAAATATTTTTCAATTCACCTCAGACAAGTACATCTCCATTGACCTCTTTGTTGTGAAAGTGCAACGTAGAAATGTCAAATTTTTTTGTTACTTAATGGCACACAAAAACAAAACAATGTAAAACACTAGAGCCTACAAATCCTCTCAATCCTAATTCTTGTTCAGACAAACACAAAGTTTATTTACATTTAGGGGAGATAATGCTGCCTGCTTCTTATTTACGTCACCTAAAAGTGAGAGTAGGCATTCACATGGCACCATTGTACTCAATGTTGCAAGGTATTTATGTCCCAGATATTCTAAACATTTGTACACCTCTTCACCATTGGAGAGGACATACTTCCATGCTAATGACATTCGTTAAAAAAATAACGCATTAATTAAATTTGTGACTGAACACCTTGGGGGAGAATTGCTTGTGTCCTTCTATATGGTTTTACCCACATTCTGCCATATATTTCATTTTATAGCGGACTCTGTTGACTCCCCAACATATGTTGTTCGATTTAAGAACAAGATCACTGCAGATTTGACAAAAGTGAAAGAAGGTATCAATATGATATCTCTAAAGATAGCTACAGCACTTGACCCAAGGTTTTAGAATCTGAAGTGCCTTCCAAAATCTGAGAGAGATGAGGTATGGAACAAGTTATCCAAAGTTTTAAAAGAACACTCCAATGTGGAAACTACAGAAACTGAACCACCAAAAAAGAAAATCAACTTTCTTTGGTGGCAGCTGATTCAGGTGATGAAAATGAATGTGCGTCAGTCCTCACTGTTTTGGATCACTATTAAGCAGAACCCATCATCAGCATAGAAGCATATGCCCTGGAATGGTGGCCCAAGTATGAAGGGGCATATAAATGGTTAGCATATCTGGTTTATAAATACCTTGCAACGTTGGTTACAACAGTGCCATGGGAACGCCTGGTCTGACTTTAGGTGACATTGTCAATAGGAAGCAGGTAGCATTACCTCCCATAAATGTAAACAAACTTGTTTGTCTTCGCGATTAACTGACCAAGAAGACTGAGTGGACTTGTATGCACTAAAGTTTCATGTTATTTTGTTCTTGAGTGCAGTTATGTAACAAATATAGAATTTTCTTTGAAAGCTGAACTTTCACAGTAAAGACTGCACTACCATTTTTTCAATTCACGTCATGCAAGTACTATTCCTTGTTTACCTTTTCAAAAGTGCAAATATGTTATCAAAAATAATATAAAGTGTGCACTGTATACTTTTTATTCTGTGCTGTAAGTGAAATGAATATATTTGAAAAATGTAAAAATATCAAAAAATTAAAAGGTGTTCTATAATTTTTTAATAGTGCAATTAAAATGGCAATTAATTTTTTATCTCATGATTAATCAGGATTTCTTTAAATCATTTGACAGGCCTGTAAGTAATATTTTAAGCAGTCATGCAGTATATTTGCATTATGCTACTGTTTCTTTAACAAACTATTTTATTCGATAATTCTTCATTTGGATTCATGATCGTGTTTCTTCCTTCCCATTGTTTGCTAGATTGAGAGATAAAAAGCAACAAATAAGAAAATCTGTGCTATTCTCTTCACTTTTTCTTTTGTCTAGCTTTGTCTCAAAATGATTGCAACACTGAAGAAAAGGTTAACACCACTGTGGAGTATAAAACATATCCATTCACTCTAGAAATAACCTCAGCATCAATGATTTCTTCATGTACCATTTCTCCAGAGATTTAGCTAGCAGGCTTGGACCACAAGAAGTCAGTAGCTGGAATAAATAATACAAATAAAGGTTTCTTCTTTTAGAGCACTGTTAAGGAGACTACGTTAAAGGACTTCAACAAGATCTGTTTGCTCAACAATGTTGTACATAAATCCAAGTGTTTGGGGACTGATAACTAATAGACATGCCAGACACCTCATGGTAGTTTACAGATACAGATTCTCCCATTTCTATGTTAATTATCTATAAATTATACTTGGCATAATGATTACTTGCCAGTTGTCAGAAAGTAGGTCAAATCACCAGCAGAGATTCATCTGTCCTAGATACTGATCCCAAGATTTTTATTAGCCCTTTAAGATATATCTTTCTGAAACAGATGGCTACAAAATCACAGAGCTTTCTTACTTATTTTCCTTAGTGTGGGTGGGGGGTGGGGGGTGGTATGTGTGTGTTTATTCTCCAGAATTGTAATTTCTGGATTTTTTTTTTATAATATGAGTAGACATGTCAAAAACTATCTGCTGTATTTCCATAGGATTCAATAATGCAGCTCTAAGAGGTATGCCCCAAGCAAAATACATTTAAGGGTTTCCTTTGATGTGCTCTTATCCTTCAATCTAAGATATTTACATAGCCCTCTCACTGTGGTATAAGAGTGCCTCATAATCTTTAGTGTATTTATCCTCAACATCCCTCACACAACTGTGAGGTAGGAGACTGCTACTCTCTCCATTTAATAAGTGGAGAATTGAGACACAGAAAAACTAAGTGGCTTATCCATGGTCACACATGAGTCTTTGGCAGAACAATGAAGTGAACCCAGTTCTCCCAGATCCCAGGCTAGCGCTCTCTCTTCTAGATCAGTGGTTCTCAACCAGGAGTATGCATGCTGTCATGTATTAGGATTAAATAATGGTCAGTAGTCAGAACAGGATTCAGAGTTCCCTTATTAAGCTTTATTCAGCATGTCTGGCAAGGACTGCCAGCAAACACACAGGTTTTCCTGAGTACTTAACAACCCTCCCATTTATCACTATGGAAACCCCCAATGGCCCCAGTAACCTGAGACACCACACAAGCCCCTGGAGCCAGTTGTAGTCTTCCAGGGGTACATCAACTCATCTAAATATTTGCCTCATTTTACAACAGGTTACATAAAAAACTAGAAAAGTCACTACAAACTAAAATTCTATACCAACAATAATTTGTTTATGTTGCTCTATATATTAACTATACAATGAAAAATTCCAAAGGGGTAGCCGTGTTAGTCTATTGTAGAAAGACAACAGAGTCTGTTCCCCAGTGTTTTGAATCCTAACACCTATTTTGATTTGCTGTTACAGCCTGACCTGATGCTATGTCATACACTCCCCTGCATTTAATTTCCTCCCACTCTGTAACTTTCCTATCTTCAAAGCGTCTGACGAAGTGGGATTTTCTCCCACGAAAGCTCATGCGATTAATAAATCTATTAGTCTTTAAAAGTGCCACAAGACTCTGTTGTCTTTATACAATGAAAAGTAAGTACAGTATTTATATTCCAGGTTATTTATTTTACAATTATATGGTAAAATGGGAGTAAACAATTTTCCAGTCATCATTTACTGTAACACTTTTTTGCTTCTATGTTTGATTTTGTAAGCAAGTAATTTTTCAGTAAGGTGAAACTTGGGGTATGCAAAACAAATCAGACTCCTGAAAGTGGTACAGTAGTCTGGAAATGTCGAGACCCAGTGTACTGGACCATCTTTCCTCTCTGTGTAGTATTCTATCATATGATACATACTTCTTTCACATTAGGAATAAAAAATGAACCGCCCAACACCACCTGCTTAAAAAGCTCTCATTGCTTCAGTTCTTGATATTTTCTTTTTTTTAAGGGAGGCATAAGGAGAAATGGTGAATTTTGTTTTGCTTTGTGCATTTTGTACATTAATAATTGCAACAGAGTCAAGAAAATCTGTTCCTATGCATTCATAGCAACAAAGTAGTATTCATAGGGGAAAGTCAATTGAGGGCACTTTCTGAAGGCCCTCTGCATCCTGCAGATCAAAGCTCCATTTCCCACACTTAAAACACTAAGCATAATGCTGCATTCTTATAGTCATTTGTACTTATTGATAATTTAGTCCATTATCAGAGTTTTATACTATTAGAGACACATTTTCTACACAAAATCATATAAGTTTTAAGATCAAGCTTTATTGCCTTGGCCTACCTTGGGCCTGCCTACCTACTTCAGTATGTTCACTATAGGGACAGGAAACAGTGCATATTTGAAGCCTATGGCCACAGCAAGAGTATTTCCACTCAATACACACTGTACCCAGATTGCATTCTTAATATTCAGACGTTTCCTCAGGCTAGAGCAGACCAATAGCCTTAAAGGTGGAATTTACTTTTTACCTAATTTACCTTTACCTTCAAAGAGAAATTATATTTAGCAAGGTGTTGTACAAGCATCTCTAATAGCATACACAAGGCAGAGCTAGCTAGCTTCCAGGCCTTTGAGAACTGAGCACTGAATTAGCTCCTCCAAAGGCATCCTATGAGGACCACTTCCATAACTAACACACACATTAAAAAATGTCATTCAGCCTGACAGTGCTGTATTATATGCAGTGGAGATTCGTATCTCGGATTACTTTAAACTTTATATTTATATAATCTTAATAAAACTGTGGCAGTTACTATTAAAGGTAATACCTGCACTTTTACAATTTACGGTGTAAGGTGCTTTCATTCAAGTGATTCTTAAAAACCTTTGAAGAAACAATACCTACAGGCCTGATCCCGTGAGATGCGCAGCATCTTGCCTACAGGAGGCCCAATGAGAAGCACATTTAGCCTAACTGTGAAGAGATGTCTTTAATCTTTAATGTTTGTACTGATGTAATAATATACTTATGGTTCATTACAGGATTTGTACAAGGTACACTCAGCATATCAAAACACTGCATCCTCTCCAATAAGGCCGATAAATTAATAATTCTACAGAGAAGTAGCCTTTTGTATATATTTAATTAATTAAAGAGATTTATCAGGATTCCAGAATAAAAATCATTCTTTTTATTTTTTTTCCAGGAAATGGGATAACTAGTTTGCATAAAATAAAAATTTTCTCTTACCAGCAAACAATGATTTTTTTATATATTTGAAAAAATTTGGTGCCTATTTTTCCTTTGTTATGTTTAATGATTATGATAATGTAAGACAAATGAGCACTATTCATTTTGTATCTTTTTATGTACAGGTTTAGGCCACAAACAAAAATAGTGAAATAAATACCTTTATATAGTACCTTGCAGCCAAGGAATTCAAGGTGGTTTAGGATTATTAATGCATGCACTTGCAACAACCTACAATTTTCCCATATCTGAATTTTACAGTTTATATACCATGAAAGAGACTGGAGTGGAGATATTTGTAAGAGAAGCCAAAAAGAGCACTCCATTATTCAAGCCTTTTCCATACAACCCTTTATTCTTCTAAACTTTCTATGAAATGTAGTTGCTGGTGATCATGCTTCCTCTACTTCCTACAAATATTTCCTGAAAAATATCAGCTGCACTGTCTTGCAACATACCTGATCTATTACTTGGTCTCTAAGGTTATGTCTACACTAGAAAAGTTAAGCCGACTTAATAAGGTTGACTTTGTCGACTTAAAGTTGACCTTAAGTCGACTTAACAAAAGTCTACTTAATTTTTCTAGTGTAGACATATCTCCTTTTTGACCTTATCAAATCAATTTAACACTTTAAGTTGACTTAATAAGGTCGATTTAGGCACTAATCACCATCCACACTGGCTTAAGTCGACCTAATAAGGTCGACTTAAGCGTCACGTTGACCTAAAATGAAGTGTTATTAAGTCGACTTAACTTTTCCTTAAGTTGACTTAAGGAAATGCTTAAGTCGACTTAAGGAAAGCCCAGTGTGAATGCGGAGTAGTTTAGGTCGACTTAAGCCTCCTTAAGTCGACCTAACTTGTAAGGGTAGATGCACCCTAAGAGAATCATTTGCATGAAGTAAGAAACCACCACATTTGCTTTGGAACCAGAATGTTTAAATGTGTCCGTTGTACATGCTTATTAACATATACAGTATTACCATATTTTGCATCACCATCACAGCAAGAGTGAAAACAGAACTCAAAATAATCCATCCGTTTCTTCCAATGGTGATAATTGTTTAGATTAATTACATGGTCAGGTTAGTAGGAGCAACATGCCAGTTTCCAAAGCAGTGGAAGCTTTGATCAACAATAACCTGGAACATTACTGTTGTTTTGCAGCTTACATCTATTTATCCATCAAATGACATCTGTCCAATTCTGTTGGTTGTGGAAAAATAGTGTCCTGAAGAATATTGCTCCTATATCTCTAAACATTTTCTGTATTCAAAGTTCTGAAATCTGAAATTTTTCCAGAGTAAAATGTATATATTCAGCTTTAATGTTACCTGACACCTTTGCTTCTTGTGAATGTTCATTCTCCTGCATAAAAAGTTATCTCCTGAGCATGTTGCAACCCAGTAGTTTATCTACTCTCAAAATGCTTGTTCATACAGAGAACTAGTCAAACAATTCATCATATAGTTTAGCCCCTTTTTTCAATTTGTGAATTATCTACAAACAGATCATGAGTTTCATTACCTTTTCTCACTATTCAGAAATGTTCCGTGAATCATTTTTGCAAGAAATTACATCCTATGTTTGGGATGTTGTTTGGGAACTGGTCACCACTAGTTTTTGTGATTCATTATTAACAAAACATGAGTGGTCACCTAAGTCTCAATGTATTATTTCTATTCTGATTAGATACACTCATCTTTATAATCAGGAGAAGTACCTGAATCACTGGGACTTAGAGTCTCTCAAGGAGAAAATGAACTTTGAAGGACAGAACTTGCAAGATACAATTTTACAACATTTAAAATAATTTCCTCCCTCTTTTGCACAAGAAAGCATTATATTTGGCTATGTGTGTGGACTCCAGATTTAAAAGTATTATTTTTATTATTTATTTGTATTACTGTTGTGCCTAAAAGCCCTAGTCATGGACCAGGTCCCCATTGCGCTAGGTGCTGCACAACACCACAAAAAGGCAGTGGCTGCTCAAAAGAGCAAACTGTGTCTAAATAAGAGACTACAAATGGATTCCAGAAAGACAGAGGTCTAGAAGGAAACAATGGCTATGTCTACACTTGGTAATTTAAGTCGACTTTAAGTCGACTTAGTTAAGTCGACTTAGTGTGTCCACACTTAAAAATAAAGTCGACTTAAAGGGGAACTTAAAAAGTCGACCTAGAGAGTCCACACTGGATGCCTAGGTCGACTTCTAGGGGCTTAGGGGGGACCTAGGGGAGGTCCACAGGGACGGGGGCACCCCTTGCTCAGCCTTTGCCCCATTGTACCTAGGTACAATTGGGCAAAGGGAGACAGGGACCCTGGCAGGGCATAGAGGCAGGGTGGGCAGGGCTCTGCCCTGCCAGGTGGGGGGGCATGCCAGGCTCCCCCGGTGCCCCCTCCCCAGCAAGGAGGGCATTGATGTAGCCCTAAGTCGACTTAGGGCTACCCCACGTCTACACTGGCTTAAGTCAACTCTAGGGAGTCGACTTAAGCCTTAGGTCTACTAGGAAGGTGGTTTTATAAAGTCAACTTCATTTTAATTAAGTCGACTTTATTTTCCTTAAGTCGACTTAAGCAGCTTGCTTAAATCGACTTAAGGAAAGTGTAGTGTAGATGCAGGGTGGCACTACTAGAGATATGATAACATAAGCATAGCACAATGGCAGAAAAAACCACTGCACACTCAGGCAAGCAATGTTTCTGTTGCCAAGTACATGGTCCTAAGATTTAAAAGCACCATGGCTTCTTTCCTCCTCCTTGAGGAAGAGAAATACACAAAGATTGACATGATGGCTGAGCACATTCAACAAGGTCCTTATTCAAGCACAAGGCAGAATCATGCTGCTCAGAAAGCACAGAAGCATGGCAGTAAAGGAATTCCCTGTGGGACAGCCTTCAGAGATTAGTGCTCATCAGCAATGCCCCTGAGCTGCAGGAGGACTTGCCTGATGCTAGGACGACACAGATGGTTCATGGATATTGTTGTGTCTGCCACCAGTACAGATTCGTTACTGCCAGTGGCCGCTCAAGAGGGATTTCTCTTCACACAGTTGCACACTTAGGCTACCTATCTCAATCAGCCTTTTAGCATGGCGTGTGCTATAGCAACCAATGGAAATACAGTCCTGTCCACAGGCTGCCATTGAAATGAATTAATACTTGCTTCTGTACAATTAGCAAGCGACAAAGCAGTTACCAAGTAGCAGCCAAGAAGCACAAGACATAGAGGTGGAGAAGGAGAATAACCTATAAGGACTCAGAGAAATAATAAAGATGTACTCTACAACTGTACACTTGCCAATTCCCATTTTATTTAGAAAGAAAACACCCTGCTACCATTTTCCCAAAGACTTCTTGGCCTCAGTTACTTACTACAAATTCTGCTCTGACTAGAACCATGTAACCCCCACCAAATCTTAGTGAAATTGCTGACAAAATCTGACTCGGAGGCCAACTTTTTAGCACATGTTAAAAAAACCACATACATAAAAGTTGTTATGATAGGAACTACAGGTTTTTAATCTTCCCCAGATGAGCTATAAAAACAGAGCATAGTTTTAGGTACAAGACAACTGAGATATACTCAATGTAGAGGTCTCACACTAAAGATATGGATCCTATCTTGGATGCATGACGGAGTCCAGCTGAATAGATTTTATTACAGAGTCTCAAAAAAAAAAAATCAATGTCTTGAGTGATAACCATCCTATAGAACCAAATGGATGGGTTTATAACCCTATTCTTTTAATATTAGATTCTTTGCTTCTTATGATGGACTCAATGCTTAGCATATTTATTTCACAATTTGTAGAAAAATAGCAACAGCAACAAAAAATAGCAGCAAATGTCAAAGCAAAATCAAAGAAAACGTGTGAAATGTGCCCCATACACATGCTTAATGCAGGCTTTTTTTAAAAAATAAACCCGCAGTAATCTCAGTTTTAAAAAATGCATATGTGAAGCTGTTGCTGGCACACATGAAAATCAATTATTAAAGATTCCCTTCCGATTTACAAACTTGGTTTTTTGAGCTATGCCTTTGAGCAGATAATTTTCTTCTCTGCTTTTAATCCCATCTTTCTTGGACTAAGGTAGTCTTAATTTTTCTGAATTAGCTTCTAGGTCAGTTTCTGGTTTTTTAATCAAAGTGTATGAAGATGGAAAAGGGGTACACTATGCCTTCCAGTTGTGGGATAGTTCCACAAAAGAATAATCAGATGATTTTTTTAAAGAAAGATACTTCAAACCTTGTAATTCTGAAAAAGTCTGTCTTTAAAATCTTTTGTCCTTCTGGAAGGAAATGTTAAGGTAAAATTCAAATTCCCTTTGCTCAGTCCTAAAGGGAAAAAAAAATTGTGGATTATCCATGTCTTTGAACCCACATCACTGCTGCTGACCCTTACTATAAAGAATACAATAAAGCAACAAGAGTGAAGTCTGTTCAGACATAAGTTATCACCATGATGCTTTGTGGCACACATTGATGCCTTTAATTACTTTGAGGCACACTACCATAGAATCTCCAAATGAACTCAAGAATACTCACAAGCCAATCCAGAATTCTTCAAGTAGTTTTTCAAAAAATTCCATGGCTACCTGCTCAGGCCTGACAACATATCAGTGTGCCTCAGGACACCAGTTGGGAAATACTGTGTTAAACTATAGAATAAAGATGAGCCAGCTTTATTATGGTGAGGATGTTAGATATGGACAGGGAAGGCTTGGCATTTGAGTGATTATTCATGGCAGCCCCCACACCCTACAATAGGGTGAACCATCACGTAAGAGGGCAATCTGGACCACAGGACCCATTTGGCATGCCAGGAACACGGCTGGACCTTTGTCTGTTACCACCAGATCCCCAAGGAAGGGGGTGAGTACATAAGCATATATGTAAGGAATGGTACAAGATATCACCTTAACTCGGTATTTGTGCTTCCTTGTTATGTGGTTCAGCCTTTTTTCCTTTACTAATCATGCTAATAAAAGTGGTTAAAGATTTGCTTAGCCCTCAGAGTGAGGGTTGTGGTTATGCACAGCAGGGTTCCCAACCAAATATTTGACTTAAGAACCTTGATTCTGTTGTGCCTCATTCTCGCACTAGCACCTTACAATCCCTCAGCCCTTTACCTCAGAATTAATTAGAAATCAGTAATCGATAACCACTTAAGAATCGGGCAACAGCACAGAATGTCTGATGTGAAAATCATAAAAGGTTCTTTGGAAAGGTCTCTCCTTTTTGTCTGGTTTTCCTTGTTTTCCTTTCTGTTACTTGTTTTGTCACGGAGAAACCAATCCTGTAACATTTCAATGGCAATCATCGGAGCCATCTTCCTACAACAGAGCTTACTCTCATAACTCACATTTCTGTTCCAGGTCCAAACCAGCTTTATTCAAAAATGACACGGACAACTCAAATCATTGCTACCACAGCTGGTCAATATTTTTAAAATATGGATTTTGATTAAATTTGTTATTCCTTCACTGCTCTATTTATAGCCATACTGAAGCACTAGCAAAATCTAAAGGCCATGTGTAAGTCATAAGCTTGAAGAGCACCAGCGAGATAACCTATTGTATTTTGAAAAAGTATTTTCGAGTAGCAGTCTGTGATAGATATTCCTACCTTCCCGTTACATCTTCTACTTAATTTGGTTTCAGGCTAAAAACCAAGACATCACAACAACTATTTTTATTTGTTTATTAATTATGAGAATTATTGTAGTGTACCTTATATTTATAAATCATTTAACTACAAATGAATTAAGAAGGGGACATTCCTGCTGTGTGTGGTGTCAGCAAAGATTAACAATGCATATATACAATAAATACTCAGTGTATCCTTCATTTTTAAAAAATTTCTGTAGGCAGGGGCAGACAGCAAAAAAGCTACCCCAAAATTAAATAACTCTTTGAACAAACGATAGGAAATTATCACCACAATAAATGAATAATAGGACATTGTATCATCATAACATTATAATACAAGACCCACTATAGAAAGAGGGTCTGCTTCCCTCCTTTGGCCTACCATGTCAGCTAAGGGCCTATTCTCCTCTCCGTATGCAGAACTCACAGCACATAGCACATAGGAAGAATAGACTTCTACATTCAAAATGTTTTAGGTGATGTAGATAGAAAAACTCACTTCATTTGAGCATAAGGGATCATGGAAATTAAATTACAGCTCTGAGGTTTCATTTGTCTGTAACCTGTGGGAATGGGGTTAAATTTAATCAGGCACTTGTAATAGGCAGTTTCCAGGCATTTTATGTAATTAAGTATATATTAGTCGTACACCAACATCTTCTACGTGCCCTTACTGTGTTTCTTGTGGTCTGAGAACAGAAAAGAGCACATACATTTCAAATGTGGAAGAATTATCATACCCACTGAACAGTTACTGTCCGTGACCATTATATTAAGATGTCAGAATAAAAGCATGACTTTTCTCCATAGCTTCTCATTTCATTAGGGATCAGTTTATACTGTGTACATAAATCTACAAAAGAGACTGAATCACAGAAAACCTAGCTGTGGGGATTTATTCAGCATACGCAGATATGCTGACGCTGTAATAGATTTATTCAGCATACACAGACATGATGACACTGTAATTGGAAGATCACAGCCAGGTCGGACAAGGATACTTCAGGCTGCAATGGCATACTGCCACATACTTTCACACCGGCCTTGGCGTTTCAGTGTCTGGATTTCTGTGAGAATTTACTGATAGTGAGGAGTAAGAAGAGCAGTAAACACAATTATAAATCTAGGGGTTATCTAACCAATGGCTTACAGGTTTGTTTTATATAATTATATATGCACCAATTAACTGCCTTGTCATAGTTGGTGGTGGGACTATGGAAATGTATAAAAATCTTTACTTATGTATCAATAAACGTTCTTGCTGCAATCATATTGGTTGTTTATGCTTGATCCAGGCCCGCCACGGTCTCGACACCTAGCAATAAAAACTCATTTAGTCTTAGCCTTGGAATTCTCAAAATATATATACATTTATATAAATCTTTAGTCTGCAAGGCAAACGTCATCTTTTAAATGTTTCTGTTTCACTCTACAGGGTCAGAGAATTGATAAGATTGGAATTGCCTTAGGGCTATAATTCTCAGGCCCATGTAGCATTCTAGAAAAAACAAACAAGGAGTCCTGTGGCACTTTTAAAGATTAATTTATTTATCGCATGGGCTTTCATGGGAGAAAATCCCACTTCTTCAGATGCTTGAAGATGGGGAACTGTTTTGCTGAACTAGACTAACACAGCTACCCCTTAAGAACATAGCATTCTAGAGTAGCTCAACTAATTCATAGAGGAAATAAACAGGGAGCTTTTTTTCAAACTGTCAGCTCAAGAAAAGATTCAAAATATCTTCCATTGCTCAAATTTCAAAAGACCCAGACAATGGCTTAGAGCTAGTGACCAATATGGTAGCAACCACTGTAGAGAAGGGGAAGTTTTCTTTTGTGATGCATCATTTAAACATGGGAGTCCAAATGAAAGAAATTGCCTAGCATAAACAGAATTCAAAATTCCATGGTGAAAAATAAGAAAATGGTGGCTACTTATATCTTGAGATAGAATAACTACTTCAATTTTTCCTACTCCTATCATTAGAAAGAAATTTGGAATTTAAAGTGCTTACATGCATGATTGTTTGCATGATCACTCTCTATTTATGAACGTTACATGATGAATCGTGGATTGTTAACATCCTGAAAACTATGTCATTTTTGCTGCAGGTGGTCTCTTAGTTCTGCTTGTTTAAGGCTCTTTTTCCAGTCCCCATCTCCATTTTTTGCATGTCTTTCCATGCACATAAAACTGTTCGCATATGCCCTAATTTTGCAACACACCAACTCATTGTAAGTGCAAATGAGTCATTTGGGACCCTGGCTGTGAAACTCTTCATAACTTACTTAGATTTTTCTGTAGCATCCATCACTGCTGTATTAGGCAGTTTGTCAGAGCCCAACCTTGCTTACTTTCAGAACACAGTGCAATAAACAGGTTTTGATCAAATATCTGTATGAACAACTATGGGCCATTAGTAAGGAGGTATTTCTTGTGGTGGAGTGGGATTGTACATATGTGGGATGGAAAAAGACGGTTATGCTTTCTAACATGGGCCGATATTTATGGTCCCTGCCCAACATATGTACATGTGCCATAGTGAATGATGCGTGCACTCGTGCGCGCGCACAAAAATCAATAAAATAAACTCAACTAAAAGTCCATATGTAAACACTACCTGTCCTGAATGCAGAGCACAGCTTTGACCACATACAGTGGTCAACATAATAATAGTCAGTGTTTGCCACTCAATAGCAAATGCAATGAACCAGGACTCAGGTAAGAGATAACCCCACCAGCAGAACCACATATCAACGGGCAATTGAGATTTGGCTGACATCTTGTTTTTAGTTCCAAAGCAGAATACTAGTTTGGATTTATATTACTCTGTGTTATATTTACTACAACTGTAAAATCAAAGCCACTAACCCAATTTCTGCCCTCAAGATATACCTTTACATACCAGGAGAAGTAAAAACAGAATTCCAACAGGAGTAACCTGAGAATTTGGCCCACTATACCTAGTGAAGAGTTTTGCTGTTGGGGTGGTTTTTCCAAAACCAAAAAAGGTGTGCATAATAATTAGTGTTTACTGGCCTCATTATGAATCCTCAAAACATACACTGTATTAGACTGGACTAAAAATATCCCAATCATTCATAGAACTAAGTTAGATGACCCTAACCCAAGATATCTTGGAACAGCCATTATCTTCAAATGATTCTTCTCAACTTGCCCCCACTGGTTCACTGACTTCTTCCAGAAATCATAATTTTTCAAGGATTTGATCAGGCCATCAATACTCGTCCCACTTGCAGGAATGGCATACCAGAAGCCTGGGGATCTGACACTAGCCTGTTTTATATTTTGTACAGTGGGAATGTGCTGAATGTCCATCTGCCCCTCACGAGCACTGAATGTCCTATGTACACTTAATTATCTTTGCTGTACCCAACACATTTCTAGTTTAGACTAAAATAACTATTTGTAAATTTGTGTTACTGGAGAAGATGAAAAACATTTTATTCACCCATGAAGACCAAAACTGTCTTGGGAGGCAGCAACATGGTTTTTTTCCAAAACAAATTTGAAGTACAAAATGTGACTCTAGTCCCCTTAATTTTTTTTTAACATTTCCCAGTTAAGGACTCGGATGCAACAAGGTATTCACAGCTGCTACAAACTGATTTATGACTTAATGATGGGCAAGCTAACTGCTAGCTGAAAACAGGAAGACAACAGTTTTCAAGATAGTATTTTTAAATTAAATTCCAGCAGCAGTATATTTATTTATTTATTTACTACCCTAAAAAAAACTGCATACATTTTATTCTACCCTTTCTTTGTAATATATGGACTACCTTAATATTTTAACTTAATATATATGAATAGGTTGATAAACAGCCTGAAAAGACTGATTTGTTTTTAAAAAATTAAGAGAATAAATATGCTATATAATTTGACTAAAATAACTAAGTAAATGGAAGTTAACAACCATTCTAAGTGCATGCACATAGCAAGTTAACAGAGGAAGATATTATGAAAGTCAACACCAGTGTAGCTAGGGCTAAGAGAAGGAAAATTTAGTCTGAATGGTTAAAGGTTTTCTGACAGTAAAGCCTCTTAGACAATGCCATAGTCTCTGAATGGTGAAGATCCCAGGACTTAGATCAATTCACAGTGGATTAAGCACTGGAAAACACAGGCAGAGAAGAATTTTGCTCTGGCATGAATGTGGAGTAAGGACCTATTAAGTGTTTTCCAGCTTCAGTTTCTACATGAGCCACATGCTCACTGACTATGCATTAGACTGAATTCCTATCATATAATTCAAAGCATTTAAGTGCTTTATAAAAGACTTCAGTGCTTTATGAAATATAGAGCTATGTATTTCTCTGCTAAAGAGGATGCAATTACGCATTAGGGTTCAATCTCTATGGCTAGAAACTGTACTTTATCTGAACTACTGTAGTAAGTGAAAAAACATCATATGACTTTATCCATGTAACATATGATTCAGCATAAAAAGCATATGATTCTATCAGAAAAAAATGTAATACAGTCACAGGTTACCCTGTACTGAATGCTCCAACAATGCCATTGAATGTCAGCCATGCTTTCTATGGCACTTTTCTTTCAAGTTGGCTAGACCATCTATAATGAAGCCCTTTATCAATAATGACATAGCCAATAGCTTTAGAAGCTTGTGAGGGCAGTTTTCAGATGTCAAGATATATTTCTTCCTCTGTCCTGTAGTAATTTTTTAATATTTGAGGGTCTTATTAAAAGATAACCGAGTACCACAATTGGAATAATTATGCTACTTTTTCCTCAGTTTAATTGATAAAATAGGAGCCTAAAACATTTCATAATCATAATAGCAATAAAGGCTTCTTGTCCTTAAGTTGTACTGTATCCTCTGATATAAGACAACGTAAATAGCACTTTAACCGTCCATGCTATTTGTTTATATAACTATAAATACAATTTGCTTTTTACTTGTAGATTTTGAATAGGAGCAAAAGATTGCCTTTCTCCCACAAAAATGTTGCCTTACTTTCCCGTTTCCTCTTTTTTGCAGTTAAAACTAATCTACAATTGAGAAATGATTTAATGTTTCTTCCATCATTCAAAATATTCCCAAATGAGTTCAAAAACAGTTTCAAATTGGATAAAACATTCAATACACTGGATTATACAAAATTTCATGGTCCCCTATCTGTTATAAAATACCTTGTAAAATGATTGGACAGTGACAAGAATATCTTTAAGTGAATGATTTTTATGACTCCCAGGGGAAATTACCTAGTGTTGTGGATTTCAGTCACTGACATTGCTAACTTCTGTGATATGATTTACGAAGAGTTTGTAGGGGGTTTTTTCTTTGTTTGTTCTTTTTTTAAAGTGCTCAGAAGCTATTGTATCTTCTCTATTTTTTATCAATTCATGTTCAGGTCGAGATCAGGGATAAAAAACAGATTCAAACTTCAAGAAAATATTCAATATACAAAACTCACTGTGGGAGGGTTATATATAAAAACAAACCAATGACTTCCCTTCTTAAGTGCAGGGTTACTTTGTGATCAGTGCACCACCACAATACCATGAGCAAGGCTAGTCTCATAAAATTTCATATACGTGTCATTTTTCATTTTATTTTGGGGGGAATTTCATTTTTTCATGGAAAGCTCTGGCAGAGGAGTTGGGGGGGGTGAATCAGATGCTGCCCCTGGCAGGGTGGACGATCCTGGGGAAGAGGGTCAGGTCCTGGTTCTGGCGTGGGGGTGGGAGGTCTTGATGTGGGCGGTCAGGTCCTGCTCCTAAGGGATTGTGAGGTCTTCAGGGTGTTGCAGACCAAGCAGGCCCCTGCACTCACTCCACAGTAGCAGCTGCTGACCCTAGGGCTGGGCCTGCCTCCCTGCTCCGGACATTGCATTATGAGCCATGGATTCACTGTGCCACTCAGGTTTAGCTGGCTGAGCATTGCAATCCCAAGCACCAGGTCACAGCAGCATTCAAATTTAGCCTGGCTTCACCTTTCTCATAAGAGTGGGCGCTGGACCTAACTTGAGCAGCACTGCAACTCCAAGTCACAATGCCTGGATAGAGAAACCGGGCCCAGACCTATGGAACAGGAATTGCAGGCTTGCCGTGACAGAGTCCTTTCTTCTTATTATTTCATTTTGTTTTGCCTTCGTGAATCTTATAGCAAATGCACTGATATTTGTTAGACATCTTCATCCTATTAGACATCAACATCCTGGGATGGAGCGGATTGCACCCTCAGCTAGTTTGCAGATGACACCAATTTGCGGGAGTGGTGGATATACTGGAGGGTAGGGATAGGACACAGAGACACCTAGACAAATTGGAGGATTGAGCCAAAATAAATCTGATGAGATTCAACAAGGACAAGTGCAGAGTCCTGCACTTGTGATGGAAGAATCCTTTGCACTGCTACAGATTGGGACCAACTAGTTAGGCAGCAGTTCTGCAGAAAAAGACCTGGGGGTTACAGGGGACAAGATGATGAAGATGAGTCAAGAGCATGCCCTTGTTGCCAAGGAAGTTAATGACATATAGGGCTGCCAGAGGCGGCCTTAGGCTATCTGGGGCCCTAGGCAAAGGCCCATTGTGGGGCCCCCTAGAGGAACTAAACCCCGAACCAGCCCCCCAGCCCTCTATGGTCTCCGAGCCAGCCCCTGAGCCCCCAAGTGCTGAGCCGGGCTGCGCCGGCCCCTGAACCCACAGATGGCTCCCTGGGTCCCCCAGCCAGCCCCCGAGCCAGGCTGCACCTGCCCCCGGGCCTCTAGCCAGCCATCGTGCCGCTCCCCCCCCCAGTCAGACCTGAGCCGGCCCCTGCACTGTCCCCCAGACCCCCAGCCAGCCCCCCGGGCCAGGCCATGCTGGCCCCCCATGCCCTGAGCAGGGCCCCAGGCTCCGTGCCAGCCCCTGAACCCCAAGCAGGGCCCTAGGCCCCAAGCCAACCTCCAAGCCAACCCCGGCGCCAGCCCCCAGCCCCCAGCTGGTCCCCGCGCCAGCCTCCACGTGTGCCAGGGGTTGCTGACCCCTGTTAGGAGAAGCAGGCGACCACCCCTGATGGGGCCCCTTACTGCTAGGGGCCCTAGATGGCCACCTGCCTCACCTACCCCAAAAGCCGCCTCTGAGGGCTGCATTAGTCGGAGCACTGCCAGCAGATTGAGGGTAGCGATTATTCTCCTCTATTCAACATAGGTGAGGCCTCAATTGGAGTACTCTGTTCAATTTTGGGCCCCCACTATAGGAAGGATGTGGACAAACTGAAAAGAGTCCAGTGGAGGGCAACAACAATGATTAGGGGGTTGGATTACATGATTTATGAGGAGAGGTTGAGGAAACTAGGCTTATTTAGTCAACAGAAGAGAAGAATGAGGAGGGATTTGATAGCTCCAGAAGAGGGGTTCCAAAGAAAATGAAGCTAAGCTGTTTTCAGTGGTGGCAAATGACAGAACAAAGAGTAATGGTTTCAAGTTGCAGTGGAGGTGGTCTAGGTTGGATATTAAGAAACCTTTTCAGCAGGAGGGTGGTAAAGCACTGGAATGGGGTTCCTAGAGAGGTGGTAGAATCTCTATTCTTAGAGTTTAAGGGCCAGCTTGACAAAGCTCTGGCTGGGATCATTAGTTCAGGATGACCCTCCTTTGAGCAGTAGGTTGGACTAGATGACCTCCTGGGTCACTTTCAACCCTAATATTCTATGATTATACAAAAGATTCTTCCAACAATATTCCCTCATTTCACAAGATGTTGAGCATTCATTTATTTTTAAACATAGAAACTATGACAAAAGATAATTTAGATCTGTGTTACATGCGGAAGTGTAACCCATATGCCTAAAGGAGCTATTTAAAGGATGGGTTGCATCACTGGGCAGATGTAACTGCCCAGAGCCAGAAAGAAATTTCTGGAATAAGGAATTGAGCATGCTCCACAAGGTTTCCTGCTGGTGTGATCAGACCTCATGATAGCAGTAGACACTAGATAAGAGTTGCAATGAGAAGAGCCCATATGCTCAGTGTGACTGGGAGAAGCTGAGCCAGGAATGGACAGCAAGTTGTTTTCTCCCCATTCTGGAGCATTTTGCAGCATTCTATCAGATCAGTAGCAACTACCACCACCTTTCTGAACAAAATATCAATTATAAATATCTGCAAGGCAGAGAAGTGGGCTTCCTCCCACACCTTCATCAAACACTACACCTTAGATCAAATATTGGACGCAGCACTAGGCCAATCAGTCCTATCAACAATCCACAACAATATATAAGAAGTCCCTCCTTCCAACTGAGGGCACTGCTTGCTTCTCACTTTCGGTGGAGCACCTACAGTGACAGCTCTTGAAGGAGAAAGGAAGGTTACTCACTTTGATGCAGTAACTGGAGTTCTTTGAGATGAGTGTCCCTGTGGGTGCTCCACTACCCGCCCGCCTCCCCTCTCTCCTTCGGAGTCTTGGGCGTTGCTGCTGGGTAGAGAAGAGACTGAGGTGACTGGAGCCGCAGGTGTTCCAAATAGGCGCTGAGGGACACCGCGAGACAGCCGTGTTGTGTGCATGGCTCCAGCGAGCACTACTGGAAAAATATCCAGGCTTTGACGCAGGATGCACCAACACCTTCGGTGGAACACCCCTGGGGAGAGGTCTTGAAGGAGAACCAAGGCTACTTTTAGCACATTTTTGTTTTAAGTCCAACATTTTGTGCATTTACATTGTACAGCTCCTATTTGGGAAGAAGAGAAAGATTACATGTATAGGAGAAAGTAAACGCACCATGATGAAACTAGAGGTCTTTCACTGCAAGAATTCCTAGGATATGAAAGAAAATAGAACTCAAGAACATGCTGGTTTTCAATTATTTTTCAGTTAATAACTTTTCAAACCAAAATGATAGCTAATGTTAAAGACACCACTAAACTAAAATGTATTTTACAAGCTTCCAGTGGGATTATGGTAATGTTTAGATGCAAAGGAGGTGAGACTGTTACAGAGAATTAGATTTTTAAGATATAATACAGGGCCATTGCCGTAATTTAGGAACTGATTCTGAGGGATACTTCTTCTCCATCACAACTCCAATTAAAATAAACAAAGATTAGTTCCTTATATCATATCTACATTAGTTATGAATTCATTCAGCTCTAATTACTTGCTCAACTAATTGAGCTCCACTCTTCAAGCAGATAGCAAATTCCCCAAATATACACTTTAAAATATATTAATTAAAAAAATTAATGAATTGCTCAAATATAATGAGAATGCCTCAAAAGTCAATGATAGAACTCTCTGACTTGAAAGGGGTCAGAATTTCATCCCATAATATCATAGGGACTGAATAAGCATAGCTTTTCACATTTATTCAAGCAAACAGGCTTAGCTGTGTCTTAAACTGTAAAATGTTTTAATTGCCAAGCTATTATTTGTCTGGAAAGATACAGGATATTAATAACAAAAATGAGCAAAATGTACTAAATGAGAACATGCAAATAGTTACTTTTCTGAATATTGGAGTAGCATAAAATTAAAGTTGAGTTATGCTGTGATTAGCTGATTTAGAATTACTCCAGTGGGGTAATTATCCTTAATCAGATTCTGCCAATACAATTTTATAAAAATTGTCACTCTATATTTTGTACTATGGTTTCCGCTTCACACAGAAACCAATGTCATATTGGTATGCAAGATTAAAATTGGAAAACAGCATTTAAATGGAGAAACAAAACAAAACAATCTAAGTAGCCCATGGACTTTCAACATTAATCCCTGCAAAGGCAAATTCTGCCCTCAGTTTCACTGCTGTAAATCCCAAATAACCAAACAGAAGGCAATAGAACTACTGGAAATTTACACAGTGCAGATTTTGGCACTATTTATGCACAATGGATACAAGTTACACTGAAGAGTCATTTTCTGACTCTGAAAAACACAGACCTTAATGTTGCATTTCCTGCATTTAATAATGTAGACTGGAACTTTCAAATGGGCCTGAGAGTTAAGCACAGAAATTCAGTGAGAGTTGGTTGCCTCGCTTCTTTGAAAGCCCCAGACAAAGCCTAATATTAGACTTAACATGATACCTTCATTGTACAGTAAATTCTTGTTTTGAATGCTACCTCACTCTGCCGCGTGCTTCGTACCTACTACAATAGTCTCAGAGTGACAGGAAATGTCATGCATGGCCCTTCAAACTGTGGTATGCAGAGCATTTGCTGGTTATGTGGCGCTTGTTCTCTTCATTACTGCTAACTGCTAAATATACATTAGTCAGAGGGCTGAAAATACATTACATTGTTTCTTAATATTGTGTTTCCATGTAAGCAACAGCTGAAGTTGTCACTAGGACGTAATGGTTCTCTACAAATGGATAGGGAAGGTGGCCCACTTATGGAAAAGTTTAAGAACCTTCAGGCTATGCATATCTAATGCCAAAGATCATAGTGTAAATACCCTTCTCTTGAATGGACCTTGTTTATGACGGAGAATCCTATTCAGAACTGCTTCCTAGCCTGCTAGAGACCAGGAGCTTTAAATGATGTACAGAGAAAGTCTTAGCCTCTGACAAGAGCCCATTTTATGTCATCCAGACACCGTCAATAGAGAGGTGTTGCTATCAAACGGAACTATCTTCCATTCTGGCCATAATATACACCTCCTATGAGAAAAATACCAGTTCAGAATAAAGCTATGTGTAAGATACTTAATGTAAAATTCCCCTATCACGCTAAGGATTTCTGAGAGGAGTCAGATTACAAATGACAGTTTTAATATTGCTCAAATCACAAAATTATTCCATTTCCTATTTATAGCTAGGTATGTCAGTCTCCATTATGGCATATCGTGCTGAAAGAGATTTTAAAGTGGGAAAGCTTTAGCTACAGCATAAATATGCAAACGATAAAGTCAGCATTTTGTCAGTGACTGCAGTTTCAAATTCCTCCCAGCTGAGACGGGTGAACTGCCCTGAAACACAATCTCTCTCGCTACTATACTGACCAATTTTCATCCAAGTGTGTGTTTCTGGTTTGCAGATGTGTTTCAATTTAATTTCTCATTTTAATGGGCCATAAAAAAAACCATCATAGACATTTTTGCCAGTTTTTGGATATCATAAAAACCAACCCCATATGGAAATGTATATATTGATTTACTTTGCCTGTTAGTGCTTCTCTTGATTTGTCTGTTGTTCTAAAGAAAACTACATCACTTCTGAAGCATTCAAATTCAACAGTTTAATCTTGATCCCAAACTCCTTTGTTTGGGACACAGGTTATATAGCGATTGGCATTTGTTATATATATGTTATATAGGGATTGACATTAGCCATGAAGCTGTGCTATAAGAGAAAAGACACAAACATCTATCAAATGAGACAGAGGGAGGAAACCCACCTAATACATTTTTTTTATTATTAAGCACCAATATGTGCTCAACAAATACAGAAAGACAGATAAACAAGTAAAGATACTTTATAGGAAAGGGCTTCATCTCTCTCCCTCTCTTTTAAATACAGAAGTGAAACTAAGGCAATGTCTACACTGAAAATTCTGCATCGATTCCCATGGATTGACACAGCGGGATCGATTGAGCGGCTAGAGTAGACTGCTCAAATCGATCCTGGAAGTGTTCTCCCATTGATGCAATAACTCCACCCCTCCGAGTGGAGTAACGCTGCATTGATGGGAGAGCATCGCCAGTCAATGCACCTGAGTGAAGACAGCACAGTAAGTCAAAGTAACTAAGTTGACGGGAGATACACAATCTGCAGAATGTGTATCTCCCATCGACTTAGCCCCACAGTGTAGACCAGGTCTAAAATCACATAATTGATTTATTGGCTATAAAGGCCTGAAAATCTAATCCCATTCTCTTTACAAAAGCACCATTCCTATTGACTTGCAACAAGCCGCAACAACCTTAATTTGTGGGACTGGGTAAAATAAGGCATACATTATAAACCCAGAGATCAGCCTTTTACATTTTACAATATGCATAATATTTTGAAAAGAAAGCTTTATTACCCAGAAAATAGCAGGGGTGTTTTTTGTGATGCTACTCAGGGGTACTGAATACTGGCACCTTTTTGGGGGGTGGTACTCAGGGGTTCTGAGTACTGGCACCTTTTCTTCACAGCGATGTGGCTCCAGCTCCTGCCGCCGCCACCAATGGCCCCAGGCCATGTACCAGCAACTTTTTTTTTTTAAACAAAAAAAGCACTGGAAAATAATATTTTGTTATCAAAACAAGAATGGCAGGTTATGGTCCATAAAATATGAAGAGATGTGCTTGATTCTGTATGTTTACATGCTGCACAAAGGGACTGTGTTTTGTATTCTATACTAATACTATGGACTTCAAAGCGATTCACTTATGTACGGAACCAAAGATCAGGCCATAGTACATTTAATTGTCCTGCTTACCTATCATTTCATTGAAAAAATGTCTGAAAATTAATACTGTGCCTACTTGGAAAGCCTATGAACAGTTACTTATTCCTTTTTCTAAATTACCTTTGCTATTGGATTTACATTATTTTGTTTTTTATTGTTCATTTATCATTCATTTAGAAATACAACTTTATAAATATGCTAGCGGTACATTTCATTTAAATAATTTACAGTCACATTTTCAGGGAACAAATCAATTGCTTGTGAGTGATTAGATAGATGGAAACGATAAATCAACAGTGAAACTTTTCTTTCTACTAATTATGCATTTATCAGCAGATGCACTAGACACTGTATTCTTTTTTTTTTTAAACCTCCATTGCTACAAAGCTTAGCTATCACTCCACAGGAGGGTTAATTCTGACATGAAAAAAAAACAATACTGCTGCACTGTTATCTTGTAGCCCCACAGGACACTGAGACACATTCCTTCCTCCTACTCTCCTTCCCTTTCATCAGTAAAAGCCCTGCAGTCAGTTTGCAAATGTCTAAAGTACATATAACCAAAAAACATTTTCTCACTAAATCACTATTGCTATAACCACAGAAAACAAATGTCTTAATGTAGCAGGTGAGTCACCACCTTAAATCCACTGGAAGATCACAGCAACAGGACAAATAAATAGGAGGCTGCTTTTTTATTCTTCAATATCTCCAAGGAGCATTTTCTGTATTCTATAGAGCACTTCACAAGTGAAGTGAGTTAGGAGTCAGGAATTGTATGTAAAGCTCACAGTGTTATCTGGCAGTGATACTCAAAGCTTCATAAATATGTATGTCACCGAAGTTTTAAGACTAGTGAAGTTCTTACCTGTATATTCACAGCCTGCAAATTCACAATTGGGCACAGGAGAATAACATGCAAAAGGCTAAAATAATTGCCATTTTCATACACACTTATTTTCCAAAACAGAGAATAGAAAGCTTTCAATTATTATGGATTAATTGTGTTTGTCTCTTCTGAAGTCTCAATGGGACATTCAAATTATTTGCATAATTAACTTTTGGTATCCATATTACTCAAGAGTTTGCCATGCAACTTGAATTGTATTAAAAGCAAAGCTGTGTTCATTGTATTAGGAATGTATGTAAACTAAAATAATCTACAAAAAGATTAGTAATATTATACTTTGTAATTGAAATGCATTTGGGATTCCCCAGATGAAAGGTTTTGCAAAGGCAGATCAACATTATTCCCATTTTATGGATCCAGAAGCTGAGCCACAGAAAAGAAGACCTACGCTTTCAAATTTTGAGTGCCTGACTTGAACATCTTTTACCTTTCAGAGAACACCAAGGATGCCCATCTTGATCTGAGACTCTTAGTGGTATTTATTAAAAAAAAATTAGGGAGGTTGCTGCTGATAGGAGGGGTGGAGGAAGGTGTCAGGCCTCAAGGACAAGGGGGTTGTGTTTTCGTTGGTGGGAAGCTTGAGAGAAGAAGCACCAGTAGGACCCACCCCCCAGCCACAGCCAAAAGAAACCACCCAAAATGGCTTTTTGCGGCATGCCCCTCAGCCACCCAGACTGGTTTCCTTCTGAATTCAGAAATACAGGACTTTACGTGTTCTTCATAAATGCACAGAACTACATAGAAGAAATAACTATCAAATTTTCTCCTATTATCTGTAATAACTTAATAGACCCTGAATTTTTGGCTAGCCAAAAGGGGTAACTAACATTTTAAATCAAAATAAGCAAATACTGTCCTGGTGTAAAATTAGCCACTGGAATCTGACGTTTATAACCAAAGAAGCAATTGATGGCCTTTGCTTTCAGACAGATGCTAGAAATTGATTTCTCTTGTTCAGTGCAAATCTCATAAGGAAAAAAATGAAATACTGATTCACTAAATGAAGCAGTTACAACTCATATGGAACAATCAAGCTCTATGGGTCAAAGTTTCTGGGTAACTACACCTGTATCTCCCACTCTGTGGTCCCTTGAGGGCACCCACTTAAAGATTACTGGCTTCCAGCTGGGCTGGATCCCATATCTCACTCTCTTCTGACCATGGATTTTAAGGCTGTGCAGCTTCATGTTCTACACTGTGATATCTCCAGCAAGCCAGTTTGCATGAGACCAATGTCTGTGACACCACTAGTAGATGTCAGTCCTTCAATCCCCAGTACTGTGGTTACAAATTCATATAATTCTTTAGATTAGAAACCAGAACAAAAACCCCAACTCAGTTTAAGCACAGATTGTTTATCCAAAAGACCTGTCTTTGTCTGTTGGTCTGTGGAGAACCCAGTTTTGAATCAGAATAACAGAGCCTCGCCAGGAGGTGGTGCCTCTCTGGAGGTATTAGAACCTGAAAGATTTGCCTTAATCATCCCCTACTGTTTTCACCTCCTGGAGGAGCTGTGGTAACCCACTCCCTATAGAGTATATCCAGTCCCTGGCCCATAGTTATACACAAATCATTTACACACTTATCATGATATAATCTTGCAAAGACTCTGCAGGAAGTTGCCCTATCTGTCCCGTATGAATGGGGAGAACTCAGTCTGACAGGGCACCCATGTGTATCTCTCAACTATCCTTCATACCACTAGGTAATGCCATTACATTTATCTGTATTTAGTAGTTTTGATATTCTGGGAACCAGCAGTTACTTGAAAAGGCTGAACTTACAGGAATAATGGTATAGCCACCAGCACAGTCCACAGGATATCTACACCATGTTTAGGGTTTGGCATTACTGATGTGGGTGATGACCAAAGGCCAAGTTGAAAGTAAGAATGCACATCAGGTGGTCATTGACCTTACCTTCCTACCTAATACCACCTCCGAGGGCTGGTCTATGCTGGGGGCGGGATCTTAATTTGATTTTAGGCTGTAGAGTTACAGAATCCACAGGAGACTGATCACACTCTACATATAGTTTCGGGCTCTTGCTTCCCCACTGGTCATCCTTACTTCTTCCTGAAATGCATTGCACTGTGCGTAGCTAACCCACAGTGCAACTCGGTGCAGGGATGTACTGGAGAGGCAGTCGTCCCCCCATGATGCAACTCGCTTGCTCCCCCACCCTTCTTCTCTCTCCAAAAAAAAAAAGGTTTCCATGCTCTTTCTCTGCCAGAGGCACAGTGCTGCAGGCAGAGAGAGGGATGAATTAAAACGTTTACCTGCCATGGTGCATCATAGCGGAAAATTAAGAGCAGCAAGAAAAGAACAGAGAGTTCTGGGATAGATTCTAGTGATGAATGAGGTCGAATTTCACTGCTCTCCGGTTACACGGACTTAAATTTGAATTGTAGATTTCTACCTCAGTGCTATGACATTTGCAGGGGTGGTGTTAGCAGGCCAAATTACAGCACTATTTAATTCAAATTCACTGTTCTCACAATGGAGACAGGATGCAGAAGGTTGAGGTAAGCAGCATTACAATCGATCTTCTCTGTCTGTATAGACCAGGGCTACGTCTTCATGCAGTGGTAGATCCAGTACAAAAAGGCCCGACAGCAGCATGAAGGGAAATAATACCAATGCCAACAGATTTGAAGCCACTACTGTTTAAAGTACCATCCTACTTCTGGGCCAAAGGATTTCATGCCAGCCCTCTGCTCTACTCTTAATACAGTGCCTTTAGAGAGCACTGTGCTTTGCAGACAAGAAAGAAGACCATGTCTGTATACCTAAGAATCTTCCATTGCAAATTATTCCCATGTAGAAGAAAGAAATAACTTGCATTTCTGTTTTGGAGTTCTCATGGAATTTTTCTGCTGAGGGAACAGGATTTATTCCAGAAGGAGAAGTAGGACCCCAACACATTAAGGCCTTGGATTCTGTAAGTTCTATAAATAGCATGTGAGGACATGCTATATATAGGCAAGGAGCATTCATGCAGATACTTGCTGACTTCAATGGCAGAAATGTTAAGTGTTTTTTAGTCTTGATACCCAGCAGAGCTAATACAACTAAGGGCTCGTTTATCCCATTCTGCAGGGATGAGATTGCTAAAGTGTATTAACCTGCTATGCATTAATTGATCAATGCAGACCCTGGTGGTGCACTTTAACAAAACGGTGTTTGAAAAAGTTACTACGTTAAAGCATATTAGGGAAGCTTTAGCGCACACCAGCATGGTTCCACACAGACCAAATTAACATACAACACATTGCCGCACTTTAAAATTGCATCCTTCTAAAGCACACAATCCCACAACGTAGACAAGCCCTTTGAGCGTGAGCTGGATTCTAGCCCCGTTTGTGTAGCGACAGAAATAGTCATTAAGTTCTATTTCCAACATCACTTAACGATTTAAAGGCAGTGATGTTCCACAGTTGAACAAGCCTACCAATAGCAGTTTTAGGACCCAGGACAGAAGAGTCAATAGCCCCTTCTAGAAAGGGATTGCTGAAGTCTGAGTAGGCTTCCGAAGGACATTTATACTTTCTTATTCTGTGCCATGCAGGTTCCTGGGCAGCTGAGGAGGTAGTATCTGCTACTCAGCTTCCTGGCTTCATCAGTAATCTACCTGGAACTGGGAAGTAGAATAGCAGATACCATCACCTCAGCCACCCAAGGACCCTGCATGGCTCATAATAAATAAGTTTGGCTTAGGGCCGGGAACACAAGCAGCGGGGGCCTCAGGAGAAGGGGAGGTATGTGGAGAGGCGGATACATATCTATCCACTCCCATACACATAAGCCCTTTTAAATTGCTGGACCCCTGGGCGACTACCCCCCACTTGCTGTCCCTTCTCCCTCCCTGCGGGCCTGCAAATGAAGATGAGGCTATTGTATCAAGACAATGGGGTCAAGCAGGTGTGACACCATCATTAGGCCTGCAGAATCTTTAGTAATGATAATGAAACATGAGTCAGAAAAAAATGCAGCTGGATTTTCAGGTCCTGGGTTTATTTGCTGAACTGTCAATTTGGAAAACAAATGTCTTTATTTGTAGGATGAGTACATTTGCCTGAAAGTCATTAAGACAATAAACATGAACCTCAAATACCACTTTTAGACTCAAATGAACCTCAAATACCACTTTTAAAGGTGAAAAATCTGCACAAATTATGCAGAGAGGATAATCCAAACCAAAGAGGCCTCCAATATTTTAAGGATGCCTCGTTTATAATGCTTAGAACAATGCGTTAACAGTCAGGGCTCCCAGGTCTACCACCAACTGGAAGTCTGATTTATAACAAGTCACTTAATCTCTCAGTTTGCAAAATGGAGACATTATCTATCTAACCTTAGTAAATGGCTTTCAGATCTGCTGATCAAAGGGGTGATACATAAACTCTTATTATTAAAACCCATGGATTTTCTTTTCTGCATATTCTAAATGTGGTTGTGAATTTGTCTCTCATCTGATTATTCAGGAGGTTTATTCCAGACAAAAGCTGGATAAAATATTCTTACAAAAGATTCTCACCTGTCCTTTGATTTTCATGAATAAAATTTGGGGCTCAAAGGGAGTGAGCTCATAAAACTGCCTGTACAACAATGATGGCAGAGGAAAGATGACAAATCTCTTAGACCAGGGGAAGATAAAATCCATACTCAGGTTGTCCGCCTCTAGTGATTGGTACACATAAAATAAGAGTCTACTGTAGCTGCCATCAAAAGAGAATTCATTTAACTCACATCTTCTTTCCCCCTTTTTAGCACTGTTACAGTTATTAGCACAGAAATGCATGCACAGAAATAGGACTCAGTGGAGAAAAATATATTTCAAATATATGGTAAGTATATTTACTGAGCTGCATCACCATATGAACATGTAGTGAAGAAACATCATGAGATGTTTATAATATACTCTGACTATACATGAACTGTTCTGAAATTTTTACAAAGGATTGTACAGATTAATCCCTAAAATTAAGAAAATAAGAATTGACAATCTGAGTTAAGAAAAAGAATGAGTTATTCTGGAGATACAACTTGGAGATTGGGAAATTATTTTGTCTTGATTCCATTGTCATGTTTCTAAATTTCTATCATTTTTCTTAATGTTATAGTCACTTGAAAAAAATCAAATTTAAAAGGAAGTTAGTGCCTTTTTGATAGAAATTCTGTCCCAAATTTCTTCAATAACAATTGTGGATCACCTGTTTAATTGAAAATTTCAAGTTAATAAAATTAAAAAATAGTGCAACTGTCTGACAGACACACTGGATTGCTAATTCACCTCAGCAGCAGCACAAATGCCAGGTGATTACTATTCAGTGTGCATATTCCTAAAACATTGGGCAGGTTTTTAAAATGCTATTGAATATCCTTTCATTACTGAACATTTTATTATGGTCCCAAAAGCACTGGGACAGTATCATAATCTAATGGAATACTGTTATAATGCACAAATGCACTCTTTTCCCACTGACTTATAGGATATTTAATGGCTACTGTTTATGCAGAAACATCAATGAGTGACTCAAGAAAGCTAAACAGTAGAATAAAAGGTGAACTACAGAAATGAACAACGGGCTGCCATTGAAACATCATTTCAAAGTGACCATGGTAGCTATTTGCACAATACACAAAATCAGGGTTAATTTGCCCCTTTCCCTCATTCCATGATTCCAAAAACCATAGTTTGGAGCAATGGACGAACACACGCTATAGATGAAATCCCACTCCACTGAAGTCAGTGGAAGTTTAGCGATTGACTTCAACAGGGCTGAGATTTCACACAGCCTCCCCAACTCTAAGCCCTGGTCTACGCTGCCAGGGGATTTCAGTGGCAGTCAAAGGGAGATATTTTAAGTAACTTGCATATCTCCTTTTGATTGCCTAACATCTACTTACTATGGTGTCTTCAGTGTGCTGAGCTGACAGGAAATGCCCTCCCGTCGACTCAGTGCTATGCTACTTGAGGCAGTGGTCTTCAGGGATTGACTTCCAATCAGTCTGATGGTGGTAAATTTGCCATCATCAGGGAAGACAAGCCCTAAGGGTGTTTTCTATAACTTGATCAATAGTAAGTATTTTGCACACCCGCATCTAATCTATGATAATCCCCTTAGATCGGTTCCTATCTTTAATTAAAAATTCTGAAATTGGAGACTAATATTTATGCAACCCCAAGTCAATGTCTGCGTAAGAAAAAGTGGTGTTACTTTTCCCTCCTTTCACTTTTACACACGGAGTGAGAAGATTATACAATGAAAAAAATCAGAAGATTGTGTCTGCTCTTGCTCAGTCACATGGAGGATATTTGACTACATCACTACAGTAAGCCATATCCTTCACCCTAGTAACATCTTGCAAAGCAATCATGCCACGGTCATTCCTTCTACAGAGGCTCACAGGTTATTAAGAAAAGGAATCATATTTATGAATGGAACTCTAGAGGAAAAAGAACTTTTACTTGTTATATATAAAGTGCAGCAAAATGCTCTGTCTTTTTCTAACAAATACCTTCACAATGACCTTGGGATTATGTACTCACAACTGAAACTGCACATGATATCATCACTAAAACACACCTGAATTTTTTTCCACTAACCATGAACAGCTCAAAAAAAACCCCAATATTTCTTATAACAGATACTCAGTGTATCAGTAGAAATATAAAGGAATGACACTTGTACAAGAAAAATAAACTTTACTACTACTCCATGGATAGACAGTCATCAAAACTCTGGTGAAGTTCAGAAAAATGTTGTGACTGGTGTCCATCTCTAGTTTTCACTCAGTACCATACAAAACAGATATCAAGACAGTCCCTGCCCTGCAAGATTACACCCTCAAATAGCACAGAAAAATAAAACTTATGGGGATGAGAAGTGGTAGATTTTACACACATTCATACCTGTTACATACATACAAAAAAGTACCTATAAAGCACTAAATGGTTTGAGAGCTGGTTACCTAAGGAGCTGCCTCTCTTTGTTTTAGATTTTAACACAGTCAGAATCAGTGGAGGTATTTGAACTGGAGCATACTTGATTTAAATGAAAAGGAGTTGCTGGCAGAGTGCTTTTCTCAATAGGTATTCAACTCTGGAAACTTTTATCAACTCTAGGCACATCAGAGCCAAGAATTGTTAACGTCTTCATGCTGAAGATTATGGGTGCTGGTGAATAATGGGTTTAAGAAGGGATATTTGTATGGTATGGAGAGCTATAGATAACCTATTTCTTTACATTTGTGGAGGAATCTATTACTAGTAAGTTTGCAATAGAATATTTGATAAATCCAAGTAATGCATTGAATTTTTTATATTTCTCCAATATGTTTTTTTAGTGTTTTGAGGTAGCAAAAGTCTTGACTATGTGCAAGAAACCAAAATATCTAAATACCCACACAAACTGAGAGATATGCCATCTTTTTTTCTGTTCAATATAATTTTGCTGAGAGTTATGGTTCAGTAAGATCATACAAGGGATTCCATCATATTTAAAGCTCTGTTCATTTGTTACTGCAACGATAGGAGAGTCTGTTTTGCAAAACTGACTTGGAAAGCAAGTACTGTGCCAGAAAAGGGTACAAATGCGTGTTTTGGTACTTTGTCTGGGAGAATTTTGCTCAGATACAGTAAATGTTTTCCAAAGAGGTTCTGCTTTTCATCTTTTTTTCTATCCAAGACTCAGCCATAATGTCCATTTACTCCCTCTGTCAGCAGAAGTGTTGAGTCAATCCATCAGCAACTCGCTGCAGACCACGCATCTGAGCCCTCCCCTATATAAGATGGCAAAAGCTTCCCTCCCTAACCAGGGCACCATCACTTATGAAGGAGGGGAGCCTCAATTAAGCCATTTTCCAGTTTCCATCAGCTGCATAGGTAGGGCAGGCGTGGAGAAAAATCTTGTAATTTGGCCTCCATCATTCAGTTTAGGCCCCTCAGAAGACCTCTTTAGGATGACAGGGGGACATGTATACCCTTCCTTACGTGCTCAATAAAACCTGCAGCATAAGGCACAGAAGGTCCTTTCTCCTCAATGCAAGATGATTAGTTGATTGCGAGCATGCTCAGAACAGTTCACTCCCTTACATCCCTACTCGCACGTGTAGATCTGCAGGGCTGTAAAAGTGATGAATCCATGATGTTTTTCTGATATTTTTCTTTGTCCAGGACTTGCCTTTTGTGTCCGTCCATAATTTTAAAAGCTCATCCCCCACAGCGACTGCTCCAATGGCTCCTGTCCCTGAAGTTGTAGGGCCAGCTGCCTGCTCCAAGCATTTGCAACCTGGTGCATGGAGTCTCAGCGCTCCTCAGGTTTAGCCTAGCTGCCCCTCCGTCATGATAGGAGGCGAGGGAATGTATGGGGCTGGGCCAAATTTGAGTGAGGAGCATTGCAATCGGGTGCCAGGAGCTGTGGCTGAGACATAAGTGCAGGGCAGGATCTCCAACTAACCCTCCTCCCCACCCTTCCCGGTGGCCTTACTGGGGCTGCCCTTATTTGCATCAGTGTGCAGGAGCAGAAATCAAATGTATACGTTTTTGTTATACAATGGCTGTTACAGGGCAACATCTATTCTCAATGATGCAGGGACTTAGAGAGTTCTATGGGACATCACTAATACTCATTGATGATAACTAAGCATTGGATTTTACAAGGAACTGCTGTCACATTGCCCTGTAAAATGTGGGTATTGTATCTTGTGTAATCTTATGAGACAGAAAGATATACTGCATATAAAAGAACTTAATGTTGTAAGTAAGAGGGTCAAGCTGGTATTACGGTACTCTTGAAATATTCCACAATCTCTGCGCTATTGCTATGTTTTTCCAGGCAATAAAGCTATGGAGAGCTGCTATAAAAATAGAAGATTGATCAACAAAAAGTCTGAATTTAAAGGGAAAAGCAAAGTAGCACATTTTTCTTTCAAATAAAATGGGTAAGAGCATGATTAAATACAAACAGCCACAGCAAAAGGATAAAGATCAGGCTGTTTTTAGGTTTTTCACATGTGGACATTCTTTTAGAAATGGGGAGTCCTTCAGGTTATTTGGTTCATGATTGTTGTGTGTTGGGTAGTGGTGGGGCTGTTGCTTGTAACAAACATTTGATGGCATCACACAGAAAGCCAAAGTTTTCAGACTATTCTAGCCACTTAACCACAACCCTTTTATTCAGAAATGATTAGTGTCCTAACTAACATCTAGAAAAGCTATTCCATTACTTTTTTAAAAAATCATTTGAATTTACTACTGGTGAGAGGTGTCAGACTGACAATCCTGAGGGCTGAAGGACAAATTCTCCATGATGTAATTCCATGTAAATCAGTGAGGCAACACAGGCAAAGAATTTGGGGCCAAGTATCTACAGAACAGATATAGCACCAGAAAGAGCATTGCAAGCTTCCCAACACTGCACTACAGGCTGCCTCAATCTAGACCTGCCTATCTGACATTGCCAAAAAAGGATGGTAGCTTTTGTGATGTGGACACAGGGCCCCATTTGTACAGATTATCAAAACCCCCCAGAACTTCTGGGCTGGATATGAATTGGTGACTTAAGTGAGCATTATTCCACAATCATCGCAGATTTTCAAGTGGGCCTACTAGGAAGGACAAGAGGGAATGGAAGTAGGGGAGGCTGTAAATAGGCGCTAGCCAAGCCAAGACAGATAAACAACTGCTGCACATTACTGCAGGATCAATACAGAGTTACGGCCAACAGAGAAAATCATTTGAAATTAAATCCCTGTCTGAGGTGTTACAAATTATTTGAATTGTGTCACATAAAAGGCAAAACTTAAAACCAGGAGTCACTGCATTTAACAGAGTATGTAGTGTTGGCTCCAAACCAGGAACTTCAGCATTCTGATTCTGCACCAACTTGAATGGGAGTTACTCAGAACTTGCTTGCAGGGGATAAGTAAAGCCCCAGGGGTTTAATATTTCTAAAAGACATTATCAATTCATATTACAAAAACATTGCTTTGCTAACTTGATTCATTGTAATTTTAAGCCCTTAAACAGAACTACATGATGCACTCTAGAAGGGAAATATTTTGTAAATCTCATAACATCTGAGGAGGACCATAAATTTTGCTTTGCACTGAAACAGATCAAAGATGAGTTTTTCTAATTGCCACCACTATAAACTGCATCAGGATCTCCAAAACTATCAGTGCTCTTTCTGCCTCAGGCTTCATAACCATCTGGCAGTTCTCACTCCTTTCCCTCCCAAGATGTGAATCGAGGGGCCCCACCACAAGAAGGCTTAGTTATCTTCAGTGCATTTCCCCACATACTACAGAAGCCATTCTGATAGTCTGGGGATGGGCCGTGGGAAAGGGACAAGGATTTTTTGAGTGCACAGAAGAGGGACATACATCATTTCCACTGAACCCAGGGAGGTGTCACTGAGACAGCCATGGACAGAGAAGTCCCTGACAATGAAGGCTCACCAGCTGTGTTGCCTGGGACAAGGGACAGAGCCATAAGCGGCAACAGAGTTGTTAGAGAGGCTCAGAACCTCTGCATGGAGCCCTGAATGTCTGTTAGATTTACACAGGTCCTGTGGTGCAGTGTGTGGAAGGTGAGAGAAACCCAGCCTACACCAACCACCCGCAATGGAAAAATGATGAATCCTCATGGAGTTTTCCTCACCCTCCCACAGGTTTTAGAATGGGTAGCGATGATCTGGGAGCAGCTGAAGAATATTTAGCATCGCTGAAACGTTTTCCATGCAAGTATGACAAGCTAATCAATTCAGCCCCCACAAGTAGGTGAGGAAGGTAAATATTAGTATTCCCATTTTCAGATAGGGACACTGAGACTCTGGGTGGTTAAGGGACATATTTTAAAAAGTGGTCTTATTTTGATTTCCTCAATTTTTTGACACCCATCTTTAGAAAACTACAGTCTGATTTTTAGTTGGAAACAATGGGGGGTGGTAGGTACTAATTGTAATTGTAGAAAGAGTTTTCACCACCCCTGAAATCAGGAAATAAAAAATAGAGGCCATAGGATAACCACAGTTGGACACCAAAAGTTAGAGGCCACTTTTGAAACTATGAGCTTCAGCAATTTGCCCAAACTCAACAAGTTTGTGTTAGACCTGGGAACAGTTCAACCAGAGGTGCCTGAATTGATCATTTTGTTGGTGGTGTGCAAGGCAGAGTAGAATCCAGTTTCTTCTCCATACCTGCAAGTGCTTTACCTGTGCAGCAATAATACTAATAGCTTGTTTGCTTAGAAAAGTTCAGCAGCTATCCCTGAAAGACATATCGGCTGCAGATGCACACTGAACAGGTTGAATGAGATGCTTTCAGATCTGCCCTGTCACTGACTAATGATAACCCCACTGTAGCATTTCACGTTCTCACTTGAAATACAAACATCTTCCAATTCTTGAAAAATGGACATGAAGATCAGGCACAAAGCTATCCTGAAAACCTGAACAGAACTCACATTACAAAACTTGTAACCTACACAATGCTATTTAACATTTTGGGACCCAAGAGGATTAGTACTGGGTTCTGAGAGCACTCTGAGAAATCCCAGCTATCTCAGAAGGTGCAGATCACTCAAAATCCATAAGAGGCATTACTATTTTCAGTGACAGACATTTTATCATAGGTGATGTTGTAACACATCTTTGGCATTGAACATAGACTTGAAACAAAGACATGCTTCAGCTGAGTAGTCAATATGGTGGCTGCAGGCCGTAAGTGATGCTAGAAGTCTGCAGCTCTCGTAATGCAGCGTCCTCAGGTCTGCCACCCTTTAAAAGTGATGGCATGGTATCCACTGAACTGTTAAAATGCATGTGAACTGCTTCCCTTATCTACAATCATTGGATCAATGCCATAGTCACACAGGGTAGATAGGATTCCTTATGCTCTAGGTCAGTTGTTTTCAAACTTCTTTTCCTCAAGACCCAGTTGAAAACAATCATCTGTGCCTGCAACCCAACAATTACATCTTTGAGCAATGCATTCCAGTCTTTTGGCGGCGACAGCAGGGGGTGACACGACCGAGTGGCTGAGATGCTGCAACCCAGTTCTCAGTCCCAACCTTAAGTTTGAAAAACACTGCTCTAGTTTCTCAGATGCAGCCCACACCTCTTAGCAATCTTCAAATTCCCTTTCTTTGAGCTACTGCATTGCTGTTTTTAAAGAAACTTTTTCTGTCCCTATTGCTGTTAGAGGGGCTCCTGTTTAATGTCACCTCCTTCCAAAATTGCATGAAGTCACTACAGAATAAAGGTTATATCTGTGGGCTTCTACTCTTATTCAACTTGTGTTATTTATTCCTCTGAAATCTTTTAGAAAGAGGCATAGTTTGATGGAAAGCTCTCAGCAACCCAGCACAAGAAGAGCCATCTGCAATGGCCAACTGGACAGTGCCTGTCACACAGTAAATATTCAGTTATTTGGGGATGCTTCAAATGTAAACTCATTTCTCACATCTGGCACAAGAGACCTAGCAGAACCGAATATCCTGCACCACATAACTGAGAGTGAATCATAATCAGAACAGGGAGAAATAATTTATTCACCAAACTTTCCTGTTTTTCCACCCTCAAATGTTACTCATGATTTTCCCCAGAAAACAATAACATGGCAAATAATTTCAACTGTGAATTCTGCAGCTGGAGACTCAATTTATATTGTATAACTTTAGTTACTAAAGGTAAAAGAAACTAGGACATTTTCCACCAATATTTTGCATCCAAAAATGTGTCCTCTTTTTCACTGGAAGTGTTTATTAAGACAGTTTTCAGACCAGCACTATTAATTATGTAAGTTATGTGGTATTATTCTGTTCCCTGTCTGGATGAGTTACACAACTAACTGACACAGAGGTTATTATCTATTCAATTAGGTAAAACAAACTGCAGTTAGTATGCCAGATTCAAATTCTGCAACTTTATATACTCAATCAGAAAGAGCATTCAGCAAGTATTAAAACATTCAAGGTAAAAATGTCCTTGATGCAAATATCTTCCCAAGTAAAGATCAAAACACTAATATTTGTGGAAGTTAACACAAAGAGGTCACAAACATTCAAATTAAATTTACTTCCAATTCAAATAAAAGTTTTTAAACAAAAAGTCTACTATTTGCTGGGCTCCAACTGTAACTGCATTTCAGTATCTCCGTCCAAATAACCTACTCAGTTTAGCTGCCATTATGATAATAATTTTCTCTAAACTAGCCACACCACCACTTCCAACAGGGAATGAAGTTTTAGCATCAGTTAGGGAGTTCTTACGTATCCTAGAGAAAACTCAGGATGTAGCTAATCTTGTATAATCATTTAATAGAGTTATCTATTGTTGTGGTTATTTCATGCATAATCAATGCACGACGAATAGATTTAAATTGTAGGTACAAGTTTGGGACTACAGAGGATAGCATTACAGAGGTCTTGGATTAATAAGTATATATTACTGGTAAAAGTATAATTATATAAGTAAGGTAAGGCTGTAAATCAAGATCCACAGGCCTGAGGCCTGCCCAATATCATCTTAGCCATATCAAGCCTTAGATCTGAAAGAAGGTGATATGAGTAACTGACTGAGAGTTAACTCTGTAGCAGTAAACCTACAAGATTATTTTAAAAGATGTGGTAGTAGGTGATATTTGGGAAAAATATGCTACTGCGTGTTCGTCCCTACCATAACGTGCCCAGTTATAACATCATGGGAAGTTCTGCGGTGACCAGAAATAAACATGGGGACTTGTTGATGTAAATATTACTTAAGATAAGGGTAACTAGGAGGACAGTCTATGAAAAGTGGGACGTCCCAACATTTTGGAGGTGTGGAAATTCAGATATGGAAAAAAGATCAGAACTCTAATACATAAGCATTATGAGCATTAACATAACATGGGATAAAAGAGGACCCCCAGCACGAATAAGAAAAACAACATCAGGAGGCCTTCCACAAATGACCACCTGTTGATAGATATACCATCTCTATGGTACTCTTAAGAATGTGAATATGAAATCTCTGATGCTAGATGTCTTATGGCTGGGGTCTATCTCTGCATACGTCTCAGTATTTGTGGCTTTGCTCATCTGCCTAATGAAATTGTTAATAAAAGGACGACGGATAACTTGTGAATGTTGTTGTGGTCATTGTTTACATTCTTGGTGTGTTCCTAGCGTCTCCAAGCCTAATGATATTTCTAACAGTGGTTCTCACCCTGCTAATTCTGACACTGTGTCCATTAGGGAGTACGAATCTTTGATAAATACCGACCCATGGATATTACAAAGGCTACAAGGAATTGAGGAAACCTGTTTAATAAACTTGAAAGGGGACCTCATATAAATAGCTCAATTAATTCCCATGTCTGATTATGGCAATTTCTAAGATGACAGGTACTGTCTGATTTTGAAACAACTCTATTGTTTCACCTCCTCCTAATTTGCATGACTCTGTACTTGCTCAGGCAGTGGTAACTAAAAAGAAAAAGATGCCTAATCTCTGAATCTTTCACTCTTCTGAGTAAAAATGAACTTTTATGTTTAATGAGTCCACTATTTTTAAGAATACAAGATGGTGGGAAGGTTGGGAGGTTGGCTCATACCTATGATTAAAATAGGCTTCTTGACAGCATTATTAATTTATTGATTTATTTCTAGCACCACCCACAATGTACTTGGTATCTTCCATCTTTTTGAAGATTTATTTTCTAAAGGAGACCAAAAAAAAGAGCTAGTGAGCGTCAGTGTTATTACAGCCCTGTCTCCTTTGCATCCCTGGCACTTTTTGAGTTTTGCAAGAAGGGGGGAAAACCTATTGTTATGCCATGACATCTCCAATACCTAATTAGCTGCAATGTAAAAACATATCTTGGAAAATAATGGTGCACATAAAGTGTTATGAATTGCTTTAAGCTAAGAGGCTAAATTTAACACAGCAAAGAATAAGCTTACATTTGAAATATTATAGATCCAAATACTGTTCTTTAAACTGTTGAAGTGAGATGAAATAGCACAAGAAATGCACGTTTTAAAAAACAATTTCCTTACTAAAATTTTTGAATAAGCAAAAACATTGACGGATACAATACACAGCATGAGGATGCACAAACTCCTCTTGCATACTGATAATTAACATTCCTGTCTTACAGAACATGCTGGCAAGCTCCTCATTCCATACTGATGTCTTCTAGAACATCAGTGTATTATTAGACTCACATTAAAATGCAATGAAGAATGAAGGATAAAGCCTATCCTAACCAAAAGGAGAATGCACAGAATTTCTTCCTTCACAAAACCAAACCCATACAGACTTGCTTTGGAACACTGTAGGTCAGATTATCTCCTTCTAGGATAAAACCAATCTTCAAATTCCACTACTGATGTTTGCGGGCAAACAGCTGGCCTCTCCTTTCAGTATGGGTCTGCTAATCACAGCCAGTGTCCCAGTCCGTCTCAAATTCTCCAGTTTCTTTTAAGACAGGGTCAAAAAATGACCAGAATCTCCCTAGTGGGATATAAGCCCATGCCCTCCCTATAGCTACTGCATAACATTTATTTCAAGTTTTAATTAATCATTTTCCTAATAAAGCAACTTTTTGACCTTGCCAGTGGAAGCTGCTTTTCCTCTTAGTGAAATATTCCAGTCAGTGTCAAAAATTGATTTCTTTTTTGCAAACCCATAGAAACATTTAGAAGATTTCATAAACCATTTCAGCAGCGATAAAACTTGTTCACCATAGCCTAGCTCCAGTTGGCACATTGAGTAACCCTTAAACCTTTACAAAATACATATGTTGTTAATAAATACTGGTGTTAATCAAATCTGGGTGTTTTAATCTTTAGCTCAATTTAATTTTCAGTTAGTGAAAGGACAGAAAGCGCCCAGCTCTGCTTTAGGCTATATACATGTTATATTTGGGGTGAAATGCTGGCCCTCTTAAAATGGATTGTTTGCCATTCACTGCAATAGAGACAGAATTTCACCCCAGGTATTTCTCCTACACGAGTGGGCTTCTGATACATTCTAGAACCTTCTACTGGTCAAAATTCACATTGATACCAATACCAGATTCATAAGGATTTATAATAATATTTTGCTTTTCAAATATTTAGAACAGGTTTCTAGGGAAGATTGTGGAATCCCCATCAATGGTGGTTTTTAAGAACAGATTAGATAAAATACCTGTTCAAAAATGGTCTAGGTATCCTTGACCATGCCTCAGTGCAGATGGCTGAACAAGATGACTTCTTGAGATCCCTTTGGGTGCATCTACACTTACAAATTAAGTTAACTTAAGGAGGCTTAAGTTGACAATTTACTCCGCTTCTACACTGGGCTTTCCTTAATTTGACTTAAGCTGCTCCTTAAGTCGAACTAAGGAAAAATTAGTTTGAATTAATAACACCTCATTTTAATTCAAACTAATGCTTAAGTCGACTTTATTAAGTCGACTTAAGCCAGTGGCGATGCGGATTAGTGCCTAGGTGGACCTTTTTAAGCCAACTTAAAACATTAAGTTGACTTAAGGTCAAAAAGGGGCCACATCTACACTTGAAAAGTTAAGTCCACTTCTGTTAAGTCAACTTCATACGGTCCACTTTAAATTGACTTAAAGTCAACCGTATTAAGTCGACTTTATAAAGTCGACTTAACTTTTCAAGTGTAGACATAGCATTTGAGCCTTACATTTCTGTGATTCTGTGACTTCCATAAGACAAATGGCAGCGCACAAGATTCCTGCTGATTCCTATTCACATGAGAAAGAAAATGGATGATAAATTACCCCCTCAGTGCAACATTCTAGAAAGTGCCAAGTCAAAGAATATGTATTATATTTTAATTGTACAGAACTATTGTAAATTAGCATATTCCTCAGATTTTTTTTATTACTTACTGTTTACACAGAGCTCTTTGAAAATGCAGAATGTTTTATCAGTGCAAAATATTATTATTTTTCCTTTACAGGTTTAAGTTAGATTTGATTTAACAAGAGAAAGCAATGAAATTGTATGTACAGTAACAAGATAACTAATTTCAGCAGCCTAAAATCAGAGGAGAAGATCCTCGATTCCTCTGATACAAGTTCAGCATATAACTCAAGGCAACAGGGAAGAGAAACGGCTAATATACATTTTCACATCAGCCAAGATATTCAGGGATGTGATCCCACATTCTGGGTGTCCCTAGCTTCTGACTGCGAGAAGCTGAGGGTGGATGACAAAGAGACGGATCACTCAGTAATTAACTGTTCTGTTCGTTTCCTCTGAAGCACTTGGCACTGGCCCTGCTAGGCGACAGGACCGTGGGCTAGATGGACCAATAGGGCTGTTTTTACGTTCCCTCATCCTGAGTGTAGGAACGTTTGCCCCCAAGGTAGGCTAGAGCACCCTCAAGACTGCTGCAAGCGACATTAGCTTTTACTTCACCCTCAGGCCCATTCTACTAGCCCCAGACCATCAGAACATAAAGTGCTTAGCCAACATCTACCCCCTGCATTGATGGGCTCCCTAATATCCCTGAAACGTTGCCTTCATAAGAGGGCTGAAAGGAGATGGTATGGAACTGGCTGTGTTAGTCAGGGATTCTGCTCACCCACTTAAAGCACCTTTCAGGTTCCTCTGCACTACAGAGTGTGCTGGAAGGGGGGCTGCGAATCTGTCCCTAAAATCGTGCAAGTAAACCTTTTGAGAAAAGCAGAACGTAATAAATAAGACAACAGAGTCTTGTGGCACTTTTAAAGACTAACAGATTTTTTAATCGCATGAGCTTTCGTGGGAGAAAATCCCACTTCGTCAGATGCTTTGAAGATAGGAAAGTTACAGAGTGGGAGGAAATAAAATGTAGGGGAGTGTATGACATAGCATCAGGTCAGGCTGTAACAGCAAATCAAAATAGGTGTAGGATTCAAAACACTGGGGAACAGCACATAGAGGAGGGGGAGGTCAATTCACTTGATGTAATGCGAGAAAAATCCATAGTCCCTGTTTAACCCCAAGACAACTGAGTCAAATTTGCATATAAGTTCGAGTTCTGCAGACTCTCTTTGAAGCTGTGATTTGTTATTCATCTGTTTCAACACAGCTATTAACAAGTCGTTAAGGGAGTGAGCAGGGAGATTGAAGTGTTCCCCTACAGGTTTTGCAGTGTTGCAATTTCTGATGTCAGATTTGTGTCCATTGATTCTTTGGCGCAAATTTGACTCAGTTGTCTTGGGGTTAAACAGGGACTATGGATTTTTCTCGCATTACATCAAGTGAATTGACCTCCCCCTCCTCTATGTGCTGTTCCCCAGTGTTTTGAATCCTCACACCTATTTTGATTTGCTGTTACAGCCTGACCTGATGCTATGTCATACACTCCCCTGCATTTTATTTCCTCCCACTCTGTAACTTTCCTATCTTCAAAGCGTCTGACGAAGTGGGATTTTCTCCCATGAAAGCTCATGCGATTAAAAAATCTGTTAGTCTTTAAAAGTGCCACAAGACTCTGTTGTCTTTCTACAATAGACTAACACGGCTACCCCTTTGTAATAAATAAGTACAGCTAGAGACATCTTAGTGTACTGGGCAAAAGACTCAGCAATATTATTGGGAGTTAGGAAGCTAATCCTGGCCTACTACTTCAAAAGAAAGCTGTTATCCTGCTGGGGAGAAAACATCTTTTAAAAAAAAAAAAAAAAAAAAAAAAAAGAAAAAACACCACACACACTTGCATCACTACAGGTCTGATACTCTCATATTCCCCCAGCCAGAGTGGCATAAAGTTGGCTTAGGGTAAATGAGAATCAGGTCCTACACACCGATGAAACACAATACCAATGAATTCCCAAAGGAAAAGTCTCTTTATATTTCTAAATGTGTTTTATATTTTACAATAATTTAACAGCCTTCAAAATAGCAAAGGAAAAAATATCCTGTGCAACTGGGGAACTAATTCTTTTGAGAGAATTAATTCTTTTTTTAAAAAATCTGATTTAGTATTTTTCACAGATAGAGACTTGTGCAGATATAAAATTTGTACCTGCATCTGATCCATGATCTGCAAAAATGATCCGCAGATATCTGCATCTATGGGTGTGGATATATGCAGATAGAACCCAGATATCTGTGGATTTCTTAGGCTCTGTTCATTGAAGCACACAGCCTTCTGTCAATTATCGTCCCAATAAAGACGTCACTGACCCCTCTTCTACCCCCTCTCTTGATTTGCCTCTGCAAATTTCAGTTTCTATCTTCTTCACTGGCCTGCTAGCATTATGCAAACATGAACAGCTAAGATACTTTAGGACTGCCATGTACCTTGAAGTGTGAACTAAACTTAAAAGTTATGTTGCATGATACAGAACAGTCCAACACCTTGACTATAATAAAGGAAGAATAACTGCCAGCCAGACCTGAGAAACAGACACATTCAACTGTTATTTAATGATATTATCTTCTACCTTAATACCATGTTTCAGTATAAGCAGCAGCAGATCAATGTACCTGTTCAGCCATTTAAAGTTATTTTATACATCTTTGATTTTTCTCCCTTAACATTTTCTTACACTCCTGTTTAGGTCTCACATTAATATTTCCATAAAAATATGACAGCCCCCTTCCAAAAAAAAAAAAAAAGCTCTGCAGTTGATGGAGGAGGAGCGTGAATAAGTGAAATCTAATGTATGTCTTTCGGTGCTATCAGAGAGACAAGGAAGTGGGATAATTTCTTTTCCTGGACCAACTTCTGCTAGTGAAAGAAACAAGCTTTTAGGCTTTGGTGCTTTCAGTGCTATTGGAGGCTTAACTAATAACTGAAAAGGATGGGGTTTAGGTTTCTGAAAGGATTGGGGGGGCAACTGATAAGCTTAATAGAACTAAAATCATTTAACATTTTGAAATATAACTTTAATCGAGTTCTTTCAAATATAAAAATATTCCCTTTCCACTCTCATAGCCCCAAATGCACTGTTCACTGCGCAACTGCATTGCGAAGTCAATGATATGTTTGCTTGATTAAACTTAAAAATTCAGTATAGAATCTGGTGTAACCCAGTCTGATAAATTGTGTGTTCCTAATAGACTCCAACATAGCATTGTAAGTATGGTATTTTACTTCTCCATGCTTTGTCATGGTTTTAACTGCTTTCCAAGTCCATTGAATTTAGCTCCTACTCCAGCCATGGGTCCACAGAATGTTGGGACTTCTTAATTTATGAACACTTAAATGGCAGTAATATATATTTGCACAACATTTTTTCTTGGAATGTTGGCCTTCCAGCAACAATCTACTTTAAATAGGAGAAATTATAATGTGACTAATGGCAAAAATACCTATAGTAATTATGTTAGTATTTATGGTAATACAATAGGAAATGCATGAAAATAAGTTTATACAATGTCGAGGTTACACAATTCAGAACCCATTACTATTTTTACTGCACATTATTTTTCACCTCTAATATTTAATCTAGATGTGTTGAACTTTCTACTCATTTTGTCTTGCATGTAGTGCCGTGTTTATAAGGTGATACGTATGTATTTAAGGCTGGGAAATTATTCCATTGCACAGAGAAGATCTATGTCATCAGATGCTTAAAGACTGTTTCATAATGCATGCATACACAGAAGCAGAGTTTCATTTATACATACAACCTTTACTCTTGCACTTCTGTCTTTTGGGTGTTTAAGGGTACAATTAATTTGCATTTATTTTTTAAAGAATAAAGATTGTCTAGTTTTAGCTAAAAGGCACCAGAGTGTTAGAAACAAGGGCAACTGGAGCCAAACATTAGCAAACTGAGCATTTATAGCACTGTTCATTGATCAGATAGTAATCAGTCCCAAACCCTGCTGTTGACAGTGGCCACCTGTGGTTGCAGAGATTCACTCCTGTAGAACTACTTGCTGCTCATAGCCTGACCATGTGTTTCCATACCTGTATACACACTGTGTAACTCATATGCCTAAAACAGCCTCTCTCTTTAAGAGACCCATTGAGGGTGGGTTACTCTTGCTGGGCCGATTACCTGCCCAGAAGCAGAAATTTCTGGAAACAGGGAGTGGTGCATTTGAGCATGCTTCACAGGGTTCCCTGCTGGTGTGATCAGATCGCAGGAGACAGAGCAGCAGACAGGAGCTGCGTGAGAAGACCCCCATGTGCTCAGTGTGCAAGGAGAGAAACTGAGCCAGGAGTGGACAGCAAGATGTTTTTTCTCTCCTATGGAGTCTTCTGCAGCAGAGTTAGTGCAGGTGCATAGGTGACTGAGGGCGGGTTAACCAGTAAGATGACCAGAGAAGAAAGAAAAGCCTGCATGGAATTCTACTGACAATTCCTGCAACTGAAGAAGAAGCTAGCTACTTCTTTCCACTCAAGCCTTTAGACTTGATCAAAGACTGTAGCTGAGTTTTTTGTGAATTGCACCTGGACTTCAGGACTCTTGGGTATCTTCTCAAGGTGTTTCTGTGGGGACTGTTCTGTTTAAATTCATTTTGTTTTCATCAGATAAGATTTATTAAGTTAGTAGTTAATAAAGTTCATTATTATGTTTAGTCTAAGTAGTATTTTAATGTGAGATGATAACTCTGAGCAATCTTTGCTGTGCGTCCCTTACAGACTGTATCTTGGGTCTCCAGCAGTTTCTCCAGTGCCACTTTTAAGGCAATTGAATGAATTTTAGCCCAACCAAAGGTTACAACTGCACAGATTTTACGGGAGGGGGTTAAAATCTTTAAAACAACAAACTGCCTCAGCATGACCAACTTAATTGCCCACAAAAATTGGGTATTTTAGAAATGTCTGCAGCTTAAACTCATAGACCTTAAATCAACTTATAGAGATCTAAGTTTACCATCTCTGAACGATGTAAACTGTGCAAAAGATTCTACACACACAGTCTGGGGGGGGGACACCACAAGGGTTGGGAGGCTATGCAGAGACAAGAAAGGGCAAGTTAAGAGACAGCAGTTGAACAAGGATGGACTTGAATCAGGAATGGCATTGGTTAACATTATCTCAGCTCGTGAAGCATTTGATGAATTTAAATGTAAATAACTAAATTTATTATGCCAATTTTCTTCAAAATTAGACTTGTTTTGTAGACTTCTTTAAGTCTTAGTTTTGTATTATGTTTAAAGACAATTGATATAGTTTTAAACTTACATATGTTTAAAGTCAGCAACTCCTGGGACCACAGGCTAATCAATTCAAAGCTACAGTCATCAAACTCTCCCAATATTCTAAATTGATTTCGCTTTGATTTGTTTTTGTTTTTTAAATGCACATTTTTCCTCCGACATAGTTTTTAAGTGCCTACGAAACAAGCCAACTCTGAATAAAATTATCTCAGCAGATTTCAGAAGTGATGGAAGTTTAAAATTGGCGAACCAGTCTCAAAAATTTGCATACATCTATCTACACACGCAGTAACTTTAAATGTTCATTAATATATCGAATGAAAAGAATTTGCTGTGGATATTTACTGGAACTTTCAAACATTTATAACTTACTAAAATCAAAACCAATTTTTTTCCAAACAAGGCAAAATCACCAGTTCTCAGTCCATTCCTGTTTTTGTAATAGCTTTGTGTAACACAGTATGGCTATTTTTTTAATAGGAAAGAACATATTCTACCATAAATTAATTCAAGATTGACTGAAGAGATTTTGATCCTTAAAATTAAACCTGGAAGTTTTTGGCCCAGAATGTGAAAGCTCTGGAAAATTACAAGTGTATGAAGACAGGTGTTATTATGGAAACGGTTTTGCAACCTTAAATATGGCAATGAGTACCAGGGCTCTCATGTAATGAAGCTAAAAGGTAACTATGACAGTGAAAAAAAGTTTGTTGCAAAATTATTTTGCAGCAAAGTGGATTGAAATCACACCGTATTTCAAAGATTAAGGGACAAATCCTGATCTTAAATTGTGCACAGAGAGTGAGAGCGACGTGCCTAGCCCTGTACGATACCCATTTAGCAGTTAAACTCAGACACCCTCCTTATGCTCAAGGATACCGGGTGAGCAGCCTGGTTTTCACGCTTGTCTGTACTATTTATCCACAAGGTATGTAGTGTGCTGACAAGGGAGGTATAGCTACAGCTCCCCTCATTTATTCTGAGCTGTGCTGTATATGCAAACCAAGTATGTAGTGTTCTCCATATGTGTCACCTTCCTACTGTCTATCAGGCATTATATTGCCTTATACCAGCAGAACACATCAAGGAAACCCTGTATAATTGCTTAACATCTCCCTATACAGACCCAAAAAAACACAGCTACCAAAAGAGAAGATAGATCTTTGTCATTCCAATGCAATGAAAAACAAAATGGTTAAACCTCCCTCCCATAATTACATATTGACATGGAGCCACAAAAAAAAGTCTGTTCTTGGCTCATATTACTAGCACAGAAGTTGGTATTAACAATTTGGCATACACAACACAAGACAGAGGGTCAAAATAAAATATGCTCTGCTACTTCACCTGAAATAGGTCTACACAATTAAAATTCAGGAGGGAAGCAGCAAAATAATGGGCTTATTTTTAAATATAAAGTATTTCTATGAGAGGGATACAGCAAATGCACACCCTGTGGCAGAGACAAAAACATTTTTCTTTAAAATACAGTCACCTCCTAACCCATTCCCTTCAGCTGGCATTTACCGTTTTATAAAGACTTAAGCCTCAACAATCCCATGCTCCTCTCCACAGTAACAGATTATTATGGTATGTCAGAGTCAGTCCAAATGGGAGATTGCAATTTCATTATCAATTTAAGAATAGGGCTAAAGAGTAGGTTCTCTCCATGTAAATGAATCTGGGAGATCTATAAAACATTAATGTATTTTCCATCCCAATATTCTACAGAGCAGATTTCATCATATATACCACAAATCTTTTCAATTATTACTAATCTTGCTATTTCTACACTCTCCATTACATGTTTTCTTATTCTCCTGTACCAACCAGGCACAACTAACAAGTTTAGGATGAGAAAAATCAGCCTAGTGTTCCTTCCCAACTATTGCCTTCACAGTTCTCAGAATTACACATCTCCACAAATGTTTCTCTTTTTGAGGCTCCAACCTACTCCAGAGTTAAAAGTCAGTTGTTTTATACTTTAAAGACTGAGTTCAGTCTCCAGGATCCTCCTCCTACAAACACTCATGCATGAGTAACCAGCACTAGTGAGGTAACTCACGTGTTTGCTGAACCAGGGCCCAACTCTGGCATTATTCAAAAGTCAAATGAATTTTCCGTGGTAAATATTAATAAAAATATTTACAAAGAACATTTTAAAATACTCATCTGGTAATTTTGCTCTGTTTTTATCATTTCTTTGGGCTCCCTAGGCAAACAACCACAGTCCTCATAAATTGCACACACTTCTTTTAACATATCCAGGGCCACTTCTTACATTTTAAAATAGTACTCATAAGGGGAATTCTTTCCATTGCTTAGGGAAACCTACCTGAGTTCTGCATAAGTTGGAGTTTGTGGGGGCTGTGGTTCTGTTTAGCTAAAGGAACTTATTCTTAAATTTCAAAAAACCACACGGAGATGAATGATATGAATTATTTATATGTAACCTTGATATGACCATATTAAATTACAATTCTGCAAGAAACATAGAAAAAGATGTTAAAATAGGAAAGTTTAGAATGATTGAATGAAAATACACTGAACATCCTCTCTGTTAAAAAGGGCAGAAGCAATTCACATCATATAGCCAGTAACTAGCTTGCAGGAGGAGATCTTTCCTTCTAGGAACCGAAAGCTTGATGTCAATGATTTTGTACCATCTACAATAATGCAACTTTTAAACATTGAGCACCTAAATGATTTTTTTCTTCTGCAGATGCAAATGTTAACTTGGATATCTATTTGTCATTCTCAGCATGTACTCATTTGTATTGCTAAGCAACAAGAACCTTCCGAGCTTCTATTTAAAGGTCTGCATTTATATTCCAAACACCCACAAAATTAAATGTGGAAGAAATGGCTGCCATATTTAGTTTTCAATTTTTGAATATGGCAATGTACGGTTTGATACAACCTGGCCCTGATAAACTGATATTAATTGGTTTGAACAGGGTGAGTCAGGACTCCTGGGTTTTATTTCCAACTTTGCCACTGGGCAAGTAATTCAACTATTCCGAGCTTCAGTTTATGCAGCTGTAAAATAGATGTAATAGTGCTTATCTACTTCACCGTAGGTTCTAAATTATTTGAAAGAACTGAGATCCTGAGATGAAAGCCAAATTATGTACTGTTATATAAAATCTTGATGAGACAGATGATTCTCCTGCTCTCATTTGAGATTTCTTTATAACTGCGCTCATATGCTATGAGGAACATTTGCCTGTGAAGGGGAGGTGGGGGAACTGCATGTGATGCTTCATCCAGTAGTCTAACTAGGAGGAAGTAGATGAATGTTGAGCAGCTGGCCCAGAATGGTTATGGGGAAGACAGAAGTGAAATTCAAAGTAAAGATTGGGGGGGGCATAATTTGGGGGCGTAAAGGGCTTGATGATCACAGAGCTCACCTTAACAGAGGACATCCAACTCTCAAATGCTAGCATAAACATAAAGCTCAGAGTCATAGTCCAATTATTTGTATGTGTGGCAAAGAAAAATATAATTTCCAGTCAGCCCAGAGGATCCACCCGTTCCTCTCAGATGGCAATGGTTATCTGTATCTACTAATCCACACTGCATTTTCATCTTAGGTCTAAGGCTCTACTTGAATTGTGGGATGATTATAAAGTATTGCAGCTGAGTTGTGAATAAGCCATGGGAAATTGCAGAAAAGTAATAATGGACCTTATTATTTGTGGTTGGAAAGTCCATTGTTACTTTTCTATGGCAGTCTGGGTCTGAGAGTGAGGGCTGGGGCTGACATTGGGAAACCCAAGCTGAGAGCAGGGGCTCCCACTCTTCCAGTCCCGGCCCGGCTCCTATTGTTAAAACTGCAATGGAAGCCTATACTGCGGAATCCACATTTCCCGCAAAAATCACAAGTCAAGTAGACCCTTACTCATGACATTAATAAGCTGCCACTTAAAAAAAAAGTGGGGGGGACCCAGCTAATCAGGCCTAATGCCTACCTGAAAATTAAACACCTAATAGTCTGGTTATGTACAAAATTTAACCTTTGTCCACTCTTACCCGTGTACAGGTGCTGGCTGCTGCCAACAGAGTGCTCTGCTTTTCATTGTAAGCACATCTATTTCAGACTGCTAAAAACATATATTGGAATACAGCTAGTACGCACAGGATTTCTCCAGTCAGCCGAGCATATCAGGGAGACACAACATAACACCACAGGACCACATAATGCACCTTTCTAATTAGAGGCCCTAAGAGTCGTAGTCTTTACTCCAATCACCTGTTTAAAAGCACTTGGCTAGAACTAAACAATGTCAGCACTGCATCCAGGTAGACTCAGTTAATGGTAACCTTGACACACCTCCTTTCCTTCGAGTATTGTCTTCAAAGTGAGCTGCACGTACGCTGTATAGTGCTGTGGGTGCCCATGTAGAATGTTCACTTATCTCAATTATCTTCTAGATTTCCTAGAGTGATTTTGACAAGACTTGCAATGTTTCATAATACCCTATCATCTTCTAGACCTTGCTGTTTCTAAGCTTCTGACTACCCTTCAACAAGTTTGGAAGGCGTATTAGCATTTTGACTTATTTTTAGCTGATATGCCACTGGAAGCATTTCTGGCTAACAACAGATCACCTTAACTCACCTCACCTCATCAATATGTTTATTCCTTAGTGGCTGCTTCTTGTAATCCTGAGTCAGAGTTTTTGTTTTCCTCTTTGTTACTGTTGGTGTTTGTTGTTGTTGTGTGTGTGTGTTTTATTGTTATTTTGTCTGTTTTGTTTTAAAACAGACTTACCCTCTGCTAACTGCATTTGGTAACACGTTCTCTCTGTGCTGCTCTATAAAATGCCCAAAGCTTTTCCTATTGCTGCATGAGGCTCCTTTATAATCTTCCTTCCAGCGTCACTTGTAATTCCACATGCTATTTGATTTAGCCTTCCCTCATGTTGCTTGGCTGTAAACTTAAGATCAGTAGCATTTTAATCCATGCTTTATTTTGCCATCTCTCAAAAAACATTTTCCTCATAACTCACGTTTGCAAAGCACAACATTCAAGCAATCCCCAAAAGATTTTTTCCATCTTTATCCTCTTTTGTTTCATACATAAATCTCTCATACATTCCTATTATATTGCTCTTTTACCATCTCATTACTTTCTGAAGTTTATCACAGTGAAATGAGGTAGGAGGGGCAGGAATTTTCATGTTCTAGACAGCATTCCTTCCTGAATCTCCCTTCAAAGACTGCTACACAGCCCCTACTCAGACACTACTAAAGAGCCATGCTTTTTTCTCTGGAATGTAACAGACTACCCAAAAGAGAAATTATTTTCTAGGGTAACCCTTGACTCACAACAAGGCTTTTATGCCCCATCTGCAAATTATTCAGTTTGAACACTGACAAATGCAAGAACTACAAACTGTTTCCGGTGCCTGTGTGGTTATCATGATATAAGAAGGTAAAAACTACTTCAGAAATATCTACACAGTAGGCCTGATCCAAGCCCATGGGAAAGATTCCTGTTGGCTTCATTGGGCTCTGGATCAGAGTTTATTACAATTCAATCAAGTAAAGCTGGTTTTTAATTACTACACTATATCCAATAGAAGGCTTTCTAGATTTCCAGCACTAATGAAAATCCTTTTGATTTCCACGCCATATTAACAGAGCTCAACATTATACACACAGATTCCTGCCAATAGTTTCATTTTTAAATGTGTTAGTTGGGGCTGTTGTCATTTACTTTTAATTTCTATTTTTTCATAAACGCTAGAGGACCATTTCAATGATTTAATATCTCTCTAAGTAATCCAGCATTACATGCCATAATTACATGCAACAGGTTCCTCTACTGTTATTCCCTGAAATAAACCAATGCACAGATTAGACCACAGTAAGGGAGATGGTAGAGGCTGCATTGCTTGCTCCTGGATTCTTACATAATTATTCCAATAGATTCTAGGGATCCTCTCTTCACACAAGACAACCCACATCCCCACCATGCTCTCTCTCTCGCTCTCTCTCTCTGATTAATCCCCTGGGCATCCTGCAAATTCTTTTCTTGCTCTAGTAGCATGGAATCCCTGCCAGGTTTGTTATTCCAGTTCCTTGCTCTTTGGTTGTATCTGCACTCCATGTTGCACATTTAGTACACACAGTTCAACACTATCCTGATTCAATGAATACAAAATAAAATTCTCCAATCTGGTGATTTTATAGCATGCCCTTAGAATAGTGTACGTACACTGTCTTGCACATACTCTGTTATACTACTAAGGTGCTGAAATTTGACAGGCGAGTCATTTGGTTCTCTATACAGAGTTTTCCAAACACACTCTGTGATCAATAGCTTTGCCTGTGGCAGCTAGGTAAGCAATAGCTTGTGAAGGGAGGAGGTACGGAGAAGAAAGAGGTAAATCTTGTTTCCTGTTCAATTTTGCACTCATTCTTTACAATCTTCACTCAATGTGTGTAAAGATTCTTCTAAATCAGCTCTCTCTGTACAGATAGTGTTGTATCTTTTTGAAAACACCCAAACTGATTCAGCTAAAAGGTACTCTTTCGTTTTAATACAGTAAAAGAAAAGGCTTGAACTAGGGCTCTAATCCCACATTCTTTATGCCTCAACCTTTACAAGAGTTTGTGACATACAAGATATGCATGACCAGATCCAAAGAGTAAAAGAGACCCAAAAAAAAGGTTAGAACAATGAAGGAGTGGGTGGCTAAATTTCTATTTTGAACCCCTCAGATTCAGCTCTGAGCTTTCACTGTCATAAAACTCTCTAATTACCATATAGTGCATGATATTGTATGCAAGATCAATATTGTACTGGTTGCTTTATATAAATGTCCAAATTCTGTTCAATAGGATTATAGTGGGAAACATTTTAATGTTTTCCTGATTCACTGGTTAAATAACTTATTTATTAACTCCAATAACTGGTGAATAAATTATTTCTTATGGTCATAACTGACAGCTTTAGGGCATATTATTGTTTCCCCAACTAATGCCATTCTATACATACAATACAACTGATGAAACACTATAATTTTAGGCCACAATAAATGATGGACCATAGGAGATTTCAGAGTCACACTAGATCTTTTCGTGTTCCAAAGGAGTAGCCATGTCAGTCTAATTCAGCAAAACAAACACGGAGTCTTGTGGCACTTTAAGAGACTAACAAACTTATTTATCGCATGAGCTTTCTTAGTGTTTAAAAGTGCTACAAGACTCCCTGTTTGTTTTAGATCTTTTCATGTTAGTTGGTTCCAGATGATCTTGTCTATTAATCCAGACGGACAGCACAACGACAAATACACAGCTTGGTCATGACTACTTTACCAATTTTACAATTAATAGCCTTCTGTAGCCTGTTGCAAAGGCAATAGATGTCAAATGTAAACTGTCCCAATATGCAGTAACCTTTCATTTATATCTACCACTGTAAAGAGAAATAACACCTTGTTTATTAGATTACTTGCTTGGGGGCTGACTAGGACTGGTTTGGATGTTATGTGTGTTTCTGTACCTGAATAATTGTCTTTTAAATTGGACTGCGTTATAGCCAGCGTCAGGAATGCAGGACAATGAACTAGAGATGTGTTCAGTATTTTTCTTTTCGAGTAGATTTTAGAGTCTTTTGACCAAATATTCTAAGGATCACACAGCCATAACAAAAACAAAACAAAAAACCAAACCACAAAAAAAGAGGAAGGAAAACAGAAGGTGAAAAGATAAAAAGAAATTAACAATATAAAAGAGAGTTTAGGAACCAGTTCACAGAAAAGCATGAGATTCTTCAGTCCTTCTCTGTAAAGTCCTGTGATCATTATATATGCAAAAGTAAAATGCAAGTTGCAGAGTTTTTTTACAATTATTTCATCTGTTATTCAGACCACAATTACAGGATCCCTCTAAGTCATCTATAATAGTCCTACACTAGATAAATGTGCTGCTGATGGTACAGAAGAAAGGATAAGAACACTTAAAAAAAATCTGTACAATTTATTATGCCCATGTGTGTGCATTTCAATATTCACATTGCTTTGACCAAGAAGTTCACAATTATTAAAATACCAGTAAAAAGATGCTGGGAAATTTCTCTGTCCCTGTCAGTCACCACATCCTAAACATTCATCAAGCTCACAAGACTGTTAGGTGGTTTTGGAAACACTACCATCAACCTGATCTGATCTTCATTCTCGAATATTTTCTGTAAATCACCTGTACACCACTGTCAGGTTTGTTACAATTTTCATAAATAATGAATTTCAATGAAATTGGCCTAAAATTACCAAGATGCCTAGGCTGCGTACATCTCAACCCGTTTAAATTAAAAACAAACAAAATGTATGCAACTTTCTTTGTATCCTCCTTCCTCTTGTCCACTTCTACTAGCTTACTGTGCTCTGCTACTCTTGTTAGCTCTCACATAGGCCTCAGTCTTCCTGTCATGCTGGAAGTTTCAGCCAGCCGTATCTGACCACTTCTATTGCTGCTACAAGGAACAGATTCCTAATATCCCATCAGACCTAGCATGAAGTAAGCTTGCTTTTCCTAACACAAGGTACACTGTATCAAATCATTCCTGCTCCTGTGAGCTAAGGTTGGTAGGTTTTTTTTATTTGTACAGTAGCAGTTCCAGCAAGTAGAGTCTTGGCATTGGGAGACGGAAACTTTTACAGGAGGCAAGACAGTTAGACAGCACTGTTTCTCACATGCAGCCTGCCAATGAACAGCTGAAATGTTTTGCTTTTTCAGGGGAATATAAATGGCGTCTCCTCCACTGGCACTTTCTCGGAGCTCTTCAAAAGCATCACATTTCAGAAACGGAGCTTGCCATACTTGCTAAGCTCATCTATGCCAGGCTACTTAACTCCTGTGAGTTTTATCGTCGAAGACAATGGTCCAGAAAGCGTGTGCGCCATGAATTTCTCTCACATGCCTTGTAAAATGCTTTGCATAATTGTTATGCCTGATTACCTCTGACTTCCCACACAGGAGCTGCTACAACACTCTTAATAAGTAGTATCAAGACGCAAACACAACTTCACATGCACATTTGCCATTCATAGCAAAACAAACAAATATTACTTAATCGCCTTTGGCAGGTCAATGTATTGGTAACAATGCACAGATCAGAAGGTTCTAGCTCATTACTTACAGAGCTCAACAGATTCCTGTAACAAAAGAAAGTGAGAAAACTGGCGGAAGATAGTAAGAAAGCTCAAGACAAACTAGGGAGATAACACCATCAATAATGTGCTGGTTTGGCTGCTATCTACCAGTACTGAAAGGCGGTGTTAATAATATATCTTGTTGGTAAGGCGCTGCTTAATTTGCAATACTGTGGAAATTGTGCACCCCACAATAGGAAGCTTTCATTACAATTTTGTCAGCTAGGTGGCTGACACAGGGAGCTCCAGCCCTCCACCCCATGCACAGCTGACAGCAGGAGTGCATTTTCCAAATGACTGCAAATAATAAAGGTCCATTATTACCTTTCCACAATTTCCCATGTCTTGTCCCCAAGTCAGCCTCAACTGTTTGAAAATCATCCTGCAATTCAAGTATTTTATGATCCATTTTCAGGTTTCAGCCTGCTGTAAATCAGTTGGGTTTTCATTCCTGGGAGAATAATTTAGGCTCTCTCAATTTAAAAGAAATTACAATGTCTTTAATGTATCACAGATAAGTTCATAACCATCATCTTGAGTGAATTACTGCCCATTAGACATTCAGATATGTACATACCCCCAACACTTAGTGTTGGAAAACTCAAAGACATTTCAAGAATTTCCATTTTCACCACAATAACTCTGTACAGTGATTTTCGGTGGAGAAAGCTTTCCATTTTTGGCTGCTCCAAACTCCACACCCAAAAAATTCATATCTAAAAACTCATGTGTCTTCTCTATTCTTTTCACATTTCCTCTATTAATGTACTCCACAGTCATACGATATGGACACAAATGGAAATCTTAACTAATGGTCACAAAAAGATTAAATACCGTAAGCTGTTGTTATTACATTCTACTGAGATCTTCAAAGTTCAGCTCTTCTGAGAGTTTTAAAACCCTGCTGAGAGAGCAATTTTAAAAAAAAATTCAGACAGAGGGTCCCTGACCTAAATTGCTTGTAGGTAATTTGAAGATTAGATGTCCACAAGAAATGGTACAGTGACAATCCCTTTCAAAGGGATCCCATTGCCTCATGTTTGACTGTACTGACAGCTGCAACAGAAAAGATTCAGCATGAGGGGACTAATTCTGTTTCTATGGTTAGAGTATCAACAGGTCAGTATTATAGAATCACAGAAACTAGAGGAATACTGGCTGCGTCTACATTGGTAAATTAAGTCGACTTAAGCTTGGCTTAAGTCGACTTAATGTGCCCTGCGCCCACACTACACTTTGTTTAAGTCGACTTAAGCAGCTTGCTTAAGTCGACTTTAAGGAAAATAAAGTCGACTTAAGGAAAATTAAGTCGACTTTATTAAACCATCTTTCTATTCGACCTAAGGCTTAATTCGACTTTCTAAAGTCGAATTAAACCAGTGTAGCCCTGAGGTAGCCCACTACACCAATGCCCTCCCTGCCGGGGGGGGGCACAGGGGAAGCCTGGCATGCCCCCCAAAGGGAAGGGCATGTGGGCACAGTGTGACACTGTCTGGATCTAGGGAAGCATTTATGATATTATTTTCAATGGATATCTCATAAACGC
>ML685765.1:13235559-13419180 GCA_007922175.1 Pelusios castaneus | reverse complement strand
AAAAAAAGAACAACTCCACTAAGTCTCAGTCATTAAATTCCTCATAATGAGTATCTTCCTATTCCTTTCCCTGTACGAACATCTCAATGTATATTGTATTTTCAAATACTAAAGCATCTAGGAGATGCGCAGTGATACCTCTAAAAAAGCAGCTTCTAATAATTCTTCCATTGCCCTTTCTGTCTTTCACTTTGATCTCTGTTATCTCTACCATGGTAGAGAAATTACAGTCCCCATTAGGTTCTTCAGGCTGGGTCGACCCTACAGTATTAGTTCTATGTAAGTCAGTTTATGTCAATCTAACTAGGTCTGTGTACACACTGAAGCCTTACTCCCACTGATGTAAATGACCTACTACACCACATAATAACGCCACTTCCACAAGAGGAATAGAGCTTATGCTGGCATAGTTAAGGTGATGAAGTGTCTGTGTAGAACCTGTGGGTTACTTATATTGACTATTGGCTGTCATTCTTGTCAATTTCAGGGCTCCCTGAAGTACCAGTGTCTGAGGTCCCGGCATTGGCTGGGACATGTTTAAGTGAGATATACCCAAATAATCCTAGCAAGTGACCTGCAACCACGTACTGCAGGGGAAGGTGGAAAAAACCCTCTAGTCACTGCCAATCTGAGCCATGAGAAAATTCCTCCCCAGCCCCACGTATGGCAATCAGTTAGAACCTGAGCATGTGAGCAAGAATCAGCCAGCCAATCACCTGAGAGAAAGAGACTACTTGGGGCCACCTCAGAGGCCTGGTACCCCCGATCCTATGTCCCATCTCCAGCTGTGGCCACCCCGATGCTTCAAAGGAGGGAAATATTTTAAAAATAAATCAGAATATATTGGGGGACATCCCTTTCTGACCCCTGCAAGTGGCCAGCAGAAACCCTGAAGCATGAACTTTAGGATTCCTTGGTGTTTGGCAGTGGGAAGAACAGCAGACACACAGAGCCCCTTCCATGGAAGCAAAGGAGGGAATGAGGTAGCAAACGTAGCCCCTGACATAAAGGAGAGAGTAGGAGTGTCTCTTCAGAGTCATTAAAATAGAGGGGAGGATGGAATACAAGCAGAGTTCGTAAGGGAGGAAATGGAGAAATGCAAGAAGCCTGTTGTTGCTATGAGCTCAACCTAGGAAGCTATGAAGTGTGCAACCACCTATTTTGGAAGAGTAAAACTGTACTGTAATGCAGTCCTTGGGTAGATATGTGTGGAACTCTCTCTCTCTGCGCAATCAGAATGGTGTTTTTCTCAGGCTCAGGAGTCAAATATATGCAACAACAGAACCAAATCACTTCACGAATGATAAAGGTGGCAATACACAAGAAGGGTTACAGTCAAACCAAAAAGAAGGAAACTTGTTTGTTTGGGAAGAATGGGGTATTCTTTTCAACTTAAGAGAAGTAAAAGCCACTTTTAAATTTGATTTTGGGGGAGTTAGCAAAATGTAGGAGGGACTTCTGTAGGATGAAGCCAGACAGACTTTATTAACTGACTATGCCCCTCAGTCATTTGAAAATTTTGTTTCCTTTTATGAAAAAATAATATATGTCAATGACATTATTATATTCTGATTTAGGGATGTAAAAATTAGTTTAATTAAAAATACATTTAAGCATTCTACAAATAGAAGGTTTAAATGATTAAACATTAGGGGGAGGGAAACAGTATTGAGATCAGCTCCTCACTGCCAAGTGAGAGCTGCCTAGCAGCAGCTTTCCTTTCCCCCCTCCCCCCCCCAGCATTAGCTGGGCAGCTCTCATTTTCAGGGACCTGAGCCAAGCTCAGCTGCAGCTCACCCCACCATGCTGAGCTCTGTGCCTCCCCGTCAGCAAGAGCTACCCAGCTGCTCTGACTGGTGGCTCCCAGCCCAGCTGCCACTCCCTTCCTCTCCCCTCGTTCCCCCCAAGTTTAAACAGTAATTGAAAACACTCAAATATCTGGTTACCATTTCAATAGTTAACCTTTTACATCCCTAATATGATTCAATATTGGATCTCATTTGATTGTGCTCATTTGACGTGTGCTGAAGTCAGAAAAAAAAGTACATGAAAGCTATGCATTATGTTGGTTATAGAAAAGACACCTGGTGAACAGTAAGGAGTTTACATATCGTGTATTTTCATCAGTAACAAAATTCCAACTGTGGGCAATAGAACTGAAAAATAAAGTGAGTAAAGATGTTTGAGAATGTGTACATCAACAGTACGCCAACACACCACTTTTAAGCATAATCATCAGCTCTGAATACACACCATAAACACTAATCATCTACTTCAACACGGAATCAATTCAACATTCAGAACCTAAGAATAAAGCCATTTCTAACTACTCAACTTAGCTACCATTGTGTGTGGAGGTGGAGGTCTGTATATCATGGATGGTGCTGGACACAGGTGAGGTAAAGTGGAAAAATTGAAATGGCTAACTTTGAATGGGATCTTACATATAAATATTTCCTGGCTTTTTTATGGGGTGGTTGGTTGCTCCAAAGAGGAGGGAGCTAGGCTGTTCTCGAGGGTAACAGAGGACAGAACAAGGAGCAATGGTTTCAAATTACAGCTGGGGAGGTCAAGATTGGATATTAGGAAAAACTTTCTCACTAGGAGGGTGGTGAAGCATTGGAATGGGCTATCTAGGGAGGTGGTAGAATCTTCATCTTTGGAGATTTTTAAGGCTCGGTTAGACAAAACTCTGGCTGGGATAATTTAGGGGGAGTGGTCCTGCTTTTTAGCAGGGGGTTGGACTAGATGACCTCGTGAGGTCCCTTCCAACCCTATGATTCTATGATTCTATGATTACACTATTTGCCAAGTACATACACTCATTAGACAAAGGAAAAAAGTCCCTGAAGCTTGAAATTCAAACATCTCAAAATAAAATTCTGCGCTTGGTTACATCAAGTGCACTGTAGGTGGCATCTTGCAAAACAGAGACCATAATTTGGCCTCAAGCTCTATGTTTCAGTTGTTTTTGCTTTTTTATTGTTACTTATTTTTCCGAGTCCATCATTTAGCTGAAAGATGTATCTAATCCACTCCCAACTCCTTTAGAGCCCTTTTAGCATTCAACGAGTAGCAAATTTCCCACACATATCCCAATATTATGCAATTTTTTTGTTTGATGCTTATATTAAAATGATATTATAAATCAAATTATCTGTGGAAAAGACTCCAGGAAATTCAGGTCTACTCTTCTTTGGTTTCATTTCCCAGGTGGCCAATATAATGATCACTGTAGCTTACAGGTGAACTGAAAAACTTTTTACAAAATTGTGATAAAATCAGAAAGAGTAAGGGTCAAATTGTAAACCTGAGTTATTTCAATGTGTATGGAACATATGCATTAAAAATGACAAAGTGTTGTACATTTTGTTTTCAAATATAAAAGCATTAGAAAATCAATTCTGCATTTACTTACTTGGCAAAACACAGAGTGAGGTGTCTGTTTCCTTGACAGGCGTCAGAAACATAACTACCTTATCAGAATGGTCTGTTTAGTCCAGCATTGTGCCTCCATGGCCAATTCATGGCCTAAACACTTACATAAGGATTCCGAAGAAAGTAACACTCTCTTTAAAGCTCTTTGCCAACTGTGCATGCTGTAACCTAGACTAGCTAGTCAATCCGAGTCAACTCTAGTCAATCGGTTTAAGCCCTGCTGCATGGACACTTGACAACTCCTGCACTTTTTACCTTGGAGATTGATTTGTCAGTTCTATTCTTAAGTGTCCACTTGGAAGAAAAAAAAATCCTACCTAGCCAATTGCTGTCTAGATCAGCCAATCTCTAAAAAGGAAGATGATTAGACCCAAAGATGTTGGTACCTCAGTAATCCAAAGCAAGAGAGTGCCTCTCCTCTATTACTTCAGGTCAGTGTGTGCAGGAACACACCAGGAGTGAAATTCTGGCTGCACTGACGTCACAGCAACAATATGGTAGTTTATTTTTTAACAACAGATCATCCACATGCACCTCTGGAATTGATTGAAGGCTTTTAATTTACATTGGGTGCAAATGGAAATGTTATTTGTCACTGTACATGCTGGCCTGTCTCCCTAGAACATGAGGGGCTCATTGCCACAGCCAGAGGTGTTTAGGCCCTTCCTCCAGGGCACTGTTTTATTAATTCAAGCAAAACTCACAAGCAAAGTAGGCTGTTGAGAACCACTAGTCTTTCTCTCTGCTCCCCTCTTTCTTTCTGTGCTCCAGTGCTGTTCACAGGAGCCGCTTTCTCTTCTTCAGCCCCCTCCTCTACTGAGCCCTCTCAGCACTCTACACAGAACACCTTGACCCTTTCTCAGTTGGGCCTGATAATCAAAGAGGGCTGGCTGACCATTAAAAGGATCATCCACCCTGATAAGGGTTGGCAACCTTTCCTAACCCCTGTGCTGGACCCTCCTCCCTGATTCTCAGCCCGTGACAACAGCCCCCTCTGCCCCAAAAAAGTGGTCACCACCTGAAAATTGAGCAGCAGCCAGGGCTGGAGTGTCCCCCCGCCATTTAGAAAGCTGTTCCAGGCAGCTTCTTTCAGTAGCTGCTCAGGTCCCCAGGCACACTGCCGAAAACTGCTCAGGGCAGCTTCTTTCCACATTATGCCTGGGGACCTGCTGCTTCAACTGCTGCTGAAAGGAGCCACTTCAGGTCATTTCTTTCTGCAGCATGCCTCACCTCAGCCATCGCCAAGTGAAGCCACTCCAGGCGGCTTCTTTCCACAATGTGCCTGGGGACCTCTGCCCTAGCCATCGCCAAAAGAAACTGCCCAGAGTGCCTTTCAGTGGCAGAAATGGCAATTTCAGTGGCATCGCAGAGGACACCACATGCCACTCCAAATGGACTTGTGTGCCACTCTTGGAACACGTGCTGGGGTTGCCTACTCTTAAGAAGGCAGACACTTGGGGGCCCTTGAAGCCATTCTGATGAGACCTGTATTCAGCATGCTGAACCAGTTACACAATGCACTTCTATCATCCCTTCTTTTTGATTAAGACGAAGTGCTTTAATTAAGTCTCAAAACCCCTCATGAGTGAAGTGCTGTCCCTATTATACACATGTATAGGGTATTATGAAGTTAAAAGCCAGATTTTGCTATCATTACTTCAGGTGAATAGTATTCACTCTTGGAACAGACCCATTTTTAGTCAATACCCCCACAGTGAATATCAATCTGACTGACCACCTGGCCCTACATGACTGGCTAAGATCACACAAGATGTCCGTGACAGAGCTAAGAATACAACCCAAATCTCATACTTTAACCTCCACACTGCGCTTCATCCCATTGTTACATGTAAAGCTTTGGACACATTTTAAAATATTGATACAGTACATTAATTCCTGGGCTACTAAAGATCACCCGTAAAAATACATTTTGATAACGGTTTCTATAATGTTATTCACAAAAGACACACAAAATATGTATTAAAGCAAGGTGACAGAAAGAAGTCATTTAACCGGGACACTAGAGTTAGGAGCAATAAAGCTACATATAATTATAAAGCAGCATTGTATTGAATCTTCTAGGATTGTATTATTGTACTGTAGCTATATTAATATAACATTATACTCTGAAAAGCTCACTTGATCAAAGGAATTGAAAGCTATAACAATTGTACGACATCTGATAAGGGTCTATTCTGTATAACTCTCACAAAAGCCAAGAACACACCTGCAGGAATAGTGCTTACCATATGTGATTCAGAAGACTCCATATAGTAGAATTTAGATATCTGGGGTGTAGGAGCAAATTGTTCTCCTCAATGTTATATTTTCTCCTATTTACTATTTAGAATTATTCTTGAAAAAAATAATTCTTCCTAAACAGTAGAAAGATTCTTGGTCAACTGATTGTCCATGAGCTGTTGAAAATTAGAGAAGTTTTGATTAGTTTTGATTGGGCATGCTTTCTCCAAGTGCCAGCGGCAGCAGCAGGGGCTGGGGCTGCATTGCTGTGAAAAAAAATGCCGATACTCAGTACCCCAGAGTACCATCATGAAAAAGCCCTGCTTTCTGCACATATTCCTAATATTTTTTAGAACAGATCTATTTCCTTGAATATCACTAAGTTCATTTGCAAAAGGGGCACAGAAGCAGCCTAAACATTTTTTTATTCTAACATTTGCCCGCGGTAGAAAGGAGTGACAGACTTAATCCTATTTGGTTTATTAGTTAATTTCATATCAAAATGATATTTCAAAATGAGTCTTCATTTCCTCCCTCTTCTGTATCTTCAAAGACACCTCCATGGAAATGTTCAATGTTAACAAAGTATTGGGCAAATATAAATGTTCTTGGATAACTAAGCTATGTTTTAAAAATAGGTCCAAGATCTCTAATAGCTCCAATGCTATCATCAAAATACATCTTTAGACATTTTGAAACTTCTGCAGGATAAACTGTCCTATTCTCATTGCAACATTCTGAAGCACAAAGCTTATCTTTTAAAAACAAACAAGCCAAAAAAATCCTTGGCCTTTCTTTTGCAGTTTCTAATCATACTGAAAAACTATTGAATTTGTTTATTCTATTTTGCTTGGCTAGGAAAATATAGTATTAGATCTAGTCTTGTATTAGCCCTACAAACAGGAATGGAATTTACAGAAAAAAAGACAGCAACACTCTCAAAAGAAGTTAACAAAGTTTAAAACTGAGGATGATGGAGGAGGAAGGTAAGGACACCATGCACCGTGGGCAGAGATCTCCAAATTGGCCTACTCAGATTAGTAAGGAAAGCATGAATAGAGTGGGCCAGGAACAGACCAATGAACCTGCATAAAGTGGCATCGAAAAGCTGCAGTTGCCACGCCAGCCAACAAAGGGTAGTGGTGGCTCAGTAAAGTGGCCTGATTACTTTGGCTTTCTGTAGGTGAATAGAATTTCAGAAAATGAGTATTGTCACCAGAAGTCACTTTCTACTGTGGAGATGCTGACTTCTTTCCAAAGTGATACTGAATTGGCAAGCACTTCTGTAACTATTTACCATTTAACAGAGCGTAAAAGGAGACTGAGACAGGCTTATTCATCAGCTCTTTCCAGCCTTGGCTATTACACTAATCTGCACAAAGCTGAACTAAACTCTGTACTTCTGCAGTATTTGTAATTTTAAAAAAGTGAGGGAAACATCATTAACCACACTAGGGTATACACTGTCTGTGACATGGCATCAGAACGTCAGGGAATGAAAAGGTGTAGGAAACAGGGAACGAAAGAGTAGGATTGGTCTCCTAAATGACAAAACTGGACGAGACAAAGGAAAATCCAAGAGAGATGTGTGTCATTGGTTACTAGGAAGTCTGGCAGGCCTGCTGTTTTATCTGGCAATTACACACAACAGCTTCTCAATGTCAGAGAGGCAGGGCGTTTGTAGATCAATGCTGAGAAACAAGAATTGTTGCACCCAGACAACAAGATAAGAGTACCTCAAAGCCTTTTGAGATTCACCTCTTTAACCTGATTTTTAAATACTATTGGAACTCAATCTCTACACTGCATAAGACACCTCCAAATTTGGGTTCAGTAAAAACTCACTGAACTGTCATTGAGCATTTCTAAACAACCAACTTCTGCATTTTGAATTCCTCATCTTTTCAGTACAATCTTGTCCTCCTTTAGTCCTGATAAACACTAAATGATACTATTATCAAAGACAAAAGGGACACCACAGTATTAAACATTTTCTGGGATGAGTATGTCTGTGTGTAGAATTCATTGCAAGATCAAGTAGGTCAGACCATTAAATCAGATACTAAAGCTTACCTGATATATTATCTATCTACAAAAGGTACAGTCTCTCAGGTATCATTAGGGTCATATGTTGCATCCATTGCCATAGCAACCTTTTTCTTTTCCCCCTCTGAACTGCACAATAAAGTGTCATGGATAACACATGGAAAATGCTGAAAGAGCAGTTAATGCTGTTCTCCACTCCCCCCTAATTTTATGAAATGATAATTTCACCCAATCAAACATAACCCAAAAAGGGAAAAAAGTGCTATGATTTTTAATGCTTGCCTTAGTCCTAATTCTGACATCGGTTCTGACATGGCCAAAAAGTGATATCTAAAAGAATTACTCAATTGTACTAATCCTGTGACAAATGTAACCCCTTAAGACTCCTACTTTATACAAATCCACACATCTTTACTGTTATTCCATTTTCCTCTGCCCTGCCCCATGCCTGGTTTCTCTGTTTATCCAGGCTACATTTTATCAGAATTCTAGACAATGAGATCTTCTTGGATGAAGAGACTCTGTTTTACTCATTTGTAAAGCACCTAGTATGACACAGGTTCAGATGCTAGGATTGGGCTCTAAAGGCATGACTGAAGGATAAGCAATAAGAATCATCTGTTCCTGGTTGTGTTTCAAACCAGAGAGCTGATATTCAGATCCTCAATGTGTTGAGCCAAAGGTGGAGATGTACACCCAGGGGTAGGGCTTCCCGGGTGGTTCACATGTTTTAACAGATGGGCAATACCAAGTAAGTCTTGGATCAGGACATGCGACACAACTAAGGCTGGGGAATCAAAGCTGCCTTGCCCCAGCCCATTTTTCCAGCTTAACATCATCAGAAGCTCAAAAAATACAGGGTTTCAGCACAGAGCATGAAGAAAGATCAAAATTTCTAAGACGTCTTTTTATCTGAGCAGGACCCACAAAGAACCACATCATTCAAACATGCGTCTACAAAGTAGGATCCACCATCTTGTCTTCCTTTGAGTTTCCATTTTAATTCATTGAAACTGTTACAGTAGATCAAAGTAAGAGTAGCTAAGACAAAACTGAAAAATTACTACTACCTAAATATGAAATTTAAATTAATAACCTGTTCCAATGTTCAATGAAACTAAATGAATTGAAAAACTCTTATTAAATTTTAACTGCATCTGGTTTCAGTTGTCCACATGGAATAGCAGGTTTTGTCAACTTGTATATTACGAAAGTCATTTTGCAAATCAAATGGTAACAGTCATTATCTCAGAAGTTAATTTTCAGTGTAATAATGGGATAACATCAAAATACTCACAGTAACTAAAATAAGTTTGACAAAGTGAACCACATTCTTGGGTATGTCATGGAGACTCTTTACAACTCAAAAACATCTTCTATAAGAATGCAGTTTGCTAACACACTGGTTAAAAGCACGAAGAAAATTAACTTCTAGTAAAATTCAGTCATGATGTGAATATATACAATTACTAATTACATCATATTTATTTAATGTATTCTAATTCCATAATATGGACACTCTTTTTGTATGGACTGGCATGTGCAACAGCATGTAACATTCATATAATTTGAAATAATTATCTTCAGACAATAAGAACTGCTTATTACTTTCATTTTCTTTTTAATATTCATATCCACACCACCAGTGCACTACACAGTTGATGAATGATCTGTATTTCATATTGATCTTAAAGAATGCTGCAAAAGCTTTCTTTAATCTATAATTAAACAATAAAAGCTTTAGGGGAGCTATTCAACTGGCAGTCTGTTTTCTTCCTTCTGCCCCCTGCCACTAATTAAGTTCTGATGGAATTTTGGTATTATTGTAAGGACTGGTTTATTATAACTTACAAATGGTTGCCTCAAATGAAAAAAAAGATCATGTTACAATGACTTGTCATTTAAAAACTGCACAGTAACTCTGGTAGCAACAACAATAAAATATACACATTTAATATTTGCTGCTTTCATTGCTTTCCGTTAAGTGTTGCTCAATGAGGAAAATGCATGATCTGAGTTTTCGCACTTCTCTTAAGAGTTCAGCTTCATTCAGACCCATATCTGCTATGAGGTCTTATCTAGGCAAACCTAATTTGAACATTTCCTTTTTATTCCACTGGAATCCAATTGTATTACATCAGAATACAGAAATGAACAGCATTTCTTATTCTGTAGGATTTCATTTAATACAACAGTATTCACTTTCTTGTGAGTTTTCCAGGTTTAAGGGCCAACAGCTCTTGACCAAATTTGACAAGAAGGTTTTGCTATTTGTTTCACGGTATTGAAGATAAACAAACTCCACACAAAAGAAGCCTATGGGTTTTCAATAGGATCGATATTCTCTTAAAGTATAAATCATATATTATCTTTCCATACATCATCCCCATTAAAGATGATTCACCTGAAGAGGCATATATAGGTCTTAGTTCACAAAAAGTATAGAAAGCAGAACCCAAGGTTCTTTGTGTTTTTATATTTAATATATCAGGCCTGATCCTGCAAATCCCTCTCACCCACATGATTCCTACTCATGGGGAATAGGAGATTGCAGTCTTGGGCCCATGAGATGGGCTGATGAGTCAATTTCCAAACTTGATCCCGAAAACCATTTTGCTTGGGCGTAGCTGTTACTCATGGGAGTAATAATAGTGCTTTGTATTAATATAGTACTTATCATCCAAAGAGCTCAGGGAACTTTTAAAAAGTAAGCATAAATATCCTCATTTCACAAATGAGCTACCCATTTGTATGATTGGCCTAAGATCCAATCCTAAACACATTGATTTTCCTCCACATCCTTAGTACACCACATCTCTTTGCATTAGACTGGATAATATGCTAACATTTACTGTCACCAAAATGTCTCAGCAGTATAAAGCAACTAGAAGATAAAAAGCCTTGCCTACTTCAGGAATTATATTTGATTTTCAGCTCTGCTTGTCACATCGGAAATTTTTAACTTACAATAAGGAAATCCTTTAGACTTTGCACATTACTTAGATGGAAGATCTCTGGAAGGCAGAAGTGAAATGAAAAGTTTTGCAACACTTAATTAGGCCACCTGTTTGACGACTGACATTGCAGGTCTCACTGGACAGAAAAGCTACACAAATGCTGCAGCTGTTCCCTGAATCACTCACTCACAGGGTTCTCAGAACTACAGATGTTCAAAAATAATGATTAAAATATCTGAATGACCTATTTTGATGGAATACAGTTTCACTAAAAGGTTCTCCCTCACTGTGTCTACAGTACAATATAGACTGAACTAATGATTTCAGTTAAGCACCCCTAGGACCACAAAAGATCTAGAGACATCACTTCTTTTTCTTTCATATAGCAAGAGAGGTGCTTAGCAACATTCAAATAATCAAGCCCAAACTAGTGAGTCAATTAGTAGCTTCAGACATAGCTTGGTACAAGTCTGGGATGCTGATTTAAAACGTATTCCACACTTTGCAGTCAGTGTCCACAATCACATTGTGCGTTGTCTCTCATCTTTCAGAGATGTAAGAGAGGACAGCATATTGCCACACCACATTCTGAAAGAGTTCACCGTGGACCAACATTTTGCTTCGTGGTGTTGGTAATCAGGGGTCTGGTTTGGGTCATTACTAGTATCCCAGAATTCTTCCCAGTGCGCCTCAAGAATGAGGCCACTTTAAGAGCTTTTGCTTGATCCTAAAATGACTTGTGAGATTTCAGGCAGGTTTTTGGAAGATTCTGGAAGGCCTCATGAATTGGTAAATTCAAGATTGCCATAATTTAGCTATTTTCACTGTCTGGATTTTTAGAGATCTCAATTTTAATGTCTCAGTTATGATTCTCACTGAAGCACTGAGCTGCACATCCAGAGATTCAGCACATCAGCTATCCACCCAGCCCGGTGCACCACAGTCAAGTATATCAGTGCTCACGTCACTCTTTGAAGTCTGTGCACATCAGCATCCCATCTTTTTACCCACAAGTTTTCAGACAAAGCTAGCCCTGCTTTTACCTTTTCCAGATGAGCTCTAAAAGTCACGTTTCTGTCCAAGGCTATATCCAAGTACCTCAGATAGGACAACTGGACCTCAATTTGTCAATCTCCTGGCATAACGGGCAACATTTAGGGACATAACTAAAGCAAACAATCAGCCAAATGCTAATGCATGGCTGGATTGGGTTTGTTTTTTAATTTTGTTTTTCCCTTCAAATAAAAGGGACATTAAGGAGTCTAGATCTTAGATCATATATCATGTGTGGAACCTTAGTCCTAAGTGTTCAGACCTAGCAAGATTCTTCCCATTTTTAGAACATTTATTAAATTGCCAAGCAAAAACCTCAACAGCCATTCAGGAAAAATCAAAGGCTATGTCTACACTTACTAAAATTAGTTCGAATTAGTTAGTTCGAACTAACTAATTCGAACTATTTTTAGTTAGTTCGACTTAATTCAAACTAACTAAAATTAGTTCAAATTAGTGATTTCAATTGATTTCAATGGGCTGGTTAGTTCAAACTAAGAAATTAGTTCGAACTAACATGGCCACATTGGTTAATTCGAACTAACTAGTTTGAATTAACCTTTACTTCTAATACCCTATTCGAAGTTATTAGTTCGAATTAAGGAAGCCCTTAATTCAAACTAACTTGCCAGTGTAGACATAGCCAAAGAGGCATACACAAGGATCCCTTGCATGCTTTTTCATGCTACAGCAAGGTTAAATATATATTCTAGAGTAGCAGGACTTGTCAAAGTAGCTTTGATATGAAATTCTGATATGAAAGTAGTTTTGATCTGAGATTTCTCCTCCATCATAAAACTGAGCTTTGAAGTAAATCTTTGTGACTTCATCAGTCTGAGTCTGTGCAGTGGTGTTAACATAAGACTGCGGCCAGAATAAAATGGTAGTTCTAAGAGAGGTATGAACTCATATCAATGGAATGTAAATAAGCACAGTGAAATGGTTAATCATTTTAGGCCAAAGCCAGCCACTCAAACTAAGGCTGGATCTGGGGATTGTGGACATTCCTCTAGTAAAGCATTGCCTTTCTGCAAAGAATAGGTCCAATCTGTATTTATTTCATCACATATTTACCAACACAATGCACATAGCCAAGAAACTCTACAGCAAGGAATTATGGAGGTACTTCTTGTGAACACTAGATGACTGGCTGCCAGAATTTATGTAGAAATGGAAGGGTGTGGGAGAAATTTCTCCACTCCCCACAGTCCTTATGTGAACAGGTATAGTTCTCTATCATGGACACAGCACACATATATTCTGGTTAAGTGTGCAAATCTTATACACTTCCTGAGACTTCCTTCTTTCATAACTTAAATAGAACAAACAAGCCATATCCAAAGCTGGCTGTTTCTGGGGATCTTCCCCACCAAGATTTTCTGTTTCATTCCCTTACCTCTCTTCTCCATGTTTTTATACTGCTGGACAGAAACAATGAGACTCATCTCATTGGCTGGCTACCAGCATGAGTCAGTAGAATAGCTCTGCTTTTTCTTTCTGGATCCTAAAATTCTGATATCCTGTCTCAAACAAACTTCCTCAATTAGAGGGGTGCTGGGTGCTGTCTAATTGGATTTGCTGGAAGGTAATGGCAGACTGTCTCCCTTACCCCCTTTTCGCTTCTTCACCAAAGATGATATTTTTCGGTAATCTTTAGGATGAATGGCAGCTTTGTATCATACTAGTCGGACCAGAAAATTGATTTTGACTACCCAACTGTTTTTAAATCAACACAGTCCTGTATCAGCCAAGAACGATACTCTTCCTTCCTCCCAATTAGAATATTGGTAGAAATAAGGCCCCTACATTATTCCCACAAGCCAGGGAAAGGACCAGACCTGTGTGACCACAAGGCATTACATGCTTGCAAGGGACAGAGGTCAAATTCCTTTGCTATTGGAGCCATCTGGGGCAATGGAATTAATTTGGGCTAGATAGAGATTTTGCTGGGAGGACAGCTACATAGTCTCAGATCTCAATGACAACAGCAAGCTCCATTATTCCAATCTATATTATATTTTCTTATGACTGATGTAGGTTTACATAACTAAGAAAAGGACTTTTATAGTACTGTAGCTAATGCTCCTTTTGTTTCTCTCACTGTATCTGACAGAGTAACTATTACAAAGGAATCCCAGAGAAGCCACTGAGGACAGCATGTTGACCTTCCGAGCGAGAAGAAAGAACATCCCTTCGGGTTTTTATTTTTCTTCAAGAAAACCTTTATTTTCTGCGGTTTCAGTGTTGCTTGGCATGTCTCTCGGATTCCTGACACAAAAGGGATATAAAGTTGCGCAACTTTATTTTCAGCAGCTTACTGTTCTTTCCTTGATTATATGTAAGCTGTTAAAATTAAGATATTGGATTTGTTCTTTAATCCTTCTAAAGAAAAATCAGTCATTTAAAGAAAAAGTCAATTGACAACCACTGTTCATTTGACTATTTTCTTCTTTAATTTGGTAGGAAGCAAATATTTCATCATGCACTAGTCATTTTTACGAGCCAAAATGTCAGATCCTTTCAAAAGGCCTCCCACTTTCTGCTAAAGGCAGCAGATTTTCCTTTCTTTTTGGCTCAGGCCCTGAAAGGATGCTTTCTGGAACAAAATTGAACAGAAAAGTAAATATTTTAGCTTTTTCTAAATCTAGTTATCTAGTTAGAAAAATTATGAACCAAAACTTTACATACAGTGGTGCAAAATAATATTCATGAGGGGAAGTTTACCATGCTGTAATCTTTAGATTAGTGTCCTGTGTTCACTACACAAAACTACTCCATTTCCTTCCAGATCTCCCAAATGCTTGAAACTTTCCTGAGACTTTTTTTTTTTTTTGTAAACACACCTTCCACCTTATTGTTTCCATTTCTGTATATGCAAACTAGGTTGTAATGATCTTGAGGGTACACTAAAGTCCACGCCCTTGAATGAATACAGAAGGGAACTTTAATAACACAGACAGAAGTGATTCCCAGGTGTGCAGCTGGGAGCAGACATGTTAAATCTGATACAGAGCACATCTCCCAATTCATACAACACTGTCCCATGCTAAGAAGTGCCTCTAAATCACAATCTTCTACAAGCATCTCTTTACATAGACTGCCAGGGAACTATCAATGCAGAAGGTAGACCTCACTCCTTGCGCAGGCAAGAGGCAGATCCTCAGCTGATGTCAGGTGTCATAGCTCCACTGTCTTCAACAGAGCCATGACAAAGGAAAAACTGCCACACTTCTACAGTCTGCGTAAGAAGCCATTTCACTAGACATTTCCCCCTCCACCTTAAAGATCACATCGACCCCCACCGGCAGCAAAGCTGGATGGAGTCACAGACTGAATTTTCACCTCCCTTTAGTGAAGTTTTTCCCTTTCCTCAGGGAGGACTCCTCCAAGGCTGTTCTGTCTTGATGGGGTCTCCTCTCCAGCAGTGAAAAGGGAAGAAAGAAAATTTCTACTCCTGCCACTCATTCTGATCACCAGCTTTGTGGTTTATGGGAAACCAGCTGCACCCCAATAGTTAACTCCTCCTTTGCCCTACAGTCTTCTGGGGGATGGGTGGGAGGTGGCCAATAAACCCGTGGTTCAATACCCATTGAAATTTGAGACTCTTTCCAATGCCTTCAATGGCCATTGGAGCAGTCTTAGAGTAACTATATTTAGTGCTATATATACTCTCAGTTTCAGAAGATATTTTATATTTTTTAATCCATCTATTCATATTTCCCCCAGGGAATGTTACTTGCCATCCTAACCCATTTGACATGATTTGATGTAATTTGACACATAGACCATCCTTATCACTTAGCATCAGAGACTAACTATATCCAGCAAGATACTGTAGCTATTATTAATTTTAATAAGGGACATAATGGACAGACTCAGATTTTGAGAGGTGAAAAATCCCATGTAGCTATTTTCTATTCCCTCCGTAGCCTGACCTAGGGGGACTGCACAGTGACACTGCCAGCAAAGTTGAATCATTCAGAAATAATTCAGAGTACACTGTCATCTCAAGTAATTCAACACAGACATGTCTGTACCACAAAGTATAGTTTGATTCAGTAATTAAAAAACCCCTCTGTAGCTGAGCATTAGTGACCCCAATCAACAAACCAGGGTCATTCTCCAATATATTTTGTAAATCTCAAAAATATAGCTAAGCATTTCCATTTTTCCAGTATTAAAACACCAGAATTTTTCTAACCCTGCAGGAAAACACAAAACCTTGCCCAAAGGCTCTTCAGCAAATGAAGCAGTCATGGAATAAGAGGGAAAGACTTTTCATGGATTAGTAGCTAGTTAAAAGACAGGAAACAAAGGGTAGGAATAGTCAGTTTTCACAGCGGAGTGCAGTAAGTAGGGGGGTCTCCTAAGAATCTGGACTATGACCTGTGCTGAGCAACATGTTCATAAATTATCTGAAAAAACAGCAAGATGGCAAAATTGGAAGACCATGCAAAATTATTCAGAATAGTTAAGTTCAAAGCTGACTGCGAAAAGCTACAAATGGATCTCATTGAAACTGAGTTACTGGGTGATAAAAGCCAGCTATTTTGTTGGTAAATACAAAATAATTGAAAAACATAATCCCAACTATACATACAAAATAATGATCTCAAAATTAGCTGTTACCACTAAGAGATTTTGGCCTCATTGTGGATAGTTCTTTGAAAACAGCTGGCCAATGTGTAGCAGCAATCAAAAAAGTGAACAAAATGTTGTGAACCATAAGGAAAGAGGTAGATAATAAAAACAGAAAATATATCACTGCGCCTAAATCCATGATACACCCACACCTTCAAGGATAAATGCAGTTCTGGTTGCCTCATTTCAGAAAAGGTGCAGAGAAGGGCAACAAAAATGAGAAAGTGTATACAACATTTTTCTTGTGAGGAGAGATTTAAAAGAAAAGAGGTGACCAAGGAAGGTTATGATAGAGGTCTGTAAAATCATGAATGGTGTTAGGGAAGTGAATAGGGAAATGTTATTTACCCCTTCACATAACACAAGAACGAGGGGTTACCCAATGAAATGAAGAGACGTTAGGTTTAAAACAAACACTTGGAAATAATTCTTTATTCAATGCATAGTCAGCCTTGGAACTCGTTGCCAAGAGATGGTGTGAAGCCAAAATATAACTGGGTTAATTAAAGACTTAGAAAGCTCCTGGAGGACAGGCCCAGCAGTGGCTATTAGCCAAGGTGACCAGGGATGCAATCCCACAATCTCAGTGCCCTAAACCTCCGACTGCCAGAAACCGGGACGCAACAACTGGGGCTGAATCACTTGAAATGGCTCTGTCTTCTATGTTCCCACTGAAGCATTTGGCACTGGCCACACTCAGAAGACAGGATACGGGGCTTGATCGACCCTTGGTCTGACTCAGGGTGGCCATTCTTACATTACTTGAATGTTCAGAAAGCATTTGACCAGACCAGGTCACCTCAAGAACATCTGCTGTGAGTTCTCAATGAATCCTTAAACATTTCCTTTAGCCTTTTATTATTATTCATTGAAAGGGGGGGGGGGAATCATACAATTAAATTCTAAAACAGTCTGACTAAAAACGCTTTCCTGACAATTGCTCAACTCTCACACTCTTTGCTCTTGGACTGTCGTCATTTCACCAGAGCTACAATTTTAACAGAGTCTTCCATCCAACAAGGAACAGAAGTTTTATTTTTATTTATTTGTTTGAGTCTTCTTTATACATCAGAAGAAGCAAAACAAGTCATACTCCTTTTTTTCCTCCTTTGAAGGTCACCTTTAAGTTATAGTTTTCCTTTATTATGCTTGTAATTAGTAAGTACAAACTGGAATTTCTTGTATAGTAAATCATACTATTGTGTACGCACGACTTGATTTTCAGAAGCGATGAGTACTCATAACTCACAGTACTGTCACTTCTAAAAATCAGGCAACCATCTTCAAATTTGCCTTGATTTGTTAAGCCACATTTGAATAAAATCAAGTTAGTCATGGTTGAGTTGCCTGTGTAAAAGTTTCTGAACACATCAGTAGTGCATTTTTTAAATATATGTAGGCAACAAAAAACACATGAATTTAGATAAATCTTTTTCAAAATATGTCTCTCTCTTTCCAAAGACCAAGTATGATCTTTTAGTCCAAAAGTGTTTTGATAAACATATGACCAAGTCAAACTAGAAAGTAGGAGCTTCTAAAACAAGTTGCATTACAACCTCCAATAGAGCTAAATAGTTAACCCTCTTATAAATACATGTTTCTAAAGGTGCGCGCACATTCACTGCACACATGCCCAGCCAGGATCCACAAACCCCTTATGAACACGATAACCAAGACTGTCAGTACACACATGCAGTTGCATGGATATTAGAAGAATTTGTATGCCTAAACTGCACAGGCAAACATCTTTGGCAATTGGGCCTTACGGCTGACTTTGTTGGGGTTTGTTTGTGATTAGCAGGTAGCTCTGTATTATCTTTTAAATGTTCAGAGTAACTAAGTGCCTTTTTGAATCTACCTGTTGAGAAAAAATAGGAAGGGAATTGTTTAAAAAATATATTTGGTTGCAAGTATTTTTAAAAATTGGTCATTTTTGTACATCTTCCTTCTTGGCCTGGTCCACACTAGAAATTTACTTCAGTATAGCTAAGTCTCTCGAGTAGGTGAAAAATCCACACTCCTGAGACACATGGCTATCCCATGTAAACCCAGGCATAGACCTAACTACCACCTCTCTTGGAGATGGATTACCTATGGCAGTAAAAGAAGCCTGCCCATTGGTGTAGATAGCGTCTACACTGATGTGCGACAGGGGTCGGGGTAGTAGCTGCACTGCGGCATCATTTTAAGTATAGACAAGACATAGTTGTAATCAATACAAAAAAAAAACCCAACCTAATTTCCAGTATTGCCAAGTCTTGCGACATTTCCAGCTTTTATTAAAGCTTCAGCTCCTTGATTCTCGTCATTAGATGAGAATCTCAACTTTCACCAGAAAGATTCTAATCTTTAAGATTTTGAAGAAAAGCTTGAAAAAGTGAACGCAAAGGGGTTAAAAAGCATGCTGATGAAGTTCAGAACATCTTCTGGAGTACAAGTACCTTCTATTCATAAGAACTGCAGAACAATAGCTCTTATATTAGGCAGTTTTCAGGAGGCAAGGATGAGAGGGGCTGGTTTCATGTTTCCTAGTTTGCAAGATGTGCCTATAACTACCTAATACCAGTGATAATCTTCAGTGACCAGTGCTCCAAATTAAACTACTGGGAAAATAGGCTGCCACATCAAATACGCCCCCATGTTTTCTATTCTTGCTGAAATTATGTTTACAGCTTTATCAGCTACTGTCAGATCTTCATTAGCTAACTGTCAGACAAAGCAGCAAAAACTTTGAGGTGCTATACTGATTTTAAAATATTTTGTGTTATACTAAGCACTATACAGAAGGCAAATCACTTTCTTGGCAAGGTTACCTTTTGCAGTCTGAGATGACAAAGGAATAAGTCTGAGGCATCTGAAAAAAAATTAAAAGTCCCCCCCACCCCCAGTCAAGGAACCCCAAGTTCTGTAGCTCTCATCTAACTTAGGACCCAGTTTACGAAATATAGGATACGAATGAAAATCCAGCCTTCTTTATTGTGGGTTTTCTTCTAGCCCTGAAAAGTCAGGGCTCATATTGGGCATCCGAAGAGAATATGAAATCCATATGCAATGCATCAATAGGAAAAGCAGTGGAAACAGAATTCCAATAGCTTGTGTGGATTCATTTTCTGCTTAAAATTGTGTGTTAAAAGGAAAAAAAAAAAAAGATTTCCAAGTGAATTTATTGCTGGGTAAAGATGCTGGGCTGACAGCTCAGCAATGTTCACACACAGAACATAAACAGAATGTATGGCCGGGGCAATACAAACTTCCCCAACTATCCCCTTCATAAGCTCCCACCCTTGCCTGAAACCAACCTTATTTAAGGGCAAGGATAGCTAATTTGCTACAGTTCAGAGCAGTCCTTTGCCACTAGTAGAAAATATTTGATTTTCCTTTATTCCTTTTGTGAACACCTATCCTAGAGAGATGCAATTCTGAGATGAAGCACAAGAGGAGGACAAGAGTTGGTCAGATGATTAAGTTATCCCACATGTAAACAACAGTAATTTGATGCAAACAAAGTGGACCACCACATTAAATATAAAAACTCTTCTAATGTCCATGAAGGTGCCAAAGGTCTCTTTACTGAGACGCAACAAACAAGGAGTCTTGCAGCACTTTTAAAGACTAAAATGTATTTATTGCATGAGCTTTCGCGGGACGAATCCCACTTCGTCAGATGCTTGAAGATGTCTGATGAAGTAGGATTTCTCTCATGAAAGCTCATGCAGTAAATAAATGTGTTAGTCTTTAACAGTGCCACAGAATTCCTTATTAGTTTTGCTGGACTGGACTAACACAGCTACCCCTTTGGAACTTTACTGAAACAGAATTTTTTGATGAAGGCAGACCATGCATGGGGCCTCAACTGAGCATAATACTGGACCCTAAAGGACTTACTAATTCTCTTTCCTCCTATCGCTTGGGTGGGAGACAAAAGAGACAGAACATGTTCCATTCATCCAAAGGAATAAAAACTTAAAATATATCTGGTACATCCAACCTCACTAGACAATACATTTGTTGGTCTGTCAAGTATTTTGTTTAGCTCTGCAACAGTTAAAACTTTGCATTTCAGTAACACCCTATTAAAATGACTTAGGAATATTTTCAGACATCTCTTGGTGCTACAATGTGTCTGCTCAGGTGCAGACATGGTGTGACATTGTGATATTGATTCATGTTGAAAAGGCAATTTTCATCATAAGAGATTTTTGAGAATAAGAGGATTGTTTTGTTCTTTAAATGAAACTCTGGGAGTCTAAATGGCATTATCACCAAGACTTCAATGGGAGCAAGCAGGCCCAAATGAGAGTGTCACAAATGATGCTGTTAGAATCAACAATACAACAATCGCATTTATTTTAATGACTTATAGATCAGCTATGGTATCATTTTGCCTCTTGTTTAAGGGCTGACAGTTATTTAGTACAAGGTTACAGAGAATAATTCAGAGGTTAATTGCCAGTACATTTTAAAGTTTAATATTCTCAACTCAATCACTTGAAGTTTTATGGTATTATTTTGCACTTAACTAAAGTTTCCTTTGAGGATCACAAAACACTTTACAAACTTTAGCATGTTATTCCTCTTATAAGAAGGTCTCATGCTCATTTTTACAGATACATTTTCTCTGTTAAACTAAGTGACTTACCCAAGCTCATGCAACTGGGCAGTGGAAAATGAGAGTTTAAAATGGAATCCAGATCACCAAGTTTAAACAATACAAACTCACTGCATTTTTGCTTCACCATTAGTAAATACAATTTAAACACACTTTTTCTGCTCCTTAAATCTATAAGTTGATTAAAAATGAACAAAGCAAGAATTACTGCATCCTTCAATTTTTACATTACAAACATTTTTCAATTGGAATCCAGACTTGAAATCTTTCATCCTTCTCAGTTATGACTAACTCATTGCTTGTTTCCTATCAAGAATTTATAGTAATTTCTGAAATAAGGAATTAAACATAAATGTTCACTCCAAAGAGGGTTCATCTTTGACAGAGAAATTATCAATTAATGTGTTCGATACTTTTAACTTGATTTTATACAGTCATTTACAGATACTACAAAGTTTGGAAAGTATATTTAATGGTCCTGATTCCACACGCAGTAGCCTCAATGGAGGAAGGAAAAACACTGTTTGTGTAGCCCACAAATACAGAGGCCAAAAAAAGGCAGAGCTAGTAACAAGCTACAGCATGGAGCTTGGCAAAGCAGAAACATGTACCGCAGCCACCTCTGCCAAAATCCTGAGCGGTACTAGGAACCTGCACCTGAGCTCCAGCTAGAACTGCAGACACTCAGCACCTCTCCGGATTTGAGTCTGTCTCTCTTACTAAAAAGTAGTCTCTTTTTTTGCCCCAGTATTTGCATGACACATTAGCAGTGAGACATTTTACATCAAGTTTTGTTTCCTTGGATGAAGAGACTGAAAATGCCATAGTTAAGACACAACTTAGTAATGCTCAATAGGCATTTTCAGTGTATTCCTCAGTGGGAAAAAAAAGATTTATCAAATGGATGTAAGTTTCTTACAAATTATTTTCTTTTCTCCCTTCCTTACCCCTCCCAGCAAAAATAGCGCTTACAAGTATAACATATGGCAATTATAAATTAGTGAGAAAAGTTTACAGAGAAGAAAATTAATACAAGGCTGGTCCAAATGAAACCACCAAGAAGCTAGTGAATTAAACAAATAAGCAAAAGAAGGAATCTGCTTGCTGAAACGTATGTTGCTGAAAGGCAGAGAGCATGGAAAGCTACTGAAGAACATGGTGCTGCAGTAGACAAATATTGGATTAGATTAGCATGGATTGTCCAAGACCCATCAAGTTAATGGTTACCTGCTATGACAAAGCTTAAACTTTATCTTGTTATCTCTTCTATTTCTGAATAGAACACACACAATGAGGAAGAAGGATGGTAATACTGTAATTAAAAGACCTCCTCTGAAATTAGAGAACTTAGGAAGCTGCACTAAAGAAAGATTTTTTCCAAGGAATTCCTATGAGGATTTCTCCTGCTGTAAGTTTTCAGAGCCAAATCATTATGGCTAGCCACAAATAATTTTACAACAATTAAAAGTATTTAAAAAATTGTTTGCTGGAACCCTTTCATTCAAAGTCATCCACCTGCCAAAGTTAAACTTGACCTGCCATAAATTGGGCCATAGTGCACTGCATTAATACAAATTACATTATTCATGACTGCCACAGGCCATATTTTAACAATATTAGGGATAATTATAATCTTTTGAAAACTTCATAGACTATTGTGTTTTAGAGCCTGCATTGGAAGAGTTCAAAAAAAGAGGCACTCGCATTCTTCAGTCACTCGTTTCATCCAAAAATTAATCATGTATAATTGTTCTTTGAGTTCATTTACTTTTATCTTTTGCTCCCTATTCTGAAGTAATATGATTAGATTCCTAACCGATGACATTAGTTTTGGTTACTGAGTCCTACAATATTTTTAGCTAAAGTAATTTGACAAAATTGCATACTAACAGGCACAATTTATATTGTGTCTTAATCTTAGGAGTTCCCTGCAGTGCAAAATAAGAAAAGATTATTGATACAATGTACATTTCTAACCAACACTTATTACAGCTGCAAAGTACAGCATCTATTACATTAAAGTTGGCCAATTGTGTTGGTCCATTAACATCTAACCCAAAGGCTCCAATTACTTTTAAGGGGAAATGTCAACATCACTTAGCTCTGTAGTATAAAGACATATTCTGATCATTTTAGAGTGGAGAGATCTGGAAAGAATTCACAGTTATGTAAGGTTTTAATATGGAATAACTTGCAAGTGAAAAACATTTAGCTGTATCTTCTACAGAGGTCTTGTTGGTACGGGGTGTTGACTCTACCGCAGGGCCTGGGGCCAAACACAGCATTTTTACAGAAGGGTTCTACTACTCCATCTTTACCTCCTTTTAGATATTCCGTAGGGTTGTTTTATAATCGTAGACATGAACAGACGGCACTGCATTTGTTACTACCCAAAAGTAAATGCAAAATAATGCATCCCTACAGGACACTGAACCACAGATAAATCTCCTCTCTTAGGTGCACTGCTCTCTAGGATTGAGGCATCTAAGAGAAACAGAACATTAATGAATGTATATTTCCCATACTTCAACATTATTCTGAGGATAATGATTTTTACATTGCTTGCCTTCCTAACAATGCCACACCCATCTCTCCCCACAGCAGACACTATTCACCGTCTCGGTAGACACATATTAAAATTATTCCACCACTGGCAAAAAGTCCCGTTTAGCCAAATTCATCCAGGTACCAGCTTTGGTCTCTTGTTCCATGATTCAAACTCAAAAGCTTGTCTCTCACACCATCAGAAGTTGACCCAACAGAAGATATTATTTCATCCACCTCATCTCTTTCAGAATCTCAATCCATTTGGCTAATAGTGGAAGGTTAAAATTATTTAGAGAGGACCAAGGGGGATAACTAGGAGTGAGGAGGTGAATCTAAGATAGAGAAAGGTAAGGCTGAATAGCAAGAAAAACTTTCTACCTCTTAAGTAGTCTCCCGAGGGCCGTAGTGAGAGTCCCGTTGCTTGGGACATTTAGACAAAACATGACAAAGTGTCCACAGAAAATGATGCCTTAGCAGGAGACTGAACTAGGATGGCTTAATACGCATTTTTCTTGTCTACTTTCTCTGCTTTCATGGTCTCTGAAGTAGGACTGTCTGAAATGACTTTTGTACCATTGAAAGCAGAGCTTTCCAAACCGGTGTGTGAACTACTCCTGGACTTCAGCTTATCTGCTGGTCCTCTGAAGAGGGATACCTAGTCAGGTAATGTTGGCTCCTCATCTGTTTCCAGCTGCTCAACTGCATTAAAAGACAGTTAAAATAAATATTAAATAGATTCCTATGTTCTACTTTTCTATGCAACAGTCTGCTGTAACTGCCACAGTAGATTATGAAAGCCTTCAAGAACACCTAAAGCACAGTGAAGTCTCTGAATTTACCTGCTGTATCATGACAGGAATGTTAACAAAGAACCTTAGCAGGCTATTTATTCAGAATTCTTGTACCTGGGACTACGCTGTCATAAAATTGTGCTTTTTTAGATGTGCTTCTCATATTTTCCTCAAGGTAGGTTTCCAGATTTTTCCCTACAAGTACTATTAAACTCATTGACCTCAATTCAATTCTGTGCAGGTCCAACAGATCTCTTCTCTTGAATTTCTGCTGCAGTCTAGATTTTCACAAGTGAGCAATGCAGAGGCAGCTTTTGGGGTAGGTGAAGACGGTGCATGCCTAGAGGCCCAAGCTGTAAGGGGCCCCCTCACCTGCCCCAAAAGCTGTGCCTGCCTCGGTTGACAGCAGGAGGAGGATCTGGCCCCTGGGTCCAGGGCTGGTGGCAGTGAGCTGGGACTGAGGAGGGGGGTGGAGCCGGTGGTGAGGAACTGGGGCTGGCAGCAGGGGGCCCTTGTGGGCCTATAGGGGGCCCCACAGGCCTATATGGGGGCCCGCAATGGGGCTTTGCCTAGGACCCCCAATAGACAAAGGCCACCTCTGGAGCAATGTATAATGCACTCAAACACAGGTTGCTGGGCAGGCCTGAAAGAATGCTGGATTTATACAGAGCAGTCTGAGAAACCAGCTGGCAGCTGTAGATCTCAAGACCTTCAAGAGTTTAAAGTGGGGTCATAGACAAGGAAGAGATGAACTATATCAGAATTTCTAAAGATGCCTTTTTGGGGGTAGAGGCTGAGCTGCAGAAAGAGAATGAACAAGACAATCAAGCGACATGTTTGAGGTCAAGAAAAAGTTCAAGGCTTACCAGGACTTCTATATAGCTTGTAGTTAGTTCAGGACAGGTTTGATGTTACTTTTTCCTGGAGTTTTTCATTCATCTTTACCAAGTGACATTTGTTTTAAAAGTCAAGTACCTATTTCTTGATACTAACAACCAGTGTCCCCATACTAGTCAAAATACTTGTTTAATGGTCGTTTCATACGCCTAAACTGCAATACATCTGGGTGTCCAAGAAATATAGACTCATATACTCTCAGGTCAGAAGAGACCAATATGAGCATCTAGTTCAGGGGTTCACCAATCCCTTTTTAAAGTGGCCCACACTCCCCTGCCGCTGGCTGGGAGCTGGGCTGCAGCCACACCCAAAACTGTGCGTGATCAGATTTTGTTACCATCAGAAAAAACAACGTAACAAGATCTGGTGGCACATGGTTTTGGGCACTACAGAGCTATAGTCACCCACTCCCACCCGGTCCTGGCATGCAGCCTGTTCATGGGCATCCAGCCTCTTTTTTAAAAAAAAATATTTTTTTAATTTTTTTAAAACCTTTTTTGCTCAAGGACCACAAATACAATTTTTACAACCCTGAAGGGCCACCAGTCTGTTTAATTAAAAATTCAACTTAATAAAATTTTAATTAAAATGTAATTTGAATTTGATTAATTTAATTTTTAATTAAACAGACTGGTAGCCCTTCAGGGTTGTAAAAGTTACATTTGTGGCCCTTGAGCCAAAAAGGTTGGGAACCGCTGGTCTAGTCTGATCTCCTGCACAATGCAGGCCACAGAACCATACCTACCCACTCCTGCAATAAACCTCTAACCTATGACTGCGTTATTAAAGTCCTCAAATGATGATTTAAAGACTAAGGTACAGAGAATCCACCAGCAAGTGAATTACACCCCATGCTACAGAGGAAGGCGAAAAACCCCCAGAGCCTTTGCCAATCTGCCCTGGGGGAAAATTCCTTTCTGACCCCAAATATGGTGATCAGTTAAACCCTGAGCACGTGGGCAAGACTCACTTAAGCCTGTGTAAGCTGAACCCAAGTTTAGTCCATAAGCAGTACAATTGGCAAAGCTTCAATTGGTAAATTTAGAGACTAGTCAAAAAGCAACACAGTGCAACAGCTAAGTACATTAACATCAGCTATGTAAAGTCTCATTCCTCCATCACACAGAAATTTTGACAGTGGCTAGCAATGAATAAGCTAATTCAAAATAAACTATTCCCCATTGCTGTACCTTTATCCTCAGATACACCAGCAACAGTCATGTCAACAAGTAAGAACTCTGGTTTTTGGTTCACAAGTTCATGGAGGGCCAGTATGAACTCCCTCTTTTCAATATGCATTTCAAGTAACAAAGGGTTTTGATTCCCCTCAAGAAAAGACTTCCAAGCAATGAAAACTATAATAATTTTAAATGATCAACTACACAAGTGCTGTCCTCTCCTCCATTGGTAAATATGACTTTTCCCAAGCAGTAGCAAATTGTAAAAATAAAATACACCACTATGGAAAACTGGGGGGACAGAAGATGTTAAAGGTTGTGGCTTGTTAAACCCAAATCCTTTTCATGTAGTCTATGGCAATTATTGCAAAGGATCTCCCAACTATAAATGTAAAGGTCCATTCAGATCAAGTCAACTCAAAGAAAAACGGTAGCATAAAACCTAGTGTGAATAGTATTTGAAATTAGCTTTCTGCTTCCTTCTAATATATCTGCAAAAATATCTATTGCTACTTCAACTCCTATGCACTTTAAGATTCAATTAACTAAATGTATGTGATCTACACATGGGATCACTAATCAAAGTGTTATGGGTGAAGAGAGCGAGATCACCAAGTTAGAAGCAGTAATGTATACATGTCTGTTTCATAATTCTTGCTTAAGAAGCAGCTAGATGAACTGAGTCCCACAGGGGAACTATTATTCTCTGTGAAATAATTAAACAGCAGAAATCTAGCAAGACACTAATAGCATCCCTATGCCAGAGGACAAGGCGCTTCCTGGTATCTAGCAGTGATCTTCAACTGGCCTGCCCAACTCAATAAACCCTAGGTCACTGTAGTCATAATCTGTATCTAAAAGGTGGCAGGGAAGATATATGGGAACTGTAACACGTTTGTCATCAGTATTATTGCATGGTATATACACGGGTTTTATATGAAAAATTATAAATCTATGGTGGAAATATGTTTTGATCAAGTGTTTGGCAGATAGGGCTTAAGTCATCCTGCCCTAGACAAAGGAAAATGGTTCTGCCTGCTTGAAGGCATCTCTCTAAGGTGTAAAGAGCATGCAGACTGTGGAAGTATGCTTATATAAAGGTAAACAAAGCCATAAATCAAGCAAGAGGGGGAGATAGTTAATTGGCTATCAAAATGGGAGGAAGAGACTGCAAAAATTAACATGCTGAGCCTACACCAGGGTTTCCTGACTTCAAGGCTGTACACAGAGACAACCATTTCAACATTCTTCACCTGAGGAGACAAACTAACCACTTTGGGCTCTGTATTGGATCCTGGCTAAGGGCTGGCGAGCCATCCTGGAAGAATGGCTGTGGTGAAAAAACTACTTAGAACCAAAGCTCTAGTTTCTTAAATTAGGTTTTAATGTTCAGGATATTTTTACTCTGGTTTGTTTGTAACAATCTCTCTCTCAATCCTGTCTACTCACAACCAATTCAATATCTATACTTTGTTCATAAACTTGATCTTGGTTTATTACCCAACCATCTCAGTGCAGCAATTCAAACAGAAGAGAAAATCCTCAGCTGGGGCAGGATACTGTTTCTTTCAAGGAGCAGCAGCTTGATAAGGTTTGTGAGCGCTATAGTGAGGAGGCTGAACACTGCAGAGGAGACTGTTTGTGGGGTACTCAGGCCTGGAAGGCTGTTGGTGTCTCCTTGCAAGAATTAACCACGCTTGTGAAAACCAGGTGGTACTTGTGTTTGGTGGCTGACTACTGGCTCTGTGCTAATGCAACAGCATACTCCCCAAGGCAGGGGTGGACAAGATACAGCCCACAGGCCAGATCCAGCCCATTTGACAGCTCTGTCTGACCCGCCATGGCTCAACAAGGCTGGCTCTCCGCTGCTGCACTGGTTGGCTCCCCAGGGCAGGCTCTCTGCCAACTGCGCCTGGCCCACCTATGAAGATTATTGACCACCCACGCCCGAAAGGATAGGGGGCAGACAGTGACAACACTTGCTGGTTGGGGAAAACCCCAGAGACTCACATCTAGCTAGCTTACTCTTTCAACTGTTCATCTGATCAAATGTGATCACTGATCACACTTCCAGATGGATTACACACAGACACAAGGAAACACCAAAGGGATGTAGAAAACCAGTTTTACAATGAGTTTATGGATTAGAAAACTCTTACCTTGTCAACTAGAGCTCAAATGTTGGTGAACTACAATCTCCATACCTCTTACTTGGTGCTCTGTTACTCGAGTCCCCAACTGGTTTTACACACTGTGTTCTTTAACCGGGACTGTCTGGTTACATTGTCACAAGTTGGAATTTACTATGTGAAAATTCATTTCAATTAAACAGGAGCAGCTGATGCTTGCTCAGCCGGTCTCCCATATCAATGAGCACAAAACAGGCACCATAACTGCACGTTTCAGCCTAAACATATTTTAATTGCCATTTAATTGGCTAAGTGAACTAATACACTTAAAATAAGACCATCCACAGAACACATGCATGTAGCTGGATGAACTAGGCCTCATGAGCACTTATTGAAGGAGGTTCTAGGGGCATTGCTCTAATTAAAGCTGTCAGCAATTTTATTAAAGAAACCTATTTACAGAGTTCCAAAGGGGTAGCGCTGTTAGTCAAGTTCAGCCATAGTAACTAGGGGCAGATGACAGAGAGCTGCTGCCCTGCCGGGCCCTGGGCCAGAGGTGTTCCCGCCCAACCCCTGGGACAGCTGGTCTGCCCCTAGGGCAGGGCAGGGCAGGGCAGGCTGTTCACTCCGCTCTGCCAGAGCTGGGGCTGGCTCAAGGGCGGGAGCATCACCTCTGCCCCACCCTTCTCTCCCAGCACCAGCCCAGGCAGGGACCTCCATGTGGCCCCCGGCCAGGGGGGGCACACCACAGTGCTGCAGCAGCCCAGGGCCCCAAGGCCTCTTAATCCAGGCCTGCTGAGAACAAAACATTAGTTCTGGGGAGCAGGTGGACAGGAAGGAAGAGTGCGTGGAAAAAACCACCAAGGTTTTGGGAGTCCTGAAAAGCTGGTGAATCTAAAATGCTTAAAGTGAAAACCCATCCCAGCTCACAGAATGTGGTAAAATGTATTCAGTCAAAATCTGTATGAGCAGATAGAGAACCACAGAGAAATGGAAGCACAGAAAAGCCCAGGATTTCTTTGAAAGCAAATTTGCTGCTAGTGGAAGTTATCAGCTTGAAAACCCAGTAGAATATCTTCTCTTTCCTCACAATACACTGACAGAATCAGCACCAACAGCACAATTTCACCACACCACCCAATCATCCATGACTCAACCCTGACTTCAAAAAGGGCCAACTCTAGGGGTTCCATTCCGTTCAGTTAAGTACTTCAGTTCAATCCATCCTGGACAATTCTGCTATGGGCATATCAAGTCACAGTGTCTAAAGTTCCTGACCACATTGACTGAACAGCAGGTTCACTTAATGGATTAGGGTATTTGTCCAAAAGAAAATAAGAACAATGCACTGATCCCTGTGAAAGGAGAAATTCACATGAGGAATAAAACCAGAGACCCCTTCAACTAGTGATGAAAGTCTGGGCACCAATCCAGAAGACGTAAAACGATTTTCAACATACACAAAAGCAGAGTAGACACCTAGCAGAATGCAGCATCTAGAAATATTTTCTATAGCAAGTGTTAGAAATTGTATAGCTGCTAGTGTAGATGGGACAGAGCAATTTTCAACCTCTGTGAGAGCTGGAAGACTGTAGTTTACTGCAGCTGTCAATCACAAATCATTTACTTCTATACAGAAGATCTCAGTATTCCTATGCTGCATCTGTAGGAAAGTGAGAAAGAGTTTAGATCTAAAACACCCAGATCTCTTTTCCAGGGATGGAAGCAAACTGTCTACACACTCCATCCAATATTGTCCAAACATCCTTTCATTTGGTGCTCTTAGAATCTCCAAATTTAACAACTGTATAATTTACCCAATAGTGTTATAAGATAAACTTAAGTCTCCTGTTCAAGTACAGACATATAGCTGCCCATCAGCAACAGATACTACTCAGAATTTCCCCAAGAACTTAAACTGAAATGTTTAGTAAAGTTATTGGTGGGGGATTGGAGAAAGTCCACAAGCAAAATGTGGTACAGTATTTCTATTCTGTCCCTTCACCACAGAGAAACAATACTCAACCAGTAAATCTACTCAACCTTTGTAACACAATTCAACTTTTATGAAACCTTTATTTTTCTATTACAATTTTAGAGAAATTCAGAAACCCAGGTAAACACACATCCATAGTGCTTCTAAAGGGTCCTGAAGCCCTCATCTAAGACAATGCAGTGCCCTCTACAGGCTTCCTCTTTGCACTACTTCCCTACGTACAAAGCCCAGCATTTGTCAAGTATACTGAAATAGCTTCACAGAAACAGTTATTGCCAAGTTCAGTACTCCTCAGAGTAACAATAAAAAGCTACTGGAGAAGGCAAGAACTAAACATACATTCCTCCAATACCTCAAAGCAGAGAAGTCATTTATTATAAACATGTACAGTGCCAATGATTATTACAATTGCTTATTTTCAATAAGCACCTGGTATTCAGGTTCATTTGTCTCAAATAGCTGAAAGGAAACAATTAGAGTTTCATAGGATTTATTACTTAGCCAGACAATGGAATTGAATCAAAGCTTTTGGAGCAGAGACTGTCTTTTTGTTCTGGGTCTGTACAGTGCCTAACACAATGGGGTCCTGGTCCATGATGGTGCTCCCCAGCACTGCACTGCTAAAAAGATAAATATTTACTATAACAGAAACCTATACTTCAAGTTTTCCTACTAGCATTGTTTTCTTACAGCACTACCACTTGGTTTAAATATTCTTACAATATTTTATTATTTGTAGAGAGAAACTCTGTTGTGAACTACAAGTGTTTAAAAAAAGAGAGAGAGAGAGAGAGAGAGAGAGAGAGAAAGAGGAGTTAAATCATACATGGCTTATCTTTTCCTTTCAGTAATATTTGGAAGTGCATGGAAAAAACACTTGAGAACCAGAAATTCAGAGGTAGCAAAGCATACATTTAGTTTTAGCATGAGAAAACACCTTCTTTTGCATACTCAATGCAACGGAAGAGACAGAAAGAGAGAGTATGGATTTAGCTACAGTACAAAAATGAAGCATTCACAGAGCATTAATTCAACATAAAACCTTAGTTTAAAAAAAATTACCAAAATAAATCAAGTTCTGCTCAGTTACATACATACTGGAATATTACCAGTGTTGCAGATATGCATCTCAGTACAATTCTGCCCTGCAAGTAGAGTTATGTCTTTGTGGAGGTGTTACTTTTTCTTCTGGACATTTAAAATCCAATAAGGAAAAGAGATGCTTCTATTCAACAAAGCAGAGAAAAGGGTAAATTGTATTATGATTTTTCTTCTATTGTTCAGTGTGGCTCTGCTAACAAGAGGAAAGGGCCTCACTTAAAAGAGCTGGTGAGGAGCTCACTGGACTGTTAATGTTGATTTTTCAATAAGACTTGGAACACCGAGGTAGTGCCGGAAGACTGAAAGAAAGCTAATACGTGCCAATACTTTAAAAGGGTAAATGGGCTCAGTCAAATAATTATAGGCCTGTCAGTCTGACATCAATCCTGGGCAAGATAATGGAATATCTGGTATTGGACTCAATTAATAAAGAATTAAAGGAAGGTAATATAATTAATACCAATCATAGGTTAGACTCAACCTAAACTAAACCAAAAGTGATGATAAAGAAAAGCATAAACAGAAGAGCAAATGTCAGCTGGCACATCAGAAATAACCATGCCAAAAATATTCTGATGATCCACAGAGCAAAATGGAATCAATATCCCAAGTAAGGATGAACACAGGACAATACCTCATGAGAATACTTCTATAGTGTCTGCAGACAAGGGAAACTGAGGGACTTCTGGAGTATATATGTAGCTTTTTGACTATTTCAACATTTACATAGAAAGATATCCTTGACATTTTGGCTACTCAGCTCTTTTCCCCCCCAAGAGAGGACAAATAGCTGGAATTCAGTCAACAGCTCACAACTGAAAGTGTTCACATCACATACGGTTGGATTTTACTGTAATTTACAAGGATGTGTCCTTTTTACCTGATGTGCAGAACAGCAACATATTTTACTAGCTAAGAACATCTTACATTTCTGTGTTTGGTTGTGTTTACTTCATAAACTGCAGCAGGACACAGTTCCCCACTTACGTAACTTCAATACAGGGCTTAAGTTTTAAAGGGTACTGCACTTGCCCTCCAACAGGTTCCCTACAGTCAAGGCCCCTTTTACTGTGTAGTACATAGCACTTCCAGAAGAAGCGAGATGCCTTGCCACATAATGGAAGAGTGGCACTAAATCCTATGGCACTCTACAGCAATGGTAATACCTTACAAAACTATTCTAAAAGTGCGATCCCAAACCAGAGTAAATGCAGAACAGGCACTACCAGAATGGAAGCAAGCAATGTCTTGTGGGAAGAAAGAGGGCACAGCCATTCTCAGCCTCCCAAGCCCCATTAGGCTCCTGCGTAATGGCCATGCAGAACTTCTACATCACACAGCAGTAGAGCTCCACACTCTGAGATAGGCTTTGGCCATTTTTTTTTTTTTTTTACTCTCCTGATGCTGCTGGATGCCCCCTGCCTTCAGCAATAATATCTCTTCTGTGGAGCTGCTAAAATGATGGGAGGAAATGGCAGGGAAATTTAATATGGCCAAATCTCCAGACTTTATGATCCAGGCAAAAAAAGCACCATAGCATTATCTCAACACAGAGTCCTGCTAGTTCTTCAGAGCATTGAGACTCCATCATCTGCTAAATGACAGAATTTCAGATTAGCTGGACCTCAAGTTTGGAAGATGACCTTTGAGTGTAGGATCACTGAGCTTCAAGGAATGCCAGCCTGCAGTAAGAGGAGCGGGAAAATGAATGGTGCTTGAGTCTCAGGGAAAAATAGCAGACAACCAAAGAAAGGGGCATTTTGGAATCATCAAACCTTTCCCTGCTCAGGCCACAGGAAAGCAGAAGGTGTCACTTTCCTCTTGATTTCAGGGTGGGTATCATTGCCACTCAAAGCAGAAGCTTTCAAAGAGGGAAAGGGGAAGAAAGGATAGAAGCAATCCTCTTTAGTCCCCACTATCCAAAAGAGCCAAGACAGGGCATGACAGACACAGGAACAGTCTGAATTAGTAGATCAAGATCCTAAGGGTTCTTAATCCACCTGGCAGTCAGTACCAACTACTGAGATGCATTGAAAACATGGCTACTTTCTCCAGAATGAGAACGTGGCATAAAGTCTTGATTGGCGCACCTAAGCACTGTCGAAAATAATGTATTCAGCTCCACTACTGAATACAGACCAGTTTAGATAGAGACGCAATGCAGGGGTGCTCCTGAGGAGGATTTCAGCATTCCTATATGCAGCATAAAAATAGAAAAGTGAGTGATGTTTCATTCAAATGCACCCAATGTAAAGTGACATGTTTTGACTTAGGAGATTCATTAAGCAAGAGATTAGCCATTATGTAAATGAAACTTTGTCACAGTTTTGTGTCTGTTCCGTTCTGCTACTCTTGCTGTGCAGGCCACTGAGCTTCAGAGGTAGAATCCGTCCCCTACAATTACAGTTTGCTAATCCAGCAGCTTCAGGAGTAATGTCCCGCAAGGATTCCTGTCCTATTACAAGAGATTCAAGATTTAAACAACTGCTCTAGCGTTTAGGTTGCTTTTCCGACGGAAGGCAGACACGGATGTCCCTGCTTTCCTTCAGAGCAGACTAATTGATCTTTACTTAGCACAGCAAAGACTGACCTAAATGAACCTAGGGCTCTGGCTTTTACTTTGCAAGTTAAAAGAATAGTCTTCTCTATCTTTCAAAATCTGGGCACAGCAGCTTAGCTCTTTGCTGGGGACATCTATGATTATGCTCCCACAAAAGTTTGTGGGTGTATAATTAGGAACACAGCATGCAATTTACTAAGCAAGCTGCTCAAAGTAGATTTCTCCATTGCTGCTGATTAACATTCAGACCAAGTTCCTCACCATAGAAAGAAATGCAAAAAAGACTATCAGGATGCAGTCACAAAACTATAAACAGTTGAGACTCCAAGGACGGATTCCACTGGGCATCATCCACGAGAAATACAATGAAAAGTGGAACTCTGTCTATTAATACTGCAAATAAACCAATCAATACACTAAATGTATATTTCACATTCTTAATTTACTAATGAACTGCAAATGAATATTTGCGTGTACATATGTATGATCAAATTATAAGTGTGTCATTATCACACATGCGCTGGGGAAGAGAACTTAGCTGCACCTTGAACAAACTGCATTACAGCTATAAGGAAAATGATGCCGTTACCCATAGGTCAATCTCTGCACTTGGATGAAAAGAGAGAACTCTTTAAAATGATGGAAGCTGCATTCATGGATCTAATGATGGTTTGGCCCATTCTTTCTATGGCCCTGATTTTAAGTGCCTCTACTTGACCCACCTCTAAGTGGAAATCTGATGATAACCCTCTCTCCATTATCCATTTGAGAAGATTTGTTACCAAAACAAGCCTGCCATCAAAAAGATTCCTCTAGCACAAAGCTGCCACAAGTGGATCACAGGGAATGTTGAGGGTCTTCAAACTAAATAATAAACTTCATTTTTTTCTGCTATTAAAATAAAGCATTTTGACTGACACCTGGTTGAATTCTCTTTAACGTCCTCAACCTAATTGTGCAGTGGTCAATCACGCACACATTTTGTTTAGGATAATGTTTCCTAACATTACAGGGACAGCCATAAATTATAGTTGTGCATCATGCAAAGGCTGTTGTTACAACATCCAAAGCACTAAATAAAAACCTTAATTAACATATTATAAAGACCTTAGAAGTCAGCCATTTAGTTTTAGTTTTAATGGGACATCAGCTTACACAACACATTTCTAGCCAACAAATCTTTATCTACTATTATAAAGTAACACCTAGAAAGATTAGAGGGGAAAATATTTCTTCTAATTTTTCACCTTGTTTGCATTGTACATTTGAGTACTTCATGTGTGTGTCTCACTCTTAGCCCTGAATAGTTTGTGAGTTTCCAATGTTTGCATGGATTTTTGGCCCCAGAGCGAGCGAGCAAGCAAGCAAGCAACTTTACCTACCCTACCCTACCCCACCCCCACCCCCCCAAAAAGTCACAGACATTGGCAGGAAGACTCCAGGACAAACATAGCACCTAAAAAGAGCAGAGAGCTGTAGGCCTGGCCATGGGCCTTTATAGTTCATCCAAAATGATCGGCCCAGCTCCTTCAATTGGACCTGGATGGGGGGAAAAGCTGAACACAGACTCATGCAATGTAGTGAACAGTACTATGCACAGATACAGGCATCTGCCCAGGCAAATCCAATTGAAAGCCTGAGGTCACCATTTGTAACCCTTCGATAAATAGTTACTAGTCTATATCACTGGGCCCACTTGACTTGGAGAGCTGAGAAGACTACAGGAAACCTATCAGATTTGTAAAATATAGCCCTGGGCATATTTTTATTCTAACCACAAAAGTTGATCTCAACCAGTTTATATCATGTGATTGTGACAGGTTTGTCCACTCACCACTAGGATAGCACCTTCTGATCATTCTGGAGAATAGCTCACCAGATCAATACCCCTTCCCATGGTTGCATACCATCTCTCCCCCTTTCTGTCCAGCTCTGCAGCCCCTTTCTCACTCCATAAGCTGCTGCTGCTGCTGTCGCCTTTTGGTGATTTGCCCCCCCCCCCCCGCAGCCAGGTCACTATATGAGTGTGTGTTCCAATCTGCCCATTCACCGCACCACACCCACAATGGCGGGCAGGAGAACCCAGCCTGCCTTCTACTCTGGATTCCAGATCACTTATGCTCTAGCCAGCAGTCACAGTCTGTTCCATCCTCCATCTTACTGCTTTCCCTGAGCCTGTCCTACCTTTCTAGCTTGACTTCCCTCCTCTGTCTGGGTTTGCACATCCAAATACATCTTCCTTCTCTTGACATGACTTCAGACTTTTCCCCACAGCTCCCTTCTGCTTCTAGTTTCCTGCCTGTAGAACCCAGTCCAGCTCATTCCTCCTCAGCTGGGCTGCCTCCTTCAATCAGGGGAGTCCTCAGCCACCTGATTCCCTTCAGCTGTGGCACACTGAGTTAATTAGCCCTCTCCTCCCTCTGCACTAACCCTTCCCAGGCAAGTGTGGGGTAAATATCACAGTTCTGTAGAAACACAGAAAGCAAAGCTGTAAAACAATTGCAGAGCAGAAGTCAAGTCCACCTCAAGGACGGCTCCCCACTTCTCTCCATAACAAACAGCTCTTTCAACACTAAAAACAACGAGTGTCCTGTGGCACCTTATAGACTAACAGATTTTCTTCAGCATAAGCTTTCATGGGCTATAACCCCACTTCATCAGATGCAAGTGGGTTATAGTCCACGAAAGCTTATGCCGAAGAAAATCTGTTAGTCTATAAGGTACCACAGGACTCTCGTTATTTTCGCTGTACACAGACTAACACAGCTACCCCTCTGGAAATTTCTTTCAACACGGACATTGCCATGTACCCAACTGTCTCCCCCACAAAAAAAGCTCAAACAAATTAACCCACCAAATAGCTCAAGCAGAGTTTTTAACCCCAAAGAGGTCAGAAATAGAGACTCCGGGAAGTGGGTTTTTTTCTTTAATTATTCAGTGGCAGAGATGTTCCTTTCCAACATATGAAATCTGTAAATCAATTCTCTTTTCAAAAAACAAGAGTCCAGGATTAATTAGGTAAATTCTTTCATTTGTCTAAAGGATTACAGGACCAACTCCTGATTTAGTAAAAGGGGAGATTCCAGTGGGAGCTGAATTGGGCCCTCTAGAACTAGGCTGCATTATAAAGATAATTACAAACTTGATATCAACATTCCTGTTTAGAGAAGCTTTGCACTTTCATTCAGTGGTTTCATTTGGTATTGAGCTTCCTGAGTAACATTGCTATTACAAATCTCACAGTACTGAGCAACAAATAATTTCAGAAAAATAAATGGAATGTTGATAGCAAAGGAGTATGGTGGATCAATTTCAGAAAGCCTGGAAAACCACACAAGTTATTCAGACCCATTTATTGATGGGTTGGCAGCAAAGCAATAAAAGAGGCAAGCTGAGCTGGCAAACCATTGTAGTAATCTAATAAAGTTACTTAGCACACTGATACAGGAGGACAGGCACAAAATTTCATGTGTGTATTTGCTGATTTCACATGAATGTAGTGATCTTGAATTACAGTCCTCATACATCACTGCCTTTGCAATCAATGGTCGTTTTTTGGATAAAAACGTGTGTTAGGAACTCTTTAAAAAGATAGCCAGGTAGTGAGAATTACACAGCAGAACTTCTTACATGGGAATCCAGGAAACCAAAGGGAGATCTCTGAACTAGAGAAGCATGTGACATTCATTAATAAATGTAAGCAAGTGTCACCTATTTTCAAGCATGACAGTGAAGCTGGCCAATCTTCACACTAATTTTTCAGATAATCCTTTTCCTGCATTAGTTTTAGAAACAGCAAAAGGATTTAGCAAAATGATCAGCCCGCCCTAAGCGATTCAATGTTATGGTGAAGATTTAGCTTTAGAATATTTTCAACTCACTTGCCTCAGTTAAATTGTCAAAGCTATTTTCCATTTCCAGATGTGCCACCACACCAGAAACACAAGGCAAAGAAAAGGAAAAAAAAAAGAGACAAATACAATATTCACATAAAAAAGCATTTATTCAACAGACCAGTATTCCATGCTTAGCACAAGAGGACAAAGAAAAAGATGAAAGCAAGTGTAGTAGCCTATAGAGTACCATGCAAAATAATTTCAGAAACAAAGCATAAACAGGTATAAAACTAGACTGCAGGGATTCAACTGTCTTGTGAACAACAAAGTCTTTTCCCCCCTTTGTGCAATTTGACATAATTCATATTCAATCTCAGTACCCAGCTGCCCTCTGGTGTTTGTCTTGATTTTTCAGTCTCAGTGCTGAGGGCCCTGATGTGGAAACAAAGCCTAGAATTTCATTTTAACCAGTACAGTGGCCTGCACTTGCTGGTGGAGTTCAGAAGCTCGGCACCCCCAGTCCAGCACTACCTACAACCTGGCCTTACAACCAACTTGTCTTTGTAAACATGTCTGATATCCTGGGACCATTCTTCAGCTTCCAGGTCTAGCTGCTTTTTCCTAGCAACTCTTATGGGTCATTTTCCAAGAGTCAACTGGATACAGATAAATGTGCTTCCTCCACACAATACCAGAGTGCAATGCCAGCCTTGATGCACCTGGGTCTGGGAACTTTCCCTCAGTCTCGCATGACAGCATGCTATACTAAGGCAGACAGTCAGCAGAGTGGCCCACGTAGCTTTTGTCTTTGCCTGTAAGGATCCCATGCAGCCACCCCACTGCTTTAGCCATCCTCCTGGTCACAAATGACTCTGAAACCCTCTGGTTCAGCAATCCACTGCAAATTTATTTACAGGGCATAGTCCCATCACCTTCTTAACACAGAGTTGGGCTCACTGTCCCAGGAGCCCCTGCAGCCAGGTAAATGGACCTTCACTCCCTGAGTTCTCCTTTCTTCTACCTCCCTCAGCTGGCCATTTATAGCCCCTGGTTAATTAGGCACACAGCTGTTTTCCCTACCCCAATCAAGTGTCCCCAGCCAGCTCCAATCTACCTTTGTCAACTGGGGCTGACTATGGAATTACTGCCCAGCACTCTGTTACAGTACCATAATGTACAATAGGCTAAGTTTAAAATAGTTAAAAGATCATGCTGCTGAAAAATTTTTTTTAATTTATTTTAAAAATATCAAAACTTGCTCGACTCATATTCCCAGAAGCTTAAGTCCCTGAGTCACCTGCCTGTTGCTAGTCCCCAGGTCTGAATCTATGCTGCTCTTCTGCTACTTCCATATTTCTTCCCATTTCCCTCATTCCCCTCTAATTACAAACCTTTGTCCCTAGCTACCTCTACCATTCCTATTTTGGGTATGTCTGGCTGTGTGTTCAGATGAGCTCTCCACATTTGTTCCCTTTCTCTCTGGTTGTTTCAGTTCTACTGATTGGCTAGCCATCTTACAGGATCCTCTTCCTCAAAAAGTGAATTGTGCAGCCACCATTTGAAGGCCTCAGGAAAGCATAATTCACTGTAATCTCCTTGTTCTAGCCACACGTGCTGCTCCAGTTTAGTGAGGAATCCCCAGGTGACCAGAGCAGACATAATCGCTCCATGCACTTCATATGCCTGCAATAAACCACGTTGCCAACTTTGCCCACATATCTACACAAAAGATATCTCAGGACGTAATCAAGACAGCTATTCCATCAGGGGTCATTCACCTGCTCATCCACCAATGTGATTTATGCCATCATGTGCCAGAAATGCCCCCCTGCCTTGTATATTGGACAAACAGGACAGTTTCTATGCAAAAGAATAAATGGGCACAAATCTGACACAAGAAATCACAATATTAAAAAACCTATAGGGGAACATTTCAATCTCTCAAGCAGTGAGGGGCCCCGTCACCTGCTTCGCCTACCCCAAAAGCTGCATCTGCCTTGGTCAGCAGCAGGTGGAGCTGGGCTCAGGGGGCCAGGGCCATGGGGTGGGGAGCTGGGGCAGGAGGGAGGGCAGGGTGGCGAGGGGGGGGCTGAGGGTGGGGGGAGTGGGCCACAGAGGGGGGCCCCATGGTCCTATGGGGGACCCGACAATGGGCCTTTGCCTAGGGCCCCCAATAGCCAAAGACCGCCTCTGGGCATCAGGCCAGCAGCGTGAAGGCCTATTCTGCAAAGATGGAGAACTGGGTTCCACTCCTGATATCTCACAGCCCAAGGACAAACCTAAGTTTTTGCCTTTTGTTTTCTCACTTGAAGGTTGACTGCTGAATGTCTGCCCACTGTATCCTGATGTGGAAGTAATTTCAAAGGTGGTGACAGTAATTCAGCTCTGATCTTTGAAAGTTACATTGGTTATGAGCTCAGATTTTATTCATCCCCATTTGACATTTCTGACACCTCAGGATGCAACAGGCAGGTATGCAGCAACAGCAACCACAATATATGAAAGCAAGTCACAACAACTCAGAAAAGCAGACCAAAAGAAAAGAAAAGAAAAGAAAAGAAAAGAAAAGAAAAGAAAAGGACAAATTGCTACTGTCTCTGCATCTCTAAATAGCACTGCAATAGATAACTCTCGGACAGAATTCCTGGCCCCCAGTGTCCTATTCTTTCATATCAGTCTAACTCATAACATTTCTGCCTATCTATAAGTCAAAATAGACAGGCTTATTCTGGCATCTTCTCTTTCAAATGAAGTCTTTTCTCATTGAAAATAGAACAATAAAATCCAGGAAGACCCAACATAATGGATCTCTTGCAACCATCAGTCAAACATGGCAGAGCGTTGTGCTCAAAGAACAAAACTGTTTGCTTTTTTCTAATGATAATCCCCAAATTGTAAAATGAGGCCTCAATCTGCAAAAGGTCAGTCTCGGATTGAACCCAAGAGCAGGTCACCAATCCAACAGAATTATGTGTGGGTACAGCAACAAAACAGAGGCCACATCAGCTGACTAGTCACACAAAGGGTTTATTTACGGAGTTACTTGCATTTAATTTAAAATATGATTTTCAACCAATTTAGTTAAAGTGAAAAAGGATAGTGCACATTTCAGTTCAACCATGCTTAATTCAGTTTTAGCTGAAGTCAGTTAAGAACTGGTTTGAGCGAAATCGGAACAAGAATGTCCACACAGGGATTTGCACTGGTTTAATTAAATCAGGGAAAGGTGTAAGGAAAGCCTTGGAATATTCATACTTAGAGAAACAGAATTTCCTAACATTTGGAAGCCACTATTGTTAAAAAAAGGTGCTTTCAAAGAGCACATTTGATTTACATGTGTGGGTTTATCCTTCCCATTTGAAAATATAGGTCTATCCAGTGACACACAACACATTTAAAAATTCTTTATTACATATGCACCAAAGCACTTCCACATTTATAGACTATGTCTCACACTTTCTCTAACTCATGCACAAACTTTGATCCTTTTAAATACAAAATCCAAATCCTGTTTTCTTATTGCAATTTTAATTACCAACTAAAAAAAGTTACAAATAGATTTGCTTTTACTTTCAAGGCTAAGATCATTAAGACACAGCAGAAATTTAGGCTACCATTCCCACAGAAGTTCAAGTGCAATTTATACTCTGTTTCTGACACCCTATTCCATAAACCATACACTCTCTGCATGATGTAAACTAATTAACATATTTTGTTTTATTGAGGAAAACATTGTTCTGTCTTAATGAGGATAACATTTAAAATGTAAACAAATAGGTCACATTATATGCAAGATGCTAATGAATCAGAATAGTCTGAAGACCAATAAATATTGGATGCAATATAGCACACTCCTATATGCAGGAGTACAAACACATTTTACTTTCTTTGCTAAAAAAAAAAAAGATAGGCGCACAAACAAACGAGAAGTTTATTAACTTTACAAAAGGGGGTCAAACTGAAAATCCAGATGAAAACACTTCTGAGCATGGAAATATCTGGATCTGGAGCTGAATCTGTAAGACCAGCTAATTAAGAATTTTTTTCTTTTACATTTTAAATATTGTAAACCCTCAAAGGAAAGGAAGGCAGTAAATTAACATAGCACAAGGGGTAAATTGCACCTTGCTAAAGTACTGACTAGTTAGAGGAAGAGAGAGTAACACTGCGTTGATGGGAGGGCATTTCCCGTCGTCAGCGCAGCTTAGTGAGGATGTCGCGCTCATTAGAATTTAGAAAGCTGACAGGAGATGCACAAGCTACTCTAAGTTACTCTTTTTCAAGGAGTGGATTTATTAAGTTGATTTTCAGATCTATTGTGCGGGTCATCATTTCCACTCCACTGATCCTGGAGAATCAATCTGACAATGCCGAATTTGCCACTGTCAGTGAAGACAGACCTTGAGACTAAAACCGATACTGCCCCATAGTGGCTGACCTACAATGGGTAAAAATCCTGTAAGTACTACAACGGTAAAGGGGATTTTCAGGCGATAGAGGCCTTGTTTTTCGGAGCAGAAATTCTGTCCCCACTGATGACTGACATTCTGAACAACGGTGGTATTAGAGATATATGTCTGAGTGCTGTGATCATACAGGGAAACATATTCTAAATGAATGGTAGCCCTTTCTCTTGGTCTGAAAGAAACATAGGTTTCACATATGCGTTTCCCCTTCCACTGAAATCCACCAGTGCAGTGCTCAGTTTCCATGGGACTATATATTCAATGTGCTCACTCTCCTACCCAAAAAGCCCACTGACTCCTGGGGTGTGGGAGGAGAGCCTCCTTTCTGCAGAAACCCTGATTGGCTACTTTTTCCCAGAAGGTAGAGAGAGAGTGGAAAGAGCCAGCCAAAGGAGGATTTCCCTTGGGCATGCTGGAGCTTCTGGCCTCATTGAGGAACTGACCCCTACCGGGACCAAAATCACAAATTAACAACAGTGCTAACATCCTTTTGCCTCCGTTGTCCATCAAGAATGGGGAGTGATATTTATTCACTTCAGTGCCGTGTTTTGAGCCCATGGGGGAAAAAAGCAGTAAGTGCAAAATATTTACGATTAATCTTCACAGCATCCTCAGAAGAATATGACAAAGTATTTACCCCCATTATTAATAGAGAAACTAGAAAAGAATTTAAGTGACTTGCTCCAGCCAACAGAGGGAGGGAGGGCCAGAAATCAGATCAGAACACAGGAATGCCTACCTCCCTGTCCTGTGCTCAGACCACAAGACTTTGCTTCTCCCAGACTACTCCATAACAGAACTCAATTTTGAAAATTACTGACTGTGACTAGCCTATTCCAGATCCCGTAAAACAGGGGCAATGGCATACTTTGTACTATGTTCTGGGGGCAGCACAGGGAGGGGGAAGAAGAGCAATCTGGACTTGCACAGCTTGAATGCCTAGCAACCTGAATTAAGAAAAGAAGTGGCCTTTTCGTATTGTGACCAAGCTTTCTGTTTCTCCCAGGACTGATTTTGATCCTGCAGCACTAACAATATTCACTAAGCAGTGAAGAAATTCCACTGTAATTTATCTTATTTCAAACCCGGGGGCAAAACAAACTAGATACGTGTGATGAAATGTTTACTTTGAACACAGCAGGATCACAGTGACAGGGATGCAAATGCCTTCCTAGATTTATCACAACACTTGAAATTCTCTAAGTAACCAGACCTGCTCTAAGAGATTATTTACAGCTATACATCAGAATAACACTCTTTAATGGAGAGAGACTTAAGGATTTAGGTTGAAAAACCTATAGATTTTGTAGCCGTCAATTCCATGAAAACATGCCTCTCTCACCTTATATTATCCTGGTTCTAGCTTACATTTTTCTTTCTTTAGCAAGAATACCATCTTTTTCCTAAATTAAGGAACGTTTCTTCACAGCATATTTCTTGTTCCCTTCTATCCACTATGCAAAAAAACCTGTTTTCTACTCACATATCCTAGCATTCATTTATAGTTGAAATATGTTTTACAATAGCACATTATGTACTATCTGTATTTTCCATCTGTGCATTGTAATTAAACATATATTAACTTTCTATTTATTTCTCTGTATTTATACATCTCCCAAACCTTATCAAATGGAATGAATATATGTTTAAAAGCATTCTGCTTATTACTGATTCTGCTTTAAATCCCTACTTACACTCAATAATCTCCATTATCTTTGCTTGTTTGGACTTAATCAGGAGGAATTTCACTCGGAGATTCATGTAAGGTTTACGCTATGGGGTTTATACCAGCATAGCTATGGTGCTATAGCTATGCCATCTGAACTCCAGAACATAGACAGGGCCTACACCAAAAGAAGGGTGATGAGTAGCTAGAATGGAAGCATTTTTCCATCAACCTAATTATATGTATACTGGGGATTAGGTCAACATGGCTACTTTGCTCAGGGATGTAGATTTTTCAAACCCTTGAACAACAGGACTACGTTGACATAAATGTAAGCCAAAAATAGCTTCAGTCTGTTCAACAAGCAGAGGGGTTTTTGTTAACAAGCAATCCTGATTCACCTCTATAAATATTTTAGGTCTTTATTCCAATCAACATCTGTGTAATTAAAATAATACATAAACTAGAGGGGTAGCAGTATTAGTCTAGTTCAGCAAAACAAACAAGGAGTCCTGTGGCACTTTTAAAGACTAACAAATTTATTTACCGCATAAGCTTTCGTGGGAGAAAATCCCACTTCGTCAGATGTATGAAATGGAAGCTGTAGCATGTTATTTGCCTGGCATGCTACAGCTTCCATTTCATGCACCTGATGTAGTGGGATTACGCCCACGAAAGCTTATGTGTTAAATAAATATTAGTCTTTAAAAGTGCCTCAGGATTCCTTGTTTGTTACACATAAACTACTTTCTGTTCTCCTACAAGCTTCCTTTACCTGTGACAGAAATCCTCATCTAATTTCTGTAACTGCCTTGGAGATGTATAGTACCCCAAAGTCCCATTATTACTTTCACTGTACTTAAATTTCATCCAGATTGACTCTGCTGGGTTAGCCAAAAGAGATGCAGAATTTCATTCTGCTCACCCCTTATGCCATGCGTGCTTTGTTTGCCTGTTGCTTTATTATACTTTGCATTCTGAAACTTAAAATCAGAGAGCCCAATTCTGAGTGGCCCTTTGCTGAGGATGGAACAGCTTGTTTAGCATCAGTAGTTAACAGTCCCTTGAAATACTGATGCTACACAGTCTGTTTCATCACGTACTTAGCTGTGAGACCCTGAGTAAGTTTCCCAGATCAGAAGAAGAGGTCTATGTAAACTGGAAAGCATGTTTCTTTCTCTCCAACAATTGGTCCAATAAAAGATATTACTTTACCCCTTGTCTAACATTGTGGGAATGCCACAGCTACATTGCATACGGTTACTATGCTTATCATTCCCAGCAGGACTCAGTTCATCTTCCCTTGGAGCCTTAGTTGAAAAGGTATCAATTATGGTAGTGACATTTGTGACGATGTGGGTACTTAGCCTCTCGCTACTGGACTAAGACCACCACACTCATTTGGCACAGGCCACCATATAGCCATAGATGTTAATCTCTTTTAACTACAACCTGATAATTTGAACCATATCCAAAACAGTGGCAGAGGGGAAAGATTTTCCCCTCCCACATCCTATCAATCCATCACCAATAACCATGGAAGTCATCTGATAACAGTTTATATTTTTACCTTCTGGAAACGCACCAGTCTAGTCCAATTAACAATTCATTCGGAAAAACAAGCAGGTTTCATCCACTCTTGTGTCTCCTCTGATTTTAGCTAAACTATTTGTAGCATGAAGCACTGTAGACGCTCTACTAATTTTTATCCATCCACCATCCAACACCAACACAACTATTTGCCAGCCAATAAGCTGTGACACGAACGCCCATGAGCATATTCATTAACTTCAAACATCACGATCAACCCATCAAGTCTAATTGGAGCATTTGTTCCAACTCACAAGGAAGTTGAATGGCCATTTGGATGCACTTCTAATGTCATTCCAGTTGACTTGACATTGGAGATAAAATCTAAAAAAGAAAGAGACAAGACAGATGTGTTTGATTAACACTTACCTGCCTGTATAGTGCCCAGATACCACAAGCTGCTCTGGGCTCAACCAAGAGCTGTGTACTTACCAAGAGTGACTGCAGGCAATTTGTCAAGAAGACCAGCAAATACATGTCTCACCGGCAGACTAAAGGCAGGCTTACCTGTACATTAATCATTCAGAGTTATCTTACAAATGGGGGCAAATTAAAAATGGCTTTGATATTAAGCATCCTGTCTCCAAACACCATAGAGCCAGGGCTGGCCCAACCATATACGTGAACTAGGATGGGCGCCCAGGGTGCCAAATTAGATGGAGAGTGTTTTGCTCTATTTAAAAACATATATTAATATGTTCTCTCTTTTAACATGTGGGAACGGGAATGCCAAAATCATAGCTCGCCTAGGGCACCAAAAATCCTTGGGCCAGCCCTGCACAGAGCATTGACAGATACTGTGTGTTAAGGCAAGTCAAGAAAATCACAATAGCTGCAATATGCATTAGTGTGATCCAACAAGGTTCATGGTGGTGCTAAAAATCAAGCCAATTTTGTATGTTTCTAGTTCACTGCGATTTTTAGTCAGGTATCAATTAAAGCTAAACAATTAGGGCTCACATTGGTGAAAGAGAGGAGTACTCTTCCAGTCTCGACCAACAAAGTTTTGCCTGTGTGTATTGTCTAAAAGTGCTGCTGCTTACCGTAGACTGTCCAACTGTGTAAGCTCCTTGAACCTGGCTGTCCCTCAATGGGACTTAAATAAAGCCCCTGGTTTCTGCTAGGCTCCTGGGAACTGACTCCTCTTAATTGGGGGAAAAAATGAGTGGTAGTATTTCCCAAATGCCGCCTAGTCCTGACACCAAAATGAGATGCCACTGACAGTAAGTGCTAGAGAGATGTCATCTTTCCTCTCTTTCTTTCTTTTTTTTCTAAACATGAAGACTTAAACAACAAAGTTGACATTAAATCATCCTCTGTTGATACCTCACCCAAATGAACGGGGCACTTCACCTCTGTCAGAGCTATCAATCCTCTCCGCAAACTCAGGTAGATCTCTGCATCCACTAAAATAAGTTCACATTTACAAGGTGGTATTCACAAGACAGCCCACCACTGCCCATGAAAAGGGAGAACAAGATATGGAATTTGCCTTAGATTAGTGAAGCTAATTCTATATTGATTTTCTTGTTTTGGTTTTCGCTGATTGGGAGCCCTAGTTTTAACATATAGTGTGAGGGTCCATAAACATTTTGGGCCTAGCCACACAAAACTTTACTCCAATTTGAACTGGGCACGGGCAGTTTTCTGGCACTGCAGAAGCCCAGCACTTTTGCAGCCCCTAGCAAAAATTATCTGCATCAAGAAATGAACCATTTCCCAGGTACAATTTCACTGGAGCAAAATGGCTTTTCAGTTATGGGCTGAGAACTATCTTTCAGGAAATCTTGGACAATATGGATTTCTACTAGAAGTGCATTCAAATGTCCAAACTATGTTGGGAAAATAACTGACGAGGTACAAGCTGCTTTGCCTCATGAAAAAATTCAAAATGTGTCTGTTTTTTATTTATGAACCATTTGCAATTCATAGCTTTCTTATTTTATTAAAAAAGCAAAAGAAATTCTCTTTGGACACTGATTAAACAATCTGACAACACTGAGGGCATTTCATGAGTCAGAAGCATACCCAGAGGTATACAGAAATTAGACTACCTGCATCTCTTTTCAATAATACCATAATAGCTACATATAAAATACATATATTTTATGCCAGATCTCCCCCCACACACACTTCTATAATGCAGACTCTATTGCTAAAGTCATGAAACACCCTCTCAACAAATGAACATGCACTGTAAAAGCACAGGTGTATATTTTAAGTTTCTTCTATTCTCATTATACAAAAATAAAGTGTTTTATTCTCCTTTATCCCCATTCAATTTAAACACTAATTACATGGGAACATAACGAAACGCAGTGAAAACACTAGAGGCATAATCATAAAATGACACTTCCCAGATGAACTCATCACTAATTAATTAATTGCATTGTATTTTATGAACTCATTCAAAGTATTTGATTTAACATAGTAAAGAACCTATGAATATGCTAGAGCAAATGTGTATTAGAAAAATCATTCCAAACTGAACTTGCATATTACAGATCTTGCAGTCAAAAACAATGTCATTCCAATAAAGTAAATGTAGAGGGATGAGAAAAAGTTTTAGAGTCTGTTGAACTGATCTTGTGCTTTATATAAAACACTTATAATTCCCCTCTGCTTAAGTTTACAAAACTAGACAAGGCAATCATTTGTAACAATCCTCCAATCATTGTAACAGTTGTGAAGAATGACTCCTATAAATGAGTCATTGGCTGACCTTTGCACTAGAAGATACAGGAGGAATGACCTCAACTATTTATTTGCATGGGGAAATGAATGGTTTCTTATGTCTACCAAAGGACAAAAAGGCAAGTCTTGTTTTTTTAAAGTTTGTTCTATAATTAGACATTATTAAAAAACAAAATAGTACAAACATTTCTAGCTGGTGATCTACACTTTGTCTTGTTGCATCCAACACAGCAAAATTGAAATCTTGCTTTACTCATTGAGTGCAAAAGAAAAAGAGAGGATTGGGGGCTGTTTGGCTTACAGCTGGTAGTTACATTATAGTAACATAGGCTATGTCTACACTGGCAAGTTAGTTCGAATTAAGGAAGCTTAATTTGAACTAACTTAAGCCATGGCTACTCTAGGCTTTCATTAGTTTGAATTAAGGGCTTCCTTAATTCGAACTAATAAATTCGAATATGCTAGTCTAACTAAGGGTTAATTCGAACTAGTTAGTTCGAATTAACCAATGTGGCCATGTTAGTTCGAACTAATTGCTTAGTTCAAACTAACCAGTCCATTGAACTCAATGCAACTCACTAATTCGAACTAAGCATGTGCCATGAATGGCTTAGTTCGAACTAAATTTTGCTAGTTTGAATTAAGTTAATTCGAACTAACTAAAATTAGTTTGAATTAGTTAGTTCGAATTAACTAATTTGAACTACCTTTAATAAGTGTAGACATGGCCTTACAGGTTTAGCACTTAACAAGTAAAGATTATGAAATTTAATTGATCTGATTTTAGATTTTGCTGCCAGCCCAAAACTCAGTCCAGATTTGCTGAGGCGTATGACTATTTCAAACCATCTTGGATTTAGTTTCAAACCAAGTCAGGCCAAGTTACGGTTGTTGGTAAAATCAGGCAAAACTCAGTAGCGAACCCTGAGTTTGACCTTAACACTTGGCGGGGGATGACATCATGTGAACTAAAATTGAGTAAGTGGTTTGCAAAATACTTGAGAACCCAAACTGCTGACTTTTCCAAGACTCTAACTGCTTGTTTTAACAGTCAGTTCCTTTGCAAAATATACACTCTGAAAAATGTTTCCTATGGACTACACTGAGAAAGTGCCATTCAGAGCAGAGGAAGCTAGTGAAGGAGTTAATTTAGAAGAGTATCCCATTTGTAACAAAATTCTTCCCCATCAAAGTCTAGGACAAACCCCAAAGACAAAAAGGAGGAGCTACCTTCAGGATGCACCTTACAACCTACCTCTCCTTTCTCTTGCTCGCTAACTTAATGCAATAGAAAACTGGATACTCTCTTACCTTTGAGAAGCATTCAGGCTGGGCATTCTCTTATACAAAAGCATAGTTTCTCAACCTGTGATACACTTACCTCTGGGGGTACGCCAGACACAAACTGGGAGTACACATGACGGCTGCCTGCTTCCCCTGGGCCCAGCAGCCAGCTCCCAGCTGGCAGGCAGTTTAGTGTTGGGGTACTTAAATTTTCAGATGTTAGGGGGTACTTCCTACTTAAAAGGTTGAAAAACACTGTACTAGAGTAAAAACAAGAGTCCTGTGGCATCTTAAAAACTAACAATTTTTTTCAAGCATAAGCTTTCGTGGGCTGCAACCCACTTCGTCAGATGTAAAAGAACAGCCTGACTGCTCTCCATCTTTCTTCCCCACACACCAGTAGCCTTCTTCCCACAGTTCCCATGCTACAGCTGCTGTACAACATCACGACTGGTTTACCAGCCTTGAACACAAAATGAACAATTCATTAGCAAGGCAGTCACTATTCGAAGCACACAGGGGAATTGCCTTTGTCGTCCAAAACGGTACAGTGTCCAGCTGTGTCACTAGAGCACTTTATCGTCACCAGAGCACATTATGTTCCATTTGCAGTTGTGGGTTTTTCTGGAGAATAGTTTGTTTATTCCTGGGGGTTGGTAGGAAAGGGCTGTTCTGACCTCCATTTGCTCCCTAAAAAGGCAGAGTGATTTGAAAAGCACGTGCTCGTGGTACAAGCAGGGCGACGTGGGCTGTACAGGTAGCATGCTGTCTATCTGAGACGAATGCATAACTAGCCTAAGAGCTTGGCAATGCAGCATTCACTGTTCCATCCAATGAATGAATGAAAACCCTGGTGCCAATTCCAGCGTGGCCAGGGATCGAAGCCACACTAATCATTACTGAAGCACTGCCCCTAAGTGCTTTAACATTTGGAAAGATGGAGAGTTCTATTCAAAAGGTAATGTTATTCCTCACAATCAGATTCTGAAGTAGATTCAGTAACAAATAAAACACAATGTTCTATAACCGCTAGATCAATAAGACACATTGGTTAAAAGTAAATTCAAGGCTCATCCCAAATGCAGGACAGAGACTAGATGTGATTTGTGTCAAAGCCAAGGGGACAAGAATGCTTTTCAGGTGTTTTTTCTACATTGCAGTATGTGGCTGGAAATTCCCCTTATGCATTCCATTTTTCTTGTGGAGCTATGCTGCAGTGCTATTGACAAGGAGAATCATGGGTAAACTTAAAATCTAAGCACTCGGCACTGAGATGTACCGTATACTTTGCCTGCAGTGAATTACCTGTGCTTTCCATCACCCCATGCATACTTTCTGCTACAACTTGCACTGATGTTAACACACCGGAATTAAAAAAAACACAGCTAAACAGAATTTCTGTTAATTGTGTATTGAACGTACAGCTTGGTGCCTTTCTAAATGAAAAAACACGTTTATAGATTAAACAATTGTAGCCTGTATATTAAATTATCAATATCTGTACTTAGAGAAGAAGATTGGAATCTGAAATGAGTAGGCATCAAATCAGGACAAGCGACAAAGAAAGGCCTCCTGCAAAAAATACTGCCATTTCCTCCAATATCGTATAAGCTTTCATGGGTGTAATTCTACTTCATCAGATGCATCTGATTACACCCACAAAAGCTCATGCGATAAATAAATGTGTTAGTCTTTAAAGGTGCCACAGGACTCCTTGTTTGTTTTGCTGAACTAGATTAACAAGGCTACCCCTCTTGAACGTCTCATATTTGTGACTCAGTGTTAGCTGTGAGCTAATTAGATGACAGTATCCGACATATACTGTGGTTGTTTGATATTGACCTGCCTGAAATGATAGGTCTGCTTCGGTTACTTCTTTATTTGGCAAGCAACCATTTTCCCATTACATTAAAAATTCAAATTTGATGCTACGTGAAACTTGTTTGTAAAAGCACTGAAATCATGTTATCTACTTCTTTATTTAAATTATGTATTAAGCTGCTCTCTTAAAATTAAAAACTAATTACTACTGATGCTATGATTTCACATCAAGTTTGTAGGGTTTAATGTTTTTCTGGAGATCAGCTGTCTTAATTAGAGTGCCACCCAACTAACCAGAACATGAAACAATTGGAATAACATTATCATTTAGGATTCATTACCTAAGTCCAAATAAGGAGTCCTAGGCTGCTGAGAAGTGGAACAATTGAATAAGACGATAGATGTAGATATTCTGAGAAGTGGAGCATGAAGTCCTTGCTGCAAGGAAAGGCACCTGATCTGTCGTTTTTGACCTGCCAGCCGAATAATAAACTGCTTTTGAACGAAAATTTCAGTACAGGAAATGCTAGTTTAACTACATCCCATTTTATATTGAGTAATAATGCACATGGAGTATTTATCACTCTTTTGTATTATATCAATTGCAGTCCTGATTGCTTTCACACTTGAGTTGCTGATATATTCACAGTATAGCAGCAAAGTTGTTAGACTAGAAGGAAATGTCAGTAGTGTGACAGGATTCTTTGAACATCAACCTTCATATTAAGTTCATTAGGAAAAAAAAAATATTGTCATAGTGAGATCCAAAAAATCTTTCAAAATTTCTTGTAAAATAAAAGTCGGATTCACTGAAGAATAAAATAATTGACTTTATTTACACTTTTCATGATGAACAGGCGTACCCAGACAGATTAGCTGATCGGACTGACTACACTTGTAGAAGAGCCAATCAATCAGAATGCAGTTCTGACATCTGTCTTGCCCACATGAACTCCTACACATCAAATGCAGCCAGGGGCCCCAATCTTGTGAACTGTCTACCTAGGTGCTTATATGTCCCTCATCACTAAGCAACATTTGAACATATCACAGCCACTGTATCTTAGCCACACAACAGCCCCGCGAGGAAAATATTAGCCCAATTCTGCAGAGGCACAGGGTAGATTAAGTGACTTGCCCAGGGTCATACAAGAAGCCTGTATCTAAGCCAAGAATTGAATCTAGGCCTCCTGAGTGCCAGTCCAATACTCTGTCCACTAGACTAGCCTTGCTATCTATTTCTGCTGAATGCCTTCAGAGACACCCCCCCGCCCCCCATACTGGCTTCATTGTGCATTTTACTATTTATCTTAATTATCCTGCATCAGATTTTTAAACCTGATTTCATTGCTGTACCAGCACGTTGGTTACCAATGGACCAGGCCATCAGTCATGAGCTATGTGTCTAGAACAATCTTCTGGTCTCAGACGCTTTGTATTAATCTGGGACCCAATCCTACACTCTTTGTGCAGTCAGAACTCTTGCTGTGTTAAATGGGAGCTTTGGCTGATAGGGAATTCATGATCAGTGCTACACTATATTAACCTCAGCAGACCTGAAGCTCAGCTTTATTTAAAAAAATACACGCAAGTGCTTGGATACATTCAACCTGCCCTCATTTACATGCCTTTTATAAAACAATCTTCAGTCTTTTGTATTTGTCATTACATTAATATGACAGTGGCATTATGAATGTGAACCAGGGGACCGCCTTTGCAGGGGAATTATGGATGTGAACGAGGGAGACACCTTTCCAGGTGAATTAGGGATGCAAACAAGGACGTTCACGTGGATGTGAACAAGGGGGATGCCTTTCCAGGGGAATTATGGATGTGAACAAGGGAGACACCTTTCCAGGTAAATGTTTTCACTCTACACCAAATTTTTTTTAAAAAACACACAAAACAGAGAGGAAAAAAAGAATGAGTTAGGAAAAACTAGAAAATGATTTTTCTTCCTTCTGTCACCATCCCCTTTCTCCCACTTCCCTCTATCTTCCCTTTAGTCTGCCTACTGGTCCTCCAGGTCAGGTTTTTTATGTTCTAGAGAATGTATTTGGGGTTTTTTCTGGGCATTGTGCCAAGTTTTGGTTTAGTTTTTTGTAAGAGAGTACAGCATCCCCTGTGCTGCAGGCATTTTATAGAATACATGGAATAAATAAAATAGAAAAACATTCAATTACAGGAAAAAAGAAAGGTTAAGTTCTTTCATTAAGGCCCCAGGTCACCAAAGCACTTAAGCAGGCGCTTAATTTTAAGCATGTGTATAAGTGCTTTGCTTGAATTGAACACAAACATTGCTTCCCCTTTCTTTTACCACATTTTAAGAAATAAATGTAGCCAAAGTTAACTATCTTTAATCCATTTATTAAAAGGTATATGGGTCACAAAAAAGATGAAAAATAATATTAAAAACTAAAGTTGTGGACAATGTTTACCTCTACTTCATGTTCAGCAAGGATCCAGAAAATCAAATCCTACTCATCATGTGTGAATAGTCCCACTGAGATGTCTTCTGTGAGTAAAATAAGGATTTAACCCTAATCCAGCTCCAAAAAGCAAGACAATGGCGTGTTTGACTCCCTGACAAAGGCGACTGGCACTAAATCCTCGTGAACAACGGCAATTTCAGTAGGCATTCTGAATTAATGCAGCAAAAGGTGACTGTCTGTTTGCAAAGCATATTTTAGTCAGAGTAAATATGAAAAGGTAGGTGTCTTCTAAAGAAATGGCCTTTGGGAGGAAACATCTGTCCTCTCAGCAATATTTACAAGGTATCTTGAGTACAATCTGTTTGCTAGTCAATTGAATCACACTGTAGTAAATGTTTTCTCCAGATTCTGGTGTCTATACTGAATTTCCACCACTTTCCTCCATTTCCACCCATGCTGATGCTTTGGTGAAGGTATTGATGTGGGGAGGCAAAAGAATAATAAAAACATATATTTGAATGCTTAAATGATTGCCAATGGTTCCAAATATCGATGATCCAATAAAGCCTGGCTGCTAAGATGTGTTTGAAGCCTCTCACATTCAGGAAGGCTAAGCTCTTGATTGGATAAGGATTCTCAGCCCTGGGTTGCTGATTTTCATCATAAAGACAATCTTTCAGAAAAACATGCGTTTCCCTCAGGCAGCAAGTGACTTGACAGATTAAGTTTCCAATATACAGTTTGTATAGATTTTGTCTCAGTAAAGAGATCCACATTCTTTGTTATATTAAAATGTTCACTCTTGATGTTCAGAAACTAAAAATAAAGGAAAAGTTCCTTCCGCTCTTTAATCTTGTGTCTTAGCATCAGTATTTTTCTTAAACTAATCCTAGCAAAAAGCACTATCATAAATGTGATCATTAATGCCTAAATCAACTGCCTGAATGATCAGCAACTAGCTGGACTTACATCCTGTAGCATTCCACTGCAGAAGACTAGAAACCCCATGCCAGCTTCCTTTCAATGAGGAAAGCAAAGGATTTTAATGAATTGTCTATGAATGTATTGTACAGTCAGCCCAGTGTTTATTGTAACGTTAAATTCAGTTTATTTTATGCTGCATCCTCCTTGTTGGTTTTCAGTATGCCATAGATTTTTGATTCAACAGTGATGATGGTACCATAAAAACACCACAGGGGAAGCTAGAAGATTGAGAAGAATGGGAGCCACTCCCATCTATCAAGCTGCCAGCAGAATCAGGAAAGCATAATTTTATCCATTTGTACTTGATTAATATTTTAAATATAGTCTTCAAATCCTTGATTGCTATGAAAAACGTTTTAAAATGAAATCTTTGACACAAGAAGACTATTTTGTGCTAAGAATGGCAAAAATCTGCAGCCTGGGAAAATCATAAAATACAGAGCGCATTAGCTCAAATAGATACATTTGGGAATACTTCAATTCCTCTACTTTATTTCTGCAATGATAATAACTACAGAGATTTCAGTGCAAAGTTTGGCTGCTTATTAGATTTATGTTCGTTTATTAAGATTTCCAAATTACATATGTTAGGGGTTTCTGAGGCTTACCCTAAAGGAAAATCATGTGAAATGTTACTAACTAAAAAAACTAAGACAAGAACTTCTAATTATCCAGTTTCACTACAAGAAAAAGTTACCACCTACCTTTTGTAACTGTTGTTCTCTGAGATGTGTTGCATTGGAAGTAAGTAGGTGTGCACGTGCTGCGTGCACAGTTGTCGGAACTTTTTTCCTTTAGCAATACCCATTGGGTCAGCTTAAGCACCCCCGGCATCACAAAAAAGGAGTCCTGTGCCACTTTTAAATACTAACAAATTTATTTATCGCATGAGCTTTCGTGGGAGAAAATCCCACTTTGATATGTGAAAACTGAAAAGTACCTCTCCATTGAAATCGTGGGATTTTCTAACACAAAAGCTCATGTGATAAATATATTTGTTAGTCTGTAAAAGTGCCACTAGACTCCTTTTTTGTTTTGCTGACCTAGATTAACATGGCTACCCCTTTTGAACTCTGGAGTCATGCCACTCACAGGGGGGCGGTCTGCCAACCACCACCTCTTTAACTCCTTCTTGCCAGCTGGCTCCACTAAAGGACTATTAGACTGTGCCCTCTGGAACATGTCACATAAGCAGAGGGATTGTAACTGACTTCCTTAGACATGGGTGGGGATTTGTGACAATTTAACAAGCAGACACTAGAAGAAATTCTTCACAAAGGTCCTACCCAGGAACCACTCTCAGATGTGATGACGAAGACGACTTTTGTTGGTTGGCAAGTTTAGTTTACACCGGCGCTTTAGAAGAGCAGATGACAGGACTGGGTGAATAAAGAGTATTACTCAGCTCCAGCTCTTTTTTAGTTAAAAAAAAAAAAAAAAAAAAAGGTGCCAGTACTCAGTACCCGAGTACTATCGCCAAAAAAAGGTGCCGGTACTCAGTACCCCTGAGTATCATCATAAAAAAAGAACTGCTCAGCTCTTCAAAAATCCCTGCACTGCATCTAGATGCTAGGTGATAATGATAATGACAAGCCATGGAAATTCAGGACAGCACGTAGCGCCATTTACTTGTGTGCGCCAATTTGGTCCCTGTACAGTTGGAATTTCAAAAATAAAATCACCTTGCATTTAAGAGCTGAAGCCGCTATCTTAATACACCCACCAGTCCACATCTCCACTGGCACAAAAAAAAGGGTGCTACATCTAAATGTAATAAAATGGCTGTTTGAGTACTCTGAGAACATTTTAACAAATGATGCTTAATGAAATACAGGGAGACTTTAATTAATTAAATATACTGTAAGAAGACAAAGTCTAAACAAGTTTTTAATTTTTTTTAAAAGAACAAAGTGTCCTGAAATTCAGTTTCCATCCTGCCTTCTCTAGTCACTAATTATTGGTTTATTTCCATTCAATAGTTCTGCTCGCTTATTTGTTCAAATTGTGATTTTAATCAGGACACACTCAATGTATAACTAATTTTACTGTGTTTGGCATCCAACACTAAATCATCTATGCTCTTTGATTCAAGCAGTTTGAGTTCATGATAAATGACACTTTCAATTGTATTTCAGACTAACTACTACTTATATTAAAGAAAAATAAGTTAATATAAATTCTTTGTGGTTTTTCTTTTAAAACAACACTTCTTTAAAGAATGGCTAGACTAAGATTTAAACAGAAGTGTCAGTAGTTGATTTATTTCTGCCTTGTGCCTACTCTACTTGTATTTCAGAGCAATCAGATTTAGGCTGGTGGAAGAGATTGAGTTTTTTAAGACTACAGTAGTAATTAAGTGACTCAAATAGATGAGCTTGGAATAACCCCTGGGCTGGAGCAGTTGGACCTCTATCAAATGTCTATATTATTTTTCAACCTTGTTAGACATCTGACCATGATGACACATTTAACTGTTTTAGGTTCCTTGATTTTAAAAAAGCACAGAGATCTTATGCATGTTTCTAGACTATATTATTCAGTTACTGCAACATTAATATCTGAAATCAGTTACCAATATTTGCTGCAATAATATAACCATCACTTGTGAAATAAGATACCAGTATTTCTGAGCACTGTCAGACACCTCTTGTGAGTTCACTTTCAGACACCAATACTGATTTTTTTTACAATCATTTTACCATATTAGTGTTGAGTAGTTTATACTTAAAAAATTCTATTTAATTTCTAAACTTTTTAACTGCCAAAGTAATCTCTTCTAATAACCACTTCACAATTCTAAAAAAATTTCTAGAATTGAAATTAACCAGAAATTCTAAATAAAGATTTTTCCTTTTTCCAATACTAGAATATACAGCTCTCAAATAAAATGATTTCCTGTAAAGAAAGTCTACTATAATTCAACACAATTCCATTACATGTGAAGCAGTACTTTTCACATTTTTTCATATTGTAATAATCAGTACCTCTAAAGCAAAACAAAAACCAGCTTTGTTCCCTCTAAGATATATAAAAAGGAGGCATGGAAGATGTTTTATAAAAAAGAAACGAGAGTTGTCTGTTTTACATCTAGGAATTCAAGTCTTGTCTAACCCCAGAGGGCTTCATGGACAGCTGCATGCTGACAAGACACAAGGATGAAAACCTTGAAAGAAGCAGCATTAGGGCATTTCAAGGTATAATGCAGTTTCATAAATAAGTGACCAAGATTACATTAAACAGTGTCCAAGAATTTATACCAAGTAATTTAAGTTTTAAGAAAAATACACAGCAAAATCCATTTAATCAGCACAGATGGGCTTTTATTCCCATTAAACATCACCATTCAACAGATATACTTCTGCCTGAATGTGCTGTTCTTAAGTTAGTGGAGAGGCCTACATTGTCACCAGAAGATGCTTTGTGTACGAGGCTTGATGGTAATCTAAATAATTAATAGTAAGGCACATGTAGGGAATGAGCCACTTTATGTAGTGGGATAATAGGGAAGGTATCTGATGTGGCAGAACATCCTGGGCAGTAGATGTGGAACAATCAAATCAACTCAGACAGGAACAAAATAATTTATACCAGCCTTTTGTTAGAAGTGAATGGCTTTCATTACAGTACGAGTAGAAAACACATAAGGGTTTACACTTATGGCCCACACTACCACTAAATCACCTGGAGTACTCCCCATTAAGTGGCACTGATTTCCCTATTAAATAGAGTTGCTACTAACTATTGTTAGGGTTAAATTATTTCTTTGGGAGATGTCCCTATTCAGTTCCCCTCCCACCATTATATCACTAATATGAAAAATGAATGAGAAACTCAAAAAGTATGTTGAAATATTAAGTCTACAAATTCACCACCCATAAAAATCACTAGATCTCTCCAAATGTCAAAATAAAGGAGTCCTGAAATTTGCTTTTAACTATAGAATACATTAAGTGGTTGGAAGTTTACTGAACAGTGTTGTCAATAGGCAAGTTTCATCTGAAAACAGTCAAGTCTTTTTAAATTTAAGATGTATTATAAACATGGCAGGTTTTGTTTTTAAGGAAAAAAATGTAAAAAGCTACATAACATATCTATATACCTTTGTTATTAAAATTTCTATTTTCATTTTCTGCATAAGAAGTCTGGAGAAAATAGGAAAATCTATGATTTTTTGTAAAAATATAGATCAACAACTGAAATTTAGAAAATTTTTTCTTAAAGTTAAACATTTTCCCTGTTGGTTCCACTATACTTTGGGTGGGAGCATCTACATATTATCAAAGATAAACAAATTAAGAGTGCAATAGTTTGTTAGACTCTCGTAAACCACAAGCAAGATGAACTGAATACTGAAATTATGCATAATCTGCTGTTCACACAATTGTTTTGTTCCACTGTATAATGTTTAATCAAGTTGCAATATACGTTAACTACCAGCCCCTTTCCGCAGTGTTCACAACAGAGCTCAACATAAGCAAGCTCCGTAATGAGGATGCAAGAAACTAAAATATACAGGTAGAAGGAGGTTATGCAGCTCATTAAATAAAATCCTTTTCTGAAATTCAGTACTGAATTATAACCTAGGGCCAGATTTTGTGCCGTGTCAGAGATGTGGCAAAGAAAAGATAGCCCAGTGGAAAGGGGGAGCAGAGAGGCAAAAGGTGGCTTTATACCGTATAAAATTATCCTTGCGGACTTCTCTTACTTACAGCAAGAACTGCTTTGGAAATATTTCTTCCCTTAATTTCTGACAAACAAAAAACTAATCTTTTTTGACACATTTTTTCAGGTTTCTACCCAAAAACTCAATTTTTTCATTTGTTTTCAAATCATCATTTTTGGCATGGGCTGACCAAATTTTTTTTCTCAACACTCCATCTGCAAAGAACTCACTGAAAATTTACATTTCTTGCACAAAATTTGTTTTAATGAAAAAGCCGTTTGCTCTGAACTGCGGCCAGCATCTTCAGTGTCTGAACTCCTTCTGCCCTAGATGCTATGCAGATTTACAGGAATGGACACCATCTGTCAGCCCTAACACTGCTCCTTCACCAGGGGAATTTTCCCCACTCCATGTCTTACTGCACCTTTACACTGTATGTGTGTAGGGTAGGGGCCAGAACTGGCCAGCTGGTATGTTGTTAAAATATTCTGTTCTAACACAGATGCTGTGTTTTGGATGACAGAACCTAAGCATGTAGCCATTAAAACTTCCCTGGGATTATCCATAAGGGGTGGGGAGCCCTAATCATATTACTTTGGAGAAATTATAACTGCATTCTACCTATCCTCTTGTAGATTTAATTGTATATATTATTCACTTCCTGCCCAATGCTGTTATTTCACATAGATGTACATTGTCAAACAGCTGCTGCATCAGTCTTTAAATATGATTTCCCTACTGTGCTGGGGTAAAGAGACTAATGCTTGTATACACAATGCGGTAACATGCTTTACAAGAATGTGATTTCTGAAGAACACTAACGTGCTGCACATTAATAGGTCCGTGAAGACCCTGCTGGTGAGTTTTAAATGTAGCATTGTGACAATACTACATTAACAAACTAGGGAACCTTTCGAGCACACCAGCAGGGTCTATGCAGATCAGTTAATGCGAGTGCATTCCCCAACTGAGTAGACAAGCCATTAATAAAAAGGCTTACAATCTGGATATGAAAGGCAGTGCAATACTGTCAATTTTCTGAAAGTTAGAGGTGTGTTGGGTGAAACTGTCACAAGCCAGGCTAGTTCTAGAACCAGAGGAGCACTTTTCATTTGTGTATTTCAAGAGCACCTTATAACAGTGGATACAGTTGCCCCCAGTTTACTGATGGGAATACTGAGACACAGAAATTAAGTGATTTGCACAAGATTACATAAAGCCAAAGAATGACAGAATCAGAAATAGAACCCACATCATCTTCACTGACACATGACTCCTTTAGACAGACAATTATAGAAGATGTTAACAACCATGAATGAAAACTGTTGCATACAAAAAAAAAGTACAAACAATCCCAGTTATGCCAATGTTAATGCCAATAGATAGATCTCATTTGCAGATAAATGGAGAATAAAACTATGGAGTTAAACAATTTAACATACAAAACAAAACTTTATGGAATTATATAATTTAACTAATATAAAAAAATTAACAACTCTAATTTAATTTAACTAATATACAAAACTCTATGGAATTATACAATGTACAGCTAATTTAAAGGAAGCCATTGTAGGTCAACCCTGCAGAAATAAGATAAGATTTATAAACTGGTTCTTGAACAGAGCTGTGCAAACAGCTGTCAACATTTACTCCATTTGATACTTAATTTTAAAAGAGAATGCAACTTTGCATTTAGACTTTACATTTTCACGGCTCTATACAAACAACTCTCAGAACATGACTGAGAAACAGGGAAACATCTCACAATGTGTTCATTTAAATACTTGGCTATTTATTTATAAACCATAAGAATATGCAAAAAATTAAATCTGATTATTTTGCTATTACAACTGGTATACTATGATACTGCATCTAGGGATTAACTTTGTAATATTCCCAAAAGTTAATTAATTCCTAGTGTCTGAAACATTTTAAAACTATTTTTCTTTCATTCTATATAGCAGCACTAGGCATAGTTTGAGCTGTAAATCTATGTTAGTGAGTTAGTGTTTATTAGGTTAAAAAAAAGTGAATTTTTAATAGTCAAGCTCTCCAGAGGAAAAGTCTTACATAGATGTTTACTATTAAAGCATGTATTTTATTTTAAGATGCATGATTTTAAGAATCATTGCATAAGAAATGATCAATGCATAGAAGTATGATTTAATCATCTAACACTTTGGAAGCAATCACTCTTCCAGGATTATAATGCTGACTGATGAAAGAACTGGAGCAAACCTCTGCTTTCATTCCAAGAGAATCAGATTGTTGGTTTAATATGGATAAAAAAATATGGATAAATTATTTAAAACAGGTAAAATAGAGGTGCTATTATTTCACAAGGCATAAACCAAGATGTGGGAAATGATCATGGACACGGAGACTTACAGGCGAGCACTTTAAAAAACAAAACCCCAAAACAGATTCACCCCGGGCTCCATCTAATACTCTCTCATTAAAGCGGACACTAACCCGCACACTGTATGAGCTATTTCTGAAAACACATGCTACCGGTATATTTGCCTATGGAACCCTGGCAATACCATTAGTTAATGAATGTACACCAGTGTGTTCAGGTAACTAGAGTTGGAAGCTATGGGTCTTTAATGCAGTTTTCTTTCATGAATCCTTAAGTTCAAGATTTGGGGGGTGAAGCACCTTTACAAATATATCCTTTTGGAATCTAAAATGTTATTCAATAAGGCACGAATCCTGCCCTCAAACTCAAGTATCTTAGGGAAAGTGAAAAAGGGAGTGGGCAAGATTCAACCTCTCCCATGCAGAGCTAAAGCAGAACCTAATGTCTGAACTCCTCCTCCTCTGCCCAAACACACCATACATAAGGCTGGACTGTCCCTGGAACTGCTGCTGCTTCACACCGTTCTATTGGGAAGCCCTGTGCACACAGCAAGGACACGCAGCACTTGCACCTTCACTCCTGGCACAGAGCTGGATTAGTTCTATATTCAGATGCTCTTTACACCTAGCAGGAAGGAAGCAAGCTCTGAGTTTAAGTACGTTCTGGAAAAAACCTCCATATAGCATCACCCGTCATAAATTAGGTCCAGCCTGCATGTCACCAATAAGGACTGATTCAGGTGCTTCATAAAAATGAGGCTCTGAGTGTTCCAGTAACTAAAGTATTACATCTGCCCTGGGATGTCCTTTTCCCATTAGCTATTTTTGATAGTGCAGGTTCATTGCTCTCAAATGGTAAAACAAAAATGGGGCCAATAGAAAACTAGTTGTTTAGCTATCCAAAGAGAAGACAATTTTCTTTTTTAAAACAGCTCAGAAAGTCACAGTTCTAAAAATCAGATAATAAATAATCTCTGCGTTAAGCATTGCTGTATCCGACAATCCTTTTCCAGTGTATAACTAGTAGTTATTATAGCGCTTGAGGCTTTTGCAATGTCTGCAGCCAGAATCCTTGCTTCCTGAGAGGAGAGGTACTGCAATTCCATCATCTTCAGACAAGTATTCAAACAAACTACCTTTCTCCTGGTTCAGACAAAAACAGATTTTCTGAGAGGAAAATCATAAAAAACCAACAGATTTAGCAAGGCCTCGTCTTATTTACAACCTATTGGTAAAACTAGAGTAAATAAAAGCCTCACAAAGCCAAACTATGTCCTGCAAAACAGCAGCACCCAGTTTCTCCAGTCTTCTGGAAAAGTTTCTGCAAGGTGTCCAAAAAAAGGTGAGTCTAGGGTCTGTGTATTTTCATGCAACCGGAAGCCCTTTATTAATATATATTTTAGACCAGGCATCAAATTACAGCTTATAATTTTATTTTAATATATTTGATTACGTTATGCTTTATTGCCCTAAACATACACAAGCTGTTTGTTTAATTTCTTATTTGATATAAAGCAAAAATATCAGAAATGCACCATTTTAAAGAACAATCTAAACAAAGTGCTTCTTAACTTGCACAATGCTAAAAAATGGATACACGGGTACCTTTTAAAGGGAAAATATTCTCTGCCTTGGTGGAGTCTGAGCACTCATCTTCATTCAGGAGTGTATTTTAGTATCTAATTGATTTCGCCCTATCAATCTCCTGGCTAATCTGTCAAACAATTTTGCAACAGTATTAAAAATTAATCTTTACACTGCAAATATAATTCATATCAGTTAACCAAGGCACTGACCATCAGTTTATATGGCCACTATGTTTCACACTTAGCAGATGTTACAGTCAAGCTTTATTTCCATGTACTAAACTCCTGTGATTGTTTTAATTTTAACATATTTTAACGGCAGTTGAAACTGACTGCGTTCAGAATATTCTAAGATGACATTTAATTCAAATGGACATACAGTTTTGAATCCATGCACTTCAGTTTTCCCCACTGTCTTTTTGAAAGTACAAACTGTTTCTATTTTAATTTAAAAACAAACATAAAGGTATGTGAATTTTATATAAGGTAGCTTCCAGTTGAATTTATCTCCTATTAAAATCAAATTATTATTTTTCTGCATAATTAGCAGTGACAAGAAAGTAAATTATACTTAAAGTGCTTTGGAAACACTTTCCAAAACATGGTGTACGGAAATAACTTTCGGTGGACGATTATTTATTTGGTGCAACACTGATGCCACTTAGGATGAAAAAATGCTACTGTGAATATCGAAAAAACCTATACTTTAAAATTGTTAAAATAATTACAAGTGTTAAGTTTCATTATACATAGTAAAAAGTTAGATTTATTGCACATTTGAACTAGCCTGCTTACGTGGCACAGATTCAAGTTCCAGTGGTTATGCGGGTGATGGTTCTAGTCTTCAAACTGGAAGCCACCATTCTAACAGTGGCCTTCTCCAAGCAACAGTAAAACTTGCACTGGTGTTAGCACCTCTAATAACCTATGCTAAATCAAGGAGAGGTATTTTAAATATGGAAGGAAAAATATACAAAAACACTTTTTGTTGTTGCATTTTAAGCAGTCTGTTTTCCCCTATTAAAAAATACCACTGCAGTAAATATACAAAATGTAATTCTGATATCCCTTGTAGATGCAGAGACAATTTATCAACCACCAGTAGGGAATGGCATACCAAATTAGAAGAGCCTTGGGCCAAAGTTTACTGAGCAAAACTGCCACTGAAGCTTCTTATACCTTGAATCATTCACTAGAGAAAAGGATAATTACACAGTTCCACCCTACAACAAACAGGCATCTAGGCTCTCAAATGAAATGCTCTATTTTACACATCACCAATAAGGTTTTGAATAAATACAGAATTACAAAACGTATTGTCCAAAACCATTGTGTGGAGAACAGCTTTTTCATCTTTATTACCTCATTTTTATAATTACAAACAATACTGGATGACTTGCAAAATTAGCTTCTATTCAGTAAAGTGTACTGGTCTACAAATATAGAATTAAGAGGGTGCCTTCCCTTAAAACAGATAATCAAGAACAATGTCAGGACACAACAGAACACAGAAAAGAAAGATGTTTACCGGGGACGTATTTAATCACCTTCCATTCAATGAACAAATGCACAACTCAAAACTTTGAAGAGGAAAATCAAAAAAGACAGTAAAGTAAGTTAAGGAGGTAAAAATAGAAAAAATGTACACATTTTTAGGACTCTTCTTCCATAGCTATGTCCTCTTGCAATTTCTGTACCATTTTCTCCTCCAGCTGTTTAGCTTTACCTTAAGGGGGAAAAAAAACACCACAAAATCTAAATAATTTAAAATTCATGAGGTCTCACTGAACTATACAACTGTTCTTAAAGCAAGGCTCAATAAACCCTGAGCACCAGGCTGCCACAGCACACAGGGTTTGTAGCTTGGCATCTTGGTTTGCCACAGAACTGCAACAGCACAGCGGCCTCTAGCACCTAAAAATACAATCACTGGCACCTACATCGGCGATTAGCGGATTTGGTAGCATTTTGGTGCCCAAGCTGACGGCAGTGGTTTTTCAGTGGCACCGAGGAGGCTGGGGGGAAGGCTCCCAGCTGGGTGCCAATTTTCTCAAGGCCAGTCTTAACGGATGTGTGTGTACTCAAGCAAACATTTTAGGCTGAATAAAAATTGTGTAAAGGGAATTCTCAAATTGCAGCCATATAGTTGACACGTATTTATTGTCGACCTTTATCATCAGCTACCCGTAGCAATGAAGAGGTTTATGAAACCTGTCTATTTGGTGGTAACCAAATGCAGCAGTCAAAGAGTAGGGGGAAGGAGGAAGCTTTATCTGGCTAGCTTAAAGGAACAGATCACATTAAAAATGGCTGCTACACTGATTTATGGAATCAAATGTGAAGGACTATGATTTTAGCTAGGTGGTTTGATTAGCGTACAAGAAGTTTTTGAATTGGGAAATCAAGAGATTCCTAGATCAGTCTTACAAAAAATGTAATTTAAATCAGATGGTTATGGTAGTAGAGTCCAAGTATGAACCTAAGGTCTTCCAGGAGGTGAAAGTGAGCAGTTAGGGCAAGGATTCTCACCCTGGAGACTGCAAGGAAGTTGTGATCAAGGTATCAAGACCACTTTGCTTAAACTCTTAAATCGGAGGGAGCCCAGAATGGAATGGGATCAGAACAGCTGAGATATCGTATTTGAATTACTTCTGACACTCTTAGTCAAGTAAACTCAATATGTAAATCTAAGTAACAACAACTAGAAAAGAATGTGCTAATCCTTTATATCGTCATCTGAATAATACTTAAATAGTTTCATTAAATGATTAATGTTGTTCAAAACAATTATATATTTACTACCCAGCCAAAGATGATTAAATAAATCCAGTTCTTACCTGCATGTGGAGCCCGAACAAGGTGTATGTTTTGCTTGACTTCCTTAATGTCTTGTGCCTTCTGCAGCTCTTTGCTCTTCTTTAATCTGAGAAAAATGAGGAATATCATTTGAGAGATTAAAAATGAAAGCTAGAACTCAAAATATACATAAAAATTATATACATCATGTACATTAAATCTTAGTGAAAATTCACATTTCTCTCAGCATTCATTACGAAACCACAGCTGTAGTTACAACTTAAACAGAATCAACAAATGCTGGTGCAACAGGGAAAATAAGCTTCAATCTATAAGAAGTTGGTTTTAATTTTGGAAACTTCAAATTATATACAATCTCTCCCTTATCCTCCCTCAAATGTCAGAATACAGCAGCTCACATTGGTGGGCAAGACCTCCTTTCTCTGAAACCAGTGGTTCTCAATGCTGTGTTGCGGCACAAAAGTGTGTCACCAAAAAGTGGCATCACACCACCCTACTCCCAGCCGAGTGCCATTGCCACCAGCTTCCCTTGTCCTGCTCCCAGGCTGAAGCAGAGCAGGGGGAACACAGCAGCAGCAGCACTGGGCTGGGGAAAGTCCCAATGCAGTAGAGATCTCTGCAGCACCAGGAGGCTCCCAGCCTTAGTGCCTGCTGGCTCCCACACCCTGCTCAGAAGCAGGACAAGAGGAGCCAGCAGAAGCTCGGGCTGGGGGCAATCCCAAGGCTGCAGAGGACTCTGTAGCCCTGGAAGGCTCCCAGCCCTAGTGCTGGTGTAGTGCCGAAAACCATGTTTCGGCAGACTTTGTTGCCGTCCAACCAAAGTAACAAAATCTGCTGAAACACGGTTTTTGGCATTACACCGACTCCCCCCTCCCTCCTGCCTTGCTCAGCCCCGAAGAAGGCGAAGGGAGCCTTAGCCGTTGGGGGGAGGGAGATCCGGGGGGGGGGGGGGGGGGGAGCTGGGGCGCTTGGTGTGTTGCCTCCCAGTTGTGTCCCGACCCTGAAAAGGTTGAGAACCCCTGCCTTAGACAGTCATTATTACGCAGATTCATTTGCCATAGTGTAAGTTTCCTAGTGTGTTAGCATTCTGACCAATATAATGTTACTCTTTCCCTGTTCTCCCCAATCTATTTCTACCTGCTGTCTGTTGTCTTAATCTTAGACTGTAAGCTTGTTGGGGCAAGGCTTCAGATCCTAGAACAATGGGGTCCTACTCTGTGACTCTCCTGAGTAGTATGGTAATACACATAATAAATTAACAATACTCGCATTATCGTTTATGTTTAAGTAGCAACTAGCCATTTAAAATCTCAAAGCATCATCTCTATGGAACAAGGGACATTCCTTCACTGCAGGCTTGTACAGAACAATGCAACTCAGAACTGATTGGGATTGCTAAATGCTACCACAAATCCTTCTCACCTGTTCATGATAAATTTAGCTTGGCGTTTCTGTTTGATCTCTTCCACTCTCTTCATTGCATCAACTGAAAAACAAAAAACCCATGATTTTTAAATAACTTGTAGGTTGTTAGTTAATCTAATTAACATCCTCAAACAATTTAACTTGTACTGGTTAAAGGTACATACTTCACTAAAATGCACTCCTTAATATTCACAGTCCCCAAGAATAAAGGAACATGATATTATACTAGAGAATTTCCTCTTCACAATGTAATTCTGATGGATAATACTCTGTAGGTAGGAACTATCAATTTTACTTTTAAATTTCAATTCAAGTTTCCACTTTGCCTACACAAGCTCTCTTATATCCATGACTTCTCACAATGAGGGACACTCGAGTGCACCATTACCCAGATATAGTTACCATTTAACACTTAATACCTCTTCCTAACTTAAAAATAAATGATGGTCTCATATGCCAGAAAAATCACCACAACTGAAACGAAATATAGCAAACTGGTACAGAATTAAAGGAAGCAAAACAGGACAACACAGCTTTAAAAGACAGCAACGGATAATCACATAAACACTGATACAATGGTTAAGAATGCAGTTCAGTTCCGTACTCTCATTCTCTAACACAGCGGTTCTCAACCACTGTGTCAGGACACATTACTGTGTCACCACACAATGATAAGTGTGTTGTGAAGAGGCGGGGAGATGGCTGGATTTGGTTTGGAGGGAGTGGGGCTAGTTGGTCCTGTAGAACCGCAATATGCTGCCAACTACGTCACAACCCACAAAAGAATAAGAACCACTGCTCTAACAAATGTTCTCAAATTGTGGGGCACGACCCCTGAAGGACCATGCGGGGGGCACAGCAGGGCTCCAGCCAGTCCCCAGAAGGGGGCAAGGAGCACCACCCAGCTCCACTCTGCCAGCAAGCCCTACTCCTGGCCCTGCCTGCGGGTGAATGTGTGGGCACATTCTATTACTGCTGGAGACAGTCTGGAGACCACAGCTCTAGCAGTTCTTCAAAAAAATACGGGCAAGTGAAATCCAATGCCTGCCCACAGCCCCACCCTCCAGAAAAATGTGGACATCTTTGAACAGTGAAAACCCCTATATAAGGAAGGTCAGTAATCCAAGGTTGCAGATGCATAATTCCAACAACACACACTCCCTTCCCACTTCCTACCAATTATGAATAAAAATCTCGTGCCTATAATTGATGAGATTTACAACTGACTGTTCAATCAGGCCCAGGGCTTGATTGACTGTTGTAAACTGAATATGCAGCACAGGTATATCAGCAAACTCTACAGGGCAAATATGTCACATCAACGTATTAACTTTTTTTAATGTAAAGACTGCAAAGACATCCTAAGCATCATGTTGAGATCATGTTATAAGCAATAAGTAAAAGGAACGTGGCAGCTATTTTTAAACTAGAAACTCATCAATTCCTTGGTGTTGGGAGGAAAAATTCTAGAGACATATATACTACTAGTGAAACAGATGGAACATTAGGTCTTTACTACCACATATTTACACAAGAACCTAAATATTACTGTAGTAAGTCACTGATGAGATGACTGGATTCACTAGGGAATGAAACGAAGCAAAAATCCTAAGATTTATGACTTTTTAGATAAAGGGACAGCACATTTTTTAATTACAATGCTCTTCAACTATTTACTGTTTTGCTGTTGAAACAACTGCAGAATTATCTATTTAAGTCTTAAGACTCAAAGTTAATTGCTTTACATCACACCACCACAAAGAGTTAAATTATTTATCTGATTTTTAAACGGTCTGGACAATTTTATTACCAACTTTCATAGGTTCTCAAATTAAAGGATATCCCCTTGGAGCACGAGATTTGTCACTTGACTACTTCAGGAGTCAAGATTTTTTTTGTTTCATATCCACAGAAATAAATTATTAGACCAATGCATTATGGGGTTTTCTTCATTCCAACTGAAGAATCAGGTATTAGCCAGTCAATGACAGGTCAGGGAACATAAAAGAACAGTGGTCTGATTTGCATGGCAAATCCTGTGCTCCTAATGATAAGATTGTGACAAAAATGCAGAATACAGCCCAAATCAAAGTTTTTAGAGTGATACTCAATTTTTAATTTCCACCATCCTACTTCTCTCTCAAATGCAACAGGGGCATGTCCAATCTTTTTAATTTTCAGGCTTTTCTATGTATTTGGAACTTATGCAATATGTATTAAAAATGTCTAAAATTAAAACACCTAAGAAAGGAAAGCGTTAACAACTTCAAATGTTACACATTACTTGCTTTCCAGATATCATTTAAAAATCTAAGCTTGCTTTAAAGAGCACAAACACATACAAAAGTCATTTCAACATCAGTAGAAGCATATTAAAGAACTGGTAGGTGTATTAAAGTCAATTTATCAGATTGCTTTGAAATTAGATATTCAAAAAAGCTTCAAAACAGGCATCAACTTTCAAACAAAAGAATATGTTTTGCTGTAGAGTTATATACCTATGTGAAAACTATTTTCTAATGAAAATTCTGTGAATGACCAAGATTTACAAAGGCCAGTATAATTTATGATTCAGGTTGATAACTGAACACCATCATTATAGAGTGATAAGACAATCATATGTTCTATTGCTTTCAAGAAATGGATGCAGAAAAATGTATATCTGTAATCCGAGTTGACTCTTGGGTTTAGTGCTGAGTTGTCCCTATCGAGTTTGATATTGCCCTTTTTACAAATTAACTGGAAAAAACATGTGGACCCATTTACCACAAAAGACAGCAATCATAGGGACAGTTCTATCTGGTTTATAATGTACAAAAAGGAAACTTAATTTTTCAAGAATACCAAGGCTAGCCCGTTTCACTTCAATGAAGTGCAGGTAGGAAGCTGAACAGAGATTCCTTTTCTACTTTGGGGCATTTTTAAATAAGTCTCTTTTCAAGTTTCTAGTACTTACAAAAAAATAATTTTAAATGGGAGCATCAAGGTTTAAAGTCTTCCGATAACTGCATGCCAATAAGATCTTATTCCCAACTAGTGTTGTAGAGAAGTTGGCATTTCCCAAAGTGACTTACTTGTCTTGCTCCACAGCTCTCTCTGGTATTTCAGGGGTTCATTTCTACGCTTTTCAAACTCAAATGAATTATCCTGTGGAAAAAGAAAAGTGAAGGCAGCTTACACTTAGGTGCAGTAAATGTACAATATGCAGTTCTGGGAACAGGCGGCTGCATGAATAAAAAATATTATCCACAATTCACATTTGTGAAAGGATATCTAAAAGATTTCACCATAAAATTCCCTACATTTTATCTGACAGTATGATTACATACCCTGTTCAATCCAGTCTAGACATTTCGCTAAACCCATAGCAAATAAACTAATTTAAAAACAAAACATCCTAGTAGCTCTCAAAACAATACTTATTTCTGTTACATATCATTGCCCCCTAATCTTGATATTTTTAAATATACTTTTGTGCCAGGTCTTCAAGGGAAGTACCTTTTTTCTCCCTCCCCACTTTTCCCCACAAGCACAGGAGAAGACCAATATGGTAATTTTATGAGGCAACATTGAGCGCTGGCAGGAAGTTGTTGAATCCAGAGCCTGTTGCAATGTCTAGGACAGAACCCCATAGAAATCCTTCAAAGCAGCAACAGACAGTGATGCTAGGGGGCAGAATTACACACACCGGCTATACTATGTCGCTATATTAAAATATGTTAATTTAACAGAAGATAGGGGAGAAAAAACAGGTAAGAGAAAAAACATCTCATACACACAAAGATATTTAACAAAAGGGAGCAGGCAAGCAAACAGGTGGCCTCAGAGGTGAGTTAATCATGAGAACAGGTTGCTAAAAGTTCTGGATGGGAACTAGTCTCCTTATGTTAGTCACGATAGAGAGTTGCCTGCAGAGATCTAGGGAACCACTGTCAAACAGCTCCCTATGCTCTTATCCTCCCTGCTCCCTTCATCTCATTGAGAACACAGCCACGGACTTCTCCACTGCAATGTGACAGCCCCACTGTGGAGATGTGGAAGCTGAAGTCAACCTCTTCTCTGTCTTCAGGTAAGGAAAGGATTCTTTCTTCTATCAAAATGTCCTGTGCTTCAAAGGGGGACACCGACTGCAAGAGGAAAGGAGGAGGCTATCGGCCAACACTGACTGTTTGACAGTGGTTTTCCCTCACCTGTTCCTCCACTATCATATCCCAGTCACAGCAGTCATGATCTTTTTTCATTGTTAGTTTCCAGCAGACCCCTTCCTCAGTCACAGAGTAACCATGTTCGTTCACTCGCTCGTATTTGAGCATCTTCATTTGACAAACATCTTAACAGGGAGAAAATGCTAAGCGCTAAAGGCCAAATCTTAGCCTGGCTCTTAACAGCTAAAGCTCCAGACCCTCCTAACACCCAGCAACTGCATCCCTGATCAGCAACTATCCTACTCTCTCTAAACCAACCTCAAATCACTTAATATTTAGAGAAATACTACAAGTTGTTTTTGGTCTATGTAGATGTAATTATGTTACATCCTTCTGCCAAAAATCAAATGGCAGCTTTTTTTTGGCGGTGAGGGAGGCATTCCACTAGGTGCTTTGGTTTTCAGGCTGGCTCCTAGCTGGGCGGCAATTTTGTCGAGCCCTGCATTAAGCCTAAAAACTGGAGCGAGGTGCTTAAGAGAATGTGAGAACAGAACTAAGTTCTTCTGACCATTCTTCCTACTCCATCAGACCAAGAATCTAAAAAAAAATAAATTAATAGAACTTTTCTAAATTAGTTTTTAAACAGCCCAGTAGCACAGCATTTCTTTAGAATGCCAAATTATTACCTGGTTGCTTTAAGATTATGTCTGGAAGCCATATTAAAAAACATGCCTTTGGATAACCGCACAATAATATCCACAGGAAAGTTACATAGACAGCAGTAGCTCACTAACAGTGCCAAAAAAAAAGTATTGAGCAGCCTTATTTTTCTGTTAGTAAAATCTAATTAAATCCTAATAATTCTCTAATTACTTAAGGACTGTCCTAGACATTTATACATATTTAATCAGTTTCTCCCAGGGGAATAACTCTGTCTTGAAATTCTTTTAACTTCTTTTTTTAATCAATTTCATGTTTGGGATATGAACAGTCCTTATGGGAGAAGAAGTCTTCTTATAAATTCTCTTCTTATAGGGAAAGTTCAACAAAGTTAACTGCTTTATCCTTGAGAAATCAATATACTCTACAGCTCAAATTAAAGATACCGCAGAAGGAAAAAGTACATTACAGGAGGAAAAATGCTTTTGTTAAAATTAATGTAAACAAGGAAAATATTCTTTCCCAAGAAATAAGTCTTGAATCTGAGGAAAGCATAACAAAATTTTTTTTTTGTCAAAACTGCATGATCATCAATGACACACATGAAGCACTGAAAGCCTAGAACCTGATAACAGCCTCCAGAACAAACTGGTAGGCTTGATTAGTTTTTTTCTGAGATGACATCTGTCCACACAACCAACCCCATTAGCAAACACTCAAATAACCATGTATCAAATGTGGGTACAACGGATAATGAGTTGCGTATGCATAACCACCTGATCTGTAAGCACAGTCAGTGTACTGATCTAAGTCAGGGGACTGCAAGGGGTCTGCTCTTTGGCTACCTCCTTGCAGCTCTGCGCTACAGGCCCATTCCTGCTACCGCAGTATCTTGTGGGTGGCCCGCACCTGGATCCAGGCTTCCCCCCGGCCAGGGGACCCTGCAGCAGGTGCCCCGACCTACCTGCCCCCACCAGGCGGTTACACCCACTATGGCTCTCAAAACACTTGGTTATTGAAGGAATTTTTTTAAATGGCTCTTCTTATCTTTTAGGTTACCGACCCCTGATCTAAGTCATCACTTGCATCCCCAATTAACAGCAGGTGCAGTAATTTTAAAATGTTCACTTCTAAATTAGGACTTGTCTACACAAGAAAGTTGTACTGCTTTAACTATACCGGCATGGTTCTTTATAACTCTCCCCACACCCGCGGCCAGTGTGGATATAATATACTGGTATAGCTAGCTTATCCTGCCACTAACAGTTAAAAAATAATATGTCTAAGCACCATAATTATAACCAATACAAAAATCCTGGGCACCTAGACCCCTGTGAATACCTATACTCAAGAGAAAGTAAGAATTCCTGGACCCTACCCCCATATCTGCCACTGAATGACTTGCTGAAAGCTAAACAATGAACCTCTGCATTTTTATTTAATTTCTTTAAAACTGACATGATAACTTACAGATGTGTCTCAAAACTTAATTTGGGTTTGTAAAATCCTTTGAATTCTCTGGATGAACTGTACGACATAGTGCCAAATACGATGTGGCTGTTGTCTGTGCTGCCCATCTCTCTTAGAAATGAGAAACAAACCTTTCTCATAGGGCTTTGGGCCTTGCTGCCCTGCACTGGAAATCCAGAAACCCAGCAAAGGAATACTTTGTAAAACTGATTTCCTTTTGTTTTATTGCTGAATGGGTGGTTTGGAGATTTGTTTAAAAAAAAAACTTTTTAAACTAACAGATTTTAAAGGAATCTCCATGTCTAACTCTCATAGTGGTGTGCAAGATCAGGAATTTACATAATAAATTGAGAACATCACACCTGGAAATTGAAATAAATGTACATTCCTAGGATTAAAAATGATTCAAGCAAAACAGAGTTCTCTGCTACTTTACAGCATCATTATATTCAGTTTTGTATCAATGGAGCAATGATCTAATAGGATTAGGACAACAGAGCCCTGTGGCACTTTTAAAGACGAACAGATTTATTAATTTATTAATAAATAAATCTGTTAGTCTTTAAAAGTGCCACAGGACTCTGTTGTCTTTGTACAATAGACTAACACAGCTACCCCTTTGGAATTTGACTAATAGGATTAGTTATTCTTAACAGATACTGCATCTTATGACCATACAATCATTACTTCATTATTCTTCACACGTAAGATAATCCTTTTAGACTTCTACATGATTAGGAGTGTCATGAAGAATAAAAATAGTTACCTCTATTTATGTACACAGTAATTCAATGTTATCAACCAAGAAAAAAAGCACAACACATTTCAACTGAAAATACAGAAGGCTAATCTGAAAAGTAAATTTGAGGGTGATTCCAGCCTTAAAGAACAGCTAGTTTTAAATCAAAGACAAGCACACTGCGTATTTGGGCTTTTATTATCAAGAAAGCAGAAAGGCTTAGCTTTATTTTCAAAGCACTGATTTTGTTCTCTGGAGTTACAGAAGCACTTGCACACCATGCCCTGCCTGGCCCACGGTACTTGAGAGTGTTGCACAAGTAATATTCATATTTTGATTTTATCTTTAACCAGGACTTAAACACCCACAGTAGCGTTTGTAACAAACTCACAAAGAGTGCCTATTGCTTACCACTGTCAGTTCTTTACCAGCTGCTTTCCGGAAGGCTTTGGTCCATCGGACTTTTCTGGGATTTCGTTTCTTTTTAAAGTTTTTGTGGCATTTTGATTTGCAGAATCTAAAGACCTGAAGGAAGACGAAATAAAAATAGACAAAAACTTACAGTTAAAGGATGTTACTGCCTAGCCCACCCAAAATATGCCTGATGTTAAGCTTAGTTATGTTACTCTACTGGAGCTATTCAGTGCCAATTTAAAGGATCGCGACCATTCCTATTATTTTTCCTTATTATGAAAAGTACCAACCAAACTAAAGTTTGGAAGTATAGGACAGAAATTGTAGTTCTCATGGAAGGCATGACATACTAACCAGCTTTAGTCTGAACCTGAAGCATCCACTAGAAACCAACAAACATAATGCATTCGTCATGCCCATTCTGGGGTGGGGGAACCCCACCCCATTCACTAACTACAACACACACCATCCCACACTGGTAGCAAAGGGAAAATTCATCCCTAATGCAACAAAGCAACTAGTGCAATACTAACAGCACCCCAGAACAACTGGCCCTTCACTAATCGGGGCAAGAAAGGAGGCTCAGAAAGATGGGACACGACTTACACACCCTTCTGCAGATGACCAAAGGCTATTAGTTTATCTGAGCAGCACAAAACCCCCGCCTAAATGAAGGGGTTCTTTCTAGCCATCATCACCCCCTCGCCTCTCTCAAGAGGGGATCCTTAACAGAGCCACTTCCATTTTTCCCCCACCAACCCAGACAAAGTTCCTCTTCCCCTTTGACGTTGTTGGGGTTTGCATTTGCAGTAATTTGTGTTACAGCCCTGGTATGTTGGGTAATTTCAACTTAAATACAGCTATTAAGCTTTAGTTTATTCTCTTCATAATTTTGAAAAATAAACTTCATTTTAGTTATTCAGAGACCACACATCCCAACTGTTTTACCTTCTGTAAACTAAGAATTTATTCAAGCTATAGAAGAGAATCTTAATAGAATAAATGTTCATTAGCTTTGTTTTGAAATAATGAATACAGAATATTTACTATTAAAACATCAGATTTCAGTATAATGAGTAAGATACTTTTACAATTTCAATGGATATTTGCATAGAAAATATTAAGTCAGCATAATAGGTTTGCTGTTGTTCCATGTATAACAAAGCTTAATTTTAAGTGTAGGTTTTTTGTTTTAAACACAAAATCCTGGTTTGATAAATAGTCTGTGCATGCCATTACGTTCAACAGTCTTTGGCAAAGTGAGATAAATATATCACTAGCTCATGTAAATAAGTATAGAAAGACAGCATACAGGATAAATAATATAATGGTCAGTGTATCTACTGCGTGATTGTATTATTCAAATTGGTAATCTATCCCTTTTATAACATCATTTTTCCTTTGTTTTACTTTACAAAGTCAAATTTCAATTATTGTTTTCACAATATCTTTTGTTATAAACTTCCAGGAACATGCACACATCTATATGGCAACCATCTTTATACAAGCACATGGTCATGAAACCGAAGGGTACAGGATTATTAAATTAATTACCACCTGCAGCAGTAACTACAAAACCTTAAAACTGCTCCATGAATAAAACAATTGTCTATAGCTGTCACCTACTCCTAGAGCTAGTGCTTTTTTTTACCAAGATAAATTCTAATTGCAAATAAAAGTCTTCAAGTTGTGCAAGGTGCAGAGAAAAGATACTAAGCAACTACTTTTTAGAACAATTTCAACTTTAAGGCCCCCATTCAGTAAGGTACTAATGGTCTCATTTGAATTTAGGCATCTACTTAATTTTAAAGTGATGTTTAAGCACATGCTTAAGTGTTCTGCTCAATGCGGCCTAAACATGTCAAGTATTTTTAGTCTTAACGCTCAACTTAAAGTCGTTTGAACGTAAACGAGCGAGAGCATAGATTCCAGGAGCCAAGTTACTCAACCTTAGCTTACAGTTTTATACACTCAAGCAAGTGATCCATCTCATCCACACACCAACTATTCAGTCAGTTGGATCATCTTATTTTCAGTCACAAGAGGCTACTTATAAAGAAGCGACCTGCCTTCAATTGCAGCTTGACACTGATTATTTGGCCCTAAATTCAATAGAACCTAGTTAATTCTCATTTTGTTGATCTCTACAGCCACAATATTCCTACTAGGACAGCTCTCCCTCCCCATTTCTTCAAAGGTCTCATACTACTGAGACTGCATTATTTTAGTTTATATACTGCAAACTCAGTATAGGATGATGCATTATCAAAATAAAATAAAATTAAACCACATTTTTCAAGGAAGCAAATCCTGTTTCTTCAACCATATTTGGTGGCTTTTATACTAGATTATAAATTACTGAATTTTACGGTCTCCTAGACAATCTGAATTAATAAAGTTCTACGATAAACAAACACCCACACCATCATAAACTTAATTTTAAAACATCACAAGAATGTTAAAAGAGTCACAAAATAAACTACATTTCCTCTGCAGTCTCCAGATCAGTAACTAACACACTTTAACTGAGCTGCTATCAATCAATGAAAACACATGGAAACTCTGTACAGAATAAATTCAGTTTTTTGAATAGCCATCTTAACTTCAGCCAAAACTCTGGAAGCTGGATTTTCAGTGTTTCCCAAACTGAAAAAGACAAGGTCCATTTTAGGAAAAAAAATAAGTGCTTCTTTGTAGACTATTACAAACAACATTCAAAAAGCTTTTCTAAGACACTGCCCACCTAATTTCCAGAAGGCTAGCCGTGTTAGTCTGTGTACAGCAAAAACAAAGAGAGTCCTGTGGCACCTTACAGACTAACAGATTTTCTTCAGCATAAGCTTTCGTGGACTATAACCCACTTCATCAGATGCATCTGCATATAACCACAAACATGTCTACTACAGGGCTCGACAAAACTGGCTCCCAGCTAAGCACCAGCAGTTTTATTTTTGGTCACCAGAGGGCGCTCCTCTGGTGTATTTCTGCAGCAGAGCTGGGAGCCAGGCTACAAACCCCAGTCGCTATGGTAACCTGGCAAGCGCGTTTTGTCGAGCCCTGGTCTACTACCTAAAAACATACTTTTAAATATCAAAAGAGCTGCCTCAGTTTTAAAAACCATTGAGGTCTGCAAAGAAAGAATATATACTTACAAATGAGGTAGATAATGTTTAAAAACTTTAATTTAAATAAAATACATTCTTTTTAAAAAGACGGTTTAAAAATAAGCTCGACATAATAAAAAATTTATGATAATCAATTAAAATAAATCACTGAAATGATTTACCATTGGAGGTCAACTCAAGCTTTATAAGTACATCACAATATCATGTACTATATTAAATATCTAAGAAGTCTGGTGGCACTTGTTTGTTTTGCTGAAATAGACCAACACGGCTACCCTTTTTGAACTTGTATTCAATATCTGTATTTTCAGTCTTTACGATGGAGCTAATTCTGATATTGGATTAAATTACAGCAAGGGAGGTTGGACAATAGGAAAATATTCCTAACTGTCAGAGTGATTAAACACTGGAATAAGTTGCCTAGGCAGGTTGTGGAATCTCCATTAAGAGCAGGTACATTAGAAAAGCACCTGTCAGGGATGGTTTAAGATGGTACTTGGTCCTGCCATGAGTACAGAGGACTGGATTTGATGACCTCTCATGATCCCTTCCAGTTTCTAAGATTCTATGAAGACAACAGAGTCTTGCGGCACTTTTAAAGACTAACAGATTTATTAATCGCATGAGCTTTCGTGGGAGAAAATCCCACTTCGTCAGACGCTTTGAAGATAGGAAAGTTACAGAGTGGGAGGAAATTAAATGCAGGGGAGTGTATGACATAGCATCAGGTCAGGCTGTAACAGCAAATCAAAGTAGGTGTTAGGATTCAAAACACTGGGGAACAGCACATAGAGGAGGGGGGAGGTCAATTCACTTGATGTAATGCGAGAAAAATCCATAGTCCCTGTTCAACCCCAAGGCAACTGAGTCAAATTTGCATATAAGTTCGAGCTCTGCAGACTCTCTTTGAAGCTGTGATTTGTTATTCATCTGTGTCAACACAGCTATTAACAAGTCGTTAAGGGAGTGAGCAGGGAGATTGAAGTGTTCCCCTACAGGTTTTTCAGTATTGCAGTTTCTGATGTCAGATTTGTGTCCATTGATTCTTTGGCGCAGAGACTGTCCTGTCTGTCCAATATATAAGGCAGAGGGGCATTTCCGGCACATGATGGCATAAATCACATTGGTGGATGAGCAGGTGAACGAACCCTTGATGGAGTAGGTGGCATGATTAGGCCCTGTGATGGTGTCATCAGTGTAGATATGAGGGCAAAGTTGGCAGCGTGGTCTGCTGCAGGGCTGTGTTCCTGCTTTAGTGTTTCTGCTCTGTGATCTGTAGTTGCTGGTAAGTATCCTTTTAAGATTAGGGGGCTGTCTGAAAGCAAGGAGAGGTCTGTCTCCCAAGGCTTGAGAGAGTGAGGGATCATCTTGTAAAATAGGCTGTAGATTTTTGATGATGTGTTGAAGAGGTCTGGCTTGGGGGTTGTAGGTGACGACCAGTGGCGTTCTGTTGTTGTTTTTCATGGGCTTCTCCTGCAGTAGTTGACTTCTGGGTACCCGTCTGGCTCTGTCAATTTGTTTCTTCACTTCTGTGGGTTTGTACTGTAGTTTTAAGAATGCCTGGTAGAGATCCTGAAGGTGTCTGTCTCTGTCTAAAGGGTCAGAGCAAATGCGGTTATATCTTAGGGCTTGACTGTACACAATGGATCGTGTGGTGTGTCGAGGATGGAAGCTCGAGGGATGTAGGTAACTATACCGATCGGTAGGTTTGCGGTATAGGGAGGTCTTTATGTGCCCATCGCTAATTTGCACTGTAGTGTCCAGAAAGTGGATCTCTTGTGTGGAGTGTTCCAGGCTAAGTTTGATTGTGTTGTGAAAATTGTTGAAATCTCTGTGGAATTCTTCAAGGGCATCTTTACCATGGGTCCAGATGATGAAGATGTCATCAATATAGCGTAGGTAAAGTAGGGGTGCTTTGGGATGAGAAGTGAGGAAACGTTGTTCTAAATCGGCCATAAAGATGTTGGCATATTGTACTTTCGGTTTCTGATGGGCAGAAAAGATTTTCCCTTAATTACTCATGAAGTACATCTATAATGCAAGCAAGGGGTATGATTCTTGAAGACAGCTAACAGAACTATAAATAGTAGAGGTAGCATAGGCAGCAGCAACTCAACTTAGCTATGCCTGTCACTAACCTTCTGAGCCCTGTATGCACCTGGCATGGCTAAGCCATCACATTGCTGCCTGTGCTATCAGGGCTACACTGCTATTTATACTCATGCTAGCTTTCCCAGAGCTAAAGCGAGTATGCATATATGAACTGCAAAACACACCCCCGGCTTGTACTGTAGACATACCACTTAGCTAGCAGTGCACAGAGAAGCTTTTCTTCATTCAATCTAACTCATTCAAAGTTGAGAAACAAACTGAGAATTGAAAAAAGCTGAAACAAACTTAGAAACCAAGTGGGAGAGGATGAGACCTAAAAATTTACAAGGAAATGGAACCACATTTTCAAAAGTATTTCAGTAGCTCAAGATGCAGCCTAATGGGATTCACACAAGGGAAAGGCTTCTGTAACTGAGAGATAACAGAAAAAGGGTCCAGAAGCTTTCCATTGTTGGACCTTTTCTCTGATGGAGTGAAAGACTTTTGCAACAGGGAAAAGTTGCAGCAGCAACACCCTGCCTCCCTGCCAAACTTTCCAGGGTGCAGGAAGTAGCACACCATAACATAGACAGTATGTTTCTATGTGGCTTGTACTTACAAATACCCAACCTCCCACCACCAGTAGCATGCAGCATAGAAAGAGCCTAAGGCTATGTCTACACTTGCTGCACTTTTCAGCAGCGGTCAACAAGAGATACACAAAATACCTTGCATATCTCCCATCACCTTACTAACACCCACATACTGCCTTGTTCACACTGTGCTAAGTCGACCAGAAATGCTGTCTGGTCAACTTAGCCCTACTCCAGTTATGGGACTGCAGTTACAGCGTCGAGCTGGAGATCGATTGAGTGCATCTTGACAGACCATTCAATCAAACCCAGAAGACTGCACCGATGGGGGTGAATTTGCCATACCTTAAGAACGCTTTGCTGACATAGCTACATCAGAATAGCTCTACAGTAGATGTACCATATGCTGACAGCAGTTTATGCAGACTGAAGGAATAATCATGCCAACCTAACAATGCTACTTCCCCAAACAACATTAGCTACCTCAGCAAAGCACACAGAAACATAGCTGTGTCTACACAGGGGGTTTTGCTGGCATAGCTGTGCTGGGTAAAGCGGGTGTATTTTTCCACACCCACATGCAATCTAAACAACAACAACAAAACTGGCTTTAAGGCAGCAATATTAGCCTTAGTGATAATCCCAATCACTAGATGAAAAAGGCAACAGCTCTGACACTCTCCACTTGTCTAGCCGACACCTGTGCGCTGCCTACAGCTGTGAGTAGTAACAGGGTTACCCTAACAATGGGTCTCACTGCATTATTTATTTGCACTACCACAGCACTAGGAGCCTTGAGACCTCATTACGCTCGGCGCTGTACACACAGGCCGGGAAGCCGGTCCAAACGCCAACGCCCTTGCAACAGAAGACCGGGTCTACACTGTCGGGGGGAACCAGGTTAGTCGATGGGGTGGGAAACCCCCCTCCAGCGGCCGACATGGGTAGGCCGCAAAAAAACCCGCAGCGCGGAGGAAGGCGGGTCCAAATCACCGCAGCCTCGGGCCGCGCGGAGGGGCTCACGGGGGAGCGCGAAGACCCAGTCACGTGGTGGGTGACCGGAGGCCGCGGGGGAGCCACGGCCGCGCCTCCGAACCGCGCGCCGGAGCAGAACCAGCCCTGAGGTGGACGGGACCCGCCGCGCCGCACCTTACAGTCGTTCCGCACGAACATGAGCCCGTGTCCCGGGTAGATGGGCCCGGAGCAGAAGTAACATTTCTCGATGCGCATCTCGGCGGCGCCCGAACGCTACCGGCTCCGGCAGCACCAGCCAGCCGCCACCACGCCGCTCCGCACAGGAAGTGGCCGAGCCCGAGCGGAAATGACAGCACAGCAGCGTTTGGCGAGGCAGAGCGACGTGAGCTGCTCACAGCGCCCCCTGCTGCCTGGTAGTGGCCATGACTGAGCAATGCAGCCCGCTGGGTCTTGCTCCGGCCCCTGGTGTCCCCAGTGGAAACGTAGCTCAGTGCACGGGGCCAAGGAAAACGAATGGGGATGGAGAGCAAGGGGGGGTCCTTTTTTAATTAATCTTTTATTAATTGTCATAAAGGAACAAACAATAACAAATACCTAAAGCTAAAGGATAATTGATCAAAAAAAAAACCCACACACAGATACAAACAGGAAGGAGAGATGGGAAGTTGGAAGGAAAAGCAGCAAGTGGAGGTGGAATAGAGGCCAAGCATTAGCCGCGCCATCTCCACATTCTTTGTCCAAATGTATCAAAAAACAAAGTCCAAAATGATTTAAATTCACATAATTTCTTTTATATCCATCGAAAGGGTGTTCTTTTAAACAAAAATAAATTGTTAATTTTTTATAATTGTGTGCGATAAAGAAAAAGATAGCTGAATGTCATAAAAATACAATAAAATATTGATTGTAAACTCTTTGGGTACGTCCACACTGGAGCCTTAGTCAACTTAAGGACGGTTAAGTCAACCTACAGACCGCTGCATCCACACTGGGCACTTATTAAGTAGACTTATAACACCATCTCTTAAGGTCGACCTAAGGCTTAAATTGACTTTACTAAATTGACTTAAGCCAGTGTAGATGGGGATTAGCCTTTAAATTGACCTAATTGGCCTCCAGGCCCCCTTGCAGAGTTCCTAGCCACTCCTCCGTCGACCTAGCACCTGCCAGTATGGATGCAGGGCTGTGGAGTCTCTAAGTCGACTTAACAAGGTCGACTTGGTTAAGTTGACTTAACAGAGCCTCCAGTATAGACGTACCCTTTGGGCCAGGAATTGTCTAATACGCTGCATTATGACACCCCAATGTTGGCTGATCACTTTACACTACTGTAATTAAGATGGTGATTGTTGGTGATTAATATCTAAGGCCCTGATCATGCAAAGTTTCAATAGCCCTGTTGACATGCTTAACTCTCTATAGCAATGGTTCTCAACCTTTTGTGGGTCGTGACGCATTTGGCAGCATATTACAACTCTACAGGACACACAGGCCTACTGCCTCCAGGCCAAATCCAGCCATCTCCCCAGCTCTCCACGACACATCACTGTGTGGTGACACAGTAATGTGTCCCAACACAGTGGTTGAGAACCACTGCTCTATAGGATCAAGGTCTAAATAAAAGTTTAAATTAGCTGAAATTTTAAAACATTAAATACAACTGAGATGCAGTTTCAGCTTCATAAACATTTGAAAAAATATAAAAATGCTCTTAAAATATTTTAACAAAATGTAAAACTAAAATCTCCTCCATTTTTTAATGCAATCAAGGCCCAATTCTGCAAGCTGCTGTCAATGGCCAGACCTATCGGTATATCCAGGCCCTTCTTGAAATCAGTAGGATTCCAAATAGCTGCAGGACTTATCACAATTCATAATACCACCACTCTGCACAAGGAAAGGTGACAGTCCCCCACTAACCCTGAGTAGATTAGTAGGAAAAAGTAATAAAGTTACAGACAATATTGCTTTCTCTTACAGAGCCACTCCATGGTTGGGGGGACCCCTAATACAGAGGTGGGTCTTTTCTCCTGCAGATCCCAGGAGCTCCACTGTATTTTCAGGACAGAGATGTGGGCTTGTTCCATGTGAAAGGGAAAGTGAAGGATAATAAGACCTTGCCCTGCTCTGGACAGGATCTCCGTCAACTCATGGAGTTTTTGTCTCACACTACCAGGACAACCTACTACAGAAGGGATTGCGCTACAAACATGGCAATTTCCATTGGGACAAGGTAAGGAACTGCATGTGGTTTGAGTTCCTGTGCTAACTGATTGTGAGGTCTGTGTCCTTTTTTGTCATGTGTTCAGGGTGAGAAATTCCAGGCCCTTGCCTCAGGCAGGCTTCTGTGTAGAGTCCATTGTTCCCTGGGATTGGGCCAGCAGTTGAAAGGCTTCAATTGCTCAGTGATGATTTTTCAGCTGTAATAATGTACTTAAATGTCAAGGGGACTGTCTGTAATACATAAACACCTTGCCCGAGGCAAAGATAGATGTGCTTAGCAGCCCCCTCAGACAAAATGGCTGTTCCAGTCCAAAATGGATGGTATACTACAAACTTAATCTCACAAGCTGATCCAGATTTATCCTACAGACTCACATGACCTAAAATTGGGTTACCATTCCATGTCACTCGCTGAGTCATATTTAGTGTTTGTTATTCCTTTGCTGGCTGACACTGTTGAAAAGCTTGATTCACCTTTGTGCCGTGCTCTGAGATCTCCAGAAGAGGCGAGACTGTCGAAACGTAATGTACTGTCATGGTGTGAAGCACTGGGGCTTTTATTTAGAAGACAATTAAAATCAGGCATCGCTGACAGGCAGGCTTAACGCCCGCCAGGCTTGCCGCTAACTCCCATATGGTGGCTACTGAGCAGCATGTGCCTCCAGTGTAATTTTTGTGTATAATGAATTCTAAAAGAGAGGGGTCAGTTTAGGTTTGGAAAGGCTGCAATAGGCGAGTTTCAAATCTCACTGTCACAGAAAGCATTTGAGGTGTATTTAATAGCCTAATCTGAACCACTCTGTGGTGCAGGAGCCATGATACAGGTGAGCAGCGCTGTCTCAGTCCCCTCAACCCCTGGGAACAATTGCTTTGAACTGGCTCAAACAGATCGCAAAGGAGAGCTTTATACGCTTTATTAGTCTCTTCCTCCACACTCGAGGGAACATGCTGCATCTGTGATAGAAGACAGCAGGCAAGCCAATAAGAGGAAACAGTCGAGATACTCTCACGATGCAGTTTTAGGATGGGAGCGATGCAAGTGCCTACTGACTGGGGCAAAGCAAGCTGGAGGCTGCTTTCCTGTGTTCTGGCGCACACAAACAAGGAGTCCTGTGGTGCTTTTAAAGACTAACTAATTTTTTTTTATCGCATGAGCTTTCCTGGGAGAAAAATCCCACTTCATCCAATACTTGAAGATGGGGAATTTACCGAATGGGAGGAAACAAAATGCAAGGACGTGTAAGTCATAGGAGCAGGTCAGACTGTTTAGATTCAAATAGTGGAAAATGGCATATAGAGGGAGGTGAGGTCAAATCACCTGTTGTAATCAGGGCTATCCCTGGGGGGGCAGGGCCCAGGGCCAATCAGCCTATGGAGTCCTCTGCGGGGCGGGGAGGCGGGGGGGACAGGCCCTGCCCCTGGGCCAGCTGCTCCACCCTGAGGATGGGGTGGGATGAGACAGGCTGACCCAAAAACCAGGCTCCATGCTCCCATCCGGCCCCCCCCCACTTGCCCTTGGCTTGCTGCCAAAGGGGGTATGGTGGGGGAGGGGACAGCACAGGGCCCACAGAACCGCAGGGCTCAGCCCAGTCTCCCCACTCCCCGTCCCACAGAAGGCCTTGGTTGTCATAAGAAAAAAAACCTGGAGATCCCTATTTAACCCTAAGGCAAAGGTGTCCAATCTGCATCTGAATTCCTATTCTGCAGTTTCTCTTTGAAGCTTTGATTTGTCATCCATTTGTTTAAGCCCAGCTTTTAACAAATCATCAATGGAGTGAGCAAGGAGACTGAAATGTTATACGTTGGACAAACAGGACAGTCTCTGCACAAAAGAATAAATGGACACAAATCTGATATCAGAAATAACATTCAAAAACCAGTAGGGGAACATTTCAATCTCCCTGCTCACTCCATTGGTGATTTAATAGCTGGGCTTAAACAAATGGACAACAAATCAAAGCTTCAAAGAGAAACTGCAGAATTGGAATTCATATGCAGATTTGACACCATTGCCTTGGGGTTCTATAGGGATCTTGAGTTTTTTTCTTATTACAACAGGTGATTTGAACTCACCTCCCTCTATATGCTGTTGTCCACTGTTTGAATCTAAATAACTGCTTTGATTTGCTGTTACAGTCTGACCTGATTCTAGGACTTACACTTCCCAGCATTTATTTTCTTCCCATTCTGCAAGTTCCCCATCTTCAAGCATCTGACGAAGTGGGATTTTCTCCCATGAAAGCTCCTGCGATAAATAAATATGTTAGTGTTTAAAAGTGCCACCAAGGGCTTTGTTTGTTTGCTGAACTACACTAACATGGCTTCCCCGTTGGAACCTGGTGTACACCATTACACACTCTTCTTCTTCAGTTTGATTAGTCAGAGCCTTCTGCTTCATGTACTTTTTTCCTCCCTTTGGGCCATATTTATTTCACCACTGTACAGTTTACTTTTGGTAAAAAAATATTGTGCTGCAGTCTTTGATGGCCTCTGTGATTTAAACAGCATGGATTACAGCCTTAGCCGACAAAGCCTGCCACAGACAAGCTGGGGCTGTTAAATCACAATAGCACAAGGGCTTTAACTGGATTTTTTTTTCTCTCATTAAGGTGTTAATCTCCTTTTTCAGTATGCACCGAAGTCAGGATTGTTGTGTTCTGGGTTGAAATGCACAGCCCTGAGCTCTGACAAATGTTGGGAGTTTACTGGAGCCAGAAACAAGACCACTTATTGAATTGGATAGACTCGACTGTCTTAAGAGTTACTTACACAGAGAGAATAAGGTTTCTAGCGGGAAAGCAGCCTCTCCTGAAGGTTCTGCAGTTGTCTGAGCAGCTTTCATCTGCTGGTCTATCCCACGCTACAAAGCAAAGCCAGGAGAGCTTCGCTTATGGCTCACTTTTTACACAAGGAGGCACCACTCAGACAACTTACAAGGGATTTTAGAGCTTAATCTTGCAAGGTACTGAGCACTTCAGCCCAACCCAGCACACCACTAGTGAAATTCTACAATTCATAAGACTCTTAATTATGGCACATCCATATGGATGAGAGGCACCCAGATACAGGGGCCTGCTCCACCACTAAAACACCATGATTTGGAGGGGCTACCACTCATGGACTTGGTGTATAGGAGATATCTCCAGCTCTTCTCCCACACAGACAGACATGGAATGCATCTTTGGAGAGAGTGGGAACCCCAATTGCATAGGTCCACCGACATTCTCCACAAATGGAAGGGCCAGGAATGAGAGACCTCCACTGCAGGCCTAGCAACTGTTTGAGTGGGTGTTAGAGGGAGGGGGGTAGTAGGCAGTGGGTATGTGTGTGAGAATTTTATCTCTCTACCCAGCCAGCCTGCTTTTTATGTGAATGAAGAGACTTTTTCATCCATCATGGTCATAAGCTGTCATGCAGTAGCTTCCAGGCATGATAGGCTTAAACTGGAGCTGCAACAAGCTCCAAACTGCAACTGCCCACTGATGATGCTTACTGTGGCACCAACTGAGTTATAAAGAAATGAAGTTTCAGAGGATCAACTCCCTTATTTAGTCTAAATATTATCATCTACACTATAGCCTCCATTTAATGATCCAGAGTTTGTACCATAACATACCAGAGATCAGAGCAGATGGGGGGCATGACGCTCTAAAAGAAGGGCGAGTTAAAAATAATCTTGCTTCGGTCATCAGGGTTGCCACAATACAGAGCTTTGGAGAAAGAACAGAGAATAGAAAAACTCTCAGAACTCCATGTCTATCTTAAGATGTATTCTGGGGTACTGCAATTGCTGGGAACAGCCTGTTTTTCCAGCTATATTGGCTGGCCTGTAATCCTCCCTCACTCAGACGTATGCTGCATTCCCACCTGATTTCCAGTACTTGTAACAGTACCTCCAGGAACTAACCATTAATAAGGTTCCCCCTATGTGGAGATAAATCAATACATGTATTTCCTGGTTCAAAGCTTTTCCTTCTCCTACAAACTTATTCTCAGGTCTAAATTATAAATCCAGGGACATATAATAAGAGGCACTTTATTATGCCTTGAACTGGGATTTTAGAAGCCAGGGACAACAGTAGACCTCATGGCACATTTTCTCGCACATACAATCCTTTATGCTGTGTAGACAAGACATTACGTCTCTGTACTTCAATATGATTGGTATAGTCAGGAATTTACAACCAAAATGTTTTTGATGAAAAATGCATTTTCCACAAAATGTAGTTTCTATGAGAGAGACAAAGTAGGTAAGACCATCTCTCTCTTCCACCAGCAGAAGTTGGACTAGTAAATTGGACCAATAAAAGATATGGTCTCACCCACTTTGTCTTCTCAGATTCTGTGACTGCCATGGCTACCCCAGCACTGCAAACATTTTTATTTCAACATTTTTTTCCTAATTTTGCACAAAAACGAATTCAATATCAGAATTTCTAATTTTTGACCACATCTAGACTGATATAATGCTGTTACAAGACTCTTAAGAGACTCAATCACTGTGTTTGAACTCTTATGGAAGTTGGAGTAGGTACAAAGCTGTGCTATAAATAAACAAACTGGGTCTAGATTTTTAATACATATATATATATATATTTGGCATTACATCAAAGCAATTTCATGAAGACAGATTTTCATTGTATACAGCACTATAAAATAGATGCATATAATTTAGGACAAAATATGGTAATTACAGTATTTAGTATAAAATTTAAGTATGTGTCTTCAAAGGGAAATATACTTAAGCATTTTCAGTAGTAATTTAAACTCAGTAGTTGGCTGCACTTATCTTTACTATTATCAGGAATTGAAAATTATTTTAGCCACACAACTCCTATTAAAGTTAATAGGTGGCAAAATTCCACTGGAACCCTCTGAAAAGCGAGGAGTTCAATTTCTACATTAAAAACCGAGACACTTAAGTGCACTGAAAGGTGTTGTGTTCCACAGTAGAATTCTTGTAACTCTACTGGCTGTACAACCAATGGCAACTCTGAAAGGCACTCATGAGTTATACTACAGTAACTTGGGTCCACAGGCATTTTTAATTCTTCATATTGTACAGTAGAAAATACAGTAATTTATACAATATAAAATGCTTTCACTTCTGTCACAGTGCCTTAGCATTCAAGTTATATTGCACATGGTTAAATATCCTGTGTAGACTGAGATAAAGAGAATATTTACATGTTGTGTGTGTTAAAGAAAAAAATGCATTGTTTCGCAGAATGCTTTGTGAGAGCTAGCAGTGAGTTTTAAAACTTTCTATATTTCTAAAAAGCAATTGGAAAGTTACATCAAAGTTTCTATTCAACTCAGTGAAGATACCACTTTCTTCTCAGATACCTTTTAGTATACATTTTGGGTCCTTTTAACATGCTTAATTTTTGTAATTAAAAATACATTACATCACACCTTGTGTTGCCATCTGACTGTAGAAGTTTGCCTGAGCATGTGGTAGCCAAAATAACTAGACTTTTAAATAAATAAATATTTAAATTTTAAAAGCAGCAGTATCTTTGGAGTTCTGTAAACAGATTGCTACAAAAAAAATCGAGAAAAAGACACTGAATTTGGCATGTTGAGACTTTACTTTGGCAATATTTTAGAGTTATATGAACCTGCTAGGGTAGAAAACAGTTTATTAGGCACATCACATAATCAGGCTGAAGAAAAATGTTAAAAATACTGATTATTCCTTATATATCATATCATATTTGAGGATCAATAAAATGATCATCCAACAGAAACAAATTCCAAAGGGGTAGCCTTGTTAGTCTATTGCAGAAAAACAAGAGAGTCCTGTGGCACTTTTATAGACTAACAGATTTATTTATCGCATGAGCTTTTGTGGGAGAAAATCCCACTTCATCAGAAAGCGTTTGACAAAGCAGAATTTTCTCCCATGAAAGCTCATGCAATAAATAAATCTGTTAGTCTTTAAAAGTGCCACACAATAGAAACAGAGTATACCTTTACATAATCAAAACATATTCCCTCAATTCTACTTCAAGTGAGAAGGGAACAAACAAAACACGAACAAAACCCAAGATGTACAGGACCCAGAAGTAAACAGAAGAAAACAAGCTTTATAAATTTACAGGTGTATCACTTTAAACAACATTGATGTCTTAGGCAGTTATATCTCACCAGAATAGGACCAATAATAACATTTTCAGTCCAAATTTGAAGAAGAAATGTTCCAAGTGCATGCTTGGTACAAACAAATTCAGTGCAAAGCACTAGCTCTGATGAAATTTTGCTGGCACTTAGCTTGCCCTAAATTCCTGTTAAAACATAAAAGAGTTGGTATATAAACTGTATGCATTCATATACACACACCCCATTTATGGTCTGGTCTCTACCATAGACCTATATCATTATAATATGTCGTTCAGGGGTATGAAAAATCCAGACTCCTATGCAATGCAGTTGTATTGATCCAATCCCCCACCCCCACCCCACATAGACTGTGCTATGTCCACAGGAGAAAGCATTTCCTGTTGGCATAGCTACCTCTTCTCAGGGAGGTGAATAACTATGCCGACAAGAAAGCTCTGACCCGTTGGCACAGAAACGTCTTGACGTAAGCAGTACAGTGGCACAGCTGTGCTGATGCAGGGTTTTTAAGTGCAGACTTGCCCTTGGTATGTATGTGCTTCTGCATGTTCTTGAGCTGAGAAGATCAAGTTCAAGATTGCACCGCACAGCAGTAGCATTGTACAAATGTCATCTTGGAGTTTTATAAAGAGCTCTATTTAGTTCCTGTCATTACAAATGGATAATGCATTTAAAAAAAAAAAAAAAAAAAAAAAGGACTTGCCTGCTTTTGCAAAGCACATACAATTTGCTGTTTATCATTACTGCTCTAACGATGGAACATTTCTGTTCAAATAGGACATAAAGACCTCTGTTGACGGGTTTACCATTGTTACAAACTAAGATACTGAAAGTTGAGAGTGCCCAAACAAACATATGTCTGGCTAATTGCTAATAAATTAAACATTTGCCAAGCAATGGTGTATGTTAGAAAGCAAATACCAATAATTAATATAGCTTTTGTTACTGTACATCCATATGGTACGAGCTGTCCATAAATGAATCCATTAAGCTGCAACTGTACTATACTTTAACATAAATATTATATATGTTAACTTAATTGTTGCAGTAAATTTTGGCGCTCAACAGCCACATTTGTCTTTATCTTTCTCCTCATTTAGCTGCTCAGTAGAACTGTGTCCATTGGACCGTACTACCCCTTCTGGAATCCATGACTTGTCCACGCACCGTTCCATGCGCTTCATGATAAGATCAAGCAGAGTTTCAATTGCTTTGCTCACATTAGTTCCACTGGCTGCACTTGTTTCAAAATATGGTATCCTGTAAAGGATAAAAAACATACCATTTCAGATCAAGTGAAACCTTCCTTGACACAAATGCATTACATGGGTATGAACACATGCATAAAAGCCATTCTCCTTAAAGAATGTCTGGAGAGGTCACAACAGAATCAAACAGAATTCAACAAAAGCTGAAATTTAAATGCAGCCCTTTGTGAAGTGCTTAGAGGCGCAATGACCGGGCAAACGTTAATTACCCCGATAACAGCCCCAGCAAGTGTACATTATCTCCATTTTACGGAGGCACTGTTGGATTATGTGAATTTCCCAAGGCCACAAACTGAGCCAGGAAAAAAATAATCCATGTGTTCCAGTACTTTCCTTTAACCACAACAGATGCAACTGCTCCATGTAGCCTCTTCTCCACAAGCATTTTTCTTAAAACCGCCAACTGTGGCAGCTCTGCTGGTGGTAACAAGAATGGGAGTGCTCACGTAGATGGGCTGCCAACAGATGCTCTACAATTGTACTCCATTACTACCAAGGGCATTGCTGAACCGGTGTGAAAGCAATGTTTATTAAAGAAAAAAATGTATGTGTGTGTGTGTGCGATGTCCTTCCAAAGAGCCAAGCACTTAACACCGTTCATACTATTGTATTCCTCTGGATACTAAGGGCCTCAACCTCAATGCAAAGGAATAAGCAGTACGATAAATTAAGCAATGTATAGAAGACCAAAGGGAGGCAGGGGATACTATCCTCTGAAAGCTACTGACAGGACAGCTGCATTTTCAACTTCTGCTCTATGTGTTTCCTCTGCGGGCTCTCCCATTATGTGCATCTCTCTATTTCCAGTGCAGAGTGGCAGCTGCAAGGGATGCAGGGAGAATGGGCCACTTCAGGATCCAGATTTTGGGTGGCAGTAAACAAAATGGGCATTGCGTCTAGGATGGTCAGTCACTGTCTCCTGCTGATCTGGATTCGTTCCTCTCAGGGTGGAAGAAGAGACTGGTAGCTCAGGAGAAGAGGTGTGAAGACAAGATAGGGGACAGAGATAAGAACTGAGGCTGGGGAGTGGAGGGAAGATAGGACAGAGAGAACAGGAGGAAAGCAAGTGAAAGAGATAAAAGGGAATAGGAAGACAACAACCTTGAATTGAGCATATTGGAGAACCAAGATAGAAAAGGGTGACTCAGAAAATGGAGATAAAATAAGAGTGAGAAAACTAGGAAGATATAAGAAAAGGGATATAGTGATGGAGACAGACACAGAAACAAGAAGAGATAATGAAATGGAGAGAAAGAAAAAGTAAGAAAAGTAAGTGAATTGGACACTGTGGGCTCCAGATGGTATGTAATGAACAGAAATGGAGGATGCTGCTATCCCTAAATAGGTCTAAAGATAATTCTTCCTCATACATAAAAAGGTCTTCACTCCATCTCATTCAGTATGCAAGTTCCCTGTTTCCCTTAACTTCTATGAACAATAACGTACACCTGACAACCCGCTATAGTGTCTGGGGAACAGAAGAAAGCAGTGAGTCAAATGAAGCTTCCCTTCCCACACATGCCCCTGGAAAGGGTGAAAGTAGCAGGAACATTCACTGGAGACAGAGTGCCTGGTGATGCAGGTGAGTGTGGAAACAGAAGAAGGTGGTGATGACAGAGAATATAAGAGGGTCTAAGTGAGATGCTGATGTTCAGCAAGGGGAAGCTACCAGTTGCTTTGAGGACAACAACAACAAGATACAGATGGAATAAGGGAGCTCCATGCAGTGAAACTCAGTTTGCTTCCAGTCTAAGTGAGGAAAGGCAGAGGACACTATGCAGAAAGAAAAGACATAGCTCTGGGGCTGAGGAATGAAGGAGAGGTTCAATTAATAGTCTAAAATAAGCATCAGAAGACACCAGCACAGCGAACCATGGACCAAAGAGCCTGGGCCATATAATCTGAGCTCATGAGAGCAATCCAAAGAGGAAAAAGAGACAACCCCGAAAACTGATTTAGCCGCATTGAGCCAAGCAGACAAGAAATAATGTGGTTAAATAAAATGAAACTCCTGAATGATAAAAACACGGCGTAACAGTGAAAGGACAGCTGCCCTCGCCACTACCCCTGATCCACACTGGAGGAAAAGATGAAGTAAAATGAAGCCCAGGGTAAAATCCGATTCATTCCCCCTCTTCCTCCCTTCATTTTTAAAAGTGTCCTGGGGTAGCTTAAGATCCATAACTCACACTTCACCTAACAAGCAGCTCTTCTTCCTGCCACAACAACTGGGAGAGTGGCCATGCCAGCAGCCTCCACTGCCCACTTGTTAGACTTTTAAATAAGCACCTTCATGCTTTTTCCCATGCTGTCCCTCACGCATGGGAGGAGCTTCCCATAAATGTCCTGAAAGCTACCTTATTATCTTTCTCCTTCTCTGTGATGCCTACAAAATACTTAACATTTAGGCTGTTGATGTCCTGAGACCATAATTTATCGTGGTGACCAAGATCGTCTCATTGTTTCCTTGTATTTCTCCTGGTAGCTCTGCCACTTCATTCTTACGTTTCCTCAGATCCCTGGAGTATTTAACAACTGGTTTTGGCTTGTGCCAGTACCTCCTCTTTCACAACTTACTCTCCAGTATCCAGACAACTCACTTGCCCCCAACATTCTTGCTTCTCATATACTTAGTGAGCTTTCTGAAAGGTTGTTTAAAAACTTGAAGCTGTGCTCCAGAGCTATAGAGGGGATTATTGTTGTTTATAACCCATTAATTTTCTGACACAAGATGCAAACACAGGGGGAAAAAATATTCATTTGATGTAAATAAAGGTGATGTGTTTAGTTAAAAAAAAAGGTAGAAATACTTTATTCTCTTAGTATTTTCAATCTGTTAGACAAAAATCCTTCAAGTGAACATCCTTTTGAACCATTTGTCATGTGTCTCATCTATAAACCTAGTGCTATTTGCAATATTAATTAAATAAAACAGACTGCATATTAGTGAAATCCTAGATTTTTTCCTGCTGAGAAATCTTTTAAAATATCTTCCAGTGTAAGTGGCCCCAGGACAATAACTGGAAAGTTGCCCTAATCACTGCTTAACAAACTGCTCTTCTGGCCCAACAAAACCATTTTGACATTTTGTCATAGAAGTACAGCTCCATCTAGAGTGAGTAGGTCACCCTGCAAAAGATAACTGCACTCAATAAAATTAAGCAAGAGCCTCAGAATTATACAATTATACACTGAATTGTATAGAGAGTAGTTTTTGATTAATCAAAGACTGAAAATTAAGGGCTCCCCTGAAAAAGAGTAACATCACCTGGAACTACATGTATGTCACAAAGTTAGTGAATGAGTGGGGAGGAGGAAATTAAAAGTAGATCCATTTCAGGAACAGGAGAGGCAATTTCTACAGACATCAAACTCCTGATTTGCTGTGATCTCAAACTTCTCCTTGGGGCAAATTCAGGTATAAAATTTACACTTTTTATCTTTTGTAAACTACTGCCATGTTCCGCAAGGAAACTGTTTAGCAGAGGAATGTGAGACTCTAAGGGAGAGTCTACTGATGGTGGTAAATTCGCCACCATCAGTTCAATTTTTCCAGTTCAATTCAGTGGTTAATGAAGACCCGCTCAATAGATCCAAATTCCAAAGGGGTAGCCGTGTTAGTCTATTGTAGAAAGACAACAGAGTCCTGTGGCACTTTTAAAGACTAACAGATTTATTTATCTGTTAGTCTTTAAAAGTGCCACAGGACTCTGTTGTCTTTCAATAGATCCAGAGATTGACGCTTACGTCCACCCCCTCAAGCAGAGTAGCACTGAGTCAAGAGAGGGAATTTCCCTTTTACTCAGTGCAGTGCAGACACCGAGGTAAGTACGTGTTAGAAAGTCAGAGGGAAATATGCAAGTTATTTTACGTAGCTTGTGTATCTCTCGACTGCCACCGAAAACCTTGGTAAGTGTAGATAAGGCCAAAGCTTTGGTCCAAAAAGGCAAACACTTGTGAAAAATCTCAGGTGTGGTCTTACAGGAAGGGCAGGTAACTCTGTCATTTACATTTTATCTGTGTAACCAATCACCAAACCATTCTTACTGCCAACGGAATAATCCAACAAGTCATGTCTAACTGTAAATGTAACTGGCAGTTTCAGCCAGATCCAGAGAGCTAATTATAGTTCCAGACAACATTACTACCTCTTTAACTCTTCAGAAGCTGTAATACCCAAAACATTTATCTTTCTCCACCCTGACACATTATTGCTTTCTATTATATGCAACATTATTGTGGCTGTGTTGGCCCTAGGATGTAAAAGAGACAAGGAGGGTGAGGTAATATCTTGTATTGCCCTTCCTCACCCTCTGTTTCAGGAGTTCAGCATGACAAAGGGGTGTGGATGAACTAGAAAGAAAGAAAGAAAGAAAGAAAGAAAGAAAGAAAGAAAGAAAGTTGGTTTTTAAGTGCTGATAGAAAGACACAGGAGTGCTTCAGGGAGGAATGAGCTGGATGACACTTCCATTTTGTCTCATTTAAAATTGGTTACTTCCTGATTATAAGAAATGCACAAGAATAAGCAGTACAATAAATTAAGCAATGTGTAGAAGACCAAAGGGAGGCAGGGGATTCTCTCCTCTGAAAGCTATTGATTTATGTACTTCAATATACTATGTAACTAAAAATTAATCCTGACAGCCTGAGGAACGATTCCAGGACCATTTTAAGCTGACAAGCTTGTTTTTTAAATACTTATATATAAATAAAGTGGGCATCTATCTAAGTGGAAATAAGGACAGGAGTATTCAGGTGCTAATTATTCACAACAGAGAAAATGACACGATGAAATGCGGGTGCAGGAGCAGACAATATTTTTCCCAAGTGTGTTTTCAGATTTAGATCTGAAAAGAACATGGGGATCTCTGTTCACAGGCACTGTGCTTGGTAATGATGAAAAGACAGCTTCTGTTCTTGTAATGCCTTTCCCGATCAAGCAGAAACAAACATAGGAATGTTACTTGTGAGCTAGGACAGAGCTTGGGAATGAGTCTTGTCTAACTCAGCTGCCTAGTGAGAGTGAGATAGAAGAGTGGTTGGCCAAGCAAGGGACTTGGCCCACCTAGCAGAGCTCCTGTATTACTCAGTATATTCTAAAACAAGATAGAACTTGCAAAATCTGTCCTGGCCCTGGAAGGTTCTTAATATAAGGTGTGTGTTTCAGCTACTGTCTCTAAAATAGCAGACCATCACTCAGGCCCAGAGAGCAAGAGGACGTGAACTTGTACCCAGTTTGCTACCAGTGTCCACCGATTTCTATCCTCTCTCTCTTTTGCATAGAAAGTCAGCTGCCTCCTGCTGGTCCCTGTAAAGTCTGATCATGGGCAGTCCTGATTTACACTGTCTGTTCAGTTGCATTCAGCTTCACATCACAGAATTTGATTGAACGTTTGCAAACAAACACAGGGAAATTTTAAATGGAGAAGAGGGATCGAGCAGTAAATCTCCAACTAGCGCTCTTGCTCTCTCTTTCCCTCATGCTCCAAATGTGAATTTCAACAGCACCCTTGGTGTTAGGCCCAAAGAGCTGGAGAGAGGGTTATTTAATATACATAGCGCAAAGCACTGGGCTGTATGTTAAATATGACAGCGTTGGGAGGAAACGCTGGATCCTTCTGCAGACAATTAAGAATGATTCATCATGGAGCTGAGACAAACAAGAGAATTACTTGACCTTCCTGTAAACCACCAGAACCATTTCTTCCTTTTCTTATACCCATAAAGAGGTTTTAAGCCATTAAAGACAGAATCATTGGGGCAATGTTTTATCAACACATTTCATGACAAAGGAAATCCTTTTAGTAAAAGAGGCTCCAGAGCCCCAAGGCTCTTGGGCCACTGCTACATGCTTGTCAGACTGTGTAAATCTTCCATTCTGACTTGGTAAAGCAATAGCTAAGGTAGCTAAAGATCAGGAATGTCAGGGTGGAGACTGCAAGAATGTAAAGCATCACCTGAATCCTTCAGTCAATAAGATTATGCTTCTGTTTATACAATTAAAACAAAGGAGAAGCCTGGATTTCTCTGTGTGAGAAAGACAACAGGGCAATCCTAGGGCAAAGAAACCTGTTGGATTAGTAGAGCTGTAGACCTATTTATTTGGGCACAAATTTACACAGGATTAGTTATGGGTGAGGTTTTTAAAATCTCTCTTGCTTGCTCCCATGCCTGGTAGCCCTTATAGATCACGACCCTCTAGTAAAATACAGATAATCCTTGCTTGTCTTCTCTTAATTTGTGAAATGTAGTAAATGTTGTGAAAAATGCTAATTAAAAATAAATAGACAATAATGGAGTAATCAGTCTCCTAATGACTGTCTTCTCTACACTCTTAAATGAAATGTTTACTGGCAGTAGGCGGGGGGGAGGGGGAGAGTGTTCAGTACTACCCAAAATGGTTAGCCGTAGCAGCAGCTCGCTCAGTGAGGCAAGATTGCTCCTCTCTCCTCCCTCCCCCCATCTTTTGAAGTTGTAAGAACATGCACATTAGTGGTTACCTTTCGTCATCCACTCACATACCATACAGAAGCTCCCAGAGTGAAATGTGATCTATAAATCAACCTTCTAGTTTTTTATTCCCACATTGTTCAAACTGGTATTCTGACCGCAAGATTAACAGACATTTCACCTTATGCAAGTAATATAAATTTATGAAGAGGTGTGCAAGAAGATTTCAGATATGAACACAGATCATCCGCTGCTTCACATTTCCCAAATTTTCATTCTTTTTTTAAAGGTACATTACAAAACTATGCTGGTTTGAGGTTAGTGTTCCACTAATAGCATTACACAAGAATCAAGCGGAAGGAGGAAAAGGGAAGGAAGTAATATTGCACTAAACCCCATCTTGGTCTGTTGCTCTCGAATAACAGAGCTGACAATTTGTGAGGCTAGGAACTTACAAAGAAGAATGCCACTACTTGTTCCTACCTCCACTTCCCCCAGAGTTTAATGACATGCACAAATGTGACTGTGCAACCTTGGCCAACATACGCTCGGGTTAATCCTGCCTCATCATTTGGGGGGGAAGGGGAGGTGGGGGAAAAGAGGAGAGAGAGAATGGACTAGATGATCTATTGAGGTCCCTTCCAGCCAATAGCCATTTCCAGGGTTCAATGATTCACTCTGCAGCGTCCTCTCTTCATAAGTGAAAAGTGTTTCCATAAAGTTATGAAGAGGAGTTTACTTTGTTTTCTATTACAAGGTCAGAGGGACTCAGAAGATACCCCCCATGCACTAGTATTGTTCAATAAGGTGCATATATTTGCCCTAAAGCATGTGGCATTTGCCTCTGTCAAAAGAGACTTGGGCCTGGCCGTCCTTAGGGGTGAATCGCCCTGTGCAGGCTCCTGCTGCCAAAAATGCCACCAAAGGCAGTGTGGCAGGGCCTATGGGGTGGGGTGGGGGACAGCGGGGGGGTTGTTCCAAGATGGCCATTCTAACAAGAATTTTCTAATACACAAAGCAACACCACAGACCTTTCAAGAAACACATTTAATTTTGCATTAACCACAAGAATAACTGCAAGGAAGGTACTTGCCCATATTTTTCTGCAAGTTCCTTTGCCTCCTCTTCTTTCACCACTCTCTGGTCTTCCAGATCACTTTTGTTTCCACATAATACAATGTCAGGGTTTTCACAATACGCATGCATTTGTAGCTGGCCTAACAGTAAAACAAACAGCAAAAACAGGCTTATTTTATTCTGTTATATAGGAAGTTCACTTAGAATATGAGTGCCTTTTAAAAATGGAAATGGAGAAACTGGGGAAGTAATTCTTAGAGATGAGAAAAATAAGTTTGCTGCCCATTTCCTATCTCTATTATTCCTCAACTTTTTTTTAAGCATAGAGATATGTGCACACCAGTGGGATCTTTATTGATCATCTGGTCTTGGTCTGGTCTCTCTTAGATGCTTATAAGACCCTCATTATTACAGTATCCAAGAGCTTAACATCTTTAATGTATTTATACTCATACCACTCCCCATTTTACAGACGGGGAATTCTCTGGACAAGGTGGCTTGCCAAAGGTCACACCGAAAGTCTGTGGCAGAGCAGGGAACTCAGCCCAGCCACCAGAGGGCCAAGGCACTTCACTACCCTTCTCTGCACCTGAAGTTATTACTCCAATTTGGGACAGATCACCTCTACAACAACCAGTTGTGATGCCAGAGGGTTTTGACATTGGAGTGAAGGAAGACAAGATTATCTCAAACAAAAATCCTGCTCCAGTCCAAATATGCCTAGTATTTAAAAAGCAGGACAAGAGAAATACAAAAAGGAATGAGCCAAATGTATTCAAACTGTAATTTCACTAAAGTCAAGGGCACAAAGTTTGATAAGATTTTCCAGAACACTTTCACAGGTCTTCAGTTACTGGAGAATACAATATTTATGATAAACAGAGGAAAGAGCATTATCATAGACTGCTAACCATGGATGGCTTTTTGTATCTGTACCTGGGCCTCTTTTTAGCAACAATTCGAGTGAACTGGTTTTATTATGTGCAGATTTTACATTAGACACGACACTCTCCCCAGCAGCCTGTAGGGGAAGTAATCCAGTATCACCCTTTGCCACCAAGCTTCTTGCTATAATGCAGTGGGAACTGAGGAACATGCCTGCTGCCAAAGAGCAGTCAATCACTGGAAAAGCCCTGGTGGAAAGATGCCTCAGATCCCTACAGTGCCAAGTTGTGAACCCACAATTTCTGTATTAAGAATTAAGGGGCATCTGCCTCTGAGCTATTCCAGTGAACTGCTGGCCGTGGAAAAGTGAGTACCTCCCTGCTCCTGCTCCTAGTGCATTAATAGTTTGGCAAGTGTTTTCTGTCTCTTCCAGAATAAACAGAACAAGACTGCCAGGCATTGCATGATATCCATGACAAGTTCTCAATCAAAATAATCAGGACTGAATTTTAAGTTTGGGGATTTTGGAATTTTCATTATCGCCCATTTTCACACTGCATTTCTAACATCAGGGGCATGAAACCAGCCTGAGATTTTGTGAGTGCAATAAGCAAGGCAAGAAAGAAAGCTTCAGAAAAAGTGTTGGAAACCAGATGCACTCACAGCTTTTTATACAGCTTTCTGTTTTGTTCCTTTCTACAGAGTCTTAAGTAAAATATTTTGGGGCCAATCCCCTCTGTGGAGCTCCACATTTCCAAATACAGCACAGGGAAACATGTTGGGAAGTAAAGACATAACATACTTATCCAGTTTCTGACATTGAGAAAGCTTTGCTCATTCGTCAGATCGAAGAGGAGAAGAAAGCCCATAGCATCTCTGAAGAAAGCTGTTGTCAAGCTACGAAACCTAGAAATACAAAAGCACAGCTGTAGCTGGTTCCCTTTCATCAGGTAGAGCCAATGAGTTGATTCCTTTCAAAAATGATTATTCTATGAAGCAGGCAAATAAGCAAAGTAACTTAAAATTTAATTGTTTTAGAAACATCACTAGTCATATCCAATTTCTACTCACACAAGACCTGAGCCAATTTAAGTTATGATATGCCTGATCCAACTCCACTGACATTAGTGGAAAGACCCCCATCAATTTCAGAGAGCTTTGGATGACAACTTGCATTACATGGCACATTCTGATGAACTTCAAAAAAGCCTCTAATTCAAAGTGAAATTCAAATCATGCTGAAATTCATTACTGGGCATTTAAAGTTAGACAGTAAATTAAAACAGTAAGATAAAAAAGTTAAAGCTTTTTTAAGCATAAATGGGATGTGTAAAGAATGCACCCAACTTTTACACTTTCTATATGAAGAGAAACTGCCCACAATATTCAGGGCACCAACTTGATTCCATGCAGGACAGAACATTAGAAAGTGACTCTTTCCAACCATCTATCTGCTCTTTACAAATGAAGGGATGAGTCTTGCATCTCTACTTCCACATCAAAAACAATTGTGCCACATAGCCCAAAGCAGGCTGGCTACGAAAGCTAATGAAAGCCTAAGCAATGTACAGCAGATATAACCAAATATGCACTGCAGGATTTTAGCAGACCCCTCATTCTAACCTCATGTGTCTGGCTTCTACCGAGTCTTAATATTTTCAGAATAAAGAGAAAAAAAAAAAGGGCAGCAAAAGAACAAAAAGATAATTTATTTCCTTAATTTATAGAACCAAATAAAAGAAGCAAACTAAAGAAAGAGCTAAAAAAATAGAGACTATGGGGGGAGGGGCAGTGTATCTATCAGTAAGAATTTTCCCCATACCCAAATATTATAGTAATAAGCAATCAGGGGAAATTGTGATCACATTGCTGTTCATGTCAGAATAAGGGCACATTTTGAGTCATCTGGAGTCATGTTCGTAAAATGCAAAAGGAAAATCCATGCAGTTGAGTTCAGTTAAGTTTAGTGAGCACAGTCACACTTGCTTCATATAAAGACCACACCTTTCCTGCCCTGCCGTGTCCCACAGTTGCAGATGTATCCGCTGTCCTCTGCCAGTTACACCATCTGGTCCATTGGCTCTATACACCTATAAGAGACAATATTCCAAGATAAAAGAGTCAGCAGTCCATACTCAACAGCATAACAACCAATTGATGTATAAAATATAATACTGGAGTCTGTTTTCCTCCCAGTAACAAACTAACACATTGTTGATCTGAGAATCAAAACTACAGCCAGACTCCATCTCGTCACCTGATGAGGCTGAATTATAGGCTCCCACTTTCATCCTGCCCTCTAGTAAAATATTTAGGAAAGAAAAAGCAACAAATGAGACAAGAGAAAATGTTTCCAATAAACTACAGAGATCTAGAAAGAAATTCAATGGGGCTATTGATTTCCATTAGGCAGCCTTGATTCTTTTTATTTTTACTATTACTGTCTGACTGTTCAAATTGAAACAATTATAAAAAGCACAATCAGATAATGTAATATGGCAATATATTTGTCCCATTAACAGAACCGTGTCAGCAAACAGAATATGAGCTGGGAGATAATGGCTTCTGTTTAACTGTCACAAGGTTGCTAAGAAGAATCTAGTGTAGACCTTATCATATTATAGCTTACAAGGACAGGAACTGGATGCTAATTTAAAAAAAAAAAAAAAGCAGCTCAGGCGCATATTTAGCATGTGACCATAAACAGAGATATCTGTTGGGTCTGAAGAGATTCAAATTAGTATAGTGTTTGAAGCAGGAGTGTCAAACATGCCGCCTGCAGGCCAGATGCGGCCTGCGAACTTCTTCCATCTAGGTAGTGCCTGTGCTCTGTGAGATCACACTTTCTTCCAGAGAGAGAGAGAGAGAGATGGATGGGGGGGTCTCACATAGTGCAATCTTGCATACAGAGCATGCCGCTAGAGTGCCCTAGTATTTCGATTAATGGTATGTATGGCCCACTTAAAATACATTCAAGTCAAATCTGGCCCACCATAGCAAATGAGTTTGACACCCCTGGTTTAAAGTCAATGTCTAGAGAACATTTGTGTTTGAGATGTCCTTTACTTTTCCTATAAGTATTACTGGACCCTAAGTTTAATGAATTTATGGATATACATGCAAGATCATTGGCACAGGATGATGATCACATAGTGTCTTCAGACAGGCAAAGCAAAACCATCACATTCATTTTCCAAGTAAAAAACATTTATTTTGAGTATTCTATTTTGGTTACTCCATTAGTATAATTATTCACACATCATCAGCAAGTCTGATCACGAAAACCTCTTGATACACATGCATGTTGGGTGTGGAGTTCACCAGGTGAAATGATTCTGCCAAAGGTCTTCCAAAATCCCTGTATGCTAACTAGATGGACTTTGTGCCAACTATGAACATGAAGCAGTGATATGGTAACATGGCTCTTCATCGCCTCAAATCAAAAATCAAGTCTTCCACCCATTTTAAACAATTCAAGAGCCACCTTCTGGATTCTTTGAAGAAAATGTGAAAGTGAGTTTCCCAGGTAATCCGAGCCCAGATCCAATGCCAAGTTATTTTTTGTGCTGGATGCCCTGTTGGTATAGTAGCACTGTGGCATGAATTGCTTAAAGTATTTACTGACAGCAATCTCACTTCAGATAATATGTCTAAAACTAAAGTTTCCAATTTTGTTTTAAATGGCTTTATAATATTGAGGATGGATCAAAGATTTTCTCTAAAACGTGATTAAAAAGGAGGAAATCCTGTAGAAACCCATTCAAACTTTGCTACACTTAAAACTGAGACCGCGTTAAATAAAATGTATTGAAGTAGCTTTTAGTTTTTACATTTTGACCTCTGTTGCTTAGTAGTTTAGAAAACATAGGTAACTGCTTAGAAAACTTAGGAGTCCTACAAGACTTTAATTTGGAAAGTATTAATTATTCACCACTGCTCTACACTGTATTTTCAGAGGCACTAAAATTAACATTGTTGTCTTCCTTTATTCGCCACTTTGACTTATAAAAATATTCATGTCAACACATTTTTAATTGGGGCTAATTTCCTTGTGGAAAGTCCACCGATACAAATGGCAGTTCAATTTACCGGGACTGGTCCGAATGCCATAACATCATCTGTGACTATCAGTATAGCTCACTGAATAGGGTTTATTAGATAATTGCTTCTGTATAATGGAAAACTGATTTTTAGACCTCACAGAAACACCCTTTTTTGTTTTATTTACAATTCCTAGAGAAAAGAGGAAGATATTTTGTGCCCACGAGACAGACTATGTAGCAACCATGGAGCAAATACCTCTACCAAACAATCAGCGGATTAGGTTTTAAAAGAGTAATTTTTAGGCAATAAATGGCTATAGATTTTTTTTTTTAAAAACTGTACATTCAAAATAGCCCCCAGAGTTGATGCAACTTACCACTCTCTTTTCTCGAAAGTCAATACCCACTGTTGTGATAAATCTGGAATTAAATTTGCCATCTGTGTACTGGTAAAGGAAGCTGGTTTTTCCGACTCCAGAGTCACCAAGTGCTAGGAATTTGATGAGGTAATCATAGTCTCCATCAGACATAGTGAGAACTTTGCAGACCACCTTTAAAAAGCAAAACAAAACCACTTATCTCATTTCATTACACAAAGCAAATGGCAGTCTTCCGAATACGAAGAATTAACTAACTTAAGTTTCCACTAAAGTGTCTTTGCAACATACTTGATTAAAATAAAGATAAGAAGGGTGGGCTGGACTCTACACTCCTTTCCATTGGTTTTATGCCGGTGTAACCCCACCGAAGTTCACTGATGGAGTGGAGAATCACGCTTAATATTTGGAAACGATCAATGCGAAATTCAGCTATGATGACATCAAGGGACATAAGTCTACTCACCTCAATGCCCATCTTCAACAGAACTGATTCTGGCCCCTAATTTCTGTAGATGTCAAGGGTCAATTCTACTCTTACCCCCCGTTTAACAATAGAGTAACTCTAATGGCCCTATCTGAATTATTCTTGATTTATACCAATGTAAGTGAGAGGAAAATCAGACCCAACATGTTATATGAAGAGAAGTCAGCTCTCCTGGATAAACTTCTTGCCAATCAATGGAAGAGGAAAGTGAGTGCAGGATAGTCCTGCCAGATAAGAGTTGCTGCAGATCATCATTTACTGGAAAAAATTCATTCACAAGAAAAGCAAAAAGCAGAGTACAGAATGAAAGTACTCTGGAAAATCCATGTACATAGCATTAGTCACAGAACAGTTTTCATCTGTATCTGACAGGTTGAGATAGTTACATAAACGAACCTGAAGTATTCTGCTGAACTAGTATTCACTAGAGCATATGGGATTCAGAATGCATGTAGTATCTATTTTATTCCCATGACACCACCCATCACAAGCAGCAATTCAAGAAAAGGCACTATACTGCAATAAACATAAAACTATATTGCACTTTTTTGTGTGTGAATGCACTACACTAAGCTCTTTAAAAACAGTAAGTGCTCCATGTCTCATGCAAAATGAATTTGTTGGAAATTTCAGCAGGTGCTCCAAAGTCTGGATGGTCTAGGAGGACTGACCTATCCTCTCAACCTAAGTGTTGCTTAAAACATTGGCTCTCAACCTTTCCAGACTATTGTACCCTTTCATGGGTCTGATTCATCTTGCATATCCTTAGGTTTCACTTCACTTAAAAACTACTTGTTTACAAAAATACACAAAAAATACCAGTGTCACAGCACACTGTTACTGAAAAATGACTTACTTTCTCATTTTTACCATCTGACTACATAATAAAATCAGTTGGAATATAAATATCGTACTTGCATTTCAATGTACAGTATATAGAGCTGTATAAACAAGTCATTGTCTGTATGAGCCTAGATGAGTTGGTCTTCCCCCTGGAAGACCTTTGCGTACCCCCCAAAAGGTGCATATTCCTCGCTAAGAAACACTGTTGCATTTTCTTCATTAGACATTGAAGACAGATTACAGTAATAGTCTACCCAACATGAACTAATATTATACCTCACTGCCCTTTTTATAAGGGATAATGGAAGCACCGTAAGAAGCATATAAAACCTTGGGTCACAGTTACATTCAACCTACTTAAAATGCCCTTTATAGACAGACATATCGTCTGAGTACTAGGCAGGGCCACCCCAAGGAGTTTTGGTGTCCTAGGCAAACTAGGACTTTGGCGGGCCCCTTCCCCCCACACCCATGTTATAAAAGAAGATACCATATTACCATATATTAATTTTTTTTTAATAGAGAAAAATATTCAATTCCATCTAATTTGGTGCCCCTTAAACCTGGCGCCCTGGGCAACCGCCCAGTTCAACTATATGCTTGGACCCGCCCTGGCACTAGGCCTTTAAAATTAATTGGGGGCTTCAATGGTCAAATTTTCAAAGGCCACCTCAAACTGAATTCCAAATTCTCTGCATCCACTCTCTTGTATGCAAATACTGGGATGTGAAGATGTAACCTGCAAGTTCTGTTTCATGTGTGCACAAAATCCCTTGTGGGTGCAGTTTCAGAAGCTAGATTGAGATCCCTTGAAAAATATCATCCACATGTGCATTTCAAAGAAGACATTACAACACAGAAAATAGTCTGCTAAACAAACAAAAAAAAATGCTAGAGCTGACTATCATTATAATTTTTATTTCATTTCAAGCAACATTTTAAAGAATGAGCTATTTTCATGTGGAAAACATGCCCATGAATGTGATTGCCTGCATGTTTCTTATGTAAAGTTATTTTTTACTCCATAACAGGCAATTTTTTATGTAAACATAGCTGAGGAGCAGTTTTCATGAAAAAATTCATTTCTGAATTTGTAATGAAACTGAAGAGAGTTTTCTGGAATTTTTGTAAATTTATGACATATTGAACACTTACCATCCACTAAACACAGGTGTTTGAACTCGCTGCTAAACATTACTAACTCTATCAGTCACTAGAATGTAAAATGTCTAGTCCTACTGTCTTTGGAGATTTTAAAAGTACCTTAAATTTAAAGTGAAAATTAGGTGTTTCAAAATGCTTAGACTGTACGAAACAATTCCTAAAGTAACCATATTAATTCTAGTGAAATTCTGTGTATGTGAAAGAGACAGATGGGGATTTGCTCTTGTACTTCCCTGTCTGAGTAACTGCTGATTTCTTCTTCCCACAAAACAAACAGTATTTTGCTGCCTTAGGCAGCTTGTAAAAGAGAACATCTAAAAAGAAGCCTAAAGTTCCAAAAGCAAAAGAAATCTAGCACAAAAAAAAATTAAAAAATGACCAATTGCCAGGAGAGAAACAGGTAGCAAAATATGAAAAGATAGACCATGAAATTAAATACATTTTTCTCACAAAATATGCAATTTGGGCTGCAAATACTATTGTTAGAATTGTAATACTATTTGCTGTTCAAACTACCCAAAGCTGTAAGACTAATCACTTCAATAAGTCCACAGCATTTCAACTATGTGCTTAGCAGTACAAGCGTCCTCAACAGCATTGCATCAAATCATCCCTTAGTCTCTACACCACACAACTTGAAGTTTGGAACAAATTCCAGTCCTCCAATGTATGGGCATCAATCGTCATCAAGATCCTTTATTGCTAACAGACTACTGTTGGGAGAAAGTATGTATGTGTACATGAGGACTCCGAAATAATAGAGGCTACAAAAGTGCAAAGGATTAGCAGCAGCAGCAGGAAGAGGAAGTTTGGAAATGCAGGAATGTATTGTAGCTTGTCTCTTGCTAAAATGTCCTATAAATTGCTACCGCCCACCACTGAACGAAGGTCAGTGCTCGCCCAAGATTAAAAATATGCAACTTATTACAATACAAGAATTTGCAGAATACCTTTTTGGATGAGCTGGTGCATAATACAGATGACTTTTAACCCTTGCTTTAATTACCATATAGCTTGTAATTAATAATTTGAAAATGGGTTGGGATCAGGGCCAGGAGCCCTTAACAGGAAACAAATGAAAAATACATTCCAACCAAACCCTGACAAGGAAAAGTTCTTCCTCCATCAGAGTGAAATGCATATCACTCCCACCCCTCGCCCTACAAGATAAAACCAGTATTCAAATATTTTCAAGATGTGTAAACTACGAAAGCCTGGAATAAGTAACCTAACTCAGAAGGGCGGCAAGGTTTATCATCAGCCGGTCCCAGCCCTGTCCTCCTCCCTGTACAAATATTTAAAAAGTATTCTCGACCTTCCACCTTACAAGACTTACACCCCAGGAGCAAAGAAACTCAAAAGTTTCTGCTATATAAATTGGCACAACATTTTAAAAGCAAAACCCTTAAACTTTAAAGGAATAAAATAAAACAACAAAAAAGCCCTGACACTTTAAAACACTCCTTTTATTGAGGTTTATTTTCTTTTCTACAATTAGCACTGTTTATCATTTAAAATAAATGTATTGCACATATATAAACCACCAACCATTAAGAAAGAAGTGGGGAGGGGGGGACAGATGCAAGTGATGGTTTGGTGGCACAAGTCATAGATTTGAAATACGTAGAGGATGAAATGAAATGCCCCCAATGAAATCAATGGCAAAGTTCTCATGGGCTTCAGTGGTGCCAGGATTTCACCCAGCTCTCAGCAGCCACCCGCTCAGATCCTTGATAGGCGAGTTCAGTCCTTCATTCTTCCAATAAATAATCTGATTTCCTTGCAGCCTGCTTGCAGAACTAATACTTCTCAGCTGAATATTAAAAATCCCATGGAACTTCCATAAATTGGGGCTTGCCTGGGACTTCTGGCCAAAATTCTCCACCCCCTTCTATATGCTATGTATCGCTCAGTGTTAGTTGCTACTCTCTATTCCAAAAAGATGCCCTCATTTCAATGATGCAGTATACATACAGTTTGTGTAGCTCTTTGGAATCTATCATGATTAAAAGTCCTATATAAATGCAAATTATTAAGAATAATTCAGCCTGTGTTCATCTTTTGGGACGATGTCAAAAAGGGAAAGAATTGTGGATGTTAAAATCATTAAACAGAAGACATCTAACCTAACAAAGGGCCTCTTGGTTAACTCCTTCATGGTTTTTCATTCACACATTTTTTTAAATCCAGCTCTCAGGGACCACTCCCTGGCAGCACCATTTTCAGCCCTTCCATTCACATTCAAATGCCCTAAGGAAGGCATAAGAAATCTAGGAGGGAATTGGATAGAATAAGAATCCAGCAGGAGGTCTGAAATAATTCTGGAAGGGATTTCAACATTATTTTTAAGAGTAGGAAATGCAAGAGCAACTCCTTTTGCTAAGAACAGTAAGTTACCAAAAAGACAGGTTACGCAGCAAGTACTCCAGCCAGCTCTTCTCTTTTTATGAACCTCTTGTGTTCTGGTTACATCCAGCACTGGGATGGAAAGAGAATATGAAAATCTGGCTGTTTGTACTGCTGGTATCATCTGTATGATCATATTATTATCCATGTCTATGGCATCCTCAAATAGTTATACCTACATGCTATTACTTACTACTCTGCCAATAGGGAAGGCTACATGTGCCTTGTGACAAGTGCTGCTCCTGCTATCTGAGACTATTCACATTAGTTTAAAGTGGTGTCACATTAATAGGCTTCTATCTGTTTCACTGAGGGTACGTCTGGTTATAAACAATACTGTGATGTTGCTGTGCAATAAAGCATTCAAGAGGAGGGCAGCTTTGTTCATGGATAAATTAAGGAAATAGGTTTGGCACACAGCAGAACATGCTCTCTCTACACAACCAGCTACCTCATGTTTTCAGTAAAAACATGTAGCTACTGATCTGGCAAACACAGCTTGGGTGGGCTCAAAGTAGATCAGCTTATAGAAATAAAGGTGAAGCTTTAAACAAAAACAAACTAATCACTGAACTGCTAGTTAGAATACATGCAGGTACAGACACATGCATTTTAAATTACTACCTGTATGCCTGCTCTTAATCAGACTGTTCTCTACTATGTTCAACACAATTTTATACCAAAAAAATGTATACAACTTACCTCCACTATGTTCAAGAAATGTGCTGGTCTACTCGAAGATACTTATTATTAGTGGGAGTATTTTTCTAGCTCCACCTGCTCAGCACACAGCCAAGCAGCCTACGTGTCACCTGTTTGCCTCTCGCAGCTGTTTACAGACAAAAAGGTGTGCCTCCTGTCAGTGTGTGTAAAGAGGGTGCTGGCTGACAGCAGTGCTGGAGAGCAATTACACACTTACCATATGTCCCATTTGTTTCCTAAATGGAAACAGCACTTCAAGAAGGGACTTGTATATGATCCCCCAAGGAGTAAGTAGAAATGTAGTCTGTGTGTGTTATAATAAATCTTACTATTTAACTGCCTGTTAGAATCAATATCACTATACACACACGATGATAGAATACACTGATCACAGTTAAGCCACATTTAAAAGCATGTAATGATCTCCATATGCTTTGCAACTTTACATGCCCTTGTCTCAGAGGAGGCCAACATGGCGCAGACTCGGCTCTCTAGCGCTAGTTATTTATCAATCGGTCTTTCTCGCCTGTATATACCGCTGAATGAACAGAGCAATTTTGGCTAGATCTGAAAAGAGCCAGGACTTTACTATTTATTTCTAAAGAAACAGAGCCCAATCTTGTAATAATGGAGTGACTCACTGGCTGAAATCTTGAAAGGGCAACATATGCCAATGCCAATTATACCTACTCTAAAGTGTCAAAGAGAATCTAGAACTTCGAGATTCCTGGAGTTTGAGGAAAGGGGCAAGAGAAACATCTCTTGCTTTCCCTCCTCTCCTTTCAACACCAGTTCTCACACAAGAGACTAGTTATCATGGTATAATCTACCACACAGAGAGACAGGTGTTTAAAGAGCCAAACTAATTAGAATTTGCCAGAGAAAGAACAGGCCTATATAATTAATTCATACGGTAACTATCATTTAAAATGGTCATGTGATTCAGCCATCCCGTTCTTTATTTGCTAAAAATTTTCAGGCAGAGCTTACAACCAAAGAAAGAAAAGAGCTACGTGTGGCATTCAGGGATGCAATCTTGCCAAGTACCCTGCCTTCTGCATTCAGCAAGAAACCAATTCTAGTAGCATGGGGGTAGATTAATTGGGGGATTAGGTCGTCAGGCTGGCAGGAGAGAGGCTGCAGAGCGGTGTACATATTCTCTCTCTGATCCAGGTGGCAGAAAGCAAGCCACAAAAGAAACAAGTGACTGTCGGAAAGAAACAGGGTGTATTTCCTGGGGCCGTGTAAGATTGACATTAGCATGTCATAGCAAAAGTAGATGATCGGAAATAGACTGCAGAATAAGCAAAAATACTACTATGTGGGAACATGGTAGAGATCCATCACTGACAAGTACTCATTTGAGCAAATCTACCAAAAATAGAGTCTGCCACAAATATACTGGTATTTAAGTCCAAGAAACTGCTGATATCCAAGAGATCCCAATCTGTAGCTCTACTCTTGAGAAGCAACTCCATATGGGCTTCCAGGTTTATTGTCTCTTGCTGAATCCCTACTCAATTTGCTCAGTTTACTGGCTGAAAGGTTTCTCCCCCCCTCCCCCCCCAGTTACCAAAGTCAACATTAGGATCTTGGGATCAAGCTGGGTTCTTTTCTCAGGCATCACCATCAGTAGACAATTCTTTCTGAAGACCTGCAGGGACACCTGTGCTTTCCCACCATCTTCACCGTTTGCCCTCTGACACTGCCCATAAGTGGGGCCTTAAATAGAATTGCACAAGTTTAACTATGAGGGCAAAATTCAGCCTTCAGAATCTGTATTCCTTGTGACCCGGGGTACAAAGGAAAGCATTCCAGATGACTCAGATCTCAAACGCAGTCTGCAGAGGTAGCCATTAGGAACAATAACCATCATCATCCTTTTATTTGTAAGCTGCATAAATTTGATATAGAAATCATGGACAATTAGAGCTGCTCCAATAAAAATACTCTCCTCCAACTTTTCTCCTCCAAAGTTTTGACTGAAAGGGCATTTTTGGAAGAAAAGTGTTGATGGGCAAAATTTCAACCAAGCTCTAGACACAATAGTGATGGCACCCCATGTTCCACAACCACTTTTAAGAGAGATGAATGGTGGCTGTACTCCTCCTGAAGACTGAATTCCTGTTTCTTTAAAAGAAAAATTGCCCTGAGGTGGTCACCCACCCCACCCTCTCATTTAGTAGCAAAAAAGACTTCAGCAGTATGGAGGACTGTGTGGTTTTGAGCAGAAAGGACTATTGAAGATGCATGGTATTCTGGATAGTTTTTTCCTCCCTTATTCCTATCCCAGGTGACACATGCACAAACCCTGGCATTTGGTTTTGAACTTCTTCCGTTTACTTCAAATGGATAAGAATTCACAGGAAATGGCAGTAAAAACAGTTAATGTTTCCCTGGAGTAGGGAGACCAGACATCTCATGGGACTGGCAGCCTTCACGTCCTGGTTTCCCACATGAATCCAGCCCAGCAGGTGAGTGCAAGAACTGCAGTTGTGCACTGCTACAGCATGAATAGGCCATGTGGGGAAGGCCTTTTGCATCCTGCCTGGAAGTAGCACCTTGTAACACTGAGCTGAGGCCACATATGGGATAGCACTTCTGCTTGCTTTATTACTGAAGACTGAAAGACATGGCAGAGAGATGGGAGCAAAGTAAGTCAAAGTAATGCTCCTTTCCAGCTCTAGTAGACTGAATTTGCTGGGGAAGAACGGGGTATTGCTCTAATAACTGGAGCAGCCAAAGGACTCCAACTATGATTTGATACAACCAAATCCCAGAGGTGGCTTTTGGGGTAGGTGCAGCCTAGGGCCCCAAGCAGTAAGGGGCCCCATCGCCTGCTTTTTCTACCCCAAAAGGTCCATCTGCCTTGGTCGGCAGCAGGAGGAGGAACTGGCTCATGGGGCCAGGGCCATATGGGTGGGAACTGGGGCTGGAGGAGGGGGCAGGGCAGCGAGGGGAGGTTGGGGGAAGGTGTAACAGGGCCACAGAGGAGGGGCCCCAGTGGGCCTATAGGGGTCCCCACAATGGGCCTTTGCCTAGGACCCCAAATAGCCAAAGGCCACCTCTGCCAAATCCTAATGTTTCTGTAGAGGTCTTATTAATGGAAAAATGTATAGTCAAAATGAAAGAATATTTTCTTCCTCATTGTCTTGTGTTTTGGTCAAAGAAACAGATACAAAGCGAGTGGTTCTATGTTCATGAAATTTACCAGCATATAAATTAGCATTGGTTGGAGGTCAATGAGGATTGTCCCACTTATTTTAATTTGGCTACTATAAGCCTCTCTCTCTTAGGATAGGAAAGCACTCATCTCAACTGTCTTGCATGCAGTTTTTTGGAAGACTGACATATATGGAATACAGAGAATCTGTCCCAAAGTGGTCCTATTGCCAGGCTCAGCAGGAGTACAGTGTACATGATGCACTACTAATGGCCATATTCATTGTCATCATGGGCTCTAATACAGTAGGTTTCCAAGGGGCAGATTAGGCATCAGTCTCTTAAAAGATACTTAACGGGTCACTCTGGCAATTTCTCCATACAACTTATTTAGTCCACACAGATATGAGTTACAATACAAAAAGTGTCTACAAAATGAAACTGTCCAAAGAATCTGATAATCACAATCAGGACAAAGGGCAAACATGCAAGAGATTTGGGGGGGGGGGGGGGGGGGGACATTTTTCAGAATTTGATCTGGTCAGACTTTTCCCCTTACAATTTTGGTAGAATTGCCCAATTTTTCAGCAGCATAAGAATGTGTTCCCTAGTGGATGGGGGTGGTAGACAATCTTGTGCTTCTTAGCGGTTATTTGCTAGCATGGGGCTGGTTTATGTGATTTTGAAATCCCCCACCAGCGCTCTTATTTTTAGTACAAGATGTTTGTCTTGATGACAGGTTTTTCATAAAGCAAAATCAGATAGGAAAATGCAGCATCCGTTCTAGTTTTATTATATGCTTCTATTCTATTTATTCTATGGTTCCCCCTAACTGCAGCAGTCTCTTAAGGCATCTCTGATTTACCTTTTTTAAAGGTATTACAAGTTAGTCTCACAGGTTCTACATTTGCTAAACAAACAAACAAGCAAATTGGGAGTCTTCTGAAGCCTTTAGGGGTATGAGCTGAGTAACAGGTAGGGCAGCCTGTCAACACAACACAGGATGCGTTTACTATCTTTTGCTCTGAGATTTATCAGACACCCAAGTTAACTGACTTAGCTAAGCATCCATCAACATGACAAACTGGGAAATAGCTCTAATATTTTTATGACGATTGCACACACTTTTGTTTGTTTGCTATGGAGTTATTAGCGGGACCAAGCCAAAAAGATGAAAAAAATCACACAGATAGGAGTCCCTGCAGGGAAGAACGGAGAAGCTGATGATTACTGCAGATTATATGGCTCCATCCATGTTCAAGTGGTTTACTCTTCCCAGCACTAAGTCTAGGATCAAAAGGAGGATTTTAAAGCATTACAGGAAACCAGGACAAGAAAAGGAGTTCAAGTGAGTTGAGAGAGGCTGCTCAGAGTGACAGGGATGAACCAAGACACCCAGACCAACTGAGAATCAGTGTGCACAGCAAGCAGACTGTAACGTGGTCCCCAAAAGACTGGGGGGGACATCACTTCTTTGGAGTGGCTTGAGGGGAGAAATGCCTCTTCTACACAAGACAGTATGCATTTAAGGCCCTGTTGTTTTGAATTCAAGACAACAGCAACGTTGGGAAATGGTGTTTACAGGGAGTTTTGTTCCAGGATATTTTACGTAATATTGTTTTGAACAAAACAGTTATTTATAAGGCAACAAAGAAAGAAGCTGTTTGTATATCTACTTAATGAGGTTTGGGGGTCTCAGCCAGATATGCGTAATAAACTAAGGCCTGGTTTACACAAGTCACCAGGATTGTTTTGTTCAGATATGGTGTACACACTGCAACCACATTTTTAATCGACAAAACTACCGTTTTGTCGGCAAAATAAAACCATCCCAAAAGGCATAGGGCTTTTGCTGGCAGAAGAAGGGGGACAATCAGTGTAGATTCTGTGTCCCCTTAGAGCAGTGGAGAGGCTGACTCTTTCCTGTCAGTTTCACTGCTTTGCTAAAGCAGTGGGGAGAGCCGGGAGCGGGCTCCACAAGCCACTGGGACTCTGGCTGCAGGTCCTCCAGGATGCCGACAAGCTGCAGGCGGTTGCAGCCCACCAACAGATACATTGCAATTCAATACATACATTTCACTAAAGCTTAATCAGACTGTCTGAGGTGTTTTCAATACCAGAGAAGTAGAATCTGGTGGCTTCAAAGCTAAGATGGACCACGAGTTTGGGAGCAGCCTTGTGATTTTCCCACAAAAGTAGGAAGATAATAATGCCTTCTGCTCTGTGAATAATTCCTTGTAGATTATTTATGGTGTGGTGAGGATAGTAGCCTTAGAAAAGGTCACTACAGTTATTCTTTATCCCAGCTAGAATTATGTGAAAAATGGCCTTTGAGAAAAATGGGGGTTTTAGTTCATTCACAATTGCTTCCCTCACCCCCAAATAAAATTTTAAAAAATTCATTTCAGGTCAAATGAAACAGTTTTAATTTTGAGCATTTAATAAATTGAAGAACATTTCTGAATTTAAAGTAATACCAAACCAAAAAATTTAAACATTTCATTTCAAAGTCGTAGTCAGAAAACATTTAGACTTGTAGAGGGTTTTTATTTTATCAACACAAATGACAACTTTGTAGAACTTTCCTGTGTTGCTGGATTTTTCATCAAAAATAATTCGGCCCCAAAAAATTGACCTTCCTTGTTCCTTTGTTCACCTGCATATTAAAGGTGTGCAAAAGGTGGCACAACTTTGTAGGATAGACAGCTTAAAAAAAAAAAAAGAAATCAGCCCACAAAGAGAGAAGTCAATAATGTTTCACACACGCTTCCAGCAGAGATGGGAAAGGGAGGAATGGTCTTTTTCTGACTAGAATATTTCACACACAAAGATCCTGATCTTGCATCAGGACCCATTAGCACAGACCTTCATGGGCATTTGGAATCTTATTAATACACACTGATCAGCATGGGTACAGACGTTTAAACCAGTGGATCTTGATGCAAATTCAGGACCAAAACCACCAGATTTCTTCTTGCTGCAAATTTTTTTATCCTCTATAAATGTAGTTTAGCTATAGAAAGGTTACATGTTACTGCCATACGTAAATTAAATATACAGCTAAAATATTGTTTACTCCTAAAATAGAAATTCATACAAGACCCATTAAAAAAATCTTGTTTCGATTTTGTTTTATATTTACAAGTTAGTAGTTATTATTTACATAATATTTTGCTAATACACTTTTACACTAAGGTTTAGATAGTTATAGTCTCAAATTATGGGCCAAAATGTCTATTTCTTACACTAAATTAAATTAGATTAAATCCAATGGCTGACACAGCTGGAAAGCAAAATTTCACCCTATATCAGCAATTTGAGAAACACTTCTTAGGCAAAAGCATATATAATCAAAGTTAAACTACACTTTCCTGCCTCTAAAAAGTTTTTGAGCCAGTTTACAGAAAAACCCTACATCGCTGATGGCACTACCTACGGCTCCCACAACCCCTTTTAAATTTACCTCAGGCTGGTTTTTGAGTCAGGCATTTACAAATCACCAAACATAGCTATAATTCTAAAACAAGAGCCATTTTACTCAACACTACCAAAGAGCCACATTTTGTTTAACTACTTACAAAAGATGTAGAATGTAGTATTCTACAAGACCATATACTGCATTTTGAGAGTTTTAATTGCACTTTCATCTCCAGGACTTGAGGATTTAGTAGTGCTGATTAACTATGTCAAAGAGGAAATAAAAATGTTTAAAATCAACCTGTGGAAGTTGAAGGAAATGGTTTGTTATTTTTAAAAACCACTATTTAGATTCATTTATGATAAACTCTTACCAGCACCAGAAAGTAACACAGTAAAATATGTACGTAAATCTGGAAGTGAGAAAAAGAGTTTACATACCTGGGCTTAACAAGAAATATATCTGTAGTTTTCCTGATCTACTTTAATTAGAAGTTTGGCAGTGCTGATGCAGTTTGGATCTCTTGAACACCACATCCATGCAAAGAAAACTGGTTTTCATCTATAACAGATACCAATGGTGGGGGGAAAAACCCACATAATTTAGAACAGCATATTTAGAAATACCGGTAATGGCTTTAAAAAAAATCACCATTTGCACTCCAAAGGTTATACTGCTTGTATGGTAACATACAAAGGCAATATGCATAGCAAAAACATCACAACCCACCTAATTACTTTCAGCTGTTTGTCATGTGGTCTTGCTGGCTGATCAAGTGACTTCTTTTCCTCCTTTCACAAGGCCCTAGCAACCCAGTTAACTAGCTGATCCTCTACCAAGTGTAAGTGTATCAAATCTTTGTTTAAACCAGGTACCAGGTTTCAGAGTGTGTGTAGTTAACAAGAGTGCCTGTTATTTATTTTAAATAAACAAGCTGCAGAAAGGATGCTAACCTATTAGTGTGGTTTTTACAGAAAGGTTTATGAACAGAGCACCAGCTAGCAACAAGCAAAAGCTCCCAAATGCAATGAGCAACATCAGTTTCAAGCATGCTGGATTCATATCATCCCTCTCTTACAAGTGGTCCACTAACAAAAACAGAGAACAACTTCCTTACAAGAGAGAGGCAGGAAAATCTTCAGCAAACTAGAACACATGATAGCAGTAGGACAAACGCACCATGCTGGAGAAATTTTAGCATTTGGACTGAGCATCAGAGGAACAGACCCCCCTGCCCTCAAAAGAACACCACTGTAATGACCTTTGTAGGGGCAGGAATCCACCAGCATAGGTCTTGTCGCAGGACTGAAGCCTTTATTATTAAATAGAGTATCATCTTTAACATGAAGTAACCTTTTATACATAAAATGAACTTAGAGGCCTTACACCAGTGATGAAAATTTGCAGAGTGAAGAACATGTGTCTATTATTTATTTCTATTTCCTCTCGTACAAAAACCACACAATATTAGGTACTATAGCTGTGTACATACAGACCTTTCTCCCTCACAAAGTAATGTTGCAGGCTAGCTGCATAGAGGGCTATACTCAACATAGCATCATTTTACTATCGTTTTTAGATTTTTAAAAGTAAAAACCATGGCTAGTAGCTGTGACTACCACCATCTCAATTATAGTATAATACTCTATGGGAGTGCAATTCTTACTTCTCCTTTTAACAGCATATTACCCTCTCACGGAGTATTTTACAGCTTTCAACTGGTGGGTTTAATCCTTTAGCTCAAGCAACAGAGGTTCATGCTTTTATTGCTGTGCTGGGGAGACCACTGTACAGACATAGCCCTGGAAATTACCAGGAAATTCAGCGGCAGTACACAGGAGTTACGCAAGCTACTCTGCGTGGCAACTCCCGTCGACTTTGTAACTCCTCTTCTATGCGGAATCTTCACTGCACTTGCCAACAAGAAACGCACTCCCATCGACACAGCACTACACGCTTGAGGGGGTGGTTTTAACACACTGACTTCTGGGTTCGATTGAGCGCGTCTTTACTGACACTCAACTGAACGCAAAAAATCGATCCTGCACTCTCGGTGACGCCACTGGCAGTTTAGACATACTCATCAAAGAGAAAATTTGTTTTACAGCTTTCTTCAAGTTAGAGTTACAAATTTTACCTGGAGAGAGAGAGACAGAGACAGAGAGAGAGAAAGACTATCAGTTTATGAATTTCTTTAGAAATCCACCAACTCAATAGTATTGAGAAAACATTTTATAATAGTAGTTTATTTTGCAGAAAACTACAACTACCTAAAACACAAATCACAAACTGTCCCTTTATATTGGTCAGAAGGACAAGTTTAACAGGAGCAAGGTGGTGCCAGAGCAAAGCGCTAATACTGCAATCTTTTGTTGCAAGCAGCGGGAAGTTAACATGAAAATTAAGCCAAAGCTACATGGTGTGAACCTAGAGAGGACTGAGACCCAAGAAGATATTTTTATGCTTTGATGTGAACTGAAATTAATTTGCACAGCTCTGTAGGATCCTCAGAATCACTCATATGCACTTAACATATTGGTTTCAAAGGAGTCCTCCTAACTGATTAGGCACTTAAAGTACATGTCTAACAGCCACCATATCAGTCATGGCCAAAAAATCTTTATCATGACACCTCTTCCTCTGTTTCTCCAAGGCTCTCTGCTCATTGTTCTTGCTTTGCTCTCATGCTTCTTAGCTCTAGAAAAGTTTCTAAGTTTGTTCTCCAATTTAATTATTTAAAGAATAATGGGTAAAATGCCCAATGGTGCAGAGCACTCCTGTACCATTTAGGATCCTCTGCACCTCAGGATATTTGCAATTCTTACCTCTCCTTTTAACAGCTGGTCACATTAACCTCTTATTGAGTCTGCTTTCAGATGGTGGATTTAATCCTTTGGCTCAACCAACAAGAGGTTCTTGCTTTTAGCGCTCTGTTCAGAAGGGCCCTACAGACATAGAAAGAGAGACAACTTCGCATTATGTATGGAACAGCTATGAAAGAAAGCTTCTACATCCCCACCTCCACAGTTCTGCATGGAGGGAGGTCAGGGGCTAGTGGAAGCACAACTGGGCCTAATCAAGCCACCTACTCCATCAAGGGTTCGTTCACCTGCTCATCCACCAATGTGACTTATGCCATCATGTGCCGGAAATGCCCCTTTGCCTTATATATTGGACAGACAGGACAGTCTCTGCGCCAAAGAATCAATGGACACAAATCTGACATCAGAAACTGCAATACTGAAAAACCTGTAGGGGAACACTTCAACCTCCCTGCTCACTCCCTTAACGACTTGTTAATAGCTGTGTTGACACAGATGAATAACAAATCACAGCTTCAAAGAGAGTCTGCAGAACTCGAACTTATATGCAAATTTGACTCAGTTGCCTTGGGGTTAAACAGAGACTATGGATTTTTCTCGCATTACATCAAGTGAATTGACCTCCCCCCTCCTCTATGTGCTGTTCCCCAGTGTTTTGAATCCTAACACCTACTTTGATTTGCTGTTACAGCCTGACCTGATGCTATGTCATACGTCTGACGAAGTGGGATTTTCTCCCACGAAAGCTCATGCGATTAATAAATCTGTTAGTCTTTAAAAGTGCCACAGGACTCTGTTGTCTTTCTACAATAGACTAACACGGCTACCCCTTTGGAATTTGTATAGATCCAGTAATTTTAAGCCCTTGCACAAACAGAGCAGACACACTGCAGTCAGTACTGCTGCTCAAAAAATACTGCGGCCCTAAGCTCTGCCACCAGACCACGGGTGAATTACAAGCATAAAGCCTGATTATTCTGACTTTATGTAAGTGAAAGGACTTGGCATAAGTACAGCATTTTCAAGATACAAATCACTACATAAAATATTACGATGTTAAAACATTTAACATGTTCACTGTTTTTAAAAATTGGGAATGCCCCCAGACTAGCTCTTCAGAGACAACAAAGAATTGACCATAGATGTGAAGAAATTAACAGCTTAAGCAGCCATCTGCCAAGAGCGGAGATGGTGTAAACCAGAAATTAACATTTCATCTCAGACACTGTTCAAATCTCACATACATGGGAGACTGTTCATCTACACCAGGGGTGGGCAAAATACAGCCCACGGGCCGGACCTGGCCTGCCTGAGGCATCTGTCCACTGCCACCCCTGGCCTGCTCTCGACCCCATCCCCTTTTGATCACACCTGGCACAGTCCCCACCCCCACCCCCCGGCTGGTGCTGCTGCTGCTGCTCTCCCCCTTCTGCTCCCCCTGGCCAGCGCTGTGCTGCCCCATTCCACACATCCCCCTTCTCCCAACAGCCAGCTTTCCCTCACTCCTGGCCCACTATCGATCTTCTAAAACAGCTTTTCTCCCCGATCAAGGTTCTCCTTTCTCAAAAAGACCACTGAAAGTATTTTTATTCAGTGACCCAATTACCTAGTACAATTTGTTAATGCTTATTAAATTCACTCTGCTGTGCTTTTTCAGCTTAGGAACTTCTTTAGGTAGTGTGAGGAAAGCTGGTGTGGAGTACTAACGGCAATTGCCAACATGATTAGTAAACTTGAGGAGAATGTAAGACCAGAGTGGGTTCGAGCAGGGTTTCTCAACGTTTTTGATATCAGGGACTGGCTTCCTATACTGTAACAGAGACGGATGCTGGTCCATGGAACCGTTATTGAGAAATACTGGGTTAGAGAATTTCTTGAAACACTGCTTCTGGAAATGTGGCTAGAAGAACAGGGTAAGAGATATGGGGGGAAAAGCAACAATCTCTTTGGCGTGTTGCAATTAGCCCTTGCTGTTACGTACAATAAACAAGTACAACCTACTTATATGGAAGGATCTCAATAGAAGATACAGAAGGATTTCAATCTCTCCAACACATTTTCCCTTTCTTTTTTGAAAAGAGGCAGGGTAGTTAAGGGAATGATTTGTAGAAATGTCCTTCCTTCATTAGTTTACTTCAGGTAATAAGTCACATTTCTTAACTTTTCTCCTACCAGTCAAGCGTCTCTACTCTTTTACCAGAAGCTAAATCTATAAAAAATAAAAGCTTTTCTATAAAAGGTACAATAGATTTAAGGAATTCTCTTCATATGAAGTTGCATGGAGCTAAAACTGACTTCAAGGCAAATCATGGGGAACAGTACTGAAAAAAGTATCACACAGTCCCTTGCATTAACAGAGGAAAAAACTTAAGAAACTGAAAATTTCTAAATATACCTGGAAAGTCAAAAAATAAGAGCAGATTTCACCTGCAGTAATTTGAGAGATTTTATGGAGTTTTGAAGCTACAATTCTGCAAAGGAATGCCAAGTTCTTGTATGTTCCTGCAATTTATATCAAGTTCTTTGGCCAAGATAATCTTAGCACTTGGAATCGTTGAGCTCACTAGCAAGCGGTTAATAATTTTAATAAGAGATCAATAATTATTTGTCTACATTGCACAGACCTAAGAACTTGGAAGCTGAGCTGGGAAAGGCCAGAAGACACTTGCCTTGCTTGAAGTATTCTTCAACCCAAGTACCAGAAAAATGGTGCTATGTACATGCATACATCTTCAGGGATGGATTATAAACAGAACAGAAAGTTGACAGTCATTTGAGTACGATTCTTCCCTATGAGAAACATACCCGACCAGTTACGCATTATGTCATGGTTTCTGCTGGGATCAGGGCACCTGATTGAGAGAGGAAGGAAGGAAGGATCTACTAGTGGTAAACAGTGTAGTCTTCTAGATAATATTGCAGAATAAGTCCAGTGCTGAAAGCAGCATACATGCAATGTTGCCGCTGGCTCTCTTTGCTCCTTGTCAGAAGTCAGTCAAGGAAGATTTCCAGTTCAGTTGAGGATGTTGATTGCCTCCCTTCTGACAACTATTAGTGAAGGACTTTTGCTCCCTTTATGTAATTAAAATTATGAATACACAAGACGGGCTTAGTCTTCACAAGGCCATGCAACAGATGTTGAGCATATGGCGTCCAAGGTCGGCAGGCTGAGAGCAAAGAGTAGGCAGCACCTACAAAGCCAATTTCTGTTACAGAGCCTGTCTGGCAATTAAACATGAAGATTAATAAGATAGGATGCAACATTAGCAGATTGTTTTTAATACAAGTTGTCAGGGTAATAAAGATCGAAGTGCAAGTTCAGTTGCATCATGGCACAAAAACAAACCAACCAACCAACCAACGGGAAAAAACAAAACAAAAGAAAACAAAGAATCTTAGGTCACTGATTTGGTAAAGAGACTGACTGATTCTTCCTATTGTATAAGACACTATAGAGCTGTCCTCTGAAGAAAGAAAGCCTCTCAAAAATCATCGGTACTTGATCAAGCATCAAATGGCAAATGGCAAAGAGGAACTGCCAGTTCATCACAACAAAGAAAATCTAACCATATCCAAGATGAATTCTCTGGGCACAGCTAGTGTTATGAAAAGGCAACCCTCTTAAATATGCAGCTCCATGAGCTGAAAGGAAGGGACAGAATATTTTATGTAGATCTTTTTGTACTTGCCTCTCTCCAATACAAAAAACAGACAATCATTCTTCATGGTAGAAAGGTAAAGATTAAACTTTGCCAGTGTCTGATTGTGAAATGCTCTTGCAGTAATTAAAACAGATGAAGGTCAAGCTCATCTGAAGCATACAATCCAAAAGACATTTTGGAAGCAACAAGGAGACACAACTGCTAATACAGACAACAGAGTCTTGTGGCACTTTTAAAGACTAACAGATTTATTAATCGCATGAGCTTTCGTGGGAGAAAATCCCACTTCGTCAGACGAATACAGAGTACTCAGCAGCAAAAAGGGTTAAAGAAAAAATTCAATATTCTTCTGTTGTAACTGATGGTAAATTCAGGTATTATTTATACCAATTTCTGGGATTTCTTTTACCATTGCAAATAAAAGTAGAACAGAGAAGTTTAAAGTCAGTGGCTGCTTACTCTTATTAACTGACATTTAAGAGCATAAATGAGAAGATCTAGTTTCTCCACCCTGGTAATAAGTAATTAGTTCCCAAGGAATTTAAAGGTTACAAGTAAAAAGCTACAATCGTTAACATCTGGAGGACACACTTCACTGGATTACAAGTGTCCTTTCAATAATAAGACAAAATCCATATTTCAAAAGCACTTTTTTTTAGTTGGGACATATCTTTGCCTTCACCCCACAAGACAGCCAAACATTAGCTCTCCCTGTGCACTTTACAGCCATGGGGAGACTCTGAGCTCCCTTCTACACTTCTATTAACTTCACCTGAAGGTAGGACAGATCATTCCTATTCTCAGCTCCTTCCTGACTCGCTTCCCTCTCTATCCCTCCACTTCCCCAACAGCAAAAACTAATGTTACATTACTACGTATCACCACCAGGATGTAGGGGGAGGCTTAATTCTACTGGTCAATTTTTTTCCATCAAAGTCATGTTTTGACAAAATAATTTTGTGACAAAGAAATTTTTAATAGAAAATTTTCATTTTGGTTGAAATTTTCTAGTTTTAAAACATTTTCCAATAAAAATGTTTGAAAAAAATCAAATGTTTGTTTTAAAAGCTCAAAAATTCTTCTCAGGATTTTTTTTAAAATGAATGTTTTTTTAAGTTTCCCACAAAAAGTGACTGGCATTTTTCAATCAGTTCTGCTTAATTTATTAGTTTTAACATTAGATTGTTGGATGGACAGTACAATGTAGATGTGAAGTATTATACTAAAATTGATCACAATAACCCTGTTCATAAATTTGGATTTATGTGAAGCACTGCAGCCTAGAGGAAGGAACTATTGGTCAGGAACCAGAAACTCCTCAGGATAGATGTGTCAATAAAAGATTTTTCAGTTTTATGCCAGATCATGATCAGAATTTTTAAAAAGAGTCATTTAAAGTTAACCTAAAAATGAAACTTTTTAAAAAATGTTGTGAATCAGGGCAAGGTGGGTGGAGAGAGTTTTAGATCAAACAATACTTCCATTTGACCTGAAGCTTTTCCTTTCCATGTTGAGCTTTCTTTTTTGTCTCCCCAGTGTAAGAAGGGAATTACAAAAAGAAGTTGTTTCTTCACAGTTCTGTCACCGACCTGAAACGTGTCCTCATCCCCAATGCTCACCCTCTCTGCCTCACTTTCTTCATCTGTAAAATTCAGCGGCTGATTTCAGAGCCACAGGAAAGGAACAAGAGTCATGTTGAGCCATACAGTACAACTCATGCAAAGCCTGCATTTGATCAGACTCAAGTAAGAGTTAAGAAACTGAACAACCCATAACTATATGTTTTCTAGATAACACCCAGTAGCATACACCACATGTAATCTGATGCAGGAAGGAGAGGCAAAGGGGGGCATGTTAGCAAAATGTAAAATGGGTTTCAACCTCTAATAGTGTAGAAGCAAGAAAGTCTTATTTAAAAAGTTAGAAAACACAGAGTAGAAAGATTAGAGTCTAGATTGCAGTGAACATCCTAGAACGTGTTTGTGAGGGGAGCTGGGGGAGGTTTTATTTTTTAAACATTTACAAGAAGCAATTACAAAAATAAGTGAATGATTGCTGTTTTACAAATCAGTCTTAGGCTGAAACATTTAAAAATATAATTTTCAATATGAAAGAGTATAAGACTGGTGTTTACATACACTAACTTGACTCAAGTAGGTCTGCATCCTGGCATTCATGAAATTCCCATGTATTTTCCTGCAATCCCCATACCATTCAAATGAAAGGAGCTCTGTTTGAGAAGAATGAAAGATGGAACATACAAGCTGGAGGAAATGCTTAATTATTAGCTGGCTATGGCTTTGGTGCGGGTGTGACATATGCTAGTTTCACTTTTTGTGAGTACTCATTAAACTGGGTGCCTATTTTTAACCAAATATTTTAACTAGTAAACTAAAGACAGCAAGCCCTCCAGGAGGCTTTTTAAAAAAAAAAAAAAAAAATATATATATATATATATATATATAAAAACCAACCAATCAGATACTCTGCCTGAGAAAAGCTGGAAATCCATTTTTTTTTTTTAAACTAGATCAGTGGCAAAATGGGCTGATGAGTAAGTGCATTTTTAATCTCAAAGAGATCACAGTTTACAGGAAGCTGTGACAGTGATGAATAGGAAGAATAACTAATTGCACCACTGTTTCCTTACAAAGAAGGATTTTAATATAGTGTATGATATGAAAAACTGCAATGTAGTTTCTAAAGTTGTCTGGATATTTTTCTCTAGGTTTAAGCTTAGTGGTCATACTTTTGTTCCTTGCTCTAGCTGACCTGCTCTAGCATTGTAAAGGAACAAAGACATTGCCTTTTAAAACTGATCTCTCAGATTGGGAACTTCCAATAAAAAGATCACTGTGCCTAATACAGAGCTTGTACAGGTACTCAGTAGGACAGAGTTCTCTCTCTCTTTCATTCCCTCCACAAGAGGCACTGTTTTTTCTTCCTATGGCTTTGTCTAGAGTAGAAGTAAGAGGGTTTATGCCTTGCCTACTCTACAAATGCTTTGCAGGTATAGCTATACAGTAGAGCCCTTAGTGCAGATGCAGATTATACCAACAGGAGGAATTTTTCATTTGGTACAGTGACATCTCCTCCCCAAACAACATTGTGGGTTTTGCTGCCTAGCTATGTCTGCCAGAGACGGTGTTTTTCCACACTCCTGATTGACGTAGCTATGGCAGCATAACCTTTTAGGATAGACTTGCCTTAGCTAACACATGCTAGCTAAACTACATTGCAGCAGCACAACAACATTAGCTGGATTTTAGCTCAGGTACTAGCCCAGGCAGAAACCTAATCTATAATGTGATGAGCTAACTTTGGTGCAAAGTTTTCAAAACCACCGAAGTGACAGGCTCTGCAATCCCGTTTTCAAGAATGAGTACACACTTCAGAGCCTGAGACCATTTCTACACTAGAGAGCATACAGCAACAGAGCTGTTCTGATCCAGCTGTGCCTCTGTTAAGATCTCTCGTGTAGCTGCTTTATGCCAACAGGAAAGAGCTCTACCATTGACATACTTAAACTACCTTCAACCAGCAGCAGTAGCAATGCTGGCATAGGGCTGGCCAGACCAGCACTTATATCAACGTAATTAATGTCACTCAGGGCTATGTTTTTTCACATCCTGAGTGACGTACATAGTAATCTAAACATAGTCTCATGAGATTTAGGCTATTAAATTTCACTAACATGTGTCAGCTAAACCCGACCGCTCTTCCTGCCAGGACAATGCCTATGTAGACATGGTTAAGCAGGAAGCATTTGTTATTTAGCATTCCCTCCTGGCCAACCGACAGAAACAAACACAAAATTGCACCGTCTTGCATCTCCACTTTGCCCTTACATCTGATACAAACTGAAGGAATCCACCTTTTGTTGGGCGACAGCCACGCATTACTTTTGTCTCATTTCTGGCTTGGCCTTCTTTTGTAGCGATGTTAACAAAGCTTGACTGATCTTTTAACTCGCATGGATTTTTTTTTAAAACCATCAGGTATTGTCAACATAGGGAGTGCTGCATTTCCTCTCTCATTCAATTTCTCCCTCAGTTAAGCATGTCCGACCTGGCAGACTGAGATGTTTTCCTTCATTGCTCTCCACATCATCTCACTAAAATTAAGATGCTTTTTGAGACATGGATGTTTTTGAAATAAGTGATCAAAATGGGTACTCCAACTACATAGATCCCCTTCAACTTAGTCCCTGTCCACCCACCAAGAATTGCTGCCTCTAATTCTAAAGGTCTTGTGAAAAGGTCAAGGCTTTGGAGCACTGACTCAGGGGGGTTGAATGTGTTCATCACCTTGTGGAATCAGGCTCCAAACCTACAACGCTAAATGCCACAATTGAAAAACACAACGTACTTTATAAAAAAATTGTAATTAGTTTTCTGCTGTACTGGTAGGTCAAAGTAACTTTGCATTTGCAAATAAAAATAAAAAGAAGCTTTAACAGTATAAGCACAGGTTAAACCCCTCTAATGTCACTTAAATATACCTTATTTAATCTGCTTAAGGCAAGAGTCCATTCTAGCCGCTTGCTCTAAGCAGCCTCTCAATATCTCTTCCAAAGGACTCTCCTGAGTTTCTTTCCGAAACCCAGACTGTTTGGTTTCCTCTGCACAAACACAGCAAAAGAAACCTATTGCTATGTCTATGGCCTTGGGACACTGTATCTGAAAATAATAATTCAATAAATAGCAAACATCCACTATGGCAAAATAACCGTTTCAAAACCCAGACTGTCTTACTCTCTAGCTTGAGACTAGTTCCTGCTCCCACTGAAATCAATGCAAGTTAGGCCACCAACTTAAAGAGGGGCAGGATCAAGCTCTTACTGTGTAAGTTTCCAAACTAGGAAAAGTGAGGACATTCTCCTGTGTCCCCCTTCCTTTCCATTTTGGCACCAGTCAAATGCAAGTTCAAATATGATACACAGCCAAATATAGCCATATAATTAAAGCCCCAATATTAGCAGACCTATCAAGATTGAGTAATGCTCTAGGAAGAGCACGTTAGTGAGATGTGTCATGTTACGCACCACTAGCAGCTTAAAATACAGGAATCCTGCCTGAAATAAAACAACTCATAGCAAAACCAAAGGGGATCAAACCTAAGATGCTGCATATCCCAGGGGCACAAACAGTCATTTACAAAGTTGGGCTTGGAATCAGAAAGTAAATAACTAAATGATCTGCTTTATAACCTGAAAAAAAAGAAGTCACCACTATCCCACATTTTGGACATGACTGAATTATACTTAAAAAGTATAAATATCCGCTATAGAAAGGCACCATGGGCTGCAGCCAACCACAATTATTAAGCACTTCTCATGCTAAAGTTACAACATGAGCCATCCCACAAAACAGCAAGAAGTTGCAACATGCAGATGAGTGGTGTGTGTGTTAAAAGTAGATCTCTGAAGTTTTCACAATGCAATGCAAATCTAAGTATAATGCAGCCACCACCGCACAGGTTTAAAAGATGAATATATCATTGTTCCTTGTTCCTAGAGGTGGGTCTGATTTAGTCCCAGGAGCAGATTAAATCCCATCTTGCCCACAGCCCAATCAAGACTAGCAGCTGGACCAGCCACAGCATCCTCAGCAACGCCACTCCTCAGCTCCGGACACACTGCAACAGCAAGCAGCCAGAGCAGAGTCTTGCTCGCTCACAAGCACACCCAACCCTGTGGTGATTTATGTCTTTGCTGGCTGCTTCGGATGCCCAAACCAAGGCACCTGGACTGCTAAGGAGGGGCATGTAACCACTCTTGCAGCTTCCCTTTACTTCCCAACAGAAATCATTTTTCTGCAGAGAAACAAAAATCTGTGGGGGACATGAATTCTGCATGCACACAGTAGCACAAAATTCTCCCAGGAATAATGTGCAATTACCCAAATTCCATCCACTAAGTAGGTATTTTATTTGCACATACAAAGTGTAAGCAGCTAGATTCTTTCATGGCAATGTGTACACCCATGTACCCGATACATGTGTATAATCACAGTAAAGGTGTGTGCAAGCAAGACATTTAATTGGTCTAGCATTCTAAACAATTTATGGACCCCACACATTTATCACTTTGTAACAAATCAGTTGTATCCTCAGGTACAGTACAGCACAAAGCATGGTCTCTTACAGTGGTTATCCGTAGTCCTCCCACAATGCACAGACTTTGGAAGAAGGGCCATGAAGCTGTGATCTTTAGTTTATAACTGGGATTGTATAAGGACCCTTTCATGGCTACACTTCCTCCTCAGCCAGCACAACCCACTTTGAGAAGCAGCACTGGCTCAGTTCTAACCTCATCATTGGAAAGCTGCAGCCATTTTCCGTCACCAGCTACTCCTCCTTGCCCCGGGCAATCTTTGCACTACCCGAGTCCCGTACCAGGTAAATCCAGGTTGAATCCAGGGTACTGACTACACTTAGCTTTAAAATAGTATTTTTATTCCCATTACCATGGCATCTAGGCACCTTACAAGGCCTGCAGGAACACACATCCTATTCGCTCCTGCAGTTTTACCAGTCACAAAGGAAACTAGGCTTTAATTAGTTGGCAAGGACCTAGCAAAGAGGCGTATCCTGCATCTGTTTCTCAAGGGCTAGTCTACACCAACCAGACCGCTGACACAGCGAGACCAGCAGAGCTCACTAGCATAGACTAACAGGAGGACTGTGGCCGGTTCAGTAACACCAACTGCTCAAATGACAACTGCTATGCTGACAGAACCCTTTTCTGTTGGCACCTCTGCATCTGGGAGGTGTGTTTGTTCACACCCCAACAGACACAGCCTTGCTGGCAAAATTTCATAGTACAGACCTGGCCTGAAAGAGGCCAGTTTCTTGCTTAAAAGTAGCAAATTACACAGAGGAGATCCTAGCAGTAAGATAACTCAGCCTCCAACGTGCAAATTCTTTGTCCTAAAGCAGGGGCTGTATGGGGCGATCCCTCCATCTGAGCTTTACCTCAGGCCGTTCAGTTCAACCAGTGGTCCGTGGAAAGGTTGGGGAACAAGCTATGTGGTGCGGTGCTGGCTGCTCCCCTTCCCAGTCCCACACCTTTCCCCGCCCCTCTCCCGTGGGCCCAGCAGTACCTGACTAGAACCACTCCTGGCCCCAAGCAGTGCCACACAGTAGCCACTTCCCCAGCATAGCCACACTCCTTCCCCCGCACCCCTCTGCATGGCCCACCATACAATTTCTATATCCTGATGGGGCCCTTGAGCCAAAAAGATTGCCCACCCCTGTCTTAAGGGCATTGAATTTCTAGTGTTCTAGAGAAGCATAGCTTGCCTGGTGTGTGAGAGACTGCCAAGCAATGCCTCAGGCAGCCTTGCTACATTTAAATAAAAGTTTACACAATAATTTCAATATTTTTCTAATTAACAGGATTAAATAAGACATCTACAGGTAATAAGGAAATAACTACAGGCTCTTAGGCACAAGCTGCTCATTCTTGGAGTTCATAACTAGGAATGGATGAACTAAGTAAGAAACAAAGTGAACCTCCATCCTATTACCAGACTAAATCCCTGACAGAGAAAGAGCCACATAAATTTGGATAGGGAACTCCCTGGCTCCATCTTCTGGCTGACTAGCTAATCTGCCTGCCTTTCGTAATGCTGGCCTACAGATTCTTAGTAAAGATCCAATTAATTTCAAATGGGCTACTCATATGTGTAAAGCAAGCACATGTGTCTGTAGAGCCACAATCTATGATGATACCTATTAGCCTCCTTCTTGCTTCCTCTTATCATTTTCCCCAGATTAAGGGAGGCCTATGGAGTGAAGAGCCAGGAGTCAGGCATTAAGCATTCAATACGGTAGTATTGTGACATTTTTAACACTTTTGTTCCTTGAATTCTCCATAATTAAGTTCTCTGAATCCCTAAACAACATTTTCTAAATAGCTGGACCTCTCAAGGGCTATGTCTACACTTACAAAAGCTAGTTCAAACTAGTTAATTCAAACTATAATTCAAACTCATTTTAGTTAGTTCGAATTAACTCAATTCGAACTAGCATGGCCCCACTAGAATGCTAGTTCGAACTAGCCATGGCCATGCAGGACACTTGCTTAGTTCGAATTAGTCAGCTTCAGGAAGGCCAATCTGCCTATTAGTTCGAACTAAGCAGTTAGTTTGAACTAATATGGCCACATTGACTTAGTCTGAATTAACCAAATCGAATTAACCATTAATTTGAACTAAGCAATCAATGTATTAGTTCGAATTAAGGAAGCCCTTAATTCGAACTAATGAATGCCTAGTGTGGCCAAGGCTTAAGTTAGTTCGAATTAAGCTTCCTTAATTCAAACTAACTTGCAAGTGTAGACATAGCCAAGAAGATTAACCACCTTTAACATTTGTAAAACAAAAACAAGAACACCCACCAATCTATTGGCTCAGCTATTATTGGTGAGAAAGTACTGCCACACATACATCTAAGACTGAAGTAGTAACTAGCATGTCATCTTTGGGCCCTAGAGGATAGATCAGAACGTGAGAACTTTTCCAGATATCTCCATTCGTATATTTTTAAGGTTAGAAGAGACTCTTACAATCATTTAGTGTGACCTGTTGCATAAACACAAGACAAAGAACCTCATCCAATAATTTTTGCATCCAGCCCTAAACTTCTGTTTGCACTATACAATATCATTTAAATTGATATCTAGTCTTCATTTAAAGCCATCAAGCGACAGAGAAGCTACCATATTTACAGGATAAGTTGTTCCAATGGACAATTCTGGCACATGACTAATCCCATTGAGCTAAACAAGCACAACTTTAAATCTCTGCAGAATCAAAGCCTAAAGGTGCACTAAGAGAAATAGAATGGTGTGAAAACTTAGTGTGATACAGAATATTCAGTAATTTTTTCTTGCATTTTAAGCCTATCATAATTTAGTATAGGGGTTTTTTTAAAAATAGGGACACATACTTAATAGATAACCAAAGACTTATAAATAACAGAGAATATAAGCAATAGCAACTAATTTGTTGCACCATCTCCAATGCTTATTATACCTTCTCCTAAGTAAAATATGTACCTTTCAGAAAGTCTAGAAAGTATCTTGCTCTTAGTAACTCCCCTTGTATGTGAGTATGAGGTGATGGAGCAATAGATTGTTATTGTAGTCTATGTGCCAGCACACCAGACACCTGGTCATAACAAAGCCTGGAGCCTGGATACCCAAGGAAAACTTAACTTGATTATTTTAAAATATACCCTAGGACACGCTGAGGCAATTTAAAGCTATTTTATCTTTCCCTCCAATTCAACCTCAGATTAGCTAGGTTAAATAAACTAAAGCAGTAACAGCTGTCATTTGTTCTCCCAGCAGCGGAGCCCCGTCCAAGCCCCCCTTTTTACAGAAAATAAGAACTCCACCTACTGTTAAAAATGTACTCAGCCCCTCATGTCTGCCTGGGGAACCTCCCTTATGTTTTACTTTAGTGCACTGATCTAATCTCTCCTTGAACAAAGTTGATCCCAGCCAGGGCTCCTTCCGGGGGGGCTGCCAAACCCTACTCAAGCCGAGGAAGATTTTACCGTCTCAAAGACGCACCTAGGGAAGGCAATCAGCATCCCGGGGATCACCTAGATCGAGGCTCAGGGACCAGAGCTAGTGCCCAGTGTCAGGCGCTTCGCCAAGCAGTTCTGGAAAGGAACCACTCGGTCCCTCCGCCAGGGCTCGGCCCCACCGACACGGAGAGCCCGGCTCCCGCCCAGGCGCAGCGCCAGCCCCCAGCCAGCCGGGAGGAGCACACCCCGCGGCGGGCACCATTGCTGGGAGAGCAGAGGTCCGGCTCCTGCCCGGAGCAACCTGCTCCCAGCCGCTCTCCGGGATGCTGCTGCTCCGCACCCCGCCCGGCCAGCCGCGGGAAGACGCCGGGCTCCCTACCCCCTTACCTGGCAGCCGCTCGCCCAACTCCGCGTCCCTCCGACTCCTGCCCTCGCCTGGGCAGCCAGCGTGTTTTCCGCCAGCGACATCACTTCCCGGAAAGCCCTAGCGAGCGGCGGTGTGTCCGCCCCGCCCCGGGCATCCCCGGCCGCTCTCGCTACTCACGCTGGGGCCGCGAGCGCCAGGGGCGTAGGAGGGGGGCAGGACCCCCGGCCGGGCTGGCCCCTCCCAAGGCGCAGGAGGAGGGACGGGGGGTCTGAGAGACACAGAGCTTCCCGTGCCTCCCCGTTGTGAGGGGCCAGCAGTACCCGCCCCTGCAAGACAAGTGTAACCGGTGTGACTGCTGTGTGGACGCACATAGGGGTTTGCTGGTTTACCTGGCCCGTCTCCATTCTAGGCCGTGTGTACAAGGAGCGTAGCACTGACAAAATAAGATCCTGGTCCAGGAAAAGGGCCCTTAGTCAGCTTTTTATAGGCCATCGGTACACTGCTGGAAAACGCCTTGTGGACACTTATTTCCGTTTCCTGGGCAAGCAAAGACCGTCTAAGGGTAGGTACACACTAGAGTTTTGTCCTACAATAAAATTGTTGTGGTACAAGCAAAGCATTGTAACTTGTAACACTTCCCCCATCCACACAGCATTCCTTGTAACGCAAAGGAGCGGTCACATGCGCCTTTGAATATTCATTGCAAGGAGCAGCGCATGGTGGGCACCTATCCCACCATGCCAGTAGCAGCTGGGGTTCCCGGTGCTGGCTAGCCTGCAGCCACCAGGGTTCCCAGGGCCCAGCCCTCCCCTTGATGGGCACTCTGGGACATTTTCGGAGACCAGTTAAAACAGAATAAAACTGACTCACTGTACACACAGCCTCTTTTGAGGAAGAGAACTTCCGCAACAGGGCTTATTCCTCTCATTTAGATGGTTTTATCACAACAGGGCAGTTGTAACACCATAAGAAGCTTTTTAGAGTGTACAGTAGTGTCCTTATTGTGCAATAAGGCATCTTATTCCCCACTAAAACCTTAGTGTATACAAGGCCTAAGAGTGGTCCTGCCCAAAATTGCACCAGTTTAAATAAGTTAAACATCACATCTTTACTTACTCTGGTGCAATCTCATAGACCATGTCATAGATAGGAACACACTGTTATAAAGGGTATATCTGCACTGGATTGTAACCTGTGTTTGTGGGACCCACAATTGTGGACTTGGTATCTCCCAACTTCCACCTGAACATTCACACTCCATTATAAATCTAGGCTTACAGGTGCAGGATCCAGGTCCCCCAACCATGCAATTGTGTTCATGCTGTACTAAGCAGATAGTCTGACCAGAGTCTGTAGCTTCAGCTGCATCCATACAGCAAAATGACAGGGCTTAGATCTGAGTGCTAGCAAGACTCGAGCACAACCTCCACTTCCCTTTAGGGTAGTGGATTTGGGATGAAACCTGAGTGTAAGCCAGGTTTACAATGAAGACATATCCATAGTTACTTAGCTATTGCACAATATGAAGATGGCTCCAAGGTATCTGCAGTCTAATTAATAAATATCAGTTAACCCTTCCTCCCCCATACCCCCCCCCCCCCCATTACTGCACAGCCTAGCTATTTTAGATATTTTGGATTTGTGGACCCTAAATCTGCTGCTAGGAATCTGCTGCTAGGATATTCTCTGTTTGCCATCTGTAGCAGATGGACAGCAAAGGATTTTACAAACTAAGTATAATTAGCACCAATTAAGTGCAATTGCCTCTGGGAAAAGGCCACCGAAGTGAGATTCTATATAGAAAGGTGAATAGATCAAGTTTTCCCCACACAATTTCTCTTTTCTTCCTATTGCTTGTACAATGTCTTTTCAAAAAGCAGCTCACATTCTTTGAGGGAGAAGTAGAGAGCTTATTATAGGGAGATAAAGCAGTTTCCCAAGGGTAAACATCTTTAAATTTGGTAACAACTAACAGAGTGAGTCTTTGCTGCCCCCAAGCAGCTGTTTTCCTTGTAAGACAAACCAAAATGGTTGAAAAAAATATCTTTGTCCACAATGTCTGTCCCCCTTACTCTCAAACTGGGATCATTGCATGCTGCTTCTTTCGCTCATACACCTTACAAAAACATACAGTGGGATAAAGTAATGCAAAATTGTTTTTGAAAGCTGATATTCCATGATTTCTTCTAGAAACTAAGAGTAACAGTTTCATTTTTATTCCTGATTCTGCCTTTGACCTGTTGTATCACCTTAGACAACAAACTTTCCCACTCTGCCCCATAAATTTCTATATCTGTAGAATGGGGAATAATGCCAGTTAACTCCCTTTATAGACATCTTTGAGATCTACGTACTTGGTTTCATAGGGGAGAGCTTAGTTAGGCTGATGCTTGCGGAAGAGGACAGTTTTATTGGGAAAGTGAGTTTTGTGATGGAAGGGTAATTATTGTTGTATTAATTGTATTTTTAATTCATAGTCATGGCACTTAGTGTATTAAATAAACCTTTTATATTGAACTAAATCAAAATAAATTAATATATAAATGAATAAAAGTATTGTTTTGAAGACAAACTTCTGCTATGCTATAAATAAAATCCCTCTCAAAATAGTTTGGAACATTTCAGGAACCATGTATCATACTCAGGAATATGCTTCAGTTTTCCATGCTCTTTTCAGCTAGCTGCTATGAGAGATGGGGGATGGCACAACTATACACACTAAACCCATGCAAGGCACAATGCCAGTCAATTTACTATTGGATTAATTAAACAGATTGGCATATACAATGTTAATCCTCCATTTTACACCATTTCCTGCTCAAAACTGGAAACCTAGGTTTCAGAGGATCTAAATGTCCTTGCCACTCCCCTTGACAGAAGATCTATCTATAAAGCCAAATGGGGGAGGTCAAATTTGAATCTGGATTTCACACCTCATGTCAGTGTCAAACTTGACAATAGAACTCACCAGTTCCTGACCCTTCCAGCTCTCCGTTCACAACATTCGGCAGCATTCTCTCTAAAAGGCTCTTTCTTTCCTATGTCTAATTTTCTAGTTTTAGAGCATGAAGATTTTAACAAACTGCTGAAAGGCAATAAAGTCACTGTTAGGTCAGACATCATTTGGAGCTCTCACACACTACAACTATGCTTTCTATTCTTAATGGGGTTGGGATTAAAGGCAGAGTGACAGATCTAACTCTGAATTTGCACAACACTAGGAATGTATAATTTTAAAGAAAACCATCAGTGGAATCAAATGCGGTTAGACAATATGTATGCAGCTGAGCAACTAAAAAAAATCTGCACATTTACATGAGAGAAATAGAGTCTTTAATTAAAAAGCATATTTGTTTTTTATTCTGCACCAAGACCAAGAGGTTCCATTTTGGAAAAAAAAGCTACAATTTTGTTTTATCTTACAGTATACGTGTATAGCGTCCAAGTCAATATCATCAAGTAGCTTCACATATTTCCTTTTATTCTTTCTTCTCTTCTAGTTGTTCCGGTGCTTGCAGAGTTTCTTTTAATTTATTCTGGTTTCTGTGATATTGTTCAAAGAGTGGCTTATATATGTAGATCCCTCCTGCAACTCCAAGGACAGCTGCCATAAATAAATGAGGTAAAGGTACTCTACCATACATTTTAACAGCTAAAGCTGTAACTTGCCACACCTGTCTTCAAAGAAATTCTAAAGGCATCTGAGTAGCCAAGTAGTCTTCAGATCTGTTTACAATGAAAGTGAATGTAAAATGTTACTCATAGTAATATTTGGTGTTGTCCTAAAAGAGTGAAAAATGGACAAACTATCAGTTACTTTGACTAAAGGCTGCTATACAAAACTAAATATTCTGCCTTCATACATGCATGATTTCCACTTAAATCAATTTTAACTGTGAACAGATGGGCACTAAACCACTATAAATATGTATATTATGCACATAAAATGAGATTGAAAAGTAGAACAGAGCCATAATTCTTATGCAAAGCAAAAACTCCAATCATGACGAAACAGTAGGTGCTCAAGTGCCAAAGAGGTAGTCATGCTAGTCTAGTTCAGCAAAACAAACAAGGAGTCCTGTGGCACTTTTAAAGACTAAGAAATTTATTTATTTATTACATGAGCTTTCGTGGGAGAAAATCTCACTTCAGCATCTGACGAAAAGGGATTTCTCCCTCAAAAGCTCATGTGACAAATAAATTTGTTAGTCTTTAAAAATACCACAGGACTCCAAGTAGGTGTTCAGTTACTGATGTCAAGATAAAAATGCTGCTCTCTCAAACACCATTTCATGTGAAAAGCATAAATCTCTGGGTTACATGCAAGTATTGAATCACACATTCTGTATTGTATGATACAAAGAAAAAGATCAGTAGGCTGGGTTTTGGGGGGGGTTTTCCCCCCCTTTCTCTTCCATACAAGACTGAGATTTTCACGGGTACTACTAGTTCTAGGGTCATCCAATAGCTCACATGTGTCTTTTAGCCCTACAGCAGAGGTGTGGTACCTCTGTCCATGCTATAACCGTTAAAGGGATAAACACACAAAAATTACGGTAGAAAACCTCACCCCAGCGTTTCCCCAAACATTGCAGAAGTGCAACTCCCCTTCAGAAAGCCAAAGCCAGCCGCAGCCCAGAGAGATTCCTCCGAGAGCAGCGTTATCAGGGCAGCTTAGGGAAAAGTATATTGCCGCTGCTCTGCGCCACCCCTTCGGGGCAGGCGATGCCCCACACTGGTCGGACTGAGGACTCTCCAGTCGGGACAGGCGGCCCAGCGGCAGACTGCACCGCCCGAGAGCGCCAGGCACCGGAAATCACAGCGCCCCGCTTCCTTTCCTAAGGGGGAGACCGGAAGCCGCACGCAGCATGAGGGGTGGGGCACAGCAAGGCCGAGAACCGACCCCCCCGCTCCGGCTCAGAGACGGCCGGTCACGGGCCCAGGAGCGAAGGGGGAGGAGACCGCGCGACACAAGCCCCGCCTCCCATCTTACCGAAGGCGCGGGGCCGTACGCAGCCTCACTTCGGCCCTGCCGATAAACCGCACAGACCCCCCGACACAAGCCGCCGGAAGCAATAAGCCTTGGCTCCGCCCCCGCCGACAGACTTTCGCCTCGCCACAAAACGCCCGCCCCTTTTCCCGCCGCTCTTCCGCACATGCGCTCGCCCCGCCCCAACGCCCCGCCCCTCGGTGGGCCGGCCCCAGGCTGCCCGAGGCACCGATCTGAGGTTCCGTTCGCTGAGCTTCCACTGCTCTTTCCCCGCCCATACGGCTGACGGGGGGCGCTGCAGGGCGCAGGAGGAAGCAGGCCCAAGGCTGAGGGGACTGAGCTAGGGCTATCGATCGCTCCGGGCTCGGCTCATCGTGCCTGGCCCTAGAGCGCCGGGCAGGGGCACTGAAAGCGGGTGTACGCGTGTGAGTGAGGAAGCTAGAGGGTCCGGCTTGTGTCCTGGCGGCGCTTAGCCCACACATTACTTCCCTGCCCTGTCCCCCAGGCTGAGGCGGGCGGATGGGGAAATGGGACTGCACACTGACTATTTATATACATATATAGCAGACACACATTCGACTATAAAGAAAGTGAATTAACGTCACTGATACTTGTTGCACAAGCTTTATAGATATAAAAAAAAAATTTCACACACAAGTTGAGGGCCTGAGTCTGAAAACACACACTAAAATCAGTAGAACTACACATGGTAGCAGAGTTAAGCCTAAAGCCTGAACAATGGTGGGGTTTTTTTTAACTGTTGACTGATAATAACCCTCATGCTGTTAATAACAGGTAAAAATTTGTGTGTTTGCAACCTAGGCTTTTTCAAAATTCACAATGTCCCTTCAACAGCTTTAGGCTCCATTTGTTGAGCAGAGATGACACAAAGAAAAGCATTTTGGTCTTTTAGCCCTAAAAATCATATTTAGATTGTCAGTCATAACTGTATGTGCCTTAGCAGTAAAGAAACTGAAATGTTCAAATGCCTATGCAGCTTTTCCAAATGTAGTGTCAGGCTGTTTCTGCATGAAAGGATGGAGGCAGTGTCTTTATTTCAGCCTTATTTTGCACTCCTGGTATTGTCTCTTCTCAGCTGTGTAAAGATTTCTTCAATACATTGATGGAACTTTGTGCCTGACAAGTCCAGCCAAAATGGAAACGTTTGCTGTAGCTGCACGATTGGTGTACCAGAACAGGGATGGGCACAACTGGGAGCTCTTCCCTCAGCCAGGGCCGTCCCTGGTGGGGGGGCCGAGTGAGGCCACAACCCTGGCCCCTGCAGTTCGGGGGGGGGGGGCCCGCTGTGCCACCACCCCACTGCCTGTTCAGCCCTAAAGGGGGGGCACCACAGTCTGCCCTCCCTGTGCTGCTCCTGTGCAGTGTTCTGTGCCCACCCTGCCTTGCCCCCAGCTGGCTGGTCCATCCCACGGGGCGGCCCACCCCTTAGGCCCTGCAGAGCCTCCACCATATGCCAGCCAACTCTGCCCACCCCCAAGACGGACCAGCCGGCTGTGGGCGGGGTGGGCACAGAATGCTGTGGAGGAGCAGTGCAGGGAGGGCAGGCTCTGGCCCCAGCCTCGCCCCTATCCCCACACGCGGGCCAAAGCATTGAACAGGGCCCCCATCAGCGCCGGCGGCCACTCCCCCCCTCTCCCACCATTCTGGCCTGCTAGGAGGGGGCGGTAAGGGCCCCCACAGGCTGATTGCCCCTGGGCCCCGCACCCGTCCAAGGACGGCCCTCGCCCACTCTGAAGGAAGAAGCCACTAAACCTGGAATTCAACTCAGCTAATCACTGGGACAACAAATGAAAAAACAGGGATGGGTTGAAAGTCACAGAGCTAAAGGGGAGAAGGAGCAGAGGACCCTGGACAGCACCCACTGCTCCTGGACACTGAGTGGACAGAAGGGAAGGAGGCCCCACAGTTGTAGCTCGCGCCTTGGCAAACCCTCTCCCTGGTGTGAAGTGCTGAGGTGCCGGCCAGTTCTGCTAGATGGGAGCAAGTTCTATATTATATTCATTTCTGGCCACTGAGCTGAGGACAGGGCCTAGGCAGTCGCGTGCTTCACATACCCCTAAAGCCACCAGTTGCCGGGAAAAGGGCTCACTCACAGATCAGCTGGGCAATGTGGCCCGGCGCAGGAAACCCACGAAAGCAACCATCCCTGCGCGTGCTACAGGGAACCAGCAGCCTGCACAAGAGCGCATGCGCACTTAGGAGCAGCGACGTGCCGGATTGGCTGCCGCCCCTACCAATGGTGCGCGGCGATTGTTGCTGCGTCCGGAGCAGGGCAGAGGCGGAGTTCTTGTTGAGCGCTGGGCCCGTGGCGTCAGGCGGTCCGACATGCAGCCAGAGGCTGGAGGCGGGTTTTTCCCCCGCGGACGGACCCGCAATGCTGAAGCCGTGCGGCTCCGCAAGAGGAAATCTGTGTTGTACGGCGCTGCCCCGAAGGCTGGCGGGGAGGGGGCTTCAGGTAACGGGAGGCGCTGCACAGCACCAGCCTTTCGGTCGTTTAGCGAGACAGGTTCGGGTCCGCCGCTAGCGGTCTCTGCGCCCGACCCAGCCAAGTACAGACTGGGTGCCTATTGGCCTATTTTGACCTGTACTTAGTGGGAAGGCCCGGAAGGGAACTAAATTGCCCAGCTCTTAGCCGCCAGGAGCAGGAGCCGTCCTTTCGCAGCTCTGTTGAAACGTCTAAGCCACACAGTGCACCCCCAAACTCTTCTTTTCAGTCTGCTAAGCGCCGCGCTTCGCTACGATGGGAAAAGTGGTCTGCTCCCCCAGGCAACTGATGCCGTTGAAGTGCAGTCTTTCATTTTAAAGTTTCTAGTTCACATTTGTAAACAGAATTGAGGGGAAAAAAAGTCAGTGGAGGTGATACAGAAGTTACAATTACTAGCACTAAGGGAGGGGCGATTGGGCCCTTCCTTAACAATTAGAGGGCTACTTGCAATTGTTAACCAGTTTTCCAGATTTATTCAGTTTATGCAATACAAGGCTACTGGCTTACCTTTTTCGTTGCTCAAAAGTTGCTGTGAAGAGTGAGGCCATTAAACTGCAAAGAGGAAAAAGGGAATTCCTGACAAAAGATTTGTAGTGTGTGGCACAGTATTCTTTTCACATAATGCAAGTTGCTTAGGAGTGCCACTCTGTTTCGCTTCTGAGGTCAGGATGTTAGACAGATAATTTTTTTTTTTTTTAAAGGAAAATATTTGATGAGGAGTAGACAGAAGCAATGGTAATTTCAGTGAGTATAGCTGTGACTTTTGCCAACTTTGTGTTTTGCTTTCTCAGATCTTATTGGTGAAAACATTTATTTGATCCTGTTTAGCATAACCCTGCGAGTACTTAACTGCTTTTTAGTCCAGACAAGCTTTGTTCCAGATGAGTATTGGCAGTCACTTGAAGTTGCACATCGGATGGTTTTCAAATATCCTTTACATTCTGAAGTTAAAATGACACTGGAATCTTTCTAAAACTGAATTGTGTCCTCAGTACTGTAATCATAAATGAATGATGATGACTTTACTGTCCCAATGTATTCTCTCTTTTCTAGTTCCATGCTTTTACATATCCTGGTAACTTCCTTGGGGTTATGTTACTACTACTGTCCCTTTTCAGTAGGAGCATTGTTAGTTCTTTTAGTAGTGAGAAATTCCTATAATTAGTGACAGAAATCACTAATTGACAATAGCCATGGAGTAAGATATTGATACAGAATCAGGAAACCATAAGAGTGAGCAGAGCACAAACAGGAAAACTTTGTTGCAATTCTTTATACATCCTTAATATTACTAATTATGGCTACTTGACCTGGGAATGGGCAGAAGGCTTAAGGGGTTATTCATATCCACTACTCTTTGCAACCATCTACAAAGTTTTACAGCTACTAGCCAAGGATGATGTACAGCTGCTGGTAAGTATAAAGGAAACTTTTTGTTAAAAATCCAGCTGACATAATTAGTTTAATTTTAAAGTGCTGTAGGTAGGAAACTTAACTGTCCTCTAACTAAAATGTGAGACACTAATTTGGCCATTGGATCCCTGTGAGTGAAACATTGGCAGGTGCACAAAGCCTCAGTTAAGTTAATGCAGCTCTATCTGGGTACACTTGAATGGCTTCAGTGACAGGAATAGGGTTGAAGATTGTAGTAGATCAAACTTGTCAGACATTAAAAGATAGGGGTGTGCTGTTAAACTCAGAACACTGTTTACTGAGCAGAACACTTTGGCTGCCTATTATAAGACCAGGTACTACAATTAATTAATGAACAGAATCTCTGCACTCATCTTTCTCCAGGACTATTGTATTTAATACAGTAGTCGTTTTCCATCAAAGTGTCTAGGCTACACTTATGCACCTTTTGTTTCCTCAGTGGATTGATATTAGAAGACTCTCCTAGTTTTATATATTGCACTTAAACTTGGGTGCTTTAGTCAGACAAATCAGAAAAATAAGAAAACTATTTCTTTGTTGCTAATGCAGATTTGGATCCCTAGACTTGTACAAGCAGTTCTCTCAGCTCTAGCAGATGTGAAGCTTTACTCATTAATAAGACACCTAGAAAATGCAGAAACAGCAAAGTGGGTGGTGAGTCTCAGCTGTGAAAAACATTGTTTAACAGTACTAACAAATGTCTGAAAGGTTTTAGACTTAAGTGCTACCAACACTTTACCCTGTTGTTCATAATTGCTTTTAGTACTTTTGCCAGTTGTGCTCATGGTTCACATGGTATTGCTGTACCAGAACTCTAACAAACACAATGGAAACTGTTCTCACCACCTTTGCTCTTTTCTACTATCCACTGGAAGGCTCAAAGACAAGGAGCAGGTGAGAGAATTTACAGTAATAAGATTAGTAAAGCTTACTTGGGATAATCAAAATCAGTGCAACTGTTAACATAATGTTTGCTACCCATAACCATTTGCTGCCTCTTGTTCCCCTCCCTTGTGTATTATTTCTGTCTGGACAAGTGTACAAGGTTCAGTGTTTAGAAATGTTAGTTCAAGTTGAGTATAGATAATTTGGAAGATAACTATTCCTTTTGCTACTGAGAATGAAATTCATACAAGGGCACAGGTCCAGCTCGAAGTTAGTCCAGATCAGTTAAGCCTCAAGGCAACGCTGCATAGATAGAACACCTGTAAATTCCCCAGGCTCCACGGGTTCTTAGGAAACTAAGTCTTAGTTGATCCAGCAACCCTCAGTCTGTTGAGGAGCTGCAGCTGTTCTAGTTTCTGGGTGGAAAAATAATTAGTCTTGCTGCTGTATATAATTGCAGGAAGTTTAATATGAATTCTCAAAATGGACAGAAAGGTTGGTCACTCTACCCAAATGAATATTCAGAGTCAACATATTAACTAATTTTTTAACTGAGTAATTACTTTTAAAAAGTCTATTTATACTTTCTAGTTTAGACACTTAGTCTTGAATGGTTTAATGTTTGTACTTAAAATTTTAAGGCAAGTGGCAAAGCTATATATATAATTGTACTCAGTGTTTCATAACACTTTCTTCATTTCTAGTTGCAAATATTTAAGTTTGGTAGCACTTGCATTTATCATTCGCCCAACTGCCATTATCCCATGGATCCCTTTGGTACTCATGCATTTCTGGCAAGAACAGAAGAAGGTAGAGTTTGTTCTATGCAGCTGTATTCCAGTCGGGTAAGTGTTTTATTAATTCAGTAAATTATGAAGCTATGCATAATAAATAGTACCTATTATATAATAGTCTATAATTCTGCTCATCAATATTTATTTTTTCTTAAACTAATAAGATGAGGGCAGGGCACCTAGTAAATGTTCCAACTAAGGATAATACATAAAAGGAACATATAATGCCAACAGTTTAGAGAAGAGCACATGCACTGTGTATACCCAGAACACAGAGGGTTCATGGAAAAATCTCATGAGGAAAAATGATCATCCCAGAAGGGTTGGGTGCTGCGTATTCATTCTAGATAACTGACTTGTTTAGGACAGTGACATATACAAAATGAATTATAGCAGCAAGCTGGAGAAAAGTGCAATTTCTAATCTAAACATTCAGAAGATTACAAGCAGCCTTTTGACTTTTTTGCAGAGTGATCACTCTTGGGATTTCTATAATAATTGACCGTCTGTTTTTTGGTGAGGTAAGTTGCCATGTAACATCTTAAAATTTTTAACAATTTTGTTTTGGGGTAGATGGGTCCATATTTTCCTAATTTGAGAGCTCTGATGATAGTTTAATGTCTGTCCTACAGTGTTATGAATACAGTATAATTCTAGTGGTTAATGTAACTGTGCTTATTTTAACTCATGAAGCTGCCACTCCAAACAGTACCAACAATGCAGTTGTCCCTACATTCATTGATACTAGGTATCCGTGTTCAAAGATAGTGTATGTTAATGTAATGATGCAAAGTTAGAGTAAATCAGGTTTTACACAGGTACATTGCTGCATGTTTCATATTTAAATCACAGTATCCTTCAATGTTGGTGCTGCATAACTAAGTCTGTCTTGTTACTGTCTAACATTTTCATACTTAATGCTAACTTTTTTTTTTTATAACCTCCAGTGGATACTGGTTCAGCTGAACTTCTTGAAGTTTAATGTGCTACAGAATTTGGGAACATTTTATGGTTCCCATCCTTGGCATTGGTACTTGACTCAGGGATTGCCGGTTATTTTGGGAACCCATCTACCCTTATTTATTCATGGATGCATCCAGGCACCAAAGAGATATCAAATCTTTCTAGTTGTAGTAGTTTGGACAGTATTGATATACAGGTAAGCTTCCTTGTATGAAAACTTTGCCCTAGTTACATTAATTTTGTCTAATTTTACTTCTTTAGACTGAAGTTTTTAGATAAATGCAAAGAAAATTTCACTCAAATTGCAGTGTCCCAAGAATTATCCAAATATTTTGCAAGAAGTTACTCAATACTACAACATAATTGTATTTAATTTTACTGCAGGGGCTTGATGGTGCTTTCTGTAGCACTGGAAAGATTTTGAAAGCTTTGTTTTTGATTTTTATTATTTTGACAAGTCAGCAGCCAGGTTAGCAGTTCATAGGGTATCAGAAATATCAGTGGGTGTTAGTGAGTTCAGCGTCTTCAAACACAACTCACTGTGAAAACAGACAGTTTTACATGAAGGAAGAACAGGTTAGTTAAATATCAAGCAGTGTTCAAGACCTGGCCCTGATCCAAAATATGGTATTAGTAGATTATAGAAAAGGGTTGTGACCACCTATCCTGCAGGGCTCCAGTCCCTTGGCATAAGTTAAGTATCTTGCTTCGTAGTTCTAGTATGCCCAAATAAACTTTGATTTACCACCAGCATTTTTCCTCACTTTGAGTTATGACAAGCTAACAGTCTCATTAATTTATCCAACTCTTTTTAAACCTAGTTACAGTTTTAGCCTTTACAAATGCTCTGGCAATGCGTTCCGCAGGTTGACTGTTATGTGAAAAAAATGTGTTTTTGTTTTAAATGTGCTGCCTATTTTCATTGGGTGACCTCTGGTTCTTATTTTATATGAAGGGTAAACAATAGCTCCTTATTTCCTTTCTCCACCCTATTCCTGATTCCATAGACCTGTATCGTATCCCCCCCATCAGTAATCCTTTCTAAGCTTAAATTTCTCTTCCTGTGGAAGCTATTCTTCCAGTTCTAATATATCCCTAAGATAGGGAGACTACAACAGCATGCAGTATTCAAGGTGTGGTCATACCATGGATTCGTATAGTGGTATTATATTTTCTGTTAGGTTTTTTACTGCCACTGCCCATTCTTGACTTGGTAGCAGCTAATTCAGACCCAAACATTTTGTATATATAGTTGGGATTGTTTTCCAGTTTGTATTAATCAGCATTTCATCTGCCACTTTGTTGCCCAGTTAATAATTAGTACTTTAGTAACTTTAATAAGATATGTTCATGGCCATGGTGTCAAAACACCTGCCCCTAGGCATAATGCACTAAATGTCACAATAGCCAGACCTGGTATTTATTGTACTACTTTCTTCGTGTAAATGAACTAAATGGTCCACCTAAGCTGACTTTTGGGGGCCCCTGATATATGTTGGTAAAGTTCCTGGAAAATGATATTGTTTGCATTTGCAGCATAATTAAGTTTTAAAAAACAAGAGTATTTGAATCCCTTTCTCCTTCCCCCTATGTTTCATGCTGCAGGGCAAGGAACCGATTCAGATAAGGTGGGAGGTTTGATAATAAAGCTGTGACTTCTGGCCAGACCAACAAGGAGGAAGGCTACTCAGTTTTTAAAAATCTGTTGAAGTTGTCTGCTGTCCTGCATGCTATAGAACACAGACCTGTGATTCATATAATTTTATTACAGTAGTATCAACCTTTTTTGTTACAGCACATTGGGCCACAAAGAATTCAGGTTTATATACCCAGTATTGCCATTTTGCATGGTGTTTTGTGGTAAGCATTTGTATTTTAAATGTTGCGTACTAGTTACCCTTCTGCAGAAACTTTCTTAAATGTAATCCAGGCTGTAGATTAATTATTGTCAAGTTGCTTGCTAGCCAGAGCTTGATTGAATTAGTCTTCTGTTCCTGTACAGCCTTACCAAAACACACTGACTCGTAAGGTCAGGAATAAGTGCATAGGGAGTGCTTAAGTACTGCTAAGCATTAATCTCTAAAACTGTACACAATTATTTAAGTTTAAATATAAGCCGGACTTATTTTGGTTTAGTTTACATTACATTAATTAGGAGTAAAGGTAACTAAGATAAATCTAAGTGTGTTCACATGGGATTTTGCCCTGGTTTAATGAAATCAATATAAAAACTGATTTAAGATGAACTAGTTCAGTTTCTGCTTGTAGACAAGACCCTAGTCAGCTGTTTAACAAAAAAGCAAGGTAGTGTAACATGCTGGAGAAAGCTAGTTTTTGATGGAATCAACAGCCACCACTGTAATATTTGAAGCTGCCTGCCACTTTTCTTTCATCCCACAGTAACTGAACTAGTGCCTAGCACCTGACCCCATTTTGCTTTCTACCATAGCTTACAGTAACTGTGCTTTAGGCCTTCCAGGGCGTTGGCGATACTAGACGGCCACATTGACAATGGGAAGTATGTTGTGCTCTGGCTCTACTTCTAACACATTAATAAGCCAGACATTTCAATAATGCCTTCCCTTACCATTTGTTCAAATTGATTCACTGTCATCTTAAGTCCACTGGGGGGAGGAGTGGAATCATTAAGAACATACCTAGAAAAATTAAGTATTACTTCTGGTGAACTTGCTCTAATGCAGTTCAAATCACAAAACAGGTTCAAGAGCATACAGTGCACCTCTCCATTACCTTTAGAGTAAGGATTCCTCACTATACAGTCCCCTCTTTCCATTCTAAGCACCACCCTGGAGTGGGCAGTGACTTTAAGTAATTCAAACCAAGTACTGGTCTACTTCTAAGCTAACCATGGCTTATCAGTTTCAATAAGTTCTATTTCAAAAGACATCTCTAGACTAGTAATTAACAAGTGCCTATCTGCTTAATCATTTTATACTTCTCAATTTAGGGTATTCTCTTAAACAACTGAAAACGTGGAAGAAATCAACAATAAGCTTCCTGTTTTTATCAAATTTGCTGCCAGCCCTATACACTGGTTTGATTCACCAGCGTGGTTCTCTTGATGTCATGATTCATATGCAGCAGCTGTGTAACACTTCTTCTAATCAGTCATGGGCTTCTGTCTTTGTACTGATGCCATGCCACTCTATTCCTTTTTACAGGTAATGAAGTAGCTAATAATGTGTAATATACCCAAGCATAAAGTGATTTTTCCACCCCCCCGCTAAATGCATTGAATTTTTTGTGGGATAAGATATATCTGTTTCCAAGCTGTTCAGCCTGGTGGTAAGTCTATGAAATAGAAAAGTGGATCTTTCACATTTTGTTGCACTCAGCATCTGCATTCTTGGTGTTAAAACCTACATCAGGATCTCACATATTACCCTTGTAGTTTGAAATTCTTCAGTATGTTCAGTTGTCACCTCTATTCCAATATTTAACTACGGCAGAGGATCAAGATTTAAAGCTTATTTCCAAGCCTTCTGCTGTCAGGTTAATAGATAGAATGGTTATGTGTGACATGACTAAAGTAACTCAGACCTATAACAAATCCTGATCCATATATACAAACTTAAGGATTTACACAATATTAATGATATTTTCAGTGTGCTCCAGGAAAGGATTGAGGTCACTCACTATGGTCTTTTTGCTATTAAGATCTAAAAATCAATCTGATTGTGGATTATTGCTTCCTGTGAATCTCTCAAATGGCAGCTTAACTCGCTACTGACAGCTCATTTTACTTTCTGTATATTTATTTGAAGTACAGAGAGGAGGAAAAAATTGTGCATCAACAAAGGAAAACTGTACCTACTGATGAGAAAATAAGAGTAAACCTTGCTGTTCAGGAAACATACAGTATATTTAAATTAAAACTATGTTCTAGTCTAAATGGCCCCCTTAACATGATCTCAACCATTTGTTTTTGTTTTTTTTAATTCCCCTCCACTTCCTCCAAAAGCCATGTTCACTGTCCTCTACCAATGAGATTCCTTCAGTGTCCCCCAGACTTAAATGGAAACAAGAGTTACCTTGATGAAGCTGATATGTTTTACTCTAATCCACTCAACTGGCTTAATGAGGAGTTGTACAGTGATACACTACCTACTCATTTGGTCTTCTTCAGTGTGCTAGAACAGGTATGTTAACTGCAAATTAACTTTATCTAAATCAGATTAAGAAACAAATTCATACAGGAAGTAAAAGGGAGAGCACTAATTACAGCTTTGAAAATGTCTGATTTGAACAATACAGTATAGCTACTACTGTGTCATTGTCATGAAGGAACAGACCCCAGAGAAGGCACTCATGGGTATCTAGCAAACTCTTCATACCATGAAGTACTGGCCTAAGGCAGCTATCTTCAAAACAGGGCAGAGGCAAGTTTGAAGTGTGTAGACATAACCTTCCACATCTCGGTCATGGGTTCAGACCAGCCTGCAATTAGCAGAATTTCTTCCACTTTTTTTTTTTTTGGTCAAGTGCATTTATTCAAAGTTTTGGGGGTTTTGTGACCAAGATTTCATTCTAACCATGGGTCTGTTACAAAAGGGCACAGGTGCTATTTCTCTTCCCCACAACACACAACAGAACTTTCATATGTAGTTGAGATATTGGTTTAAAAAGCTTTAGGATTGCAGTTCTGTACCCCACTGGTATAAAAATGGACTGTTTGGAAATAAATGTATTTATTTCCAGGAAATATCACCATTTCTTGTTTTAAATGGTTATGAGAAAACTGCTACTGTCTTCCACACCCATATGCCTCAAGGACGAATTGGAAGCCACATCTATGTCTACACAAGAAGCATGCTTTAAGATCAGTTTCTGGACTGGAACCAAAGAAGTTAGTACTGGATACTGTCTTGGTTAAACACCCTTCTAGTACAGAATAGAGGGCAGTAACACTTGAAGATAGGTAAGCAAAACGGACATGTCTAGCTCAATTTACAACGAGGGGGTAAGGGACTGGACTGCAGGGTTAGCGATGCCTTCACTGGCAGAAGAGGAAAGTTAGTGACCATATTCTTAATCTTATCTCGGTGTTAGGAGGGAGAAAAGAGAAACCAAGGTTCACTTGTTGTAGGATGTTTATAGAGTAAATAATTTACAGAGAGCACCAGCAATACCTACAGCTGTTGGATGAGATTTAGAGCAAGACAAAGTTTTATAACCTCTACAGAACTGCACACCTATGCTAGATTTTTTTATGAATAAAGACTTTTACCCACAACGCCTCTTTATTTTTCTTCCACAATATGCAGCTGTACAAGAAATTTCAAGTGCATATGTCAGCAAGCTGATAAGAATGAAGCACAGCCAATTCTTCATGAGTCAACAGGCTCTTGAACCCCCAAAAAAGACAAGAAGCAAGTTAAGATCATAAAACACTAACAGATGCACTGCCATAATTTAGAACTATTTTCCAAAGTACACCAAACTGTTAATTACTGGTACATTATGTATGATTCAAGCATGAACTATACTGAAGGAATGCAATTAAGCCTATTTTTCACACACAAGTCACTACATACAGCTAGTTTCCATAACAATACAACTTCAACTAGAATCATTTCCAAAGAACAGTCAATGCAATGCTACAGCAAGTTCAAGTTAGGAGGCTTAACTGATGCTTTTGAACAACAGTGTAAAAATCAAATGGTGGAAAGAAAAAAATTTGCACCTTGCAGCTTGTTGGAAAAACAATTGGTTTCTAAGCAGGAACACTCAAAACTACCTACTTGTATCTTCCTGATTTTACCATACACACATTACTTAATATTTTGGATCAAAAGGTAACTGCCCCAGTTCTATTTCAAGATTTGCCATGTGTCTTCCATTAGTGCGACTGTGTTTATGCCATTTACCTTCTCTCTTATAACGCTGGTGGTGCTTTGGCGTATCTTTTTCATGCCTAGAACTTTCAGTTTCTGTGACAGCTGGCCTTTTAGCAATTCGACTGAAAGAAGTAAACAAAATTTGGTTAGAGCAGTTGAAGATATCTTACTAAAAGGAACTACATACATGACTGATTTCACTACAGGTGCTCAAAGAAGAGTTGCAGTTGGTGTAAAGATGCAAGATTTTATTCAGTTTTTATAGATGTATGCAGTAGTTTCAAAATGTACTGAATTAGTTACCCAAAGCCCTATTTAGGGTCAGATTAAGTAGGCTCCTGTGCAAATTTCCATGCACATCACACTGCTTGATTTGAAGGGAACATACCTCTAGTTATAACTGAATAGTTCTTACAAGACAACTTTTGGAGCGTACCAAACCAAGTTTCAGATAGAAACATCTGTGCCATAATGTGTGTACGCACATAGTACAAGGACTTCAGTCAAAGCCTGGAAGGTGCTAATGATAAAGCTCATCTTTCATTGTTTTTATATTCAGTATTCTCACCAATAACAAGTGTGGAGTCACTAAATACATTAAAAATTAAATACCTGTATCAGTAAACAGCTGTTTTAGTCTGATTCAGAATTGATTTAATTCAGACTGTATTAGAAAGATTCTTTAATAATGAAATGTGACATGTAAAATACAAATAAATAAATACAGCTAGGTAGACGTGATGGGCATTTTCCAGAACTAGGAATCAGAAACTAGCCCTTGGTCATTAATACCAATAAAAAACAACTGACTTGTTCACTAAAAGCTAAGCTGCAGTAAAAGATGTTGCAAGCCATCTCACAAATAATAAAAAAAAGTTAATACTGTAACAAAGATGAATGAGAAGGGAGCAGCACAGTAGTCCAGAAGATAAACTACATTTAAAATTTTAATATAAAACTGCCTCTTCCCTAAAAGGATAGAAAAGAGTGCAAGGGAAAAGTCTTATATTACTGTCCCAGTGTGTACCAGAAGAAGAGACACAATGCAACTTTTAAACACACTAGTAAGCATAACTTTCTCATCAGATCAAAGTAGACCTATTTCCCCCAAAAGGTTGAGAACAAACATTTAAAAGAGAATTTAATATATACATATAACTCAGTTAAATTAGTACAAGTCCAAGCAAAATGCATCAATAAAAAGGAACTTAATCAGGGGAAGAAAGTGATTACCACAGCTCTGAAAAAGCTCTATGAAATGGGGCCAACACATAATAAAAGGACAACTACAGCAAAGCTCATGCACCTACAGAAAAACAGTGAAAATCCCATAATAGCTTTCAGAGTCGTATCTACTAGAACAGAATTTACAGAAGAGGTATCAACTATACCGGTTCCCCACAGGAGGGGATTTAAAAATGGACCCAGTGTGAGGGTTAAAAAAAAAAAAAATTCACAAATGCTCAAGCCAGTAAGCAAGCATGCTGCGGTACCCAGCAGTTGCTCCAAGCACCAATGATTAACCTACAGGTTTTCTAAAGGAACCACACACATATTAAAGCTCTAAGAAATACAGTGGAATCTGTGCTAATATCACATGCCCCTACAGTCAATAAAACCTGTCCCATGACATCCCACTACATCCATCCAAGGGTTAAAAGGTCATCTGTTATAACAATGACACTAATTCCTTTGGTGTCCTTAAAAAGGATATTTTAATTCAGGAAATGTTACATAAAAACCAACCTGGGTCCATACTGAGGTGAATTATCATAGTGAAAGAAGTATCTGTAGATGTATTTATCCAAATCCTCAAACATCCCTTCATTGTTGCTTTGGTACTCCTTCATGTCTTCAAGGTAATCTTTAACATCATTAACAAAGTCAGTAAACAGCATTTGGTCATGTATAAAGACCCCATTATGGAAAAATTTATTGATGAAATTCTCTAGTTCTCGCCAGTGATGGAAATTGTTTACTTCCTGCTGCAAATATTTTTGCATTAACTGATTAAATTCTTCAGCCCTAATAGGGTCTAGTACTTTGTTAAAGAGGCTAATAAATTCCTGATGAGCACATTCAAAAATACCAGCGCAGCCCTTTAGGACAGAGTGACGTTTTCTGTTACATTCTGGGTTATTGATGCATTTCTGTGAATTTGTATCTTTTTCAAATGTAAAGTGAGTCATTCTTTGTATTCTTCCCTCTTTGAATTCTTTTCTCATGTTAGGCCCTCTATAGTGTGTATGCTTAGAAGGATTCTCATTTGTATTATATTCCCGATAAACAGTTTTAGCTTTTTTGTTTGCCTCATATCTTTTATCACCAGATTTCTTTTCATCAAAGATGTTTTTAGTTGTGTCTTTGAAGTGTCTGAATGTGGACTTTACAGAATCGGAGAATTTTTTCAGGTTTTCTTTCACTGCTTCTTTAGCCTGTTTAATCTTTTCTTTATGGTGTCTTACAAACTCCTTTGTGGAATTCTTCATGGCATCAAAGGTTTCTTTAACTGAACCAAAAAATGATTCTTTGGATTTCTTTTTGGTCTTATTTGTTCCTTTACTGCCTTTCTTTTGTCCTTTTTCATTAGTTTCCTGTTTTTCGGTTTGATCCTTCACTTCAACATACAGTTTTTCCCACAAATCAGAACGTTGTTGTTCAAAGTTTAGCTTTTTTTCCAGCTCTGCTAGTCTTCCCCGCAAAATTTCTATTTCCTCATTCTCCCTCAGCGTACTGTCAGCATCTATATTGTATGGTGTCTGATGAGAACTTAACTGCTCCAGTTCTTCTCTTAGAGCTTCAGTTATTTGACGTTCTTTGTCCAGTTCTTTCCTCAACATTTGTGCTTCTGCAAAAAGTGTCTCCTTTTGCCTAAGAAAGTTGTGTATCTTTTGCTTTTCCTCTTCCAAATGTTCCTTAAGCTTTTTATTTTCCACTACAACTGACTCTGTACTAATACCTTTATCTTCTAAGTTTCTAATTTGTTCTCTCAGCTTCCTTAACTCTTCCTGCAGTGAGTCCAAGGCTTTTTCTTCTCTCTCCAGAGACTCTCTTAAATGCTGGTTTTCTGCAGTAAGACTTTTTTTCTGAGATTCAAATGATTTCTTTTCTACCTCGGTTGAGATCAGACATGTTGCAAGGTCTTGTTTTAGTGACTAAAACAAATGAAAATTTTATTAAACTTAGAATTCATACAATTTATTTTAATTTGAAAAAAGAAGATTGAGATTTCATAGCATCATCCAGCTAGTCACTAATCATGAGTGTGATTCTAACACATACAGTATACTGAATAAACAGTTCTAAAATACATGGTATACCGGAATGACTACTGGTCCACCGAGTCTGGTATCCTGGTTCTAGGAATAGCCTATGCTTGATGCTTCAGAGGAAGGTGAAAACATCCATGATTTGTTTCAGGAAACAAAGGCACTTACATCTAAAATTTACCTTACATAGTCAACTATGCAATGCTCCACTTGGTACTGAGGGGCAATTTCTTCCCACCAACTGCAAGAATAAGTTCATATACTGAAGCATAAGATTTTATTGTCCTTATCTTTGAATGTGCAATTAAACTAAACATTATTTAAAAGGGGGTTCATTTTGGCAATACTACAGGGGCCTGATTTTCAAAACATACCGAGTTCTAAAGTTAAATGGAGGTTACTTACCTTACAGTAACTAGAGTGCTTCGAGATGCGTGATCCCTATTGGTATTCATTGTGAGTGCAACATTTTCACTATGTGCCCAAGACCACAAGACTTTTCAGTAGCAGTGTTTGTGTGGCCATACCCACGCCCTGTGCCTCCTTATACTCTGACCTGAAGACATAAGGGGCATCTTTGGTGACTTCCAAGTCACAATGGACAGGAAGCTGCAAGGAAAAACACTGCACCATAGATTTTACGATTGGCAAACCAAAGGAACTGTAATGCCTAATAAAGGTGTGAATGGAGTCCCAGATTTCGAAGGCGGGGAACTCCCCTGCAGGGAAGCCACCAAGGTGGCTTGTGCTCTGGTTGAGTGGACCTGGACACTGAGATGAAGGAGCTTCCATAAGCTCAAAGCAAAGGAAAAAACCTCCAAATCCATTTCAAGAGTCTTTGTAAGGAAATTGCTTCTCTGTTCATTCTCTGAGATGGAAACATAGCCACAGGTACTTTCTAAAGGGCTTTTGTCCTTTGTAAATAGAAAGCTAATGCTCTTCAGCCATCCAAGAGCATACCCATTGATGCTTTCTAGGAGGCTCATTGGCCCTTTGATGACAGAAGGACTGAAAGGCAGGATGGTGTTTGCAAAGGAGCAGCTTGGAATATTTCCTCTGGTTTGCCAGGGTAGATACATCTCCAAGGAGCAGAGAATTTGGTGTCCAGGTTTCCACTCTTTAGCAGGTTTGATGAAATACTGTTAATTCTCAGGCAAAAGGATTGCATATGCACCCATGGTGAATACCCATAGAGACCAACACCTAAAGAATAACCAATATCATAAAGTCAACTCCAGCCAGTAGGCAGGCAATGCAAATCATAGAGGTTAATGTGCTCACAAGACGACTCACTAACTTGACAAGCAGATTGCTGAATTCTGCATCAGCTGTTGTCTGGATAGATTTAAAACATCCCATATAAAACATACTACAATATTCAAAGATCAGGATGACAAAGGAATGAACAACGATCAAGGTGTACATTAAAAATACTGCTCACAATTTTCTGGTTGTGTGATGATGGAACAAAGTCAGCTTAGCTGCTGTGGCAATCTGCGTTTATAATAGATGTGGAGAATCTAACCAAATTCTCAGGATGTAAATATAATTGGAAAATGGCTCAAAGGGGCCAATATGATACCAACCACATCTTCTGGTTACTTTTCCCATCAACCTGGTCAAAGACTGCTGGGAGTGAGGAACAAGGAAATCAGACCCTATTCTCACCTTACTCAAAAGATGGTGGGGAATTAAAATGGCATTGTCTACCATGTTTGTCTCTCACTGATTCCATTTCAAGTTTGCTCAGTTTGCAAATAAAATGTAGGGCTGTTAATTTTACAAACTGAGCCCAACTTATTTCAGTTCCATGCATCTCCTATAATCAATTAACTGCTGACTGAATCTTGCCCTCAGTGACACCTGTGTTAAGTCAAAAAGCTATTTTACTCTTAAAATTTGATCAAATTACAAAGCTTTGGCAATAGGAAAAACTTCTGACTCTAATAAATTTACAATAATGTTGTGTATGAATTTACTGAAGAAAAATATTTATTATACATCTGTACTGTTGGAACACATAAAAGGCAAGTAAAGGTCCAGTAAAAATATATAGCTGACTTAACTGTAGAGAAGAGTGGTTTTCATTGCCTATTAGGGATAAAGCATTCTCTCAATATATACAAGTAACAGATTTAACACTAATGTAAGCTACACATCAATCATGAGAAGAAAAAATTCCCCCAATGAATTGTAAATAAACTATCACACCTACCCCCACCTTATGGTCTGCTTTAACCCCTTGCTCTCGTCGGCACTGGTAAAGGTCATCTTTCATACCATTTAGTTCATCTTCATGTGTCTTTTCTACCAGTTGTTGACGTTTTTGGATCTGAATTGTACCTACAAAGGTAAAATTAATCTCTTAGTTAGGCTCATAATAGTTACAGATGGAAGTGATGCATTAGATGATGTATTTAGTTTCTTCGCAAGTGAAGGAACATTCTGACAATGTATTTCACTGCATAGTATCCTTACTAATGTTCTATTCAATCTAGTTTTATAACTGTATAGTCTTATAATTGTTATATTATTCTGTTGCTTATAGCAAAGTTTCAAACACAGCAGTACAAGCATTTATGCTATATATTGTTTCGATAAAAGCAAAGACATTTTTAATGCTATACTGAAGTTAAATAGAAAATATTTACATTTATATATAATCAACCAGAGGCTATGCAGGTAATGATATACGTAAATGTTTTTAATAAAATCAAACCACCCATGATAAAAGTAGTGAAACAAATCCACATTACACATGTTTTGAAATTACAGCTTCACATTGCCAAGTAATACTATATTAATAATTATCTGGGTATTTGCATGCTATATTAATGTTCATGCAAAACAACTCCCCCCAAAAGAAAATCAACTCCCCAATTCTTAAATGAACTCTGTAAAACAATCTGAACAGCTTCGTGCATGGCCCAGTCTTGCAGTCCTTACTCGCAAAAACAAAGGTGGCAAATTGGGCACATACTCATTAAATATCCATGTTCCCATCTTTCAAGTATCAGAAGATGTTGCTTCTCCCCCATGTTTATCCAATATATGCCTTCACTCTATTAGCTACAAATTCACTATTAAGCAATAAAAGATTCTCTTTAGTAATTAACATTCTCCTGCACTCCCTTTTATCTCAATGTCTCGAAGTATTTTAAAAAAATATAGAATTTGTGCAAGTTGGCTTTGATGTTAGCTTGGTTAATAAATAAAATATTATTAAGGTTGGGTTGTTTTTTTTGGGGGGGGGGGGGGGGGGTTGAGAAGGGAGAGCATGGTTAAATTAGACAACCTTTATATTAACGTAGGTTTGTCTGTCTATCTGTCTGTGTGTATTCCTGTGCTTTCCAACCTTTCTTCAGCAGATGGTGTAATGTTTATAGGTTTTAATGACAACCTGCACCTAGCACAAAGCCTGCCAGGCATCTGGCCCTGTGGTGCAGGGGTCAGAGCAGGAGCTTGGGAACACAGCAATCACTGGTTTGAATGCCACCTGGGGTGGAAAGGCTGTTGTTCATAGGTTTTTATTTGATCCACTTTTAATTTTGACTGAAAAATAATATTAAAAAACAAGTTTTTTAGAACAGACAACCTTAAAACCAATGCACTAAAAGGGACAAAACAAGTACAGAAGTCATTCAGATTGGTCAGACTTCTTGTACGAGGCATTTTAAGCACCGTGAATGCATTTGTTTGCAAAAGGTCGGCTGGCCAGTGTAGCATGTACAGTGGCCACCCAACCTTTTCAAACGAATGCATTCGCGGTGCTTAAAATGCCTCGTACAAGAAGTCTGACCAATCTGAATTACTTCTATACTTCTTTTGTCTCTTTTAGTGTGTTGGTTTTAAGGTTTTAATATATATATTTTTAATTTGGTCTGCACTGGTATTTCTGTCCAATCCAGTGAGGTGAAGGTAGCATTCCTTTTTCTTTTTTTTTTAAACAGAACTCCTCCTGCTTTCATGTTTTATTATTATTACAATTTAAACTGAAGAAATAAAGAATTACTGAGAACTGTTGTAACATTTTGGTCTCATTTAACATTCTCCCATATCCTTACTTGAAGATAAAAGAATCCTATCCTAAACTAAACATATATAGTATATTCCTCCTTTCCCAATATGAATTTAGGAGTTCTGTTCAGAACTGACTCCTTCTAGAGGAAACCACAAAAACTCTAATTTTGCTACTCTCTCGAGTTAGCTCCCCTTCTCTAGAAGATACAATTCAAGTGGAATAGACCACAAACTACACAGAACAACCACAAAACCAATCAACTTCAAACAGAGGACTGACTCTGTGGCAACAAATAAAAGTGACCCTTTCAAACTATAATTAACCTGACAATAAAAGGATGTTGAGAAATGCTGCACTCTATAACAAATGCTTAAATCCTGGAAAATATAAAGAGAATATCACTTCTCAGAGAAAAGGAATCCCTTGCAAAACATTTTCAGAAAGCGCAAACAGTAAATATCTGCTCACTCTGTGGAGGTAGAAACACTGGAGAAGGAGGAATTGAGTTCACTTGTGTGACCATAAGGCACTTTCACTTTTTAAAAAATTGCCTCCTTACTGTTGGATTAGAGAAAAATACCTCATCAATGACAACATCTATCTAAAGTGATGGATTCAGTGAAGGGAAAGATAGATACATTTTAAAATATGGTGGCCCTTACTACATAATTAATCATTTCTGTGCTTTTTATTGACACATCTTAAAGTGCTTTATAAAGCAGGTAAATACCATAATCCCTATTTTATAGATAGAGAAACTGAAGAAGAGAAGCATGAAGTGACTTGCTCAAGCTATTGAAGCAGAAGGCTGGCCAGACAGGAAAGGAACCCAGGTTTCCAATCACACTACCTCAACCATAGCAAGACATTATCAATTTGTTTTCTTATTAAATGTTCATGACTGAAAAGGCCTGCAAGATCTATGCAGAAGTATTTTATGGCTGATTTATTAGTTGTATAGTCCTGAACATAGTAGTAATTGTTAATTAACATTGTTAACTAATATTGTTGACTATACAACAATATTTTTAAAATCAATCTGTTTACAAGCACAGCATCCTCCACGTGGCACTTACTATTTCTTACCTTCAGGTTTACCTGAGAACAAAAAAAAAAGTATGTTCAAGAGTAAATTAATTTTGAAGGCTTATACTAAATATTAAATTTAGATGATTCTAATCAAATGTAATTAAAAGATCATTTATATTCCCATTTTGAAACTGAATCAATAGATTTTAATATGGCATATTTTCATGAAAGGAAGGTTACTTACTTTGGTGCAGTAACTGGAGTTCTTCGAGATGATGTCCCTGTGAGTGCTCCACTGTGGGTATTGATGCGTCCTCGCGTTACAGTTCGGAGGCTTTTGAAGCAGTGCTTGTTGGGAGCCACACGCACATGCGCGGCAGTCTAGCAGCGCATTGTTGGCACCCTTAGCAGCGTGCACGGTCCCAACCGTCTCAGTTCCTTCTCCACCCAGTAGCCCAGGATAGGACTCTGAAGTAGAGAGGGGAGGAGGGTGGGTAGTGGAGCACCCACAGGGACATCATCTCAAAGAACTCCAGTTACTGCACCAAGGCGAGTAACCTTCCTTTCTCTTTCAAGCATGTCCCTGTGGTTGCTCCACTGTGGGTTACTCCCTAGCAGTGTCCTCAGAGTTGTTATTATGGATAGATCATAATACTGATCAGCCAATCACTGCATCCGATTGTACTGTCTGTTGAAGGGCATAGTGCTTGACAAAGGTGTGGGAAGATGCCCACGTTGCCGCTTTGCAGATTTCATGTATTGATACATTGTTCAGGAATGCCATTGTTGTGGCAACAGATCTTGTAGAGTGTGATCTTATATTTTCTGGTGGTTTGGTTCCTGATGCTTTATAGCTTTCATGTATACAACCCAAGATGAGTTTGGATATTCTTTGAGATAATTCTTTCCCTTTACATCTGTCTGCTATAGAGACAAAGGCGTCATTCTAAATGTTTTTATTCTTTCCAGATAAAATGCCAGGGCTCATCTGACATTGAGGGTGTGCAAGAGAGCCTGTTGAGGACACTTGTGTGGCTTTGGAAAGAAAATAGGTAAGTATATGGGTTCATTAGTGTGGAAGGATGAGGAGATCTTTGGGATTACTTTAGGATGGGGACGTAAGGTAACCTTGTCCTTATGAAAGATGGTAAATGGAGGATGGGCCATCAGGGATCCTATTTCATTAACACATCTAGCTGATGTGACAGTGATTAAAAATGCCACTTTCATCGATAGGTGTAATAATGAGTAAGATGCCATGGGTTCGAAGGGTAATCTGGTAAGGCATCGTAGAACTAGAGTTAGGGCCCACGTAGGCATAGGATGCCGCACTTCTGGGTAAAGGTTTTGAATACCACTTAAAAATTGTTTCGTTATTGGATGAGTGAAGACTGATAAAGACTCTATACCTATATGAAAGGTAGAAAGAGCTGATAGGTGTACCTAGATTGAGCTCATCAATAGTCCCGAGTCATTTAGGTGTAGAAGGTATTCAAAGATGGAGTGAATAGGAGTGCAGAAGTCGGGTTAATGTATGATGCATTACACCGTATCGAAAATCTCTTCCACTTCTGGAGGTAAGAACGTCTGGTTATTGGTTTTCTACTATTCAAGAGGATGTGTTGTAAATGCTCTGAGCACTGGAGCTCTTCATGCTGGAACCATGAAGGAACCATGCTGTTAGGTGCATGGCTTCTGGATTTGGGTGCATTATTCTGCCTGAGTCCTGTGGTAGGAGATTGGTGAGATGAACCATAGTTGTCTTGGCCAGGCTGGAGTTATGATTACTTGTGTTCTGTCCCTGCGAATTTTTAATCAGCGTTCTGTGGATAAGTGGTATTGGGGGAAACGCATAGTATAGGTTCCTTGTCCAAGAGAGAAGGCAGGCATCGTCTAGGGAGTTCCTTTCTATTCCTACGCGAGAGCAGAATAAGGGACATTTAATGTTTTTGTGTGTGGCAAACAAATCTATTATGGGGAAGCCCCATTCGTGCTGTTGTGAGAACTATCTGCTCAGATGGTCTGCTAGAATGTTTTGTGTTCCTGGAAGGTAGGTTCTGAGATGGTGATGTGGTGTTCTATGCACCATTCCCATAGTCTGATAGCCTCTATACATAAAGAGTTGGATCTTTCTCCACCCTGCTGGTTTATATAAAACATGCATGCTATATTGTCTAATTCGTACATGTTGGTTTGTAATATAATTCTGAAAATATATGCATGCGTTGTGCACTGCACGAAGCTCAAGAAGGTTTATATGCAGGGAGGATTCCTGCATTGTCCATTTGCCTTGAGTGGTAATATTTCCCAAATGTACACCCCGTCCTGTGAGGGATGCATCTGCTGATATTATCACTGTTGGGGTGACTATTAGAAATGGTACCCCTGTTAGTAGGTTGTCTGGTAGACACCACCAGAGAGGAGTGTCCTTTATTTTGAGAGGTACTGATATAATTTTCTGAAGATGGTGTTTGGTTGGCTTGTATACCTTGGTGAACCAGAGTTGTAATGGCCTCATGCGGAGTCTTGCGTGTTGTACCACAAAGGTTGTCGCTGCCACATGGCCTAGTAATTGAAGACATGCTCACGCTGTTGTGGGTGGCATCTGTCGTAACGACTGGATTATTTATGAGATTGTTACAAATCGTTGATGGGGTAGGAATGCTCTGGCCAGTCTCATGTCTAGGCGAGCTCCTATGAATTCTATGTCATGAGTAGGAGTGAGTGTCGATTTTGACTTGTTTCTGAGCAAGCCTAATGTTTTAAGTGTTTCTATGGAGAAGTTTGTGTGTTCTTCTGCTTGGGGTCTTGGACTCTGCCTTTATAAAACAATCACCCAGATAAGGGAAGATTGTGGTGATGTTTTTTCTGAGATATGCTGTGACGACAGCTAGCACCTTTAAGAAAACTCTTGGTTCAGTGGATAGGCCAAACAGTAAAACAGTGTACTGGAAGTGGTTGATTCCTATGGTTAATCTTAGGAACCTCCTGTGCGCTGGGTGGGTTGGGATGTGAAAGTAGGCATCTTGCAGGTCGAGGGCTGCATACCAGTCACCCAATTCCAGAGCAGAGATAATGGTTGAGAGTGTTACCATCCTGAGCTTTTTCAGTTTTATAAATTTAATTTTCTGAGATCCAAAATAGGCCTCTATCCTCCTGATTTCTTTTCTGTCAGGAAGTATGGAGAGTAAAACCCTTTTCCACTGTGTTGATTCAGGACATGTTCTATAGCCCCTATACTAGCAGACGAGTTACCTCCTGGCAGAGGAGGTGTTCATGAGTTGTGTCCCTGAAAAGGGACGGGGAAGGGTAATGGTAGGTAGGTTTCAGCACGAATGGCATGGTGTAACGCATACTGATAATCTCCAGGACCCATTTGTCTTTGGTAATTTGCGCCCATCTGTTGTAAAAGGGGCATAATCTGTTCAGGTAAATCTGAGGAGTGTCTTGCTCTGTGTGATTGGGGAGGTTGTACAGACCCTCAACCACACCCTCAAAATTGTTGTTTGGGCTGTGGTCCTTGAGGCAATGAAGGAAGGTTGTTTGGTTGTCCGCGGCATTGTTGCCGTTGTCTGTCCCTTACTTGTTCTTGTCTCCTATTGTTTCTGTAAGGATATTGGAAGTGATATCGAGAATTGTATGGTTGGTAGCAGTATGATCTTCTTTTAGTGGCAGATGTATAGATACCAAATGATCTCAAGGTGGCCCGGGAGTCCTTGGATATGTGCACTGTCTCGTCTGTTTTATCTGAGAACAGCCTCTTCTTCTCAAAGGGCAGATCTTCAATGGTAGTCTGGAGCTGTCTCAGGAGGTCCGCTGAGTGGAGCCATGAAAATCAGCGCATGACTAATCCTGTGGCTATCGTCCGTCCAACGGTATCAGCGGCATCAAGAGCCACCTGTAGGGCTGTTCTGGATATCAACTGGCCCTCTCGGACTATTGCAAGGAATTGTTGTTTTTTATTGTCAGGTACATATTCAATAAAGTCTGCTAACTTTACATAATTGTCATGATTATAATTGGATAATAGTGCTACGTAGTTAGCAATGCGTAGCTGTAGGGTTGACGATGTATATACTTTTCTTCCAAGGAGGTCCATCATTTTATTTTCCTTCTCGTGAGGAGTTGATCTATTGTATAGCTGCTTCCCTCTGTGGTTTGCAGCCTCAACTACCAATGAGTTTGGGGGAAGACGCATAAACAGATACTCAAAGTTCTTTGCTGGTATGTAGTATTTTTTGTCTGCTCTTTTACATGCAGGCGATATGGTAGCTGGTCTTTGCCATATTGTTTCGACTGGCTCTATAAATGCTTTGTTCATTAGCAGGGCAATTTTTGAGAATGTTGAAGTCTGTAGTATTCTAAGGAGCTTGTGTTGCAATTCTGCAATCTCTTGCATTGGAATTTCCAGGGCATCTGCGATATGCCTGAAGAGCTCCTGGAACTGCTTGAAGTCATCTGCGGTGGTAGGCAAAGACGGTATGATTTCCTCGTCGGGAAAGATGAAGAGTTATGTGGGAAGGGGTGGGGGAGGCTGGTGTATCTCCCTCTTTATTGGGTTCCTGTGTATCAGCTTGTTTGAGATTTGGTTTGGAAGTTGATCTATGGCTCCTTAACGTAGATTGTCTACTATGCCTGTTAGAGAAGGGGGAATATGGTTCCCATCTTTGCCAAGGAGGTGCTGATGACGTGTGAAGTCCATACCATGGTGGACTGTACCATGGGTAGGGAGTCATATGTCTATATCAGGGGTAGGCAACCCCCGGCACGTGTGCCAACAGTGTGCCAACCATAATAGGCTGATTGGTACAGGGAGCTATAGGTAACGTACAGCCCTCTCTGGGACTGTGTTTGAGGGTGACATTCCCGCTCCACTTGTTGGGGGCAGTGCCCTCTGGGGCTCCCATTTTGTGGAAGTAGCAGGGCCTCTTGATGGTGGCACACTGCATGGTGGTCACCTCTGCTGGGATCCAGAGAGCGGCACTCGGCATCCTCAGTGGCGCCACAGAAATTGCCACTCCTGCCACCAAAAGACACTCCAAGTGGCTTCTTTCAGGGGCAGCTGCAGTGTGGAGGTCCCTGCCATGTCCTTGCCCCAGGTATACCATGTAAAGAAGCCGCCCAGAGTGGCTCCTCTCTGTGGTGTGCCACCACCAAAAGGAGTGACTCCAGGCAACTTCTTTCCATGGTGTGCGTGAGAATAGGGGTCCCCAGGCACGCTGCTGAGAGGAGCCACTCCAGGTGGCTTCTTTCCACAAGTGGGTTGTTGGCACCAGCTGAGGGTTGAGGAGGAGGGGCCGGCACAGGGGTTGGCAAAGGTTGCCAACCCCTGGTCTATATGATCGCCTTGTCCTTCCCATTCTGTATGGGAATTGAGGCGGCATGGAGAATCTGGATTCTTCCCCTTCCTCATCACTTGAGAAGGGAATAGGGGACAGGCTCCTGTATTGTGATGACAGGCTTTGTGGGGACATATCTGCATCTTGTATTGGTGATTGTGGTGGCTGTTCTGCTGTCTCTTCAGTGCCGTGGTGTTTTGTCTTTTCTTTTGTCTTCTGTGGTACCGCATTGATGGTGTCTTGCTGCTGTTAATGGATGTTGGTGCGAACAAGGGAGCCGTCTCCGACTCTAAATTTATCGGCACCATTGTAGAGGGTGCCGTAGGGGCTGGTGTCATTTGAGGCTGCGGCACCGTTGTAACGGTTGGCTGCGGTGCCGGTGCCATGGTCAGCATCGGTGCCAGCAAGCACGGCACTGTGCTGATTGCAGGCTTATCTCGTTCATCCGTTTTATGTCTCGTCTCCAATGTGGCAGAACGGTGCCATTTATGATGCCGTTTAGCCTGCGTACGTGAAGGACTGGTAGCCTCTTTAGTACGGGCGTCCCTCACAGGAGACTTTCTCTTCTTGTTAGAAGAATTAGGTAGAGAGTTAACTGTCTCTTTAGGGGACAGATTCCCTAGACTCTGTTCTTTGTTGCCCTGGGTCCGAAGCTAGGCAAAGTGATTTTTCCATTAGAAGGAGCTTGAGGTGAAGGTCTCTATCCCGCCTCGATCTCATGCTCAGGTTTTTGCAGTGGGAGCATTTTTGCAAAATATGCTCCTCACCGAGACATTTTATGCAGATGGTATGTCCGTCTGAGGCCGGCATTGCATAGCGGCAGGACTCACATGCTTAAAGCCGAGGGAGCCCGGCATGCTGTGAGGAGAAAAAAAAAATTGTGGGGGGGGGGGGTTGGGAGGTGGGATAAAAATAAAACAAAACTAAAATGAAAGGGAAGTCATAAATTGGTTTGTCCGAAGGCTGGTTAGTAATTGAAGATTTCAACGAGTGGGAGGAGGAGTTGCTCCGACTGTACCCGCAAACAGTTGAGAAGGACCTGAGGCGGTTGGGACCGTGCACGCTGCTGAGGGTGCCAACAACACGTGGTGAGACTGCCGCGCATGCGTGCACGGCCCCCCAATGAGCACTGCTTCAAAAGCCTCTGAACTGTAACGTGAGGATGCGTCAATACCCACGGTGGAGCACTCACAGGGACATGCTCGTAGAAGAAAGACCATATATATCAAACAATGAAAATAAAGTGAAAGTCCCCATTAGTTTCTATTATTTAATATTTATATTAATGGCACCACAAGGCCACGATCAAGATTGGAACTCCACTGTGGTAGGCAGACATGTAATGTTGGTAAGGTCTGTACTTAGCTATTTTGGTAATACAGGTTACCATCACCTATTCAGTTGTTCCTGTATCACTCACGTTTGAACTGACAAAAAAGAACCAACCTTAGGCCTGGTCTGCACTGACCAGGAAAGTCAGCAACAGTCAACAGGAGACATGCAAGCTATGTAGTTTGTATATCTGCTGCTGCCTTCCTAACTTCTACTTACCGCAGTGTCTTCACTGCACCAACAGGAAATGCACTCGCATTGGCAAAGTGTTACTCTTTTTCCAGAGGCTGGTTTATTAAATTGACTTCTGGATCAACTAAGTGGGTATTCACTGCCTCTCAATCGATTCCGAAGAATAGACCTGACAGCAGCGAATTTGCCACTATATGAAGACATACCATTAGACACTGTACTAAAAAGAAGTAAAAAAAAAAAAAAAAGGTGCTGCTGCACTGGATTCCATGAATACACTGAAGAACTGCACTGAGTGTCATGGTACATTTTCAAATGCTACTTAATATTTTTTCCTCCAAACAAAAGGTAAAAAGGTAAGAGATTCTGAATTGTATAATTAAAATATGTTTACTTCTCTCATTCAGCAATTGAGGAATCACTGGACGAAAGGCAGAAATATCTTCCTGTACATATTGTCAGCAACAATAAGGGCTGATTACTAGGCTCCTGCTAATAAGAATTTGTTTAGTCAAATAATGTACATGGTGCTTTATAAACAAAGCAAGATATTTCCTTTCTGCAAGAGCTAACAAAATAAAAGAAAGAGAACAGCTAATGTAAGGATAAGGTAGGGACCCTTAAAAGTTATAATAATATGCTTTTTATTTAACTTAACGGTGTCATAAGCTTGTATCATATGAGGTAAGGAAGTGTTGGACAAAACATTTAAGAATCAGTTGCTTGTTAGCACAATACGCACTTCTGAAAGAGAAAAAACACCCACTGTGACTAAGGAGCCTGTACCATGCCTGTAGGAATAAATATGTTGAATACATCTCTGAATCACAATGTACTGGTATGTCAAATGTCAATTATGTAATTCAACTCAAACTTCACGTACATACCATAAAAGTGTCCAAATCCCATGCTGATTGCTATCACCAAAGCTAGTATGATGCACCTGTTAAGGCCACTACTAAATTGGCGTTTGTGTTGCTGTTCTTTGGAAGGTTCAGTTTCCTCCTGTTCCTTAGGTGGCCCACCCTCAGATTCAGAGTTAGAGACTAGCCTCTTCTTTGCACGTCGTCTCCTCAGTGTGGGACTGGATCGATTGCTTGTTTCATCACTACTTGATTCATCATCACTAGGCTGAGGTGGAAAAACTGAAAAGTGAACACAACTCTTTTTATAACAAGAGAAATATGAAACATCTGCAGTTTTATTTTCTGAACTGTACTGGCTTTAATTAAAAAGCTATCTGCCATACCCACTAAAAGTATATTTTAGCACTTAGGAGTTGGAGAACACAGTACATCATTTACTGCACAGTCATAAAGAAAAGATGTACTGTGCTCTCCAACTATTATTATAATTATTACATCATTTACTGCACAGTCAGAGAAAAAAAAATTCCTTTTTATCTGGCATACCACATTCAGTTAAAATCTCCATTTCAGGGGAACAGGTAAAGGATCAAGCAAGCACTATGACAAAAACAAGTTTTGTTTCATCTTACAACCTGACTCTTCCCAAGTCTGAGAATTTCATTTATTAGGAAGTTTTATTTTCCTAGTCCAATTGTGCCTTTTAAAACCAATGGAATATGATTATAAAGTGAGAAATATCACTTCCATCCCCACTGCACATTCTTGTAAAACATGAAAAGAGCACAGCTGTCGAACTTCCCTCCCTCATATATAAAAACTGCTTAATGCAACAGATGGAACAGTAGCCTACCAGAAAAAAAGTCACATTCTAGTAGATATGGTTTTATTATAGTCTCTAAAGCAAAGGCCTTCTGCCCTCTCCACCCAAAGAACCACTTAATGGAAACACTTGCAGACACAGGAGTGGACATTTATTATATATATATATATATAAGTATTTGCAGATTATAAATAATTATTAAAACAAATAATTTACATTACAGTGACTTTCTTAAAATATTTTTTTCTACTTTTTTAAATAGCTATCAACTCCCTACCGCAATCTTTTCACAACTTCCCCAAAAGCTATTTTTCAACTACTACAGTGTAGGAAAGGAGAGGCTTGGCAAATGGGTCTATGTAATCACAGATCAGAAGCAGCGGATAAAAGAACCCCATCATTCTAAGGGCATACAAGCCATGGAGTCCCACCGAAATCCTTCTATCCAGCAGCACGGAACCAAACCACTGCTGCCAATCACATGTTTTTTAGGAGAAAGGATTCTTACTTCAGTGAAAGAAGTGTTAGCAGAGTCTTAGTGCACAAATACAGAATTAGATTTTAACATATGTTTACTATATATACATAAACTTTTACTGCCTCTTGCCAGGATACCACTGGCAATAACATGCAAATTTCTCCATGGTTCTTCTCCTCGGTAAACAGAGGGTTGGCATTAAGGTCACAAATATAAAAGTCATCTAATTTAAAAAAATATCTTTGTGGGACCAATATGAATCAACTTAGAATTTCACAACTGCAGCAACCACACAATTAAGCAAAAACATGCAAATCTCACTGAAAAGACAAGATTGCAACACAATGAAAGCAATAATCAGAGCAAGCATTATAATTTACATTTGTTTCCTCACTGAAAATAATACCCAAATCTTAACTTTTCAGATAGAGCAGGTCTGTCCTGAGACATATTACCAAACAGTTGTCTCTGGAATACTAGATACAGTAACTTCCATGGAAAAGTAGCATGTTAGATTATGAAAGAGAATTTTCCCCTTGTTACATAATACATTTCAGTTTATACCCCTCCCTGATGGAGCAATTTTTATATGCATGGCTAGGAAAAATAGAACTTGCAATCAATTTCAACTGTTTCAGCAACTTACCCTCAGGTACAGACACTCTTAAAATCAATTTAAATTTAACAGAGAAGGTCTATGATAAAATGGATCATTTAAATAGATATGCACTTCAACAATTCAGGAGGAGGAAAGCAAGCAATCAGAAATGACTCACTGAGGTAAGAGGAAGTATTTGAACTATAATTCACTGTGGAGCTCAGACACAAATACACAAGTTTTGTATGAGCACACTTAGAAAGGGAATGTTTCACAAGATAATGGCTAGAAAAATACTAGTGAGTATCTTCAAGGTTTGTTCAGCTAGCAGAGGAAGCTTACACATGTGGAAAATAAACTGGTCAGGGGACTAAAGTATTCTTAGGGTATATTTACATAGCAACTAGGCATCCAGCCATCTCAGGCTTTCAGGCTCAAGCCATAGGGCTGTTTCATTGACCAAGCTCTGGAACCCTCCCACATGCAGGATCTTAGAGCTTGGGCTCCAGTCCAAGCCTAGAAGTCCACACAGCAATGAAACAGCTCCACAGCCCAGATACTTTCCTACAAAGGATTCAGTATAATTCTGTATTGCAAAATATCACCAAAAGATAGTAAATACAAAAAATGAAGTGTCATCCTAAAAGGCAATCCTAAATATCACCTTTTGGTTATGATCATAGAGGCCAAAGCTGTATTAGGAACGTCTGACAGCACAGTAATGTCAACAGAAGTCTAATTTTTTGTTACACTTCTGCATTGACTAAAGAGTCCTAGTATTTTATATACCACCACACAAATGCTTTCATTGCTCTGCCTTACACAGGGAGCCAGTAAAAGGTATACTGACAAAAGCCCTTTTTTGCCACAAAGCCTTTCTATCTTAGGAGTGTTTGCTGATACACATACATCTATTCTGGCAAGCCTCTTCTAAAGTAGACTTGGCCTAAATCCCTCCTTTACAGAAGCCAGATGTCCTGAATGCTCACAGCATAGAACTCAACCTGAGTTTAGACCTGCAAATGAAGAATTCACACTTGGATGCCAGGTATTATTACCGGTATAAAGAAAAAAGGTAGAGTCAAGTAAAATTCATATCAAGTGCTAAAATTACAACTGATTTCCAAATAATGCAAACACGCTCAACATACTTTACTACAGTGCACTGTACTGAAGACTCGGTTGAAATCTAAATTAAACATGGACAAAAGTCTCTCTTTAGCTAGAGATCTATTTGGAATCCAACAACAGCAATTCAATTAACTGGTTAAGCACAGATATTAAAATACTGTTTTTTAAATTATTGATGCTTGTTCCAAATTAAGGTACAGTCTATTTTTTGAAAAGCAAGTCAGACAAACAGAGGTTAATGATTTAGCCACAGTCTTTATTAAAGACTGGTTTTGAGCACCTGTTTGGAACATTACCACTGTAACAGCAGCAAGTCCAGCTGGCATTAAGACTTTAAAAGCACTCCATGCTAGGCACAAGCAGTCAACTTTGCACAAGCTGATCAAATTTAGTCACACCACCTTGGAAAGGAAGGCTGCCAGATACATGTTCTTTCAGGTCATCACCCCATCCCCTTACACACTTTCGAATCTTCCTCAGCTTCTCCCACCAACTTTCTTTTATATGTAAAAACAGAAGAAAGATTTCAGAATTTAACCATGAAAGGAAATATCAAGCTAACAGAATATAAAATCAGATAATGTGGAAGAATTAAAAAACTTGATGACACCTTTATTACAAGTCACAAGTGGGTCATATTTTGACACTGGGCTGTTTGTCCATTATTTATTTATTTATTTTTGGCAAATGGGCATTTATATAAGCATAAAGATACAACATGCATGTCCCTACTCAATATACACACTCTGCTCCTAATTTCAAGTGGTGTTTTTGAATGTTGTTCCTTCACATATATTACTTTGCAAATTACTGCTAAATACTAAGAAGGGGATACAGTTGGGGAGCAGTATAAACATGTGTTATGAAAAGAAATGACTCTGAGAAGAGGCTGTAAGATAGCAGAACACAAGTAAGCAGGATAATGGAGGAAGGAGCAGATAAAACTAGAGGAAAAGGTAATATGGGAGAAGATAAATATAAAACCCACAAACTTTGCTCTATTTTCATAACATTCTTCCTACATATCAGGCTCTGTTACACTTTTACAAATGAGGAAGAGCTTCAATTCCTCTCCAAGATATAATACATAGTACAGTATGGGGGCAAAAGAGTCCTTTTGTGACCATGACACTGTTGTTAGTCTTCTATGCCTCAAACATAAACAACAGAGTCTTGTGGCACTTTTAAAGACTAACAGATTTATTAATCGCATGAGCTTTCGTGGGAGAAAATCCCACTTCGTCAGACGCTTTGAAGAACAAACATAAACGTGATACTTAATTGGCTACCAATATACAATTCCATCCACCCCAGCTTTTTGGCAAAGCAACACATTTCCAAAAGGAAATATAAAAGATTTTCTAAGAAATCTGATGCATGTAAGTATTTAAAAAAAAACAAACCATAAATCCTCTAAAACATGTCAGTAATATATTTTGTATTTTGGCCAGTGTGCCTTTCACATCCCTATAAATGCTTCCAGTGTAGCACTACTTCTGAAAAGTATCATAAAGCCTATGCTAGGGCAAAATTTGCAATGCAAAGCATAGAAAGTATGAAGTCTGCAACCATTCAAGCTATGCTTTCATAAAGATGGAGAAGTTTCCCAAAGAGAACTATACAGACAGGAAATAAAACTCACTTAAATTTAGTTACTAAAGGAGATCCCAAGCCCCTTTTTTTGGTACCATATGTACCTAGTTTCTTAGTTTAACTGTTCTTACCAATTTCTGGTTGACAGAACGTGTATTGGCTGCTGGAGGAAGAACCCATGTTAAAATCATCTGAACCCTGAGCTTCCTCATCATCAATTGCAGCTTCTTCCTGTGTTCCAATTTCCTCTATTTTAGGTGTTTCCAGAGTAACAATGTCAGAATCATCACTAACAACCCCAATACAGGAACCATGATCAGGCAATTTTTCTTTCTTTGCCTAAAAGATAGAAATGTAAAAAGATGTTATCCAAACAGACATATAGAAAGTAGAAATAGAATAAAAATAGAAAGTAGTTCTTAAGTAAATCAGGAACATTAACATTTATTTTTGTATCAAAAATATTGCTTGGTGTTGTCTCTGAACTGTACAATGTATAATATACCTCAGGAACTGCCTGGTTTTCTTCTAAGGGAGTATGAGTAGTTTCTACCATTGACACCATATCATCTTTGCTGGATTCAGCTGTAGTACAAAGAAAAGTTCAATTAATGAGATTAAAAACACTGACTGCACTTTATTCAGTACAATTTCTAAAATCAAATCATTCCTGAATAAACATTCTTCAAATGTATTGAATTTCATTGTTCAACATCCCTCTAAGGAACAACAGAATCCAAATACTGTTATTAGGATATGATGATCTGGGGATGCTTTTGTTTAGACAATTATTGCATTGATCATATTAGAAGCCACCTACATCCTAAATATACACTTTGATTAAATTCATCAGTATGTCCTCAGTTATCCAGACACCAGGATAGTCATTGGTAAAACTGCATAATTCAATGATTTTTCATGGTAATGATCAGATGTTGGGCAACTTGACCTCATTTCGGATAATAGTTCCTAGACGTTAAATTAAAATGTTAATATATTTTACCATTTAGGGTTTTGCATTAACTGCATGAATCAGCTCACTGTTACACCCATTTCATAAAATTTACCATGAATGATCTTAGCTCCATAATACAAATTGGGGGAAAAAAAATCTATTTACCCCATTTAAACTATTTATTTATAAAAATAGTAACTAGGGTAAATAGTTTTTTTTTTCCAATTTGTATTATTAAGATAGCTTAAAAAAATGTGCATGCCCAAATTAATGCATCCTATCTAGGTGTGCAAATATATGCATAGAAGTTGAGGTTTACATATGCTGTGTGTATGTGGAAACCCTGATATACACTTGAATTGGGACAGAGTATTTAAAATTGGACTCTCACAAATGTGCATGCACACTTTGAAAGACTGGATCTTTACCCAGCAGATACTTTCCTCTGAGAGGCAGTGGGCTCTAGTGGATAAAACACTCAACTGGGACTCAGCAGATCTGTGTTTTATTCCCAGTTCTGCTACATAACCAGAGCCAGATTAAGGCAGGGGCTTTAGGGGCTGCATCCCCTGGCCCCGGCCTAAAGGGAGGCCCCATGGGCCCCCCCAAAATCTGGCCCAGCAAGCCTGAGTGGCAAGCTTCTGCTGCTCGCCTTCAGCCTGCCTGCCCAACTCCCGGCCCAGCTGGTCTGCTCACCAGCCAACCTGGGGGGGGGGGGATGAAGAGGGGGTGAGGTGGGTTGGAAAAAGAGTACCGCAGCCTCTGGCCCGCCTCTCCCCAGCCTCCAGCACAGCACTGGCTTGTGCAGGCCTGCCCCCACTCCCACCCCCACCCTGAAGCAGCACAGCCCATGCCTTCCTCCGCACATCCTCCCTCCATCCCCCAGAGCTGTGCCAGCCTGCAGCAATGCTGGTCATGGCCCCCCAATTCCCTCTGCAGCACTGGCTAGGGCCCTAGAGCCCCTGATCCCACCCCAGAGAATGAGGCAGAACGGGGGGGCCACAAGGGTGGGCAGCCCCAGGCACAACCTTAACTCAGTCACTTCACCCTTCCATGTTTCTGTTTCATTTCCCGTCATATCTGATAAGACATCCATTTATATAGTAAGCTTCTAGCACAATCAGCCCCAGTTTTGACTGGGCTCTCTAGGCACTACAATAACAAACTGAGACCATCACCACTAATTTGTGAAAAGTGTTTAGCAAGAAATTTTTACTGGTAGTTTAACAGGTCTTCATTTCTAAATGACAGAATATGTACTGACTGCTAGAGGAAGGTCTCATGTTAAACGCCACAGAATGCTGAGCTTCATTAACACAAATTTGAGCACACATGAGCTCCATCTTTGCAAATTCTGTGTTGTAAGATTTGGCTGGCCCTTCAAACTCCATGCTTTGCCATAGTGACAGTGACTTCCCTAACTGAAGTGCCTGCACAGCATGATTCCTCCCATACTACTCACATAGTTCCCACAAGACCCATCCAATCCCTCACATAGGCACACACTTCTCCTGAGCTGCCCAGCAGCATTGCCATTAGGTGTCCTCGAGCACTGATGCCTCGGTGCAGAAACACTATGGTCTCTTAGCCACAGCGGGTGGGAAATTAAATGGGACATAGATAAGCATAGAGGGACTGCTCCAGTTTGACAAATTTCCTACTGTTTGTCAGAGCACAGCTTCTCTCTAGCCCTTTTTGAGATCCTCAGGAGATAAAAATATGGGAGGAGGATCTACGCAGAAGGCCTAGAGGGGAAATGGGACTGTGTGGGAAAGCTTCCAAGGAGAAGGTGGCCAGTATAGAACTGTGCTGAAGCTTTATCTTCAAGGCCCCTCTCATACTATTGCTGCCAAGAGTAAAATCCCCTCAATACTCCCCTCTGCTCTGATGTCCCTCATAGCTCAAAGCACCCTTTCCATATCACCGCTGACCAGCACAGGTCCTCAAGGTCAGGGCCTGCAGTGGTGTACAAAAGGGGTTGATTTATGGATTCAGGGAGATTATTTCAGCTACCTCTCATATCACAATGATCTTGGCATTGCATAGACACGTCTTAAAGTGTAGCTGTACAGAGGTAATTTGTAAAGCAGAAGTGGCTGACAACTTAAAAATTGAATAATAGTAGACCACAAAACCCAGTGACAATTCAACCTCGTAATCTTCTGAACCAAAAGAGCTCTCACCCATGCCTGTAGATTGTCCCATCTCTTCACACTGACTCAGATATTTTAGTTCCAAAGGGGTAACTGGGTTAGTCTAGTTCAGCAAAACAAACAAGGAGTCCTGTGGCATTTTTAAAGACTAACAAATTTACATATCGCATGAGCTTTCGTGGGAGAAAATCCCACTTCGTCAGACGCTTTGAAAATATTTTATCAGATATTTTATGCTTCAGAGTGACACAGTGAGTGGCATTACTGACCTCTTATTATATATATAATTCACTTTTGCCTCTAAATTATCCTGACTTGGCATATATCATATCATTAAGGAATTTCAATTAAATTAATATTTCTGTATCAGTAATTACATAGCTATCTTCCAACTATACAAATAGGTACTATTTGTTCACATGTCTCAAGTAATGATATAATAATATGCACCATACTAATTTATTTCACTCCCATAAACACTTTAAGAAGGAATGTATTTGTAATGCTAGTTACTGAAAGTTGTTCACAACAATGACAAAGTAGTAATGCAACAAAGGCTTATCCAATGTACTATCTATATTTAGGTGTATATATGGAATATCTTAGTTTTGCCCAATTACTACAACGGAGGTCCTCTATATTTTATAAAATAGCTATATTTTTAACATCATACCTCTCAAATCAAATGGTTGCTCTTCTTCCTCCAAAGTAGCATAATCTTCTGAAGCAAACTCAAAGTTACCATTTGTTCCTCCATTTTCAGATGTCACTGTCTCTATATCAGAACCCTGAAGAACAGAAAGTTTTACATTATATTTACTGATATAATAGCTTTTTCATTCTAAAGTACTTGAAAAGGTTACAGAGAAAACATGAACAAAAGTAACAGACCAAATTAAAAACTGGTCATTGCTAAAACTAAACAAAGTGTTACGGTACAGAAGGTAGGGAGAAAAAAAGAAATGTGATGCACTTGATAAGGCATTAATTAGAGGCAGGAAAAGATATTAAAGGATGAGATTTAGAAGGACTATACATGAGAAAAGAAAGCATAAGACCTATAAACAGCGATAAATTGACACATCAGGCTTATCACCTAGCTGTTCAAAATTGGTAACTGCACTATTTAGTTGTTTGGAATCAGTTTAAAGTACACAACTGTTTTATTTTGCTAAATAAGGTAGAATTCAGAGAGATTAAATATATGGTCTTTATTACGGTAAATAACTTATTCTTTATTTCTTTTGCCCCAACTAGAGGAAGATGGGAAAAGGCATGTTTAAACTTCAAAAGCCCAACATTAAGTCAAGCTACACATAGGGTCACTCAGACAAAAGTATATAATGAAAGCAACACCATTTTCACAAATTAGAAGACACTAATAATTCAACAGTTTTAAAAAATATGCCCTCTTAGAAGTGTATGATACAAGCTCTGATATGTTTCACAATGAAAACTTCCAGGTGTATGGCAAAATATTCAAAATAATGCTTTTATTCTAACAGAATGATCAGTTTCTTATCTGGCAATATTCCCTCTGAGATTCCCTTCTGTAAACTAATGGGTATTCTCATGCCACCCCTGTCAATCAGAGACTGCCAATCAAGTTGAAAACCGCCCCTTGCACTCTTATACTTCTACTCTTCTCCAGCAGAGAACTTACCTACTTGTAAAAGGAAAACAAAGGAATACAGAAAGCAGCACCCAAGCAAATGTGTGCGCGTTACTCAGGACAAACAGAAGGTGACCAAATTCTTTCATGTGTTTGTATCAATAGATAAAAATATGCACATCCAGTTATTATTGTGACTTATTAATTAAAGTTTCCTAACATTCTCATTATAAGACCCCGTTTTACAGTAGTTTATATAAAACGATGACAAATTTTACCCTTTTCAGCTTTTTTTCCCCCATGCTGAGTGACTGTCTTAGGATGTAGTTTGTTTGTTTTATGGTGGCGGGGTTTTTGGGGGTGTGTGTGGGGGGGTATTAGAGGAGTGTTCTGTTTTGATGTTCGGTTTTAATTTTAGCCAAAAAAAATAGTTCAGCCATTTCCAAGAATAAATTTAGGGGAAAAATACATGTTTTTCTCCCACATTCAAACATTTTTCCATCTTCTTCCCTGAAAAGCCCTTGCATTTCCATACTTTGGAGAAGGGATTTGAAACTGGGCAAAGAGTAAACGGTGGCATCAGGGATGTGTCTTTCACTGTTTATGTGAAAATCCACCAAAATTTGGCTGAGTTATAAACCTCTAAAAATCCACAGACTGCGCATGCTCAGTTGAGACTTGTTAATTTGGCAGCTAAATTTTTCAAGATTCTGCCTGCAATGGATATGCTCCAACCTAAGAGCGCAGGAGGGCAGCAGGAGTTTTCAGGCAATTGCATCTCTCTGCTTTAAAGTCAGTTACAGGAATGGGAAGCAGGGAGCTTAGCCCAGACAGCAAGCAAGAAGTAGCTTCTGGACTTGAGTACAGTAGTGGGAGGAGGAAGGTGTCTTGAGTCCTATGGAAAAATGTTATATGAATATGTAGTTAAAGGGCTTGCCTATACTGAGATTGCAGAATCGACTGAGTGGCCAGTAGAGATCGGCTCAATAGATTCCGGAAGTGCTCTCCCTTGGATGCAGTAACTCCACCCCCACTAAAAAAAAAAAAGAGTACCACTGTGTCAAACGGAGAGCATTTCCCATTGGTGCAGCCAAGTGAAGACACCACGATAAGGGGGGGATCAGTAAGTCGACAGGAGATACGCATTCTACAGTATGGAGAGTGCACATCTCCCATCGACCCAGAGCGGCAGTGCACGCTAAGCCAAAGACTACATCATAATCCATATTCACAGGGGGCTAAATGAAGAATTAACGGGCAACCACAATGAGTGCATCCCTTGCAACTTCAAAATCATTTTAATTTAATTACTGATGTTTTAAAAAAGACAAATTGGGGGGAGAGGGGGAAGCCATCATGTGGAACCATACTGACCCCAGTGTAGGCTACCAGCAGAGCTGAGATCTTTAGATCCACAGCATAGCCTTCTACCACTTGAACTAACCGAGTAACAGGTAGCAGAAGAATACTGCAGTGGATTTCCAGATGAGGATGGAGACACGCTCTTTGCCATTATGTTTCCTTTGCTGCCAGCAAAGAGCTATGAATGCTGAAACTCAGGTCTCCTGGATTAGATTCCAGGCTCTACAGGGTAGTGCTTTCCAGTGTTACTGACCTTTTTAGCCCATCTCCTCCCCATTCTATCATGTCTCCCCTTCTGTTCCTATCCCCAAGCTCCTCCTTCCCTCTGGCTCCTGCTCATGACCTCTGCCTGTGTTCTGACCCCACTCATGGCTTCTGCTCTCCTACAAACATATATACTCCTGCTCCTCTGCCCTATCACTGTTCCGACCCCATCTGCTTCTCCCTCTGCTCCTGCCCCATCCACCCACCATGCATATATTCCTCTTCTTCCATCCCCTATTCCTCATTCCTCTGCATTCAGAGTCAGGTTGCTTCCTCCTCCTCTTCCATGCTCCCTGAGCCCCAGCAGAAGCAACACTGACAGCACAGAAAAGAGAGTTCCCCTGCTGTCATCTTGTGTACCTGGAGTCTCTTGCAGCTAAGAGGAGAAAGTGAAAATCCAGCCTAGCCCGAGGGACGGCACAAACTTCAGAGAATTTAACAACCAGTTTGTAACAAATCTCTACTGAGCTTGTGCAAACTGATTTTTCTTCCCCCTTGGCATATTTGAGTGGCTCTTCAGATGGACATCAAGGTGATGTAACATATATAACATAGAAGAGGTCAACAATACTGGATTGCATAATAGCTTTTAAAATCTGTCTAAATTGGGTTTCTGTATTTAATCCAGGAAAACAAAGATGCCTGGCTGCACATCATGGATTACTTCGCAGCTAAACAGAGACTGAAAATGTACAAATCAGGCCAGGCAACTGCAAGGCACAGAACTCAGCAATATGGTTGGCAGTCTTGCTTGATTAATCAAACTTGATTAATCAGGATAGTATATCTTCATAATGTAACATTCCTCAAAAAAACAACAGAAAATAACAAAGCACACACTGAGGAAATTCATGTAAGATTGTTAGAAAAACAGGCTGAGTGAAAACACTAACTCATGCTGGATCAAGACCAATTCCCACTGTTTTGTAAACAGAGTTGGCTATTTTTGCAGCAACAGGTGTGAGATTACAGCAACAGTAATACTTCAAGATCATTCCTCCACTACTCCCTCCCCCAGCAGTTAAGCAAACGGGGTTGTTTTTGTTTTTAAAGAGGGCTTATGTTAATCACAAGCTTTAGGAACATTAGAGACCTCAAAAAAACATTCACATTGAATAAAGAAAAAATCTGTACAATCCCGTTATAAGGTTATTACCAATTTTGAAACCTTCTTAAAACTAAAAACCAGTTTAGCAACTGTTTTGTGGGTTTTTTCTTTTTTCTGAAATCACTGGTTTTAATCTCAAAGGTTTCACAGAAATATGCCACTCAAAATCATTAATGAATTATTAAAACCCAAATAAACATTCAGAAAAAAAACACAATACACCTCTAAGTAGCCCAATGAATTAAACAAAGATTATAGGAAGATATGAGACAACACCACACATTTTCTGATACAGTAATTAGTACTCTTGAAAGAATCAACTCCCCTGTCTCTGGATTTGATCTGATGACAGGTCTATTAGTTCTTCTGAATACAGAGTCCTCAATCACATAGGCATGTCTCTTCATGATGCTGCTGCTATGAATCTGTTTTATGTTAACTCTTGAAGTCCCATGCATGTCATCCTTATTTCTTTCTTAGGCTCCTGTCAATGGCTATCTCCTCCTCTCTTCAGAACTTACAGAATGCTCAAGCTCCCCAAGTTCAAAATATCTGATGAAGTGGAATTTTCTCCCACAAAAGCTCATGCGATAAATAAATTTGTTAGTCTTTAAAAGTGCCACAGGACTCCTTCTTTGTTTTGCTGAACTAGATTAACACGGCTACCCCTTTGGAATTTGTTAATCTGACAAAGAGTGTCTTCTTTATCTAAGGATTATTTAAAATGTTCTCTTTATTTTGGCTTGCATTCCTTCACTTTGTTAATATTACTTATGTTCAGTATCTGCTCACTATGAACCTATCTATCTATCATTTCATGATCACTGTCACCCAAATTGCCTTCCAACTTCAAATTTACTACCTATTCATCCTGGTTACTCAAAATCAAATCTAAAATAGCATGTCTTAGTCTCAATTTAATTAATTAATTAATTAATTAAAGTGTAAGTACCTCATGATTGATAACAGTCCAGCCACCAGAGGAATCACTATCACTGGAATTTTCAGACATTTTCAAAGTAGCTGCAAAAGTCAAAGTATATCACGTGAGCATGCAATGTACATTGTTGTTTTAATTTTTTTCTAAAAACAACCATTACAAATGTATCTAGTTTAGAAGAGCCCAGATCACACAGTTATAAAACTTATACAAAACTCTACCAATTACAGAACTGGAATAAACTGAAATAAAAAGAGCATGTTGTGATTTAAGAAAGAGGTACATTTTTAGATTTCAGTAGTTAAAGCTATATTCTTGCAAAGTTAAGTAAATATTGAGTATATGGACTTTTTATATCTAGACCATGCACAGTGTCCTCCCCACAGTGAATTTGGCCCTCCTGGCTACACAGCCATTTTATCCACCTAAAAATGTTCAAACTGATGAAAAAACCAAGTGTAATTATGAAATATAACCCAAAAATATTTGCTACAAATAGACAAGTTTACAGATAAACAATTAAAAGATTAAAGGTAACGCTGAGTGCCTAAGAGACCAAGCAACTATAACGACATCTGACTAATACCATTACTTGTCAATGGTTCTCTGAGATGACTGACCAAATCAGTGCCGGATATAGGCACAAGCCAAGTCTTAGGGCCTCACATTAGGAGGGGCCTCTAAATATGTTGGCGATAACCAAGAAGATTTATCATAATTGAAATTGCTTTATCTTAAATAACCTTTCATATAAAATCCACTACCAAAATTCTGAACCCTGACCTCCCCATCCTGATCCACACCCAATCCCATCAATTTCTCTTCCAGGACTGCTGGACTACCTGCATCATCCACAGGTTGCCCAACCTCACCTCAGACCTCAAGAGGAGACAATGGGATGGTTTATCATTTATTTTTTCATTACCCTTTCCATTATAATGTAATACACGTTTTTCTCTTTATTTTTTATGATATTGGGAATCTGAATTTTGACATAGTTTAGGGCCTCAGCATGTCTTAATCTGACCCTGGTAAGCATGCTCCAAGGAAAAAAACTTGGAATCTTATAAAAAACCAGGATCCATTGTAGTTACTTCTCCCTTTCACTCAAAAACGGGATATAAACATTCCCTTAAGTAAGAAATTACTAAGAGTCCAAAGAGTGAGGAATGTGGGTGAATAAAGAAGACTGGTAAGAAGAAAACAATGTAAAGCTGAGATTTAGTTTTAATAAACTGGGAATTTATAATAGTTGCTATAAAAGAGGGGGCAGGGAACGATTTTCAAAAAAGCTGATCATTGTTTATTCCCATTTACCAACACAATCCTGTTTTCATTGTTCCTAAAATATAGTCTAAGTTTCTAAACACCCACAAGACTTAAAAATAAAAATTGTTACAAGTTCTTCATTTTCAGAAAGATCTAATTTACTTTAAAAACAAAGTCCATCAACTTTATAACCAGAATATACATTTATAATTTTGAATTTTTTTTTAAAAAGCAATCAGAAAACTATTGAATTATAAAGGTACTAGCCATCCAATAGAATTGAAGAGAGCTTTTATGGGATACCAGGATAGACTAAAACTATATAGACTGATGATTAAACTGATAACGTAAGTAAAGAGAAGTGTAACATTTTGGTTCATAAATGTGTTTTCTAGAAATGTTGTCAGTTTAAAACATTCCTGATGAGTGTGTAACAGATTTATTTATTACTAACCATGCTGCCTTTAACCCTTTCTAGATATTTAACCATATTTAGAAGAGATGAACTAAAACATAAAACCAATCTCTTTTCAAAGTAAATGTCACTCGACACACACTGCTGTAGCTAGGAATTTACACAGGTTCCCTGTTGGATTTATTACAGTTACATCTGTCTAATCCTTGCAGCTACAGCCAAATTAGCAATTATTTTACAACATTTCACTTTTTCTCATTAAATTAATCTAAAATATTTTATACTTCTATAGGGGTATGATAACAATCAGAACTGATCACAGGTAATAGATTAAGAATGTTTAATAGTAAACAATTAAGAGAACAATTTAGAATATTAAAAAAAAACATTAAATTAAACAGGGAGTTTTGCAGCGAACAGGGAGTTTTGCAAGGGAGTTCTCCAGGTGAAGGAGGAGCTACTGCAGAATCTGTGGGGTAAGTGACTGTCTGTAGTATTGGGGTGTGTGTGTGTGTTTAGGGGTTACTGCTGTGAGCTGTGTGCTGAGCTTGAGTTGGTGTCTGTGTGTCTGTTTGAAGGACTGTGTGCTAGGGGTTTGTGTGTGTCTGTTTGAAGGACTGTGTGCTAGAGCTGGCAGTTGGAGGCTGTGAGCTTCAAAGGTAAGTTTGAGAGCTTGAAGCCTCTGGTGATTGGCTGAGCTTAATCAGCCTTAATCAGTGGGTGGGGCATTAACCCAGGCCAGGGCTTTATAAAGCCACACATAAGCGACCAGGGGCTGCTAACAGGGAGTTTTGCAAGGGAGTTTAGAAGGGAGTTTCAAGGGAGGGCGGGGCCCCATAGGTCCTCCTTGGTCCCCTGTCCCCATATAACCTATACTTCAAAACCATACTCTAAAACCCCTTTCTTTCAACCACCCTTTCATTAACTAGGAGACAATGCAGGCAGAAGCCCAGCAGCAGAGTGGGGGCTATCCAGTTTATTGCGCCGGGTGTGGAATGTATGAGTACCTGCCTTGTGGGCGGGTGTCGTATGTCTGCATTCGGTGCAAGGAGCTCCTGGCCCTCAGAGACCGCGTGCGGGCTTTGGAGGCCAGGGTGGCGGAACTGGAGGCGCTGAGAGAGGCAGAGAGGTTTGTCGACGAGGCTTTCACGGACACTGTAGAATTGTCCCACCTCCGCTCAGACAGCCTCTGTGCTGTTGAGGAGGAAGAATGCCCAAGGGAAGCAGAGCAGTCAGCGGGAGCAGAGGGGAACCTTCCCATAGTTGGGACCCTCCTTCCAGATGATGCTGAGGCTGCCTCTCGCACGGAGGTTGCCTCTCCGGGGGAGGGAACTCCAGTTGCTAGGAAAAGGCAGGTGTTAGTAATGGGAGATTCGATCATTAGAAACATAGATAGCTGGGTTTGTGATGACCGGGAGAACCGTATGGTGACTTGCCTGCCTGGTGCGAAGGTTGCGGACCTCTCGAGGCATCTAGACAGACTTATGTGTAGTGCTGGGGAGGAGCCGGTGGTCGTGGTACATGTAGGTACCAATGACTTAGGGAAGGGTAGGAGAGATGTCCTGGAAGCAAAATTTAGGCTACTAGGAAAGAGATTGAGATCCAGGACCTCTATGGTGGCATTCTCAGAAATGCTCCCAGTTCCACGCGCAGGGCCAGGTAGGCAGGCAGAGATTCAGAGTCTCAATGCGTGGATGAGACGATGGTGTAGAGAGGAGGGGTTTACGTTCATTAGGAACTGGGGAAACTTTTGGGATGGGGGGAGCCTATACAGGAGGGATGGGCTCCACCTAAACCAAAAGGGAACCAGACTGCTGGCGCTAAACATTAAAAAGGTTGTAGAGCAGTTTTTAAACTAGAGGATGGGGGAAAGCCGACTGCTGCAGAGGAGCAGGTGGATCGGACACAGACTTCTCTTAGGGGAGAGTCTGATGAGAGGAAATCTCCAGGTTATAGTTATAGTCAGTAACAGAGGACAGAAAAGGATGGTGTGGGGGCCGGATCCAATAATAAACAGCCGCATGACAAAGAATCTGGCACATTAAAAAAGGGCAGACAAATAAACAAAGAATCTGGCACATTAAAAAAGGGCAGACAAATAAACAGGGACAAGTTTTTAAAGTGCTTATACACAAATGCTAGAAGTCTACATAACAAAATGGGTGAACTAGAGTGCCTAGTGGTAAAGGAGAATATTGATATAATAGGCATCACAGAAACCTGGTGGACAGAAAGCAATCAGTGGGACACAATCATTCCGGGGTACAAAATATATCGGAAGGACAGAACAGGTCGTACGGGAGGAGGAGTGGCACTATACGTGAAAGAAAATGTAGATTCAAATGAAGTAAAAATCATAAGCGAATCCACTTGTTCCATAGAATCGCTATGGATAGAAATCTCATGCTTCC
>ML685765.1:13185531-13233484 GCA_007922175.1 Pelusios castaneus | reverse complement strand
GGGGGCTAATTTGGCTACAACGAGTCAAGAAAAAGATCTTGGAGTCATTGTGGATAGTTCTCTGAAGATGTCCATACAGTGTGCGGAGGCGGTCAAAAAAGCAAACAGGATGTTAGGGATCATTAAAAAGGGGATAGAAAATAAGACTGCAAATGTATTATTGCCCTTATATAAATCCATGGTACGCCCACATCTCGAATACTGTGTACAGATGTGGTCTCCTCATCTCAAAAAAGATATTCTAGCACTAGAAAAGGTTCAGAAAAGGGCAACTAAAATGATTAGGGGTTTGGAGAGTGCCTCGTATGAGGAACGATTGAAAAGGCTGGGCCTCTTCAGCTTGGAAAAGAGGAGACTGAGGGGGGACATGATAGAAGTATATAAAATTATGACTGATGTGGAAAAAGTGGACAAGGAAAAGTTGTTTAAATACTCCCATAATACAAGAACCAGGGGTCACCAAATGAAACTGATAGGTAGCAGGTTCAAAACAAATAAAAGGAAGTTCTTCTTCACACAACGCACAGTCAACTTGTGGAACTCCTTACCTGAGGAGGTTGTGAAGGCTGGGACTATAACAATATTTAAAAGGGAACTGGATAAGTTCATGGTGGCTAAGTCCATAAATGGCTATTAGCCAGAAAGGGGTTAAGAATGGTGTCCCTAGCCTCTGTTTATCAGAGGATGGAGACGGATGGCAGGAGAGTGATCACTTGATCATTGCCTGTTAGGTTCACTCCCTCTGGGGCACCTGGGCACTGGCCACTGTCGGTAGACAGATACTGGGCTAGATGGACCTCTGGTCTGACCCAGTACGGCCTTTCTTATGTTCTTAAATTTTGGTCCATTTAAAAAAAACTAAATTTACCTATTACAAAATATATTCATGCTTTCCATCTAGATTATCCATCTGGTCCAGAGAGATATTAGCTAGTTCTTTGCTAACACACTTGTATTACCTAGAGGCTTTATTAAAATTCCACTGGAAAAATCCACTGCAGCCAATAGAAAGAAATTCATTAACATGAATGAGCTTTGGGTCAGATAACGCTATCAGATAAGACCTAAGAACTTGTCTACAGGAGGGTTTTAAACCAGAATAAGTCACTAATATGGTTTGAAAACACCCAAGAACACATGACCTCATTCATTACAGTGCACTAACTCCACATTTATTGCATACACTAGAATCCTCTTTCAGAGAGAACTAAGTTTCTGCATATCGAGTTAGTTCCGTTTATTAATCACATACACACAATGCTGCTATGCATTACTTTGTCAGGCCTCTAATGGCTGTCCACAGTTTTGCAGGCAACCATCATTGACTTTTAACGCTGTGTCCTGCCCTGCTCTGGAGTGAAGGTGACCAGATGTCCCTTCCCCTATTTAAAAACTGACGTGGGGCTAGAGTTTGCCCATTGGCATTCGATGCAACATTCCTCAAGAAGCCCTACAAGATGCATGCAGCTTAGGAGCCATGCTGAGACTCTATCTCATCACCATCTAGGGAGAACTGTTATTGCAGGAAACACTTGTGGGTAGCCACTGGAATAAAGATCTTTTTTTGGAGATAGTTAAGTGGATGACTGACACACCACAACCAGGATGCTGAACGATACAAGAAAAAGAGCAAAGAGCTCAGGAGAATGTATATTAAAACCAGGGAATGGTCCAGCAGTGGAAAATGTGACCTGTCCAATATGTGAGGAGCTGGACAGGATTTTGCACAATTACAAACCACATAAGTGGCAACATTGTGGAACCTGCTGCCTGCTCCACTCCCCACTCCCAAAGATGACTAACAAGAGTCATCAGAGGATCAGCACTACGAGCCCAGTGAAGATCTAGCCCTTGAAAGCAAGCATCTCTTCAGGACGAAGAACCCTGTCATTGGCCAGGCAGTTACAGATCCCAATTCCTAGCCAGAAACCCAGACCAGAACTGAAAAGGCAGATCCTCTCAAAGGATCTTTGGCATGTAAGTTCCTATCTTTACAATTTATTACTTCTGTGTTATACTTCCATACTAGCTTCTGTTTAGGGTGCTCTATTGACACAATCGCTGTAGGGAGATGAGAGCTAGGAGCCTTTCCAAATCTCCAGCCCCCATCTTCACCCTCCTCACCACCTAGCTCAATTTAATGTCGCTGAGAATCAGGACATCCTAAAGAGGATGTAGGGGGAATTAGTATCCAGGTCCCCCCTAGATGCTCTCTCCTAGCTCTCGGTTACCATAAAAGCACACCTAAGGTACAGCAAAACAACGAAGCTAGACTGGGAGCTTTATTCCCAAACACCATCAAGATCACTCACCACATAGAGCCTTCCAAGCACAGCAGCAAAGCCAAACAGCAGCAATTTGATAATCCTCTTTATTGCACACACCACTTACTATCTCTGAACTTCACCCAAGACTGAAGAATCTCAGGGAAGAAAAATCAGAAATGCATATGAAAAAAAATGTGAGCATAGTGCCTGGACTATGAACAGTAATTCATTCTGTGTTTTTTCTACTCCCACAACCACAAGACCTGCAGTAGCTAGACGTTCAAGGACAAGGCCTCAGCATCTCAGTGGCTAGCTAACCTGAAGGGGAGAAAGTGGAAAACTCAGGATGAAAGGTTTATGGACTGCACTGCACAACCCCAAATAAAAACAAAAAGAGCAGAGAGATGGAAGCAGTATTTAAGGACTAAGAGGGAAAATGACATGGAACTCTCCAGAGAGATTACGGGAGCGGCCAAAGACAGCATGGCAATATTCCCATGGCGGGAGACAGAGGCACCACAAACGCAGAATGTCCCGCTGCAGTATATGTTGCTGTTAGGACAGCAGGCAATGCAAAATGCAAACTAGGACCTAGTCTTGTTATGCAACCCCTGGACAAACAAAGGCTACTGGGAACAAAAGTAAGTTGCCCCACTGTATCCCTGCAGCTTTGTTCCAGGAGGCCATTCCCTTCACAATCTTAAACTCAGGGCAACAACAACAGTTGCATCTAGAGATCACCTCTTATGAGCCCTCTCACACCCCTAACTTCGAGCCTCACCACTCAACACCAGAAATACATAAAGTATTACTGCACACAATGCACAGACAACCTATGAAACTCATTGTCAGGGAATGTTGGATCCTAAACCTCTGCTCAAAACTGGGCATGGATGGCAGGGGATAGATCACTTGATAACTACCTTGTTCTGTGAACTCGGCAGTCCACAATGTATTAGAGTAACATATAAAGATTCTAGCTCAAACAGAACATGGAAGTCATGCCATCCATAGGAAATAACAAAAATGTCACAGGTCTCAAAGAAAATGGATATCCAGGTTCCTCTATTATCTACGATCTAGATGTGCCTACTTATGAGAGGAAGTACATAACAGCTAATGTTCACCAACTGTCCTGGCCATGCAGAATAATAAAATGCAAATGATATGGTTTATTTAAACTCCAACATTAACAACTCATCTGGGAACTATTCAACAATAAATCACTCCTTTCTCCTTCCATCTATTTGAGGAATGCCATCAGCATTCCCCCATTCCAAACCTGGTCCCATCAAATTACCAGGATCTCACCAACCTTTCTGTATCTGACAGTTAAAGGAAAGAGGATTATCTCCTAACTGTAGCACAAATTAGATGTCCCCATCTCTATTCCTCAGTTTCTTTAGGGGATGCCTTCCTCTAAGTTGCCTTCCTACTCCCGTTTACCAGGGAATCATACCATCTATGGAATGAATAACTGCTCATGACACCTGTGCTGCTAACCCTGGTGATGGAAGGCTCTGTTTGGAACAATAGCCGTACATAGATTCCCACCTCCCCCGGGAGCTCAGTGGCCTGTCTGAGACCTTTCCAATCAGCCCCCAGCTCAAGTGATATGATCCTGTCTAACCACCCTCAGGAAAGGGGAGGAACCCTTAAAAGGGCCCGATGACCCCTTTCTGCTGATCCGACAAAGCCTCCTCCATCATTCCAGAGTGCAGGAATTGCATTAGAACACTAAGGAAAAGCTGCTATCAGGCATGGGTCTTAAAAAATTGTACGTGTTTATTTGTCTGTCATACTAACATCCTCTGAAAGCAGCAAAAGAGCCACCCGAGGGTTGGGACAAACCCAGTGACATTGTGACCAGATGTACAGGGTCATAGTGACACTCAGGTTTGGCCCAGTCACCCTTCTGCCATGATGGAAGAGTGAACAAGCCAAGCCTGAGCAGTGCTGGGACCCCCATACCAGGTCATAATGTCCTTAGTGGAGAGCCAGGCCCAGCCCCATGAGACAGAAGCCACTACTGGGGCTCTCTCTCCAATTCTCCCACCTAAGGCCTCCCTTCGGTGGTGATTTTTTTGGAAGGAGGGGACTCAGTTTCAGATTTTGCCCTAGACACCGAAAGGCCTCTGTGCTGCCCTTAGCACAGGGGTCGGCAACCTTTGCCAGCTGTGCCAGCCCTGCCCTGCCAACCCTCAGCAGGTGCCAGGGGTGGGGCCAGCAGGAGACAGGAATTACTGCATGCAGCGGCTCCTTTTCCTGCTTGCCCCACCCCCCAGCAGGGCCAGAAGGGGACAGGATCAGTGGCACATGCAAGGTTCTTGCAGCCCCAGGCCCCACTGGGGGGGCAGGGCCAGCACGGGGAAGCAGCCACAGCACCACAGGGCTGGAAGCCCTGCATGCCGCTGTGAATAGGTGCACATGCCAACTTTGGCATGCATGCTGGGGGTTGCTGACCCCTGCCTTACCATAAAAGGAAGAAGGCAGAGTCAAATTTTCTTCTTTAATTTATCTTCCAACAAATTAACTAAAAATATATATAAATCATTTTTAAAAAATTCTTACTAGGCTTTCTTAATACTTAAAAGAATAAGAATTCTTTTTATTCTGTTCATCATAGTCTTTTGGCCAAAACAAGTTATAACTATTGCTTATTTCTCTCTCATATTGCAATTTAGTTACTACAGTGTTCATAAAGGAGTACAAAATTTACACTTTGAAAATGAAATTCCCCATTTATCCACAAAAAATGCATAGAGGGGCAGTTATAGTTCAAAGGGCCTGACCTAGATGGACCATTTTAAGTGATACCAGAGATAAAAAGCCACAGATCCAATTTTTAATCATATTTTTCATCCAGTATCATACAGATAATTATATCTATTAAATCTTACTTCAAAATAGATAACATTTTAAATGCTATAATTGGTCAAATCCTTTTTATATTTTTCTCAATCTAAAATTATGCAGATTGCTAAATTAACAAATTTTGCAAATATACATATTCCAAACCAGCAAAATATTGTAGCAGTTTAAAAAGCTATCTCAAAGAATAAAAATCATTACATTAACAAATCAGACATGCATATGAAATCTTGCACTCAACAAGCAATTTAATATTCATTAAAATAAAAACATATTCACAACACAACTACCAACTTATTCATATCACTGCATTATAAATTACCTCATCCGCAGAAGTTACTGAAAGCACATTACTGCAAAAACAAGTTAAACAAAAACATCCAGTAACCATATGTAAATCTGAGATCATAGACAAGATGCTTAAACTTGACACAAGTTTCCCAAATATTAAAAAAAGAAAGAGATGAAAAACAGGAAGTTAGCACAGGAAGAACTGCTAGACTTCTCTACCAGATATATGCCTCGGATCATTTAACATATTAAAAGGAGGTCACTAAAGTTAACTATAAAAATTGAAGTTGTGTTCAGTTAGCTTTTATAAGGGGAAGTAATGGAGTCAAATTGTGCCCTTGGGCAATTTATTGTACTATTACATTTGCTACTAGTAAACACATTGAATAGTTACAACTTTACACTGTTACTGTTTCAAAAATACAGCAACACTTTCCACTTATCATTGCAAGTATTCAGCAAATGGATTCTTTTGCATGCTTCACAAAGGTACATCATGATAAAAAAGAATTTCAAGTAATACATTTAGAGGGCTGCTAAGACTTTGAAAATCATTATGTTAAGAGTTCTACTTAGTTATATTATTCAGCATGCAAAACAAATTATATATCTCCAGTATTCAACTCTCCCTGTGTGTATATATTACATGTGTATGTGTATTACAGGTGGTAACACCTACAGTTAAGATTGCTCAACATTTATTACTATAAGACCTTGTTTTCAATGGTTCGCAACTTTGCCATATGGACTAAAGTTTTCTACACCAAGTATCTGCCTCTCACCAAATTTGGGGAGAAATTTCAGCAAATGCAGTTTGCTTTTTTCCTTTTTTTTTTTTTTTAAAATGAGTGCTCTGGGACTGGATAATGCCACATCACTAGCCATAATCCTGTCTGTGTCATTATAATCATCACCACAGCAACCAATAGTGATGTCAGAGGATTAGGACTTCAGATGAGGAACAAGTGGCAAAGGTAGTAGAATAAAACTGGAATAAAATCTCCTGTCTTCATGAAAAAACAAAGAGTAAGCACACTGAGTAAGGGAAATACAGACTCTATAGGAAGTAAATTACATAGTGAGACAAAGATGAGTGCAATCAAATTATGTGCTAGTTGTAGTTGTGTGTCAAGCCATATTAGAATCCAGCTAAAGTGTTGGTGTGCATTTTTGGTTTACCTCACCCCCATACTAATGCCTTTTAAGATGAATTATCCTGGCAATAAGCCATATATATTCTGTTTCTATCAAAGGAAGCAGAATGAAGAAAATCAACAGAAAATTTTACACTCTCTACACATTTTAAGAAAACTAATGCACTTGGTTTGAAACATTTTCCCAACACTTATTAGCCTGAGTTTTAAACTTTGCTGCCCATCTTACCCAAGCCTATGAGAGTATAGTGTTAAAACTATAATGTGGTTAGATTTCTGAAAACATCTCGTTTTCTGAACTATTATTTATGTAGTACCCAAAATGTGCTGCATATGAGCTTTTAAATCATCTGTATGAAATGTCACCTCTTTCAATTACAAAAAATCCTCAAAAGACCTACACATGATAATTTGATCTAAAGTTTACATACTACACTGCATTCAACTTTACATTTTATGTTTACTTAATAAGGTTTTTGCTTGCATTTCCCACGGAAGTTATGTTTTCTTAAAAATAAGACAAAATCTAACCAGCAAAATTATGAATGATTAGGGTTGTACTGCCTCTTGCAATCAAGTCTCCCTAGTAAAATTTGATCCAAAGTTTCACTGTCAAGGAATACTGTCCTAAATCATTCTCCATCTGCAACCAAATCATGGCAGAGAAGTCAAGAAGAACATGAGGCTGACCTCTCAGGGTTGCCAGTAAAGTAGCATTTTGCCTAGAATATATATATTTGGGGGGGGGGGGGGGCCATTTTTCAACCTTTTTCCACGTGCAGACCCTTAAATTTCAAATGGAAGTGCAGACCCCTTTGGCAATTTACATACAGCTGAATTCTCTTCAGTCAGTTTTCAGCCTAAAACTTACACTTAAATGTTCTATGTATGTACTTGACACAGCATTTGATTTAGCATAAGAAAGGGCACTAAACTGTTGGTCTTTTTAGTAACAAAACAACTTCTGGGTTTTGACCTGTAGGTGGGGGTATTCACATACTTTTGATTGATGAGGAAAAAAAATATGCCTCTTCTGGCACCTGAAACTTATTTTCAGCCACCTTTTTGCGGACCTCTTAGACATAGTCTGCAGGCACACATCCCTGGTTCCGCAAACCACAGACTGAAAACCACTGCACTAGATAAAGCTCCAGTAATGGCATGAAAGCTAATACAAGATTAAAGGAAAGATGTAAGTGTAGTGATAATGGGAAGGAAAAGGAAAACAGTGAAAGAAATAACATTCTTCTAGTTTTAATCTGAGCTGTATTCAGTCACACGTAAAAGGAAATAAATTTTATTAAATATATATGTGTGTTTACATATTCTTATTTTGACAGTGTCTTGAGTGCTGCAACCAAATCTGACAGTGTCTTTTTAAAACAGTGTATTCAGATCACTTTATGCTATGTGGCAACTCCCATTAAAGTTAAGAGGAATAAATATTCAGAATACAAAACAAACAAACATACTGGCTTACATTTATTATTGGTACTACAACAGACACACAAAATACTATGTCCAATTCACCAAAATTTGAGTACTAGAATACAATAGATATCAATTTCAAACAATACAATAATAATTCCATTCTGCGTATAACTCCAAAAATCTTCCATCTTGAAACAAGACCTGTCAGACCAGAAAGACCTAAATGAATGTTGGATAAAAAAGAATTAAGTAACTAAGTAGTGAAAGATAACTAATTTATTTTAGCTTATTTAACTAGGAAACAAAGAATTCTGTTCTACAGGAATAGCTTATTTTTGTTAAACAAAACAACAAAAAACCCACTCAAGAAATCATAGTTAAGGTAAATATGCTATTGCAGAATTTTTATACAAATTTATATTACTTTTACTAAGCTGCAGAGGTGCTGGAACAATTTTTATCGTGGGGGTGCTGAGAGCCATTCAACCAAATTGTAAACTCTGTATACAATGGAAAGCACTTCGAGCCACGGGGTGCACTAGCACCTAGTTTCAGCACATATACAAAAGCAGTTTTAAATCAAAACAATTATTTTCTGCTTCCTCACATCAACATATCTCTATGAAAAGATCTGACAACTCACTATTTTATAATGCCAATTTACTTACTGTACTGTGATACTAGTGTTGCTTGAATTCCCAGAACATGATGTGAACACACAGTTCTTTTCCACATGCACTGATTTACTAAAATCAAGCAGCCCCAAAATACTGCAACTTCTATATTAGGTTTTGTGATCTAATGTATTATTGTTTTTTCTCTTGTGATTATTATGTAGCTTTGGCTACAGATAAAGTAGCATGCTGTCAAAACAGCTTAAATAACATTCAGCAGCATAAACTATTACATTATCTATGAAATATAATACACTGCTTTGGTCACAAGCATGTATGCAGATGATGAAAGCGATGCAAGTTAGGAAATCATAAAGATTAATAAACAAGGAGTCATGTGGTACTTTTAAAGACTAACAAGTTTATCACATCAGCTTTTTTGGGCACAATCCCACTTTGTCACATGCATGAAATGGAAAAGGCCAGCATGTTAGCTGTAAATATACAGATACAGAGAAAGGTGTGTCTGCTAGCCAGCAGCTCTCAACCACTGTGGTGGGACACATAATTGTGTCACCACAGAGTGGTACGTGTGTCGTGAAGAGCCGGGGAGACGGCTGGATTAGCTGGGAGGGAAGAGGGGACTGGTGTGTTCTATAGAATTGTGACATGCCACCAAGCATGTCGCGACCCACAAAAGGCTGAGAACTACTGTGCTAGCCTATCCCTTTGGATCTGTTTGAATTAACATTGTGACCCACCCTTCTCTGTATCTATATATTTACAGCTAACATGCTATTTTTTTTCCATTTTATGCATCTGACTAAGTGAAATTGTGCCCACAAAAGCTCATGCAATAAATAAACTTGTTAGTCTTTAAAAGACTCCTTGTTTGTTTTGCTGAAAGAGATTAACACAGCTACCTCTCTGTAACTTATAAAGATTAATATTAACATTAATTAATATTAATAAAAACATTCAAGATCTAAGAATCAGTCTCTTTTAACAACACACAAGATATATTAAAATAATAAACAGTGTCTTCTTTTACAGAGCAACAGAGTGGTCTATTCAAGTTCATCTTTCACTCAGCAGTAAATGCTACAAACAAGCACACCTTCACCAGGAAGGGCAGCCAGCTATTCTGTTTTACCTAAACGTTACCAAGACTAAATGGACTAAGTCAGTGGTTCCCAACCTTTTCCTTTATGTGGACCACTACAGCATCATCAAAAGCTTACGTGGACCACGTTCTAATTGCCAAATGTGCAGAAAGCGTTGGTTCACAATGATGTCCTGCAAAAGTGCCGCTATTTAAATTCAGAGAATGTTATATTACACAAGGATGTCTGTGAAGCAAACGATATTGCCATTAATAATGTAACAGATTATGATACATAAGAGGTACACAGGATTATATTATTATTACATTATCCCCCCCCCAGACCACAGGTTGGGAACCACTGCTCTAAGTTAAAAGCAGCAGCATTTGGCAGACATGGCATTGGCAGAGGAAATTTGTTTACCAGAATTAGCGCCCAGCCCCCAACAGAGTAGCCAGCCCACGGGACTCTCGGATGGCCCTGCCCTTTGCCAACAGCAGCGGTGCTTGTCTGTCTTCACCCTGACCCTCTCCCCACCCACAGCCCAGCAAGGGCCCGTCAGAAGAATACGGTGCTGCCCGCTCACGAGCTGGCACTGTAAAGCGCGGATATTTACATACCACCCCTGCTCCCGACAGGTCCCATCCTCTCAGCCCATTGCTCCGACTGAGTGCGGGCCAGCGGCCCAGCACCCGCCACCTGTCAGGCCGCGTATCCCAGCCCAGGGGCCCCCCTCCCTCCGGCACACAAACCGGTGCCCGCTCTCGGCCGAGCGGATTTCCCCCCCGCGGGGGGGCTGAGCTGGGAGAGGGGGCGGCTCTCCCGGGCGGAGCCGGAGGGTTGCCCCCGAGGACGGTGCCAGCGGGAAGCGGGTGACGCAGTCGCCATGGCTGGGGACAAGCCCGAGGTTCGCCCCCCGAGCCAAGAGAGGGGCGGAGAAGCCGCCCGCCCCCAGCCTGGCCCTGCCGCCACTCGTACCTGAGCGATCCGGCCCGGCGCCGCCGGCCAAGAACTGGGGCCAACGGGCTCGCGCGCCGCTAGCTCCTGAGCCTGTCGCCTTCAGCAAACAAACAAGCAGCGGCAAGGGAAGCGGCGCCTGCGCATCGCTGCTGCGCCCGGGCACCCTGGCAGGCGTAGTCCGCTCCCCGCGGCCCGAGCCGAGGCGAACTACAGGTCCCACAGAGCAGCGGGGCGGCGGCGCAGAGGTCAAAGGGCGCCGAGGCTTGTCAACAAAGGGGCCGTCACCTGGCCTCGAGGGGCTGGTGCTATGGCAACGCCGCACGCCCCCGCAGACGCCTCAGCGCGGCAGAGATCCGGGGCCCTGCAATTGCGGCCAGGCTGAGGCGGTGTGTGGTGAGCAGCGGCCCGGCCTGTGTGGTGGGTACTTAGCGCCCGTTCATCGTCACCCAGGGTGAGAGGTGGGGTAGGGCAGGGCCGCATTTCTCATCTGTGGGAGGCGGAAGGAGACTGTGTCTCAAGTCCTGCTGTGGCCGGGAACGGGGCATTTTAAATATGGGGGGAAGGGATTTAACCAGCCTGTCTGTGAAACAAGCGTTTACCACATCGGCTCAGGAGCGGAGACAGTTGCAGGCACTTACTTTCAATTCCGGTGGAACCAGGTGTTTTAAGCAAATGGCCAGAGCAGCTCGAGAATTTGACAATGAAGGTGGCTGGATAAAGTACAGACTTCATTCCAGTTTATTGGCTCATCTGAAAGGAATGCAAAAAGGAAACAGATCCTTGATAAATCAACTGGATATGCAAAGTGCTGTCAAAAACAACAAGAGTCCTGTGGCACCTTTAAAGACTAGCAAATTTCTTCAGGCATAAGCTTTCATGAGCTCCAACCTACTTTGTCAGATGCATGAAGTGGAAACTACAGTCTGTGGCATGTGTGTCTATATACCTCATACTGTAGGTTCCACTTCATGCATCTGACAAAGTGGGATGGAGCCCACAAAAGCTTATGCCCAAAGAAATTTGTTCATCTTTAAGGTCCCATAGGACTCTTGTTGTTTCTGCTCTACACAGACTAACACGGTTACCCTGCTGGAAATGTAGCAGCAAAGGTAAATACATGATTTGTTCAGGATTTTTTAAATTGACAGTATCCCACTTAACACCTAAAGTTTAATCTAAACTAGTCAAATTGTGTTATAGGTGAGGTAAGGTAACTTTTATTGGACCAATTTTTATTGGCAAAAGACTAGCTTTTGAGCTTAAACACAGCTTCAGATCAGCTGAACCTCTAAAGATCATCAGACTGGAATGACTTGCTTCATCAGAGAAAGCAAATCAAAGAAAATACAAAACCTTCACTGGAAATTCATAAATGATTTCTGCCACATTTGAGAAATTTAGAATACAGATTTTAAATATACATATTTAAAAGGATTCAAACAGTGGAAATTGCCTTTTCTCTGAAAAAAAAAATTCTACGCTCCTTTTGATAGATTTACGTTCACTTGGATCTCCCAAACCAATTACTTATAGAAATACAGAAGTTCAGCAAGTGAATCCTTAGTACAAACATGCCTTGACATCGGGGGAAAAAAATTACCCTTTTGTGGATTTAATTTGAAGAACAACAGTATAGGAAAAGTTTGTAGGACTGGCATTTCAATTGTTTTCTTCACTGAAGTAATTTGTTGGTCATAATGCCTTTAAAAAAAATAAACTGAGTGCAGGTTTTCTATTGCACCTTTCATAGAACATTTACCAGTTAGAAAATGATGGTAAAGTAAATGTGGCAACCCATATATTCTCAGAAAGCAATTTAGCACTTATATGCGGTTTTTATATGTTCAAAGCACTGCACAGATATCAAGGCCTTGTTTACATTTAGAATAGGCCCAATTCAGTAATAAAGAGTGCAAACCCCAACTTGTCCTTGTCTAGCGACACTTAGGGCTCAGCACCAGTGCAACTATACTATGTTGTGCAACTTTTGCTGTGCTACTTTTTGCCAGAGCTAACCTACTTAGTATCTTTTAAATAGCACACCACCAAAGTAACTGGATCCAGTTAAGAGGCTGAATAATATGTAAATGACCTACACAATGCATTGCAGAAGCATACAATAAACGTCTGTGAAAGTTGGGAAAAAATTCCTGCAAGTTTCATAGCTTTTTCCCCCATGCATGCATGACTAAATAAATTAATATACTTTAATGTACTGCACAGATTCCTAATAGCTGTGCTTGTTTAATAAAAATCAATTGTTTAATATGAATATATCTGAAATATTATTTTGCCTTTATATTTATGAAGAGATGAAACTCATTAAAATTATCTCTTAATTAGGAAAAGAAAATGACATCTGCTGAGATGCTATCATCAAGTACCAACACTGAGAAAATCACATGTGTTCAACTGCCTTCCTGTGCAAATCCTGGCAATCCTATATTTACCTGTATGTTGGATCCAAAGACACTCACTACCAATAATTTCTTGACAAACCCTCAGCTTTTATTATTTAAAACAACTTCAAGTGAATATGGTGCTATACCACCTACCTCTCAAATGGTCCCATGTACCTACCATCCAAAGGATCAAACATTTACAAAACATTTGTTAATTTGTGGTTTGCCTCAACACAATTATCTGAACACAGCCATTGATAGAAGTAGGGTATATGACTACCCAAATATGCAGCATACTCTGTAAAATTGTACTACCTTTTCTCATGCATTTACTGAAAAACTAGTCATTTTAGCTTTGGGGAAACAAAATGCAGGCTTGTTTTTTGTTTTCCATTTTGGAAGTAAAGCATCAATACTTTAAAAAAAATATACTGCAAGAATCAAAAAGGATTTTTAAGTGAATATGTGTTAATACATTTCTCATCATCAACTGTATGGAAAAAAAGTACATCTCTTGAAATAAATGTGTAAAACACAACACTTGTGTATTAAAGAGCTAAGTGCAAAAGAAATTACCTGAAATTATAGATCTTTGAGATTAGTGTTTAAAACAAATGGCATATCTGCTAGATCCCGTGTGACAGAGCTCACTCACCAGAGTGGTGTGTACTGCCGTCTGTCTTGGGGATTTGCTCTCTCAGCTGCGATGCCCACTCCTGGTGGTGCCTCTCCTGTGGCCTTCTCTGCCAGCTGATCCATCTCAGCCCAGGAAATGCAGCATTCTTTTCATGACTCAGCTCTCCAACCATGTCACCATCCATGTTTTTCTCCTTCTGGAGGGGAGGAGTTAAGGATCTCCCAGTGCTATAATCCAGCCACTTCCCCAGTGGCAAGTGGGGAGAATCCGGGGGGGTGCCTGCTACCTCAGAGGGAGGCTGTAGTCAGCAACCTCCTGCTGCCTCTCCTTAAATTCTTTGCCAGTACTGCTTCTATTCCCTGGACCACTTCCTTGTGGACCGAGCATCTTTCTCTTGGGGCCTTGAGCCCACAAGTTCAAGCAGCCAGTTAAGGGCTCACTCTTGCTCCCCCAATCCCTACAAGCAACTGCTCTGTCCAAGGTATTACCTTCCCGCAACCCACTAGGAACACAGTCCTCTTTCCTTGGGCTCCCTTCAGCCACTGACCCTGCTCTGCCCTTCAGTTCCTTTTATGTAAGCCCATTTGACCAAGATTGACAGCTCCATGAAGGCTCTCTCCAATTGGGTGCTTCCCTAGGCTGCTTTTAACCCCTTTCTTTCTAGAGTGGGGCGAACACCCCATCTCACAAAGGCCAGACTATTGTTTTCTTAATTTGATCCAATCCTTTTAAGATTTCCACCACCTACAACCCTAAGGAAGCCAATGACGTAAATGAGTGCACAATTTGTCTCAATATAATTTTGATGTGAGCAGGTTGTCCTTTAAAAGGGTTGTATTCTGCTTCAGTCTTAGTATTTGTACTGTGCTACTTATACGGAGACAAATTCTGCAACCCTTTACACGGTTGACAAAAGTCAAAACCTTAAAGCTGTTCCAACTATTTTTTGCAGAAAGGGGCAGTATGACTTTACAGCTCTGCATAAAGAAGAAATTCAATGGTAACCTTCTGCACAAAATATGGGAAGAGTGCTTTGCATAGGTCAGGGTAACAGCCAATAGATCTGCTAAACACACTGATCAAGTGGAACACAACGTGAGTAGGAGGGGGTGAGGCAACAGTTTGCAGCCAGCCTACAGCCTGACTGTAATGTAATGTCCAAAAATCAGTTATGCACATTGCCTCTGAGTTGCTGAAGGGAGGATGCCATCCATCCTTAATGTAGTGTAATTTTCCCCATCTACAGCCCTTTAATTTGAGGTTTGCATGTGAGATAAATGTTTAAGTCTATAGGTACTATTACAATATGCACAGTTAAATACTAATTTAGACTGAAGGGTACACAAATGTTTATTAACCCAAGAGTAACTGAATTTCTATATTTAAAAGTGGATGGGCCATATTTTTAGCAGTGAATAAATGAGAATTCACTCATACAAATCTTTGTTAGATACACATGTTTGCTTGACAAATAGGGGTTTTGAAGGCAGAAGATGGCTTAAGGCCAGGTGAAATTTAGCTTGGGAATTTTATGTAAGTACGGTTTATTTTGTCCTCGTGTAAAACGTCTGAACAGAAACCTGAATATAAATCAAATGCTCTGGAATAAAGCACTCACTGCATGGAACAAATAGTTCTTTAAAAACCCCATAAAGAATAAGTGAATATTTCAGACAGATAATACCTTGTGAACATAATAACTTTGTCTTTAGACCCCAAGGAAGTGGCATTCAGAATAAATGAGAAACAAAAAATTAGATATAAGCCCAAATGGGCAAATGCTAATCAGCTCTGCATTAGAAATGACAAGCATGTAAATGAAGCACCATGCTTGAAGAGGATACAGGGTCCACTGGCTTTACTAGCTGATTCAAAGGAGCGGCAGGGCCCTCTTCATAAAAAACTCCCACAGTGCTTGGCCACTTAATTCATTCGGTGCAAAAATGCAAACTACAGATGCTGAGCTAATTCGGTATTAAGCACTTGAGAAAAAGTGTTTTGCTACCTGCTCAACAACCATAAATACCAAAAAAATAACGTCTCTGGCAGTTACCGGTTTTACTAATTATTTACAAATTGTGAAAATCTTAGTAACCTAAGAAAGAAATTTAGACTGAGATCAAGTAATGAGATCAGGAACAGTCAGCATGGATTCACCAACAGCAAGTCACACCTGACCAGCCTGATAGCCTTCTATGAGGGGACCCCCACCACAGACATGCTGTCAAGAGGAGCCACTCCTTGAGGCTGCTTTCTGCAGCATGCCTGAGCCCTCCTGCCCCAGACAAAGGAGCTTCTGAAGCAGCTTTCAGTGGGAGGAGCAGCAATTTGTTGGAGTTGCAGAAGGCACCATGCACCACTCCAAATTGGCTCATGTGCCATTCTTAGCAAGCGTGCCAGGGGTGGTTGCTGACCTCTGTTCTATGGGGAGATGACCGGTTCCATGAATGTGGAGAAAGTGGTGGATGGGATATACCGTGACTTTAGCAAAGCTTTTGATATAGTCTCCCACAGTATTCTTATCAGCAAATTAAAGTAGTATAGGTTGGTTGATGAATGGACTATAAAATGAACAGAAAGCTGGCTAGATCATCTGGCTCAAAAGGTTGTGATCAAAGGATCAATGTCTAGTTGGCAGTCAGGAACAAGCAGCGTACCCATGGGTCAGTGCTGGAGCCAGTTTTGTTGAACATCTTCATTAATGATCTGTAGGATGGAGTGGATTGCACCCTCAGCAAGTTTGCAGATGACACTAAACTGAGAGGAGTGGTAGATCCTCTGGAGGGTAGAAATAGGATACAAAGTGACCTAGACAAATTGGTGGATTTGGCCAAAAAAATCTGATAAGATTCAACAAGGACAAATGCAGAGTCCTGCACTTAGGATGGAAGAATCCCATGCACTGCTCCAGACTGGGACCAACTGGCGAGGCAGCAGTTCTGCAGAAAATAACCTGGGGGTTACAGTGAGCAAGAAACTGGATATGAGTCAACCGTGTGCCCTTATTACCAAGAAGGCTGGCAGCATATTGGGCTGCATTAGTACGAGCATTGCTATTAGATCAAAGGAAGTGATTATTAGGCACCGGAAAGGCCATATTTGGAATATTATATCAGTTTGGGGCTACAGAAAAGATGTGGACAAATTGGGGAGAATGCAGAGGAAGGCAACAGAGGGCTGGAGCACATGATTTATGAGAAGCAGCTGAGGGAACTAGACTTGTTTAGTCTGCAGAAGAGAAGACTGAGGGGGGGAATATGATAGCGGCCTTTAACTACTTGAAAGCGGGTTTCACAGAGGATAGAGCTAGGGTGTTTTCAGTGGTGGCAGATGACAGAACTAAGAGCAATGGTCTCAAGTTGTGGGAAAGGGAGTCTAGGTTAGATATTAGGAGGACCTTTTTCACTAGGGAAGTGGTGAAGCACCAAAATGGGTTACCAAGGGAGGTGGTAAACTCTCCATCCTTAGAGTTTTTAAGGTATGGCTTGACAGACCCCTGGCTGGGATGATTTAGTTGGGGTTGGTCCTGCTCTGAGCAGGGGGTGGACTAGATGTCCTGATGCCCTTTCCAACCCTAATCTTCTATGATTATAAGATTGCGTCAGAGCTGTTCACCATCAATGCCAAGCAAACTCAGAAATAACAGTCAAATGTTTAAAATAAGTATAACTGTAGACCACAGTAAGTAACCCAATGGCATCCAATTTCTTTTGTTTAAGGGCCAAGCTTTACTTCAAAAAAGTCAAAGGGCCACAATCAGTATTTTAGAGGCGGCTTTAAAAAGCTGCCCTGTTCCACTCCCTTTGGGCTGTGCAGATAGCATAAAAGAAGAAATCATTCTCACATGTCCTCTGTCTAGGGATTCTCCAGGCATGGGAGAATCCCCGTGGGGCACAGAACAACTGTAACCTGTTTCAGTGCTTTCCTCACTGCAATATGGAGGCACGTTGGAGAGGAAGGAAGCATGTCAGGAGCAGGGAGAAAATGGCTGGAGCACACTGTGCTCTTGCTATGTCTAGCTGGGAAGTGATTAGGGAAGGGACTATAACATGTTGGCACAAATTAAAGCAGCCTGCAGGCTGTTTTAACCTGCTCTGGGGCTGGAGAATTAGTTATCCACAATTCCAAAGGGGTAGCCGTGTTAGTCTATTGTAGAAAGACAACAGAGTCCTGTGGCACTTTTAAAGACTAACAGATTTATTTATCGCATGAGGTTTCATGGGAGAAAATCCCACTTCGTCAGACGCTTTGAAGATAGGAAAGTTACAGAGTGGGACTAACAGATTAACACGGCTACCCCTTTGGAATTTGACTACATGGAGGGCACTGAATACAGCCGTTTGAAGTGGAAATCCATCAACTTCATGAAACAACTTGCACAGATCCAGACAGATATCTTCCTTTCCAAAAAAATCCTAACACCTATTTTGATTTGCTGTTACAGCCTGACCTGATGCTATGTCATACACTCCCCTGCATTTAATTTCCTCCCACTCTATAACTTTCCTATCTTCAAAGCGTCTGACGAAGTGGGATTTTCTCCCACGAAAGCTCATGCGATAAATAAATCTGTTAGTCTTTAAAAGTGCCACAGGACTCTGTTGTCTGATTCACAATTGTTTGTTGGTTCTCAGCTTCTCCTCTTTTCCTCATCTGTATTGTTGCTCAGCTTGGTTTTGCTGGGGAAGACGGACATATTTTTTATGTGCTCCCAACTCTCAAACAGGGCCAGTCAAGCTCCTACCCTGATCTCCCCAACAATCACATGTACTCATCTCCTCCCAGAACCCCAGCTCCAGCCCAAGACCAAACATCTACACAGAAATGTTACTGCCCTACATACAGCTCAAGCTCTGCTAGCACAAGTCAGCTGACCCAAGCCAGCCACAGCTGCCTAACTGCTGTGTAGATGCACCTTAAGATTCTGGCAGTTTAAGTGAGCCGCTAAAAAGACACTTTATAACAACATTAATTTAATACCATTATCAAAGAGCTAAAGATCTATTTAGCCACAGCAAGCTTGCTGGTTTTCATTTAAAATGCATTATTACTGACAAAATTATAATTGCATCATAACTGTTTGGTCAGGTCAATCAATATATGTCACGTGTGACTGAATGGGTTAGAAACATTTAATGTACATTACTTAACATTCAAATAATATTTTACAAGGATTATGTTAACCCTCCCCTAGACCAAGATTTTTCAAAACCAGGTGCCAGATGTTAAGCACCTAAATTCAAAGTTAGGCACTAAAGACATAGCTGGATTTTGAGATGCATCAAGCACTGAAAACTTAGGTTATGTACGTACTACAAAATTGTTCCGCAGCAAGCCCGTTGAGGGGTAAAAGTCACATGGTTTTTATTGCGCTTTCCCCCATCCAAACAAAACTGCTTGTACCAAAAAGGAGCGTTCACACGCTCCTGTGAATTTTCGTTACAAGGAGCAGTGCACAGTGGGCACCTATCCCACCATGCCCTGTAGCAGCCAGGGTTCACTGTTAGAGCAGTGAAATTGACACGTATGACAGCTCCGGTGTCTCAGAGTGGCACTCTGGGACATTTCCAGAAGCTGTTTAACACGCAGTCACCATACGCACACAATGTAATGCGGAACAGCTGTTCCGTAGTAAACGTTGCCACTCTCATTTAGGTGGTTTACATGTTGCGCGGCAAGAGGGTTGTTGCTGCACAACAAGCAACATTTGTGTGTGTACGCTCTCAGCGTTATTGCGTGGTAAGGAGTGTTACCACACAATGATGCTGTAGTGCGTACTATGCCTTACACTTCAATGGGAGCAGCTAGTGCTGAGCAGCTGTAAATTCAGGCCATTTATTTTGATGCCTAAGTTCACAGCATTTATAGTCAAACATTTTGGGTCCTATGTTTTTAAGAATGCATTCAGGGTTGTTTATTTTGGAAAATTCATATACAGTTTCAACATTATATAATTTCTAGGCCTATGTGAAATATTTCTAATTGGATGGCTTCTAATTTCACAATAGTTCCGAAGGCTGTTCTTTCATTAACACTTTAACCTTGATAGCAGAATTGTGAACATGGTTAACAATGTTGACTAAGGATAACGACAAACTGTTTTAGAAATTCATGAGACTATATTTGTTTACTTAGCAATAGATTTGAAATTTAAGTATTTATTTAAGTATGTTCTCTTATTCAGGCCAGCTTATACTGCATACGAAGAAAACAAATGACAATTTTGGAAGAAGGATAAGGAAATAAAATGTGTATTATTTACTTCTCTTACTGCACTATATTTACCCAAGTTATAGTAGTTCTGATGAGAAGTATCTTCTCTTTTACCAAATTTTATATCTGAGATGAATGTAGCAACAAAATATCTGGTTGCTTCATTGGCGCAGGGAGAATATGAAATAAGAGTTTTCCTGATTCCAGTGTCAACCACATCATCATGCTGATGATAGCCTTTGTTAAGAATCTTTTGCATTTCCATGAATTATATGCTTGATGTTCTCAGCATCTTGTTCTAAAGTTTTATTTGTAGGATCAATCTTGAGAGCAGCCTCATAATCCAGAAGACCTAATATTAATACAGCAAACAGATTATTAACCCTATACTATAGATAAGAGTATTTATGCTTTTTAAAAGCTAGTTAGAAGTAACTATCCCCAAGCTATATGCACTTAAAAGCTGAGGGCTTGAGTTTCAGATAATATTGATGAATGAGGTTTGGAGCAGAATAAAATATGGTCTTTAACTTTGGGCTGTTTGCAATTATGTATTTAATATTTCCATAAGACTTAAAATTGTATTTAATGGAAATACCACAGTTATATTAAAAGCTTAGACTATTATTAATACTTAAAACATTATTATAAATCAACAGCAGAATTATGGATTTACATGGTCCTTTGTAAACTCAATTAGTCACATTTTTTGCCATAAAGCACCTATAACCTAAAGCCTCAAACTTGCAAATGGATCTTCACAGACAGAGCCTTGAGTCGCTGCGGTATTCCACTGAAGTTATTTAGGTATCCACACTGGAGTAAGGTCCAACAAACTACATGGATACAATTGCAGGGTTGGAGTTGAAAATTAGAACAGACACATATAGTGTTCAGATAAGCAAGGATGCAATCATTAGTGATGAGATGAGACGGTAAGAAAGATTTCTAGAAGAAGTGGGTTTTGAAGAGAAGAGAAACAAGAAGTCATGCAGAAAGTCATGAAGCAGAGAATGCAAGAAGAAAACTAAAAGTAGTCTGAAAAGACAATGAGTCATAGGAAGAATAAAGTAAATTATAAGAGAGGTAAATGGGGAAAGGGTTTATACAGTCTCAAAGTGGATATGAAGCAATAAGAGAAAAGCCAGCAAAAGGATTCAAAAGGAGAGGACATGGTCAGAAAAAGGAAAAAGAATAAGAGTTTAAATAGTGGCACTTTAAAAATTGGCTTTATATCTTCTCTCTCATTGTTAACTTTGCCTTGTGAGATAAGACTGGTATATTATTAGAAAGGTCAATAGATGAGTACTATTATTACAGATATTCTAACAAATACAGGAAAAATATTTTACCTGCCAAAAATTTATGTATTTTAGCATGAAAATAATGAGATAAATCTTTATTATAAAATCATATCTTTAAAAAGCTATGTTCCTAATGATGTCATGAGAACATATTTACAGTATATAGTTTTACATCTTTGGAAAAATTTGGGAGTTTATGATTTTTCACTTTTAAAGGTACATAACTGTAATGGTATATATGTATCTCAACAATAAAAAACAGAAATTCTTTAAACATTATGACCCCAAAACTGAAAAGGTTTAAGCATATGAGTAGCCCCATTGACCTTAATGGGATTACGCAGGTGTAATTTTAAATACATGCGAAGTGTTTGCAGACTCAGAGCCTAAATTCTTACCTTCAGCATACAATTCCAATTGACAAAATGCTGTCCCACGTCTCACATAAGCTTTCACTCTGGCATCAGCATTGTCTGGAACAGGTGGTGTCAGTAATTCTAGTGCCTTTACAAATAAAAATACCCAGGGTATTTAGGGACAGATTTTCTACAGCCTACACACCTATTTACATTGGGACCCACAAAAATTTATATTCACATTTAATTACCTGTATTGTGGTGCAACCACTAAGATCTGCATTCACATTTTGTTTGCAGGGGCAAAAATGCAAATACAGCTTTACAAGTGCAAGTTGTCCTACAACAGGGAGTCAGGATTTTAGGTTGGTGCATATTCCCTTAGTGATTATTTGTAAACAGCAAATATATTCCATTATCATAGTCCAATATCACTAACTGTGCTAAATAAATAATATTAAATTGAATTTATGTTGTACTATTATAAACACTGGGAAAAACATGTTTACAGCCTCACAAAGTACTTAATTCAAAACAATGATTTTGGGACCCATTTTTTTTTCCAAAATATACATACATGTCATGTTATGATTTTAAAAAAAACATACTAAGTAAAAAATATAGTACCAATTATGGTGAAGCACTATTAGATTAGTAAAAATATATATAGTACCAATTGTGGTGAAGCACTATTAGATAACAAAATTTGTCTGTCTTTCCACACACAGCGTTTGATCAAATATTGAGAAATCCTAGCAATCCTTTAAAAGAACTTTTTAGATTATTGTTACGTTTGGTTTTTTAAATTCTTCATTCTAAATATAGAATGGCATGTCAATTTATGAAATTTATGTGGATATATTGTATATACCTTTGTCTAAGTTTCTTTTTAAGTATAAGTTTATTTGTATATGATCTTTTCTTGAAGGGCACTACTCTTCTATTAAAAATAGAGTTACTGTAACTATCAAGTCCCGAATTGTGCAATTATATTGCATAACACAAAAGTTTGAAACCATCATTAGCTAGCCATTCCTCTTTTAATCCAACCATTTAATAGTCATTTTTATTTATCATCATTTATCATCATGATCCTAAACGTTGAAACATCATTGTCTGGATATCTAACTTAAAGTGTTATATAGAATCTAAAACTATTTACGTTCTTACAGAAAAATTAACTATATGTTGATTTTGTCCATATTATAAGAAGATGATTAACTACAGAAATCCACTATATATGTAATATATTTATACCTTAGATGAATCTTCAATTGCCTTGTGCAAGTTTCTCAATTTCAGGTGACAAGCAGCACGATTCAAATATAATACTGGTATGTTGTTATTTAAAAGAATTGCCAGGTTATAGGCATTTATAGCTGCAAGATAGTTTCCTGTTGAAAACATTTTACTGAAAACATAAGAAAAAAGTACATTTTAAAACAACAGAGAATACCTATCTATTGTAAACAATTTGTACTAAACTAACAATTTCAAACAAGCTGAAAAAATTTCCATTAAAAACTGATTATTTGTGACATTTTAGAGAACATAATAAACAATGTAGATGGAGTCTACTCAGACTTCATGCTGGCAGCCACACTAGCAAAACTTAAAGACAAAGTAAGGTAAAAGCATTGAAGAACAGGAAAAGAAGGGCATAATTCCATAGATATGGTGAAGATTAATAGATTTTAATGCCAGACTAAACTGCTAGTCTAAACTGCTGAATAATAGAGACCATAAATTCCCAACCCAGTAATTCCTACATCAAGATGATCATTTTTATCTGAGCTTTATCACATCTTTTACACAGATATTCAGTCTTGATTTAAAGACTTAAAGTGATAAAGAACCCACCACCTCACTAGTTATATTGTTCCAATGATTAATTACCCTTCCTGTGAAAAATTTGCAATTCACGTCCAGTGGGAATTTGTCAGCTTCCAATCACTGAATCTTATTTTGTCTTTTTTTTTTTTCCCAAGATTAAAGAGCGATTTGCCATTTGCTATTAGAAATCTCTTTTCCATGTAGGTACTTGTAGATTGTGATCAAACCCCCTCTTAACCTTTTCTTGAATAAACTAAATAGATTGAGCTTCTCATATAATATAATTAATAATAATATACCACCTACTTTTATATAGCACTTTTTATCCATAGATTGCAGTGTCACAAAGGTCAGCATCATTATTCCACACACACACAGAGAGGGAAGTAACTTCCCTAAGCAGATCAGTGACCTCGGAGGCCTGTGGCAGAGCAGTCTTTGGAGTCCAGTCCAGTGCACTAACCCCTGGCCACACTCTCAATGAGGCATTTTTTGTAGAACTCATGTATGTGGTGTATACATTATTTGTAAATCATCCAGTGAAAACAATAATGAAAAATAAAATTCTATGTAGAAAGGTAACATACAAAAAATAAATATTTTCTCTATTAACAAAGAGAATCAGCATTTAATTTTCTAAAAATAATACACTGGGCAATTATGTTTCTCATATATGATTTGCAAACATATCTTGGAATAAGTTTAACTCACTTTCCTTTGTCCTTCAGCCAGTCTGGGTTTTTCTCCTCCTCATTTAAATCTTTCAGCTCAGAAAAATTAGCGTTCATTGCTCTATGAGCCTCTGCTTGCTTATGCAGCCACTGTGGTAAGATGTACATACAACATGTTAGCATTTTGGTCCTATAAGATTTACTTTCTGAGACTTAGGTTTTCATTTTCCTTTCATCCTTTCACTTACTTATCCAGGAAATAATTCTTTATACCATTTGTGGGAGAAACACATGGTCGTTGACTCAAGATAAAAAAAACTCTATATTTTCCCATATATTTTGTTTCTAAGCAGTAATGGTGCAGTACTACCTAACTACTAAACTGGGGTTTGTTTTTTTTGTTTGTTTTTGTTTTTTTGAAGTTACAGAGAATGTGTCAATGTACATCCAGAGTTTCAGTGTATACCCAACAGAGTTCTAAAAACAGATAATGAACGTAGACCAAAAGAATGTCATCATCTAGTTGAATCTTAATCCCACAAGAGGACAGAACATTATAAAATGCATTTCATTCTTGTATGTGAAGTGAAATTTGGTTGAGAGTGAGAATTATTGCTGTTGGTCACATTGGCCCAAGAGTGAGGGCACCATCATATTATTCTGTACAACTAAAGTTCCAATTTGCATTTCACCCATGATGGAAAAAATGACCAATTATATAGAATAGTTTACTTTTCAAACTAACTTAGCAACCTGTACATATTCATCAGGAAATCCATAAGAAATACAAACTTAGAATTCATATGATGGGTCACAAAGAAACATATAAACAATGACAGAAGGACCAAAGCAACATTCAGCACGCTAGTACTACACAATATGAGTTTCCCAGCTTGATTTAGTAAAGCAATAGATTAAAAAAATCAGTTCTATAGATTGTAGTTGGCCACATGAATGAATAACACAACCAGCACTTGAGTGCAATGAGAGCACCCTTTCAAAATGGAAAACCATCCTTACCTCTTCCTCTTCTGCTACTCGGGATTCTCTGAGAGCTGTAGGAAACACCCGAGATGTGAAACTAATTTTAATAGTACCAGCAGATCGAGGAGCAGGGAAAGATTCTTCTTTTAACTTCTCTGAAAATATACTTCCACAACTACCAGCTGCAAAAAATAGAATTAAAACAACAGAAAAAAGCAAATTTTTCATTTTTCTCTTTTCTCCTCATATTTTGAAGTAGACATAATTTAGAGTTTTATAAAGTAGAAGTACGCCTCAAGCTTTTTTGGTTTGTTTTTTAAAGGAACAGTTTTAAAAATTTTTAATCTTGCTGTTTTATGCAAGGTGGTTTTATAATCATAGACAAGTAAACTCAGAATTTGTAAAATTCCTGTGGAATGTATAAAACCTTTGTAAAACTGAGTTTCATATGAATGAGTTTTGATTTTCATATGAATTTCATATACAGAGAAAGATTTGGGGGTTGAAAAACTGGGGCTTTTTCTGAAGAGTACGTGCAGAAATCACCCAATAATTTTGCAGTATATTTTACACTAAATATCATGTAATGCTGTGGGGCACTTCAGTTTGTACTAGGACTTTGTAGCTATGTTCATCAGAGAAAAGGTTATTTTAATCCAATACTTGGAGTGTACAAAAATCACTAATAAATTAGCAACAAGAAGCAGCATTTAATGGAATGATACTATTTGTAATGAAGAATGATGCCACTTCCTGCTATCTCACCAAAAAGACAGCATTATGATGAGAAGGTAGGAATGAAGAAGGGTGGGTAGGCAGCTAAGTACCAAAATCTGCCCTTATGTGTGGCTCAACATATTGACAGGAAATAAACAAGAGACTAAAACAACTGGAGTCAAAAAGCAAAATAATTAGTTCATTAGTGTACCTAAATACGAAGGTAAAAAGCAAACCAGAAATGCCTGGAACCATTTGCGAATTAAATTTTTAATACAACAAAAATAGTATCTATGTTAGAAATAAAGATAAAACTTTATTCCACAAATACCACTTCTTGTAGGTATACTTCTAGTCTTGGAAGTTCCTGCATTTAGAATTGTAGGTTTATTTATTTGTTGCTTTTTCTTCTCCTCTATTCGTTTCTTTTCTTGATGCAATTCCTTTTCTCTTTGTATCCTTCTTTGTTTCTCCTCATTTCTCTGATTTTCTTTCCATCTCTCCAGCTCCTCAGTGACCTTCTTTCGTTCCTCTTCTTTCAGATTTTCAATTCTTTTTCTCTCCATTTCTTCGAGCTGTTTAAATTGCAGAACTATCAGAACATGTAATGTTCGGAGAAAATGAGCAGGACAGAAACAAGAATGCACAAGTAGCTCCCAATGCTATACCCCAAGCACGGTGTTGTTATGAATGTGACGTTATACACAGAGTTGAGGGCTTTGAAAAACAGTTGGAAAAGTGGTAAACTAATTACTTCTATGCATTACAACTTAGAATAAGTTACAGAGCCTGAAAAACATATGCCTCAAGCTATTTTATTATCACTACTGAAAAATTTAGGAAAGTGTGATGCTCATTGAGTTCTCTTATGTTGAGGAACCCACAGCACTTAGGGCCGCTTTATAGTTCTTGGTGGGAGACTCAAAGAATACGCATAGAGGCTTAGCATGTAACACTCTTTCCCTCTGTTCAGTAATGGATCACTCCTTCAGCGTGATATTTAGGAATACTTTCTTAAAGGAGCTTCTGTATCCTTTTGTTGTTGTCTGACTACTTCTGGTTACAAAAGATCCTATTGTACTATTCAAGAGGTAAGAGTTCTACCCCAATATACTAGACATCATCCAGCTCAGTGTCTCAGAGAAATTTAGAGTTGTAAAATATAGTTTAATTTAAATACATTATTCTTAATTTCCCATTGACACCAAGGGTAAGTAACCATTTGAGCAATTTACGAAGGATCACAACTGATTCTCCATCACTGACAATTTTTAAATCAAGATTGGATGTTTTTATGAAAGATGTGATCTTGGATTTATTTTGGGCAAGTTTTATGATCCAAGTTACACGGGCAGTCAGACTAGATCAGTGGCTCTCAACCTTTCTACACTACTGTATCCTTTTCAGCGGTCTGACTTGTCTCATATACAGATAAGTATACCTGTATACTGTATAAGTACCTCTCTTAAAAACTTGTTGATTACAAAATCAAACATGAAAATACAAAAATGTCACTGCACACTATTAGTGAATAATTGTTTACTTTTTTCCATGTAGTTATAAAATAAATCAATTGGAATATAAATATTGTACTTACATTTCAGTTCACAGCATAGAGCAGTATAAACAAGTCATTACATGTGTGACATTTTTATTTGTGCTGACTTCCCTAGTCCTTTTTATGTAGCTTGTTGTAAAAGTAGAGAAGTATCTAGATGAGCTTATGTACCCTCTGGAAGGCCTTTGGGTACCCCCAAGCATATGTGTACTCCTGGTTGAGAACCACTGAACTAGATGATCAGAATGGTCTCTTCTGGCCTTGGAATCTCTGAATATATAGATTCACAAAAAGAGTAAATCAGGCTTAGCATATTTATAAAGAAACTACTCCGAAGAGGGGAAACCAGGAACATAATTTTCTTGCATTTTATAAATATCTTCAAAACACAAAAAAATTAACATAAATGGTCATTTCACGTGGTATGTAGAAGAGCAAGTTGGTATAAATAAAGACATATAAAAGTTACCATATTTGTGAGTGGAACCATTGTAGAACAGAGGTGGGTGACTAAGGATGAGCACAACTGCAAAAAACTACATACCCCAAATTTGATATTACAGGATGAAGGTGAATAAAATATTTCTAAGAGTCCACACTGCTTAATCTATATATAGATCTTGCCTTATCTTTTGTGCCAAATCACTGCAACCCTAATCTCCCTTTAGGTACTAAACCTGCCTGATCTTACAAAAAATCAATTTATAATTAATATGCTGACAGTCAATTTTTTCCATACTGTACATTATTTTTTCCACCATGTGATTTCCACATCTACCAATGGAGATATCCAAAGCTCAAGTAAAAGAGGAATTAATAGTCAAGCAAATTTTTCCACCACTTTAATAATGATTTTTTTAGAATAGATATTTTTATATAGCATATTTAGCCTCAAACCTATCAGATTAGCTGGCTATTATTTAAGATTATATTTCTTGTATTTAATTATTGTAGAGTCACATATAAATTTACCTTCATTGTGGCCTCCAGAGCATATTTTTTATGTTCTCGTTTTGTAACAGCTTTTGATTTTTCCTCTTCATTTGCCTTCTCTTGGGCTTTTATGACAGCATTCTCTCTTATCCTCTGCTTTTTCTCTTTGTCAGCTGAAAGAAAACCATTTGAGTAACTTAAGACTGAAATTCACATATTGTTCATTGTGTACAGGGAAACAGGATTCTCTCATTAGTCTATCTGCGACAGAGTGGCAAAAATGTAGCCCATCCAGTTTCAAAATACAACCCTCTGTTAATCACATCTTTAAAAGAATAATATAAACTTCACTTAGACACAAAAATCTATGTTTCATAAGAACAAGGTTCTACAAGACCTATAATATATAGAAATGTTTCTTTTCTTTTTTTTAATTCTCACAAAGAAAAATTTGGATTGGATTTAAATATTCCTCTACAGCGCATGCCATCCAAATACTGCCCAGTACAAGACACAGAACCCGACTATAACAAAAGTTGAGCTAATTTATTTTCATTGTCAAAGATAACTATAAAGCAAATAGGTAACAATCAGCAATAATGAAAAACAGTGACATGAGATTTTATATAATCTAAGGTTCCTGATTTTTCAGGAAGAGAAAAAAAAAAATCTAAAAAACCTGGTAGTTTTACACGCGAACACACACTCACCTCCCAAGCCATTCATAAATATCATCTTCCCCAAACATTGGAAAATATGGACATCACAGCTGAAGTAACCCAAACAAACTTTACTTTGCCCTGGGCCACAGCCAATATTCCATATAGCATATGTTGGAAGTCAATTGCTAATGACGGCTGAGGACTTCCTTAGCTTCAATGGGTGATCAGGACATCTTCAATGTCTTGCCAGGCTCTCCATGACCCACAGCACCTTGCAGAACTGCCTTCATAGCTGTTGAATCACAAATTGATTTCCTCCACCCAGTCCATTGGAACAGTCTTCATATTCTAGAGAAAGGGAATTTCTCTAACTCGCCAAGGATAAAAGACCCATTGGCTATCCTCACCTTGTTTAGCCCACTCGTCAAAATAGTTTACCAGAATGTGGCCATTGTAACATGCAAACATGAGAGCTGGGTGTAAGTGGAGATCAAAGTGAAGGAGCACGTTCCTCCAACAGAGATATTTCTCCTTCCTGATGCCCCCATATATCTGTACACAACATATATTACCACTCTTCCCTCATAAGACGTAACCTTACAAAAATGAGTTTTGAAAGCTCAGAAATACTTTCCTTAAGTCTGCAGTTATCTCTAGGATAATAGCTTTATATATAAAAAACAACAGAGTCCTGTGGCACTTTTAAAGTGCCACAGGACTCTGTTGTTTTTCTGCAATAGACTAACGTGGCTGTCTCTTTGGAACTTAGCTTTATATATGTATCTCAGACATCGAATGCGATCCCTTGTCTTTGCAAAGCTACATACGTTTGCCACATAATCACTACAGTGGAATCTTCTGGTTTGAGATTTGTATATGTTGACATAGATTATTTACAGCATTTATAAATACAATAGACCAAAACTACCCAACACTTCTATACTTGCAGGCACATGTTTGTTTGGAGATCAGTGCAGAAAGGTAGCTTTTCTTTATCCCAAAATCATACAAGTTTGTGTACTTCTGTGGAGTTCAAATGGCTCTACATAAACCTAAAGTCATTAGAACTTGTGATGAAAATAAAAAACACACTTTCATTGAAATGGCAGTGAGGAATCAATCTCTAGCATTAAGAATAAAGTAATCCAATAAAATGTGTTCTTACATTTGGAAGAAAAACTGTAAATTAATCTCTGTGTTAGCAACAGCCTCACGTTGCCTATGTTTCTGGTTCTTCTCAAGGCATTGCTAGTGGGGCAAAGTTAAGATTCTTTGAACATCAATTTTCTAGGTTAATGTTAATATTTGTGAGGGTTGTATTTCTGTTATTTTGTTCAACGGGGACTGCAGCGTGACAAGGAAGGAATGCATGAGCTGTTATAAAGAGAAAACTATAATATACTACTTTATGTACCTGTTAATTCCTGCAGGGAAAGGATTTAAGTTTGTCTGTTTTTTAAATAATCAATCTATGTTCCACAATAGACAACTCACCATTTTCCATAACCAGGGATTCCCACATCGCTGCTTCTTTTTTATACAAAGTGAAGAAAATAGTTTCATTTCTGATTTTTGCTGTACTACTAGTGTCATCAATAGGAGCATAAAGAATGGCTTCAAATAAAAATGGAGGAACATTTACCTATAAATATAAATAGCAAATAAATATACATGTACATTAATTTTAAAAGTGGTTTATTAAATACATTTAAATAAGATAGTAGGTAAAGCATTAAATCACCAAGGAATATTTTAAATATTTAACAAATATTTTCTTATAATAAATCAATAAAATCATAATATCTGGTAAAAGTGAGACTCCACTAACTGGACTGTAATTTGCTGTAGAATAGATCATTTACAGTAGTTAAATCTATCTAATTAAAATATCAAAAAAATAACATTTATAAATGAGTTCAAATTCTAGAATACAGTGTGAAACGCAAAACACTGAAAGAATTAGAACTGGTGTGATTATACAAATTATTATTTACCTGCAAATACTTATAGTATTAGCCAATATAAAAAAAACTAGTAATGAAATACATTATTTTGAAATAATGGTTTACTCAAAGCTTTACAATTTCCATTACATATACTGTAGTCACAAAAAGTGCAATCGTGCAAAAACCACTCAGCCAAGCATAATGAGAAACATGGGACACTGCCAGCTACTTTTTAAGATTTAGTTTAATACAAACTAAAATTGTATACACGATTTCTCACTAAGTATTGCAGTGATTACAATGTTTTGATGTTGGCTTTCGTTTGTTTGTTTGTTACAGTAAAGGAGCCTTTTCAAAGGCATGAAAGGGAGATTGGTGCTCAACTTCCAGTGCAAGACTTCTAGTGGGTGTCACCTGTGTTTGAAAATCTCTCCCAAAGGTGTCAGAGCCACAGAGTTGCAGAGCTGCAATGTGGGGAATTTAACCAATGGATTACAACTCATTGACTGATGGCATTTGGTTTAAAATCCTGAGTCTAGCCAATAGCTGATTTTAAAACAGTAATATAAAGAAAAATCTGGGGTTATCCTTTATCTCCCAAAACTGACAACAGAGTCCTGTGGCACTTTTAAAGAGTAACAGATTTATTTATCGCATGAGCTTTCGTGGGAGAGATTTTCATGCGACAAATAAATAAATAAATAAATAAAAATAAATAAACAAATAAATCTGTTAGTCTTTAAAAGTGCCACAGGACTCCGTTGTCTTTCTACACTAGACTAACACGGCTGGAATTTGACTCCCCAAAATTGCTACATGTCGTTTAGGTGCGACACACAGGAGTGGTGGCTAAAGAATACTTTCCGTCTCCAGTCACCTGGTTTAGGTCAGTTTAACGATATTAAACCTTTCTCACAGGCATCAACTGACTCAAAGGGGCGCGGAGGAGAAAGATAACAGAGAATGAGAAGAGAAGAGAATGGGAGGCCGAAGAGGTGCTGTCTCCCCCGATCCGCGGCGATGGCTAGGGGCTCCTCTTAGCCCCTCAAAGGGAGGCGAGTGCGGAAGGCGTACGGGGCGGTGCAGGGCTCTCCTCAGGCTGTAAGCGGGAGAAGGGAGGAGGCCGCCCCACCTTCAGATACTGCTCCGTGCAGAAGATGTTAGCCTGGGTCACCCGGACACCCCGCATCGGCAGGGAGAGGAAAACGGCAGAGTCCGTCTGCCGCCAGCTGTAATCCCGCACCCAGAGCGGCATGGCTGCCGCTGCTAAGGGCGCTCTGCAGTGGTTGCTAGGGGAAGTTCAGGCCTTCCACTGCCTTCACCCAAAACTTCCGGGTCACTCTGGAGCCAGGCCGCGCGCGAGCGCCCCGCCGTTACGTAGCATGGGAGCAGAGCAGCGAGAGCGACTTCTACCGTAGGAGGGCACCGTTGCATGCTGGGGTTTTGGAGCGCCTAACGGTGGGGGGAATGTTGCATGCCGGGATTTGTAGTCTGCGGAGTGCCACTGACGGCGGCGGGGCGGGCCCGGCGCAGGCTGAGTCAGGCCCTTCTGGAGCGGGCTAATAAGGAGACCTGCACGCGGGAGGAAGCGATCTCAGCGGGCGCGTCCCGGCGACATAGCAGCCAGCCGGAGCGCTGGGGGCAGACACACACAGAGCCCTCGTTCCCCGCTCGCCCCTGCCATGACGGGCCCAGCGTAGTTCAGACCAATCAATATACAGAAGTTGCCCGAGCCCCGAAAGTCGCGTCTGGCCTCAGCTACAGATGCGGCCCCGCGGCAGCTTTGGGAAAAGTATTGAGATAAGCAGAGGGCCAGATGCGGAGCTCTGTTCCCTCCTCCCCACCCCGCATTTAAAAAAAAAATACTGCTGCTGAGAGAAAGGCTCACTTCATTCCCTAAACTCTCCCGTCCCGGCTTGGCACAAAGCTACAGCTCAATTCACCTGTCCCATTGGCATTCTGCAGGCGGCTGAGCACACGTTTCTCTGGCTCTTGTCAGCTAAGCAGCTATAGGGAGCCCTGTCCAAGAATAAACCCGTTAAACCTGCCCTGAGGTGTAAGAGAGCCTAAAACTACCTTTTTGTTTTCCGCCCTCCTGCACAAACCTTAGTGGCCTTGATTCTCTGGCCTTGTTTACAGTCAGCAGCACTTATGCTAGCAAACATTCGGCACTTGACGGTGTGAAAGAGACACCCTCGGAAGGGCAGAAGATTTGCTGATGTATTTTTGTAGCCATGTTGACAGGAGAGAGTTCTCCTGTGGACATCATCTAACCACCTGAGCTAGCAGCGGTAGCTATGTATGCAGGAGAGCATCTCCCACCAACATAGCACTGGCCACGCAAGCGTTCACGCTGGCAACATGTATGCCATTCATAGAGGTATTTTTTATATCCTTGAGCAACAAGTTTTGCCAGCAATAAGTGCTAGTATAGAGAGGGCATGTTTTCTAGTTAGGTTTGGTTTAGTGCTTCTCTGCACATTCAGCACTACAGCTGTGCATCTGGTGAGGTCACCCCATGATAAAACTTCCTTCATGAGTGACGATAACAATATCAGTGGGAGCAGCTCTCCTGCCAACATAACTGTCCACACTGGCACTTATGTCAATGTCATTTATGTTGCTCAGAAGAGTAGTTTATTCACATCCCTCAGCAATAGAAGTTATGCTTATATCAGCTGTAATGCAGACAGCCTAAACTTGTGTACGCTGTAGCTGTCTGTAATTAGAGAGCAACTGGGGACAAATCACGGTAAATAATTTTGGAATACTAGTTTAAAATTGGGTGTTTTTCAAGATTTTAAAACATTTTAAAAATTATTTTAACTTGAGGCAAAGTTTGGTCTGTTGCAATTGGCTGATATCTGTAGCTCTTCAAAACCAATCACAAGAGTATAATGAGAAACCATTTCCATTAAAAGGGCTTAAGTTAAACAGGTTCCATGCAGGTAGGTTCCTGTGCCTGTGTAGATCCAGTTGCAAAACCTGGGCCTTAGACTCTTATACTGCAACAGATTTTGCCTGGGCAGAATCCTCTATTGCCTGCATTTGAACTGTAACATGATGCAGAGATCCACCCAAGCACAAGAAACTACAAGACCCATGCCTATGCAAATGTTTTGACAGGCACCCTCTCTACTGTATATTATGTAAACCGTTATGTTAAATAATAAAATATTACCTTCCATGGGGCTCAAAATATTACTGTGGAAGAAATAAATGCAATTTTAAGTACTGTTTTTCGGCTTTTCTATAATACTATAGCAAAGGTTAACTGACAAAATCCTACTGCAAATATTGGTTCACTTACTTTCTAAGATCAGGCACACAGTTCTGCTTTTCATCACTCACACTTAAAGCAGCACAGAAAGGAACGCAGCTCTTGTTATCCAAAGTATGTTTCCATAATGGACTGCCAGTAATTGTAGAAATTCTGGGGGAAAAAACTATTGAAAGCTGCCAGTAGATTTAGTAGTGATACACTGGAAATTCGAGAAGTCATCTAAAAAGTAATTAGGCTGTACTTGTGAGTCTTGATGTTGGCTTGAATAATTTATCTATTTGGAATCTGTCTCTTTCATAAATTCAGGAGATAATTTTTGGATTGCTGTTTGACCTAGTCCATTAAACAAACAATAATAGATATATCTGCCATAATAGAGGGGAACAACAAAATACATTCTGTTTAAGGGATTATTATAATGCTTCTGGGATTTTTATTCTACTACAAGTTATTTGCTAGGAACCTGGATTCTTGTATAAGAGTCTCAATTACTATAAATAAATACAAATAAAACAACATACCTACTCAGAACCAAGCAGTGTTCACTCAAGGTTCATACTCCACTTTTTCCTTGACCTTGGAGGTTCATTCAGGGAGGCAATGAGTACTAAATCTATCCTAAACCCTGGTCTTCTGCTTAGGTTGCCAAGATGTATGCTTTGGTTTAAAAAAAAAAAAAACACCACCACCACAATCAAAATGAAAGTGCTGCAGACAAACTGCTCATTATTTATTCTTCACGTAAAAAGAACAAGCTGTAAATATATTTTCTAGACAAACAAGCTGTAATTATGGTTACATCTAATTCTTCTGTTACACCAAACAGCTCTAATATGTAATTTAAGAAAAAATACCTAACAAATTCTGGTCTGTTTACTTGGGAGTAGGAACTCTTAATTCAAGCAAGAACTAACCAGCATTACTTACACTAGTATTGAAGTAAGTTGTATTTTTTTTTTTTTTTTAAGTTAAGCTACGTCTGCTTGTCTGTAGACCCTCTAACAGAAAGGAAGTGGGCTACATTTCAAACCTTCTTCATTAACATACTGGTGCAAGTGCATTGCCTAATTCCACCCCTTTGGCTTAATTTTCCGATGACCAAGTTGTTCATGTGATGGCTCATAGGAAACAAAATCTTACAAGAATGGCCACACTGGTCCAGACTAGTAGTCCACCTAGTCTAGTATTCTGTTTCTGATAGTGGCAGGTGCCAGCTGCTTCAGACGAAAGAACAAAAACTACTAAGTACACAGCTATGGTATAGTGTACCCAAACAAAAGTTTTTTCCTAATCCCTCACAATAACAGGTTGGTTCATGCCCTAAAGTCTGAGGGTTTATATCCTTGCCAAAATTCTTATAGCAAATATTTTTTTAAACAACTCTGCATCTTCTGGTTATTAACATAAACATTCAATCCTTTTCTGAAAAACATTAATTCCGTGGCCTCAACGATATTTAATGGCAATGAGTGCCACAAGTTTAGCTGTGTGGGGAAAAAATACTGATGTTAAATATGCTCCCTTTCAAATTCACTGGATGTCCCCTTGCTCCTGCTCCTTCCAGACATCAACTTCTGCCTTTCTTATTGGGACTTTTTTCTAGAGAAGCTTTCTATTCCAAGAAATGCTTTCCTGGGTAGCTTTAAACATGGATCCATGCACTGGGCTTCAAACATTATTAAATCATAGACTTATTGTGTTTTAACTTCTTTACATGATACAATGACCCAAGCAGGATGAAAGAGCTTTATAAATTAAATAATAACTTAGCACTTTACACAATCAAAGAGTTCCACAAACAACATCTGACACGTACGCAGGCAAGAAATAGGGGCCAGGCTGCAAGAAGCGTTCTAACATTGTAGTCTCTGCTCCAGGGCTTCTTTGAGCTAGTGCCTCTAGGAGGCTATCCTCTGCCATGGGCCAGGATAGGGAGATGGCTGACTGCAGAGGATATGCTGCACCCTCTAGTGTAAAGGCTGTCACATTAGCTCAATGCCCCAGAATATACTAGGCATTTCTTAGTTCCTTCTTAGGACACAAACTTCACACTGTGTCCTGCTCAGCTTTAGGTCTTAACCAAACTAATCTTCATGATATAACTGCAAGGCAAGTTCAAATTTGTGCTACTTGCATTAAATCAACAGGCATTTTCCCCTCAAAAAATTAGCTTTATTTTGAAAGAAATTGAAGCTGAATACCAAAAACTCAACAATGTTACATGCAGCAAGAGAAAATCTGCCATATACAATTTATACCAATGATGGATCTATAATCTCAAACATGATATACTACTACTGAACAAAGTTATAACATTTATTGTTCATCACCTTATCTTATGTAGTGTCTGGGTGGCAGTAGATCTGTAACTTCCTTATTTTAACTCAACCTCACTAGGGAAAAAACGTGCATAAAGGAATAAAAATTAGAAGGCCATAATGAAATGCAATATCCGCTCCAAACTCTCTATACATGCAAATAGTTAGGAGGGATTGTATATAAAATTTTAAAAATCCACAACTATATTTTTCATTTGAGAACCAAACAATTCCAACATTTAGAAAAATGAAAGGGAAAGAAAAGAACAAACAAAGGAACTGAAGTACAATTGCCCCCTGCATATGTTACACAGTTCAGATTTTTAAATGATCTTTGTTTGAAATCCAGACATACCAGAGAAAATGAATGATTGTGAATATAAAAGTCATACATTGGCACTGTCAATATTTTCCTTTCATTCCTCATAAATCATAATACAGCATACTAAGTATTGTTTAAAATATATTTCTCCTGAACCAAAACAATCTAGTCTATGAGCAAAAATGCAAATAGAAGGTAAAAATTCTCTGTGGAATTTATGTCACCATTATTTTTCTCCTCCGAAACAATTCTTCCCCTCACAGTTACCTGTGACACAGCAATTCATGACCCAGAGTGAATGGTTCAGTCCTTTGAAGGAAGAGAACATGGAGCTGAATCCATAATCATTCAAAGACTTTCAGCACATGTCAGTACAAGACAGTAACAGAAATCTACAATTTAAGGCCACACTCAGACATGTGAAAAAAGGTATTTCTTATGCTCTTGGGATGAGTCATTTCTGGAGTTTGCTGTGCAAGGTTGTACACCTGGACCAGCCAGAATACAGGCCCACATTAATACTTCCATGCCAAGGACAGAGCCTATACAAGGTGTTAAGCTCCCTTGATTGCTAATGAAGTTAATAAGAAACAATTACACTCAGCACTTTATAGGATCAGACCCTAAAAGCACTTAGTGCCTGAAATGGATTCTTTATTTTTATATTAAAAAAAAGAGTCTCTGAGAAAGTATGCTAGTTTAGTGCAAATGAGAGAACACACACACACTCCAAATGTAGTGCATGCTATTTACAACACCTTGTTGTAGAGTTCTGCTTTTCAATACACTTCATTCTCTACGATTTCCAAGAAAAAAAACCTATTCTAATATAGCAAATCCTCAAACAAAAATTAGAACTTAGCCATTACAAAAATAAATTTAATACACATTGGTGTCTACAACATCCTGTGTTTTCATATCCATGTCCAAAAGAGAAATAAATCAATGAAATTATTTTTAAACCACATACAAATGATGTAATAGGATTGTCACACTTGTAATAGGCAACTAAATGTGCACCCATCAGTGATAGACTGTGAAACTCTTATTAACCAAAACCATTTATACCAACAAATTTAAAGATCAGACACATTGAACATAAATGCTATGTATTTTGAAAGTATTCACTGTATTAGTTATCATAAATTGCAACCATCTATGGTATCTCATTCTATGCAAGGATACCTGGCCAGCTACCCATTCATAAAAAGTAATGTTTCACATACTTCATAGAGTAGTTTAAAACACCATCATGACATGAAATAATTTGTATTACATAGTAATTTAATCCCTTGCCGTAAGGTTAATGATGGACAAAGTCTGGAAACCTTTTTTTCCAATTTGAATTACATACGTTTACTTTGCCACACACCACAGAACTAATGCATGTATTACTTCAGACATGCTTTAATTTATAATCAAAACAAAAAAGTTTTTGCAAAGATACATGTCACCAATGTGGAACACATTCAAGATTATATAAAAGTACTGAACTGATATCCCAAAACAGGTATATGTAAGCAGTACATAAGGAAAGACTAGTTTTAATATGAAACAGTCATTTAAGTCACATACAACATAAGCAGCATGGCCTTCTTTTTATAAAATGTTACAGATACTTTTACTAGCAGGCAACATTATATATAAATGAGAAGCACAATTATTTTATGCAAAAGTTAATAATAATTTCTATTAAGTGGAAATAAAGAAAAATATAAAAAGGTGTTAAATTTCAACACCACTGATTTTGTAAAAACCTCAAACCAAGACAATGCATTTAAGAATATCTAATTATGAAATTCAAATGAAGGCCCCAATCCTGCAAGCACTTTGAGGTATTCTTAACTTCATGCACACAATTTCACAGACTTCATTAGGGCTACCCTCCTGCTGAAAATTAAGTACACGCGGAAGAGGGTTTGCAGGGTTGGGACAGAAGCAAAAATGTATGCAGATCGCAAAGTATGTTCTTTCAGCAGCCATCAAAGTTATACTTTTGTTTTTAATAGTGCAAACATTAAAATGTAATCATGCTTTGCACTTCTACAGTATCTTTCATCTAAAGATATCAAATATTCTCAGTACCCTGTGAAGTCAGTACTAATCCCATCATACACATGAGTAAACTGAACTGGTTTGTCTCAGGTTACAAAGATAATCAGAAAAAGAGCCAGAAACAAAAACTAGGTTTTTTGACACCCACATCTAACCTATAGGCAGCACTGCCCCTTACCTAACAACTAATTACAAAATAATTACAATATTAAATGGGGACATTAAATATTTGCACATTTAAAATGATCTAAGGCAAAAATAAGTTTGTCAGTATTAGACTATTTAATCAAATTTTCAATTATTTATTTCATCTGGAATAAAATTAAATATCTCAGGCAGCCACAGTGCTGAGAAGTCATTCTATTTCTATGAAGGAGTGTTTTGAGCCAGTTTATAAAGGAGATGGGATTATCTGCTTCCCCAATCTTCCACAAATCTCCAGGTTTGCAGATTTACAAAACCCTTACACCACCCTGGTGTGAAGCACCAATACAATAAAGACGCTAACATTGAAAGAATTAGATGATATAGCTTGATACAAATTTTTGTAGAACTCTACATGAAACAATCATATACACTAACCAGCCCTCTTAATTCCATAACTAGCCTGGTTCTAATTTTAAGCAGGTGACATTCATGCTAACCTACGAATAAACATGATTGTTCTTTTACTCATACATACTTGAATACTATTAGCTAACATATGCTGGAAAAAAATGAATCTGCTCTCTGTAGGTAGAATTCAGGTTCACAGACTACATCAGTCCTCTGCTTGCTATTTAATTCTGGAACTTCGATGTCATTTGCTAATGCCTTTTATTTGTAGGACTAAACATTTAGGTGGAAACTCTCAGGTTTTCCACCCCAAATGCTAACCAACGGATACATCTGCTTACATTCATATTTAAATATTTTGCTAACAGATGTAGAAAACATGCCTAATCTGAAATATTGAGATTGGCAGGGAGGGGAGGTTGGAGGAAACTATATGGCAATTTAAAACATACTATCTGACTCCTGCACCAGACTCTAAAATGTTCAGTGGACTTCTAACGACAAACACCAGAATCTTTTATTTGTATTAGGAATCTCGAAGCACACACATCACAACAAACTAGCAATGAAAGCACTGTCCAAAAGACTCTCATGGATTTTCAGTCACTTGGTAGAATTCTGATTTCAGTTATACAAGTGTAAATCTGGAGTAACTTCACATGCTTTATAATTTGCACTGGTGCAACAGAGATCAAAATCTGGTCCACAGGAATCAATGCTATCTGAACAAGATTTTGTTTTTAAAGTCTACCTCAGTACTGCATGCAAATTAGAATTAAAGCAGTCAATAACTGGCAAAACTCTTGAAGACATTACTTTAGCAGAGATAATTACTGTGTCATCAATCACTAAGAAAAATTTCAAAACTGAAGTTTAGCCTTTGGATTGAAAACACTTAGCAACTACTGATGTTGAAAACACTGGCCCAAATTCTCCTTTACAGCTCAAGTAGGTTCCCAGTGAGGAGATGTAAAAGATGTGGGGAAGTACCATCCCCTCTGAGCATCATTCCCCGTTTCCCCATATACTGCGGAAAGTTCTTTAATAATGTAAACAAGCCATACATACCCCATTATGTTTAGATATAACCTATAACATTAAAAAGAGGAGCTATGCACATACACTAAAAGAGAACACATCTCCAAATAATGTTTAGAAGCAGTTACAGTAGAATCTCACTGATTCACACCAAGTGGGGGAACTCTGTAAACTACTAAATTACTAAAAAATTAACATTAATTAAAAGAAATGATGACCTTTATGTTTCTTGTCTATATAAGTTTTTATATTGTGCTTTTCTCCATAGTATCTGAGCACCGTAGAGCATTAAGCAACATAACTAGCATCTGTCATGTTTGACAAGGGTGGTTTGGTTTTAATGATCTCTTATTATAACTCATTCACATAATGGTAAAAATTATAAGCAGATCTAGTAGCACTATCTATTATTACGGCTGCCCAACATTTTTCATTATAAAACCTTATTTTCAGTTGCTTATGACTTTGCCAAATTTTAACAGTTCCAGCTGAATTTTTCATGCAGGGTGTCTACATTAAAATTCAATAGTTTAACTGTTTCTAAGAACAAGGTTAGTAAAAATATGTAATGTTGCCAATGTTAAAATATATCTTAGAACTATTTAAATTGAGACACTCTAGCACTTCCGTGCTTTGGAGAAGAACTTAAAGTGTGACACGTGGGTCATGACTTTTCCAAGTCCTATAAAAATTCACCCAAGTTTGGCCAAATTACAAGACACTGGGGGGGAAAAAAAACATAGTTGACACAAGCTCAGTAGATCTGAGAGCTGGGCGACTGTTGTGCTCTCTGTCTTCCCTCAGCTGATGCCCTGGTAACTGTGAGGAAGCACACAATCATGTGAGATCGAAGACTCTCATACTGCATATGCACAAGAAGGGCTGAATTCTGGCATTCCCTAACTTCTGAGTGCTTGATTTTGCAAACCCTGATGTTAGTGCTTTTAAATGTTATGTTACTAAAACAGCATTACACTTCACTAGAGTACTTAGTTATTAAGTATTTGCTGAGCAGTCAGGAGGGATTGTATTTTGAAGTGTAAACATAACAAATACAGAAACGCAGTATTGCTTCATTGTTTTAGATGCAGAATAAGAACAATTTTTAAAATCCATAGTTATCTTAAAATAAAATTCATTAGTACTCTTCCTCCATGTAACCTCCTCAACCTTTTCCCCCCAACCTGTCGTTTTTAATTTTTTTTTTAAAACAGTTAGAACTGCCATGAGCAAAACAGTACTGGACATTCATAACTATAATGAATACTTCCAAAATATAGTACCATCAAGCCTCAGCACTAGCTGGAAGCCTGTATGCAGGAAGCCATATATTCTGCATTCAATAATTCCAGTAATTCATTTTTAATGCAAAACTTGCTTGTGATCAAACAAATACCAGTCATATTTTGGAGCTTCAAACACTTTGTTTCTGATCAAAGTTTAAATATTCACAGGCATAAAACAAAGAGTACAGAAACAGACTGAATTTCATCAGTGAAGTTAGTTTAACTAAGAAAAAACCCTCAAATCTCAACTGTCCATAGAAAATGGAATACACCATTAACAGCTACACCTCTATAGTACATATTTCAACACTACATCAATGGAGGTCATCCATCAGTATTCAATGCAGGTGGCCCTGTGGTCTCCCTGGTACGCATCAACTGGACATCCTTTTCAGCCATGCAAGTATCACAGCCCCATACTGCTGAAGCTTCTGCAGTGAGGAGGCCATAAGCAGATTCAGTCATGCCTGTACAGATCCGATGAAACCATTTTTGACAAGAAGCTTCACACAAGATGGCATCCTGGTCATCATTAACTTCATGTGTACAAATTCCACATGGATAGACTGGCTCAGAGGATGAATGACCGTGACGACTGGGGTGGAGAGATGTTTTGCTGCTCTTTTCAGAGTTGCATCCTTCTGCTGTTCCTCTAGGCTGATGGGACTTGCCCTGAGTCCCATTAGCATGGCTACTGTTAGTGTTATCTGCATTATTAGAAAGGTTGCTCTCTTGATTTACTACACTGTTTCGATTAATGTTTTTTAAGTCAGCACTCCCTTGGTTCACGATGTCATCTGTTCTGTGGTGAGGCTGATGTGTAGTGGCATTCTGGTTGGAAGTTTTGCTTGTGCCTTGATTGAAGTCTGGCTTTTGTGCTGATGGTTTTGTCTGATTGTAAGTGTTTGGTGGTGGAACAAAAGAATGATTTGACTCTAACTGGGGATTAAAATTTGGATTGCTTCCAGGTCCAAAGTTAGACGGCATGTCAGGGTGTGGTATTTGATTAGTATTTTGTGGAGGAATGTGCCCAAAGTTCTCACCAGGATTAGGTCTGAAGTGCTGACTGGGCATGTGGACATTTGGATTCATCTGACCACTGTTATAAGATGGCTGATTTCCAAAACCCGTGTTGTCATGTGGACCAAAACTGAAAGCATGAGGTCGATTAAAACTCATTCCCACAGGGTTCTGAGGAAGTGGGTGTGGTTGGTTTCTGAGGGCATAAGCACCACTATATGGAGAGGACATTCTGGGCAGCATGTGAGGTGGCATTCTGAAAGTGTTATACCTTCCAAACCCAAGGTAACCAGGATTGTTAAAATAAGGACTTCCTGATGGTAGGGGTTTATAAGAGACAGTGTTATAGTTATCATCAAATGGATTAGCAGCTACAAGATGGTCTGAGCTTGGATTCGGCGGTGGAGCATATTCAGATGGAGGAGGAAAGGAAGATCCCTGAAAATATTTAGAATATAACATTTAAATTAACATTAGTGTCAACTTCCCTGCAAGAAACCTGGGCTTTCAGTTATAAAGCAGCTGGACTGATAGCCTGAGTGAATCAAAGTCCTCTATTTCTTCAGTCAGGTGCCACACTGGGAGCAGCAACGAGTGCAAGCTTCCCACATACCACTCTGCCAGTGGCCCTAAGTCCCATCAGCAGAGAAGAGAGAGAATCGTTCAGGTTCCAGGCTCATTCCTCCTTTGGCCCTTATTACAGAACTGCCAATATGGGTACCAGTTATAGTGATGATTTTTGAGATATGTGGCAGCCTGTGGACGGATGGATCCCTTCACAAGTGTACAAGCCTAATGCCATCATTGATTTTTTTACTGAGATGTCAGATCCTGCCATTGTTTCCCACACAGAATCTATAACAAAGCCAACTGAGTTCTGTGGCTGGAGTACATGCTTTGATTTTATAAAGTATTCCCTGAGCGCCTTAAGAGCTATTTCATAAAACTCATGATGCCACTAAAGTGATTTAGACTAATTTCACTATTTTAAAAACTGTGCAGCTGTACAACATGCTGCTAAAAATGCTCACTGTGTGGTTTTGTTTCCGTCTTTTATTTAAGAAAAGCAGAATTCCAGCAAAATCATATAATTCATTTGTATCATTCAAACATAGTAAGTCATATTTAAATACCATTTAAAACAGATTTTCTTTAGTTTTATCTCAGGCTAAATTTACGAAATTAATGGACAAATCTTTCCCTTAACCCTTCCCACTTTAAGCCTTGCACAGCCTCATCAAAAAACGTATTACTGTATCCATGCTGCTAGGTGTACCAGCATCAGATGGTTTCCAGTGGGCAGAAGAGCCAAATGGTATACATTCAAAGGGCTGAGTGTGCTCCCTTCATTGGAAAGCACTATGAGGGTGGACTAAAAGTGTGGCCAATGGGTTCATGAACTGTATGGCTCCATTAGTTCACAAACCTTCAAATATGGGGGAAGTAGCAGCACACAGCCACCACTCATGCCTGAGGAGTCACAACCAACAACTGAAGGCTGGGAATTCAATTCTGTTCTTCAGAACCAAGTCCACATGGCTGAACAAACAGCCTGTCCATTCTTACTATGCATCTTTACCAGAGACTTTATATTCTCCTTTTGCAGGATACAAGCAATCCCCAGGAATTAAAAGAACTCAGTAGGAGTGACTAGTAAACTCTATGGGAAATCTGCCTGTGATAAAGGATTAGAATTCCTATATGAAACAGACAGAAATATTAGTTAGCAAAATCTGAGCGTGTTATTTATTCAAATATTGAGAACACCAGAAACAATTTACCTGTGTATTTGACTTGCGCTTTTTCTTATCTGGGCTTCCAAGTTGTACTCCTGGTCCTCCTAACCCATCCAATCCACTGTCACCACCTACAAAATTTCAATCAACACAATTATGGATTTGTTTTAACAAAAATTTTATATGACTGGACTTTGGATCAAGTCCTTGATGCTTAAGACTTCTTCTCTCCCAAAAAGGAAGCTGCTGGGTTTTTTGAAATCTTTGCATAAAACATACAATTTTCAAACTATTGATATGAAACTGTCTGCGATTTATTTCCCACAAAACTTACACAGATGTGGAGTTCATCGGTCTGGAACTCCCAGTATGCAATCTATTAATGAAAACCTGGTACATAGTTGAGACAAGCCACTCAGCTTATCAGTTCTAAACGCCCATAAATGTAGGCCCTGATCATGCAAAAGCTCACCCCAAGTAGAGTCCCAGTATAATCTAGTCAGCACTAGAGGTTTCCTTTGCAGGGGCCTTACGTAGCAATTAGTAAAAGCTGGTTTGGTACAAACACAGTTTCCTGCAACATGAGGAATGCTTATCTCCTTGATCTGCTTATTTCACTTTAACAGAAAGAAAATCCAACACTTCAGATGAAGTATTGCTAAATCTTTCCTCAGAATGTGACAGGCTCTTGAAGTTCTATGGAATCCTGCAGTACACACTGTTAACTTGTTAGTTTTAAAATCAGCTATAGACAGGGCTTTTTTTGTGATGGTACTGAGGGGTACTGAGTATTGGCACCTTTTTTCCCCACAGTGATACGGCCCTGGCTCCTGCTGCTGCCAGTGGCCACAGGTCCCTGGCCAAGTACTGGCACCTTTTCTTTTACAAAAAAAGCACTGGCTATAGATGGATAGAAGTGATAAATGCCACCATCACACTACTCTTAGTAATTGTTATTTTCTTTGGGGAATGAGGCATAGTCTTGAGCCAAAGCCTGAGCGTATGGAAAGCAATGGACAGATAATGTGAAAATTTTAGCTGAGTAGAGCTATCAATATGAACAGACCGTATACATATCCATTCTTTGTTGTCCATGCTGTGATATCAACCTGTCTACATCTATTCTGAAGCCTGATGACAAACGATTCTTTATTACTATATACAGTGGAAAGTATGTAAACTGACCTAAGATTCGTACTAGCATTTACATTTTTTTAAAAGCATGATGTCTCCCTTTGTTTAAAATTCACATTAAAATACTATACAGACTCTGGTTCTGATTCTTGAGCCCAGCTGAGGGCTTGTCCAAGTCAAAACCCTTTGTACCATCACCCATCCTCACTCCTGGTCTGTTCTGATGCCATTTCGGGTCCCTAGCATAAATCTGAATAGTCTGAAGGTAACTGTTTCACTGGGGGACAGGGATGCTAATTCATTTTCTTTTCTCCCCACGCAGGCTCCCTATGCCAGGAAGAAATACAATTCAGAACCACTACAACACTCAGAATCTTCCAGCAAGCAGATGAACCAGCTTTACAGCTGCTTTGCACCAACAGTAACACAGACTTCTCCCACACAGAGAACTAGGCCCAGCATCTACAAATTAAAATATCCTCAGTTATTTCAAACGTTTTGTATGGGTTCCTTAGCCTGAGTCATTATTCTGCCAGTCAGAAGGGACTGCACTGTAGTCCACTCATCCAATGCTGCTTTAAAACAAGGTTTTCTGGGAAATTACTTCCCGCCTGACAGAGGAATCCTGCTTTAATAATTTCCTCTTGGCTCTGGCTGTCAAAGTCCCATATTATTTTTCATATATATGATACAATTCCTTAAATAGATCACCACACACAAGGACGAAAAGAAACCTTCCCAAATCAATAGCTATTATGAATGGAAGAAAACTGGTAAATTCAAATCCTATTACCTATCAGGCCAGGGGAAAATTCTATCATGTTCAACCCTTAACATACCACTGCAGACCACAATCAAATTTGTTATGAGAATAACTTGCTGGGGTTCAGAGGAAAAGTCCAACTCTCATAACTTGTAATATTTTAAAATGCTGTGTCAACTTATGGTGCCATGTAAAGTATAGCAGCCCATAGCCTGTGAATACTAAATATCCTAATAAAAATGCTGCAGGAAGAAAGGATCATCACAAATGCTCCCAAAATTCCAGCCAGACATATATTCTGACCTAGCTTGATAAGCTATCGGCTTGAAATTTTCCTTATGTTTCTCATCAACCAGGTGTTCTCAAACATTCTTATAAACATATCACAGTTTAACAGAGAGACTATCTGATTGACACTTTCTCTTCCATTCACAATTACACAAGCAATCTTCTCTCCCAATTATGTTCATATACCATCCATGTGTCAACAACAGAAATTGCTGATATGGAAAAATATCTTTAAAGTATTTAAGGTATTTTAGCATCTTTTAATGAAATTCAGCAGCTGAAAACCAAGAAAGCTTAAATATGTGACCAGACAATTCTCTGAAGACCACCAGCAAATTGTGACAGTTCAAAATATAGCTTATAGCTCTGGAAGGTCTTAATTATAATCTCATACTCAAGGATCTGATCCTGCAAACATACACTAATCTGTAGTAATCTCAGTTATTTGTGGAAGGCCAATAAGATAAGGTAGACCTTTGACTGTATGTATTTTTCCTCTTGGATTTTATAAGGATTTAATTTATACATAAAAGGAACATTAATGTTAGTCCTAGTGTACCTCCAAGAGAAATGAACAAGGTCATTATCAAGGAGCCAAAATAAACTTTCTTCAAGGTCACTTCTTACATTCACCATACAGTCTCTTCCTTAAACGGTACACTGAACATTTTGGTGTTTTGCAATATTCTAGAGTTAAAGTTGCAGAATGGGTTCAGCATAATCTCCTGTTCCCAGACACTCTTAGCTTTCTGTAAAAAAACAACAGAGTCCTGTGGCACCTTTAAAGACTAACAGATTTATTTATCGCATGAGCTTTCGTGGGAGAAAATCCCACTTCGTCAGACGCTTTGTCATACACTCCCCTGCATTTAATTTCTCCCATTCTGTAAGTTTCCCATTTTCAAAGCATCTGACAAAGTGGGATTTTTTCCCACGAAAGCTCATGCGATAAATAAATCTGTTAGTCTTTAAAAGTGCCACAGGACTCTGTTGTTTTTCTACAATAGACTAACACGGCTACCCCTTTGGAATGTAAAAAAACACTTTGGCTTACACTTTCTGTGCTTGTCACCTATGAAAACTATTTTCCCCCTTTTAAAATTTTGAAAAAAAAAATGAGTTCAAACATTTCTGAATGTTGGAAGAGTGGGGGATAAATCCATTCACTTAACTATTTTTTACTTACTTACACACACACACACACACACACACACACACACACACACACACACACACACACACACACAC